>CM047003.1:59589988-60789988 GCA_025698465.1 Gossypium longicalyx
AAAATCGCGAAGTAAATCTCGAATCTCTATCCGAAATGATTGACAATGGTATTCCATGAAGTCTAACAATCTCACTGATATACAATTCGGCCAACTTATTAAGAGAATAATCCGTACATACCAAAATAAAATGAGCCGATTTAGTCAGTCTGCCAACTATTACCCAGATGGCATCTTTCTTCCCCGGAGTTAATGGCAATCCTGATACAAAATCCATAGTAATCCGATCCCATTTCCATTCAGGAACCATGATAGGCTGGAGTAGTCCCGAAGGTACTTGGTGTTCAGCTTTCACTTGTTGACAAACTAAGCACTTTGATACAAACTCAGAGATATCTCTTTTAATTCCATTCCACCAATACATTTTCTTCAAGTCATTATACATTTTTGTACTGCCCGGGTGAACCGCCAAACAACCATTATGTGCTTCATGCAAAATCTTTTGAATCAACTCATCATTTTTTGGTACACAAATCCAATTTTTAAACATCAAGAAACCATCAGAACCGATTCTGAAATCTGAACTTGTATCAACCTCACATTGTTTTCTTTTGGCTTGCAAATCTTGATCATTTTTCTGAGCTTCACAAATCTCTTGTAAAAATATCGATCTTACTCTTAACTCTGCTAAAATCAAACAATCATCTGATACCTTTAACTGAGTATTCATAGCTCTTAAAGCAAATAACAACTTTTTGCTCAAAGCATCGGGAACCATATTCGCTTTTCTCGGATGGTAATCAATAACAAGCTCGTAATCTTTCAATAACTCCAACCATCTATGTTGTCTCAAATTCAAGTCTTTTTGTGACATCAAGTACTTAAGACTTTTGTGGTCGGTATATACTCCGCATTTTTCACCATACAGATAATGTCGCCAAATCTTCAAAGCAAATACTATAGCAGCCAATTCCAAATCAATTGTCGGATAATTTCTTTCGTGGGATTTTAACTACCTCGAAGCATAAGCCACCACTTTTCCTTCTTGCATAAGTACACATCCTAAGCCATTTTGAAAAGCATCACTATACACCACAAATTCTTTACCTGATTCGGGTTGTACCAACACCGGTGCTTCAGTTAATAACTTTTTCAATTCTTCAAAACTCTATTGACATTCTTCCGTCCACTCAAATTTAACATCCTTTCGGAGTAGTCTAGTCATAGGAGCAGCAATTATAGAAAATCCATTTACAAACCGCCGATAATACCCAGCTAGCCCCAAGAAACTTCTAACCTCAGTTACATTTTTCGGTGGTTTCCAATCAACAATGGCCGAAATTTTACTAGGATCAACCCGTATACTATCACCTGAAACAATGTGACCCAAAAATCCAACTTCTTGAAACCAAAATTCACTTTTACTAAACTTGGCATATAATTGCTTATCTCTCAAAGTTTGCAAAACTATCCTCAAATGCTCAGCATGCTCTGTCTCATCTTTTGAATAAATTAAGATATCATCAATAAACACCACAACAAATTTGTCCAAGTATGGTCAAAATATACGATTCATCAAATCCATAAACACAGCAGGAGCATTTGTTAATCCGAATGGCATGACCAAAAATTCATAATGACCGTACATTGTTCTAAAAGAAGTTTTAGGCACATCCGACTCTTTTACTCGCAGCTGGTAGTACCCAGATCTCAAGTCAATCTTTAAAAACCATGTTGCTCCTTTTAGCTGATCAAACAAAACATCAATTCTCGGCAACGGATACTTGTTCTTGATTGTCACCTTGTTTAATTGCCGATAGTCAACACACAATCTCATAGAACCATCATTCTTTTTCACAAATAATACGGGAGCACCCCAAGGTGAAAAACTCGGTCTCACAAAGCCTTTGTCAATCAGTTCTTGCAATTGCGACTTTAATTCCTTCAACTCTGCTGGTGCCATTCTATACGGAGCAATCGAGATCGGAGCTGTTCCCGGTATCAAATCAATACCAAATTCTACTTCACTGACTGGAGGCAAACCCGGCAATTCTTCTGGAAATACATCCGCGAACTCACACACAATCGGCACTGATTCAATTTTCTTTTCAATTTCTTTTGTATTAAGTACATACGCCAAAAAAGCTTCATAACCCTTCCTTAAATATCTCTGAGCCGACATCGAAGAAATCACACTAGATAGTGCCTCTGATTTGCCAGGTTCAACCCCTTAGAATTTCACCACTTTCACACTTTAATTCTATAACCTTTTCTTTGCAATTTATTATAGCATCATGCAATGTCAACTAATCCATACCCAAAATAACATCAAATTCATCAAACGGCAACAACATCAAGTCGGCCGGAAAGTAATGACCCCGAATCATTAAAGGGCATTTCTTGCATACTTTATTAACTATCACACATTTGCCTAATAGATTCGACACTCTAATCATAAATTCTGTGTACTCAATAGGCATATTCATACTAGACACCAATTTCATGCACACATATGAATGAGTAGAACCGGGATCAATCAAAGCAGTAACATTAACATCATAAAGAGAAAATATACCAGTAATCACATCGGGTGATGAAACATCTTCACGTGCCTTTATGGCATAAGTTCTAGCTGGAGCTCTTGCTTCAGGTTTAACTACTGAATCTCTGACTACATTCTTGCTGCTTACTTCAATTTCAGCTTTTCTCGAATATCTTCCCCTCGAGTCTGCACCACTAGCTTTTTACACTTTGAAATTTTTCTTTCTCAACTCTCTCTGGGCAGTCTCTAATAAAATGATCCGGAGAACCACACCGAAAATATCCATTCACTCTACATGGGCCAAAATGACTTCTACCACATCTTTGGCACTCGGGTCCAATAAATCTAGAATTTCCCAAGTCACCTTCTCTTTCGGTACCACTGAAATCAATGTCTTCCACCAATGATAGGCTGAATCCCTCAACAATGATATAGCGCATTTCAAGCATTCCTCAGGTGTACAAGACAATTTATCAAATACCCAAATAGAATTCTCAAGCCAAAACTCTGCTTTCTCGGCATCATCATCAACATTTGCCCTGAATTCTTCGACCCCTTGCTTGCGGTTTCTGTCAACTGGAGTTCTGTGAAATTTCATCATATCCACACCCTGAGGCATCGGGGGTATAGGCTGAGGAATCGGGGGAGGTGGGGGAGGTTGTACATTCGGGTTCGTACGAATGAACTCAGTATACCAGGCACTCATCATCTAGAGAAAGGCTTCTCGAGCCCCTTCTCCTTCTCCTTGACCAACAATAGGAGGTGGATTTTCAGTCGGCACCACCCCTTCAGCCGGAGCTGGTGCATTACTCTCTACATCATCAGCCACAGCTAGATCGAGATCCATTTACAATTTAAAAAAAATCATTTAAAAGGTCAGAAGTTGTCACACTATCACAATATATATATGGCATGTATAGCAAAATCTGTACATACAACACGTTAGTCTGAGAACCGACTAAACCTGCTCTGATACCACCAAATGTAACACCCCGTACCCTAGACCGTCGCCGAATTAGAGCACGAGGTGTTACTAAACTTAATTTCATCAATTAAACAGCTTAAACAATTTATTTTTAAAATTTCCAGACAAGCTGGCTAACTGCGTCATAGTCACTTAAAAATTCATATCTCAAGTTCCAAAACTTGAAATCAAATTCCGTAAATTTTTCCTAAAACTAGACTCATATATCTATTTACTAATTTTTTTTCTAGAATTTTTGGTAAAGCCAATTAGTACAGTTTATTAGTTAAAGTTTACCCTATTTCTGCATCTGGCTGCTTTGACCTCTGTTCACTACGAACCACTTTTATCTTTGTACAGAACTCAAAATACTATACCATTTGCATCAATTAAAACTAGACTTAATAAGGAATATGTAAATATAAAGAATAACTTCTAATTATTTTTGTACAATTTTTGGTGAATTTCCAAAGTCAGAACAGGAGATTCAGAAATTGCTCTGGCCCTGTTTCATAAAAATATAAATATCTTATAAAATAAAACTTTTTTACCTATTTTGTTTCTTCCATATGAAAATAGATTCATTAGGATTAAATTAAATATTTTACTCATCATCTAATTCTATTTCTACTATTTTTAGTGCTTTTTCAAATTCATGTCATTGCTGCTGTGTGATTCTGTTTTATAACCAATTTCACCATTTTATGGTTTTCCATGGACTAAGTAACACATTAAACATACATGACATCAAATATGATCTAGATTGGCCATTCCAATGGCTAATCATTTTCAAACCTTTTCTTACCAAACCATAACCATATCATAAGATTATTTACACAAATTGAGTATTTTGCCATACATGCCACATTCAAGATACACAAGCCATTTTACCAATTTAGGCCTTCGGATAGTGTGAACATGTCTTCGACCTATCCCGATTCTCAAACTGGTTTGTCAAAACTACAATGAATGAAAAGGAGGGAGTAAGCATAAATGCTTAGTAAGTTCACATGCAAATAGTAAGTAACATAATCATGCAATTCCACATAAAAACATCATTTGCATAAACAACACCAAGACATTCATGTTACATTTGCATTTAATATCATGCTACGATTTCATCATACCAAGTTCTCAACCAGAAGATTCAAGCACATACCTATCAAATTTTCTCATTTACCACACTTACCAACATGTCACCTTCGTTTTAGGCATTCTCCTTATTCTCTTAAGATTCACCCGTTGAACACATCGGAATATAATTCGAATACACGGAAATTTTGTACATAAGTGTCACATATGTAGCCAAGATACCATGTAACCTACCCATAAGCGAACTCGGACTCAACTCAACGAGCTCAGGCGTTCGCATCCATAAGTGAACACGGACTCAACTCAACGAGCCCGGATGCCTAGTTACATCTCACGAACTCGGACTCAACTCAACGAGTTCGGACATTTGCATCCATAAGTGAACTCGGACTCAACTCAATGAGTTCGGGCGTTCACATCCATAAGTGACTCGGACTCAACTCAAAAAGCTCGGATGCCTAGTTACATCTCACGAACTCGAACTGAACTCAACGAGTTCGGACATTTGCATCCATAAGTGAACTCGGACTCAACTCAACGAGTTCGGATGCCCAACCATCCTAGTGACATGTCACTTGTATTCTAATCTATTCCCAATGTTCAAACAGGCTTTTTCCTCGATTACACATCTTTGTCGTCTTCCACAGAACATCGAAACCGATACTCGATAGCAATTCATAATTTACATATTATTCATTAATAACCATAAAGCATAATATTTCATGATATTAATCATCATATCACATAAATAACATTAAATTACTTAAAATGACAATTATGTTACTACATTTACACATGAACTTACCTCGATACAAAATATTAGCAATCAAGTCTATTCCTCGTAAACTTTGTTTTTCCCTCGATCACGACTTGAATCTCGTTTCTCTTGATCTATAATGCCAAATTAATCTTATTTAATACATACATTCATAAAAATAGCTCCAAATACGAACTTTGGCAAAATTACCATTTTGCCCCTAAACTTTTGCAAAATTACACTTTTGCCCCTAGGCTCGGGAATTAAACTTCATCCCATTTTCTTATGTTTTATGACATGCTGATCATTTTTCCCTTCTATGGAAACATCAAATTCTCATTCTAACATGTACCTATAACTATTAGGTATTTTTACCGATTAAGCCCTTTTTTTTCTCGTTTTCACTTAAAATCGAGTAGCACAAGTTGTATAGCATAATTTAAAACCTCATATTCTATCATAAAACACCAAAATACACAAATTTCACCTATGGGTATTTTTCCAAATATGAACCCTAGGTTAAATTATTGCTAGAATAAGCTAAATTAAGTTACCGGACTCTAAAAACGTAAAGAACATTAAAAACGGGGCTTGGAATCACTTACTATGGAGCTTGGAAGCTTTAAACAAACCCTAGCTATGGAGAACCATTTAATTTTCGTCCTAATGAAGAAGATGGACATATTTTGCCATCTTTTTCCTTTTTTTACTCTTTTAATTACCAAATAAGCAAAATACCCTTAATACCTTTCTTTGAAAATTTTCATGTACAAGCCCATTTTTGTCCAAAATTTTAGAAATTGGTCAAATTGCTATCTAAGACCTCCTCATTAATATTCCAAAGTGATTTCATACTAAAAACTTCTAGAATGCAAGTTTTGCAACTTATTCGATTTAGTCCCTAATTTTAAATTAAGCACTTTATGCATAGAATTTCGTCACGAAATTTTCACACAATCATGCAATCATATCATAAACGTAAAAATAATTATAAAATAATTATTTCTATCTCGAATTTGTGGTCACAAAACCACTATTCCAATTAGGCCCTAATTCGGGATACTACATGTTAGTTGACCAAGTGTATACAAATTGTCCTTTGACAATTAGAGGTCACTGTTTTTCGGCTAACTTGGTGTTATTGTCATTTAATAAATTTGATGTAATCCTTGGGATGGATTGGTTGACTTCTTATAGTGTGGTAGTGGACTATGGAAGAAAAGTTATTAAGTTGAAGTGTGAAAGCGGGGATGTTCTTCGGATTGAATTGAATAGAACGGATAACTTGCCTGTGGTGATATCATCCATGTTGGCTGTAAGATATTTGAGAAAAGGGTATGAGGCTTATCTCGCTTTAATGCTGAATACTCAAGTGTGCCGGTCGAAAATTGACTCAGCACCAGTGGTTTGTGAGTTTACAGATGTGTTTCCGGAGGAATTACCCGAATTACCTCCCGTGAAGGAAGTTGAATTTGGAATTGAGTTAGCCCCCGGTATGGCACCTATCTCGATTGCTCTGTATAGAATGGCTCCTACGGAGTTGAAGGAGTTGAAGGTTCAACTACAAGAATTTACTAATAAGGGTTTTACGAGACCGAGTTTTTCCTTGTGGGGTGCTCCGGTACTTTTTGTGAAGAAGAAAGATGGGTCAATGAGGTTATGTATAGACTACAGACAGCTCAACAAGGTGACTGTGAAGAACAACTATCCCTTGCCAAGGATTGATGATTTTTTTTATCAGTTGAAGGGAGCTACCATGTTTTCTAAAATCGACTTAAGGTCTGGCTACTACCAGCTAAGGGTTAAGGAGCAAGATGTATCGAAAACCGTGTTTAGGACGAGGTATGGGCACTATGAATTTCTTGTTATGCCCTTGAATTTAACAAATGCCCCTGCGGTGTTTATGGATTTGATGAACAGCATTTTTCAGCTGTATTTGGATAAGTTCTTAGTGGTCTTTATTGACGACATACTGAATTACTCAAGTGATGAGAGTGAGCACGCGGAGCATCTTAGAATGGTTTTACAAACCTTGAGAGATAAGCAGTTATATGCCAAGTTCGGTAAGAGTGAATTTTGGCATAAAGAGGTTGGATTCCTAGGACACATCGTGTCAGGAGATGGGATCAGAGTTGACCCGAGTAAGATCTCAGCTATTGTTGAGTGGAAACTACTGAAGAATGTGACAGAGGTTCAAAGCATTCTAGGTTTGGCGGGATATTACAGGAGATTTGTGAATGGATTCTCTGTGATAGTCACTCCGATGACAAGGTTGTTACAAAAGGATGTCAAGTTCGAATGGTTAGAGAAATGCCAACAGAGTTTCGAAAAATTAAAGGCCTTGTTAACCGAAGCCCCAGTTTTAGTGCAACTAGAATTGGGGAAAAAATTTGTGGTATATAGTGACGCCTCCTTTTAATTGATTAGGGTGCATGCTCATGCAAGAAGGCAAAGTGATAGCATATTCCTCGAGACAGCTAAAGCCACACGAGAAGAATTATCCGACGCACGACCTGGAGTTGGCAGCCATTGTGTTCGCGTTGAAAATTTAGAGACACCATTTGTATGCCGAGAGATGCCAAGTTTTCACCGACCATAAAAGTCTCAAGTATTTGATGACTCAGAAGACGGCAACAAAGATGGTTGGAGTTGATAAAGGATTACGAATTGGTGATTGACTACCACCCGGAAAAGGCGAATGTAGTCGCTGACGTTTTGAGCAGAAAGTCATTGTTTCCCTTGAGGGTTATGAATACTCAATTAACTGTGATTGATGATGATTCAATTCTAGTTAAGATGAGAGCCAGACCTACATTCCTTCAAGAGATTTGCGAGGCTCAGAAAAGTGATTTGTTTTCTCATCAAATTTGTTGTCATTAAAATAATAATTTACTCATCGAATTTGTTGTCTCGAAACTACTATTTTGATTTCACTAAAAACGAGTTGTTACAACATTAGTTAGACCGAAAGGCATAACAAGCCATTCATACAATCCAAACTTAGTTTTAAAGGTTGTTTTCCATTCATCCCCTTCCCTCACATAAATTTGATGATAACCGTTTTTTTAAGTCAATTTTAATGAAAATCATTGAACCATGTAACTCATCAAGCATGTCATCAAGTGTAGGGATTGGATGATTGTACTTTACTGTTATTTTGTTAATTGGGCAGAAATCAACACACATTCAGAATAAACCATCTTTCTTAGGCACCAATAGGACAGGGATGGCACATGGACTTAAACTTTCTCAAATGTATCCCTTGTCTAATAGTTCCTCTACTTGTCTGTACAACCCCTTTGTCTACTTGGGATTGCTTCGGTAAGCTAGGCAGTTTGCAATGGATGCTTTGGGTACTAACTCAATTTGGTGCTCAATTCCTCATAAAGGTGGTAAACCTTTAAGAGTCTCATTGAAAACATTCGTATAATCCTGAAAAATAAATTTAAACACACTAGGCAAATATTGGTTAAGGTTAGTTAAAGATAAACAATTTTTCCTAAACCTCACAATGATACAAGGCTATTGTTTAATAGGGCTCTCTGCACATCTTTTACATTTTCAAATAGACTTTGCACTCTATTTTTACCCCTAGAAGATTCACTCACCATTGGGTCATTTGAATTTTGAATTTTATCATTAATGGCATCATTTCTCTCAGTCTTTTTGTTTGTCCTATCCATTTAACCCCCTCACAGAATTTCATCATTTTCATTTGATCTTTATACACGTCGTTGGGATTCAAAAGGTCTAGAGTAAATTTCTTCTCTTTAAAGATAAGGGAATATTGATTTTGTTTGCGATGGTGTATTACATCATGATCAAATTGCCACAGCCTTCCAAGAAGTAAAAGTGTGGCATGCATGGGGACGACATCGCACCATACCTCATCCTCATAATTTCCAAGTTTAACTCTAATTAAGGACAGTTTTGCAATTCATACTTTGGAACATTCATTAAGCCATTGAAGGTGGTATGGGTTAGGGTGTTTTGAACAAGGTAATTTCAAAGAGTCCACAAGATAGCTACTAACAACATCAGCACAACCTCCACTATCCACAATAAGCGAACACAGTTTACCTTTAATGAAACACAAAGAATGGAATATATTAGTCCTTTAACTATCAAGATCATCCTTCATTTGGATGTTGAGGGTAGGCAATGGTATTTAGCAAAATCATCCCCCTCGTTTGGTGGTTCTACGACCCCCTCATTCATATAACTAGCAAGGATCATATTCTCCATAAATTTTGTCATATCCGGATTGTTAAGGAGAAGTATATTCACCATTTTCTTTGATAAGGAGAAGTCTAATGTTAGGGTAATCTCTACTATAGTGCCCACACCCTTTACATTTGAAACACTCTTTCTCACGAGTTTTTTTTCATTTTGAACCTGTAACAGTCCAATTTTAGTGAAATCGAAATAGTGGTTTCGGGAGCACAAATTTGAGTCGAAAATAAAATTTATTTTTATTTTATTACATAGTCCGTATTATGTAATAAATGCCATGTGAATATTCTGATAAGAAAATTTTATCGATTAACTGCTTAATTACGGGATGGGCTAAATTGCATAAAATGTAAAAGTTGAATTCTAGTAGCTAGAAGGATTAAATAGCTATGGAATTCAAAACTTGAGGTCCTTATATGGTAATTGGACCACTAAAGAAAAGTATGTAGATATTTTGGTGACTCATCCATGTAAATTTAGAAAAAGGGCAAGGACTAAATTGGAAATTGAAATAATTTAATTAATTAAAAGATGATAAAAAATTTTATCATCTTATTTTATATCATCTTCAACCCCAAAATACATGGAAACCCTAGAAGAGAGAGAAGAAACTTTCTTGGCTTAATTGGGTAAGTTTTCTTATCCCGTTTTTAGTAATTTTGATATTTTTGAAACCGGGATAGCTTAATCTATCTATTTGGGGGATCAATTTTAAAAGTTATTAAAGTATGGAAATTAGGTCATGGATGAATATGCTAAAAAATTGAAATTTATGGTAGAAAATGAAAGGTTAATGATAGATAAACAACTTTTACAAAGTGATTTTTTATGAAAACATGATTTAGGGACTAAAATGTAAAGTTGTGAAAATTGAAGAAAAATTTTGAATTTTATAGAATGTATGTGCTGTAAATTTTATAATGAAATTTTTGTTGCCTTGGAGTAGGGAGTAAATTGTATAAATTTCATTTTCCGAGCCTAGGGACGAAATTGGAATTTATGGAAAAGTTGGGGGGAAATGGTAATTTTGCCTAGGATGTAAATTGAGTCCACTTGAATATGAAATGTGATAAATTGATGAATAAATTCATTTATATAGATCCGGACAATGCAAAGGTTGGAGATCAGTGGAGCATCATCACACTATCTACTAGTTTATTTTGGGTATATATAGTAAAATCATTTTGGTATAATGGCATGTATAGGATAACTTGGCCATTAGTGGCTTGAAAATGATGCTTGTAATCTAGCCATTGGAATGGCTAGTAATGGTTTGTTTTGATATACTTGTAATGTCATACTATGGTAGCTACATATATGTTAAGTAGTTGATTAAATTATGTCTAACATATAGGTTAAACCAAGATAAGATTATAAACATGTATGCATGTAATGATATGCCATGTTGAATGATAAAGTTTGCTTAATTTGAATGCTTGAAATGGTTGGTATTTGGAAGTGAGTTTTAGTGCAGGTCATTGGTATGATTTTAGGGGAGAAATGAAGCTAGAAATGGCTTTATTTCGTCCACACTGGCAGGCACACGGGCATGTGTCTAGATCGTGTGTGACACACGGCCTGGTACATGGGCTTGTGGTTAGGCCGTTTGTCCCTTGCACCTTAAATTTAAAAAATAGAATGCTCAGAATTGAGCACACGGGTAGAGACACGGGCGTGTGTCTCAGCCGTGTGTGCTACACAGCCTAGAACACGGGCGTGTGTCTTGGCCGTGTGAAACCTGCACCTAATTTCAAAAAATAAAATTAACCACACAGCCTAGCACACGAGTATGTGGCTGGCCCTGTGGCACAAGTCAGAGAGCTCCCTAGTTTCGAACACGGCTTGTAGCACGGGTGTGTCCTAGGGTCACACGGGCGTGTCCCTTGGACCACACGGGCGTGTGAGCCCTGCACCTTGGAAAATTTTTTGAAAATTTGCAAAAAATTTTTAGAGTTTTCGATTAAGTCTCGACTCGATTCCAATACTCATATTGGGCCTCGAAGGTCCATTTAAGGGGCGTTATGAATAATCTCAGAAAATGAATAGTGATTGACATGATTTATCTATAAATGTTCTGTAAACTCCGGTATGCTCTGTAACTCTATTTCGACGAGGGATACGGGTTAGGGGTGTTACAGAACCACCTGAATTGGGTTTCTTAGAAGGTATTTGCGTTTTCACAGGAGCCCCACTCTTCCAACCTGATTTTTTAGTATCACCACTTAAGAACTTGTTAGTATTAAAAGGTGGTTTTGAATGCTTAAAGTCAGAATTGGAACTGTTACCTTTGTAATATTGTAAAGTAGAGAACGAACGAGGACCTTGTTCCTTCAATTGTTGTTCAATCTCAATGACTTTGTGAACTGCCTCCTCTAGATCTATGTAAGTTTGTAATCGTAAATATTTGAATATATGTTTGTTCAAGCCATCAATAAAACATATCATAGTGGCCTAATCATCCTCTTCCACATTTACTCGTTGCATGAGAATCTCCATCTCCTTGAAGTACTTATCAATTGATCTACTACCTTGAACAAGTCGTCAAAGTTTGGTTTTGACCTCCCTATAATAATGAGAAGGAATAATGTGTTTTTGCATGACTTGTTTCGACTCATCCCATGTGGTTTGTCACTTGTAGTTTCATTGACGACTTATTCCAAGTTGAGTCCACCAACTCAACGCATAGTCTGAGAATTCAAGGGTTGCCAATAGGACTTTCTCATCTTCCAGGCATTTATAGTAACGAAACATAAGCTCTATTTTTTATTCTCAACACAATATGCCTCGAGATCATTCTTTCCACAAAATTGAGGGATTGTGAACTTTGGTTTTGCCAAACAAGGCTGCCCACAGTCATTAGTAACCAAAGGATCATCATCTACATGAGGAACATGTCTAGCATTATATTACGAATACGAGGCTGTTCAACCTCAACATCATCATTAGCACCCCAATTTTTAGTCCTTTGCTCAGCCTACAACTGATTCAAGGTATTGTTCATTGTCTGAAGTATAACATCCTTTTGTCCGTCTGCTGCATCTTAGTCCTCTAGATTTTGTTGCAACCTAGCGAACTTGTGTTCGAACTTATCGTTGACATCATTAAGGTCACATTGTAATTTCGTTTCGAAACCAACAAAATTTTTTATGGTCACTAGTGGTGTGTCACTCTGGTCACATCGTGTGGGCAACTTTAAGGCTATTTTCCAAGCCAATTGCCACCCTTATTTGTTCAAACACATATATGCCTTCAATGACACTTAAACACTAATAACATAACTTATGCATGACAACTTCTTCTCAAATTCAGGGGCGAAGCCAGAAAAATTTTTTAGGGGGGCCGGATGAAATTTTAATTTTTGACAGTTTATATCTTTATAATTTGTTAAGGATTAAATCAAAATTTTATAATTTTAGGGGGGCCAAAGTGCAATTTTACCTTTACTAATTTAAATTTTTTTAAAAATTTAAGGGCCTAAAAAATAATTTTACATTTTAAGGGGGATCGGGGCCCACGCCAGCCCCCCTGGCTTTGCCCCTACTCACATTATACTTGTTTAAGACTCCCTATTATGACAAATCAAATCTTACCAACACACATATACAAATAAGCAATATTTCTTAAACCTGCATGCATGCATTTTCATACATCTTATACACACCCATGACATTCATCAACATTCAATCATCAATAACCATAGGCCATATCATAATGGAATTGGCACATACATACATAGATGAATAAGTTTACAACCCAATAATAATTATAAGCCATATCTCATGGCCATATACAAAATGAATCAACTATCACTATAAGCCAACACATTTGGCTAGACCAATATGACATATAACAGAAAGACCAAGTCCCTATACATGTCATACTCAAAATGTTGAGACTAACTATACCAAAAGATCCAATTGATAGTGTGATCGCGTCTCCAACATCCTACGATCCCTGAGCTAGCTTGGCAATACTATAAGAAAATGAAAAGGAAGGGGAGTAAGCATAAATCTTAGTAAGTTGCATGTAAATAATTAACAACATTAATCATACATTCTAGTATACATAACACAATATAATTTAACACAATGTCATCGAGTATCATAGATGCATTTTAAATCATGTTCTTTACATAGTGAACGATAAACATATGATCATAATTCATTCATTCACTTCTTACCGAGGTCTCATCGATTCATAATATCAATATTTATGATCTTCATGTACATACCTGTACCCTTTTAACATGATCATACCTTGCTATCTCTTTGACAAAAACCTTGGATTACCCATTGAACCACTTGGAATACTAAAAGATACCCAGGAAAACTCATACACATAGTAAGATGCCAATGCCATATCCCAGATATGGTCTTACATAGAATCATAAACTGAAGTCGATAGCCCAATTATGGTCTTACATGATGTCTCATATCGATGCAAATGTCATGTCCTAGACATGGTCTTACATGGGATCGCATGATTATGCCAATGCCATGTCCTAGACATGGTCTTACATGGGATCGCATGATGATGTCAATGCCATGTCTCAGACATGGTCTTACATGGGATCACAAATAACCCTAATGTCATGACATTTGTATCCTAACTATTCCTAAGGTTCAACCGAGATTTCAAGGTACCAAACCTTCATCGAATCATCATCGAGTCAACGTTAACCAAATCCATAGATACAAATATATACATTTCATGCAATATCAAAGCATTAAATACATAATAACATAATATTGAATTACTTACACACAAACTTACCTCAATACAAAATATGGACAATTAAACTCTATTTAATCCAAAATCTTGCTCTTTCCCCGGTTTAGGCCCAAACTCCGTTTTTCTTTATCTATAAAAGTAAATTTCACTTATTTAATCATCACATTGTTCAAATCAGTCCAAAAACCATACTTTGGTAAAATTATAGTTTTACCCCTAAACTTTCACATATTTACAAATTAGTCTCAGGCTCGTAAAATAAAATTTATGCAATTTTCTCCCTTTACAAGCCTAGCCGAACCTTATATAAACCTATAGTAACTCATACATTTCATTATTTCATACATTTAACTTATAAATTTCACATTTCTCCATCTAGCCCCTATTTGATAATTTCATCAAAAGTCCCTTAACAAAAGTTGTTTATTACCCAACAAGGTTTCATTTTTCTTCCATTAAACTTCACAAATAAATATCATGCTATCATGGAAAATCTCTAGCTTTTCAATCATATTGCAAATTAGTCCCCTATTTAGCTAGCTTAAGCTTTAAAGGTTCCAAAAGCATAAAAATCTACAAAAGCTAACACCAAAATGACTTACATGTAAAGGGTTTGTTGTGATGAAAACTTCAAGCTTCCATGGAGGTTTTTCTCCTTCAATTTTTGGTGGAAAAATATGGAGAAGAAAGATGGCCATTTGTTTTATTTTATTCATTTAGCTTTTGTCATCAAAATACCAACCCTACCAACTTTGACTTTTTTTACTTTTCTTCTCCATGTACATCCATTCACACATATAATGGTCTATTTACTCATTAAAGACCTTAAATTTTAAGTTCTATAACTATTTAACACATTTAGCAAATAGAACACAACTTTCATATTTTACGTGATTTAGTCCTTTTTCACAAATTAAGCATTCAAACGGTAAAATTTCCTAACAAAATTTTTACACAATCATATTATCATGCTGTGGTCCTCAAAATAATATTAAAATAAATTTTATAACCTCAGATTTGTGGTCCCAAATCACTGTTCCGACTAGGCCCAAAATCGGGATGTTATAACTTAGCTACCAAAGGCAAAGATATTAAACTCTTAATGATAGAAGCTTGTTTAGTGGAAGACTCAATAGAACACTAGGCCATTGATTTGGGAGCCACTAATCATGTTTGTGTTTCTCTACAGGGGTTTGAGGAGAATAAAGATCTTAGAGATAAGAGCTTATTGTTGAAGACCGAGAACAAGACAAGTGTGGTGGTTGAAGTAGTGGGAGACGTACATCTTTACTTTGATAATTTGAGGAAGGTTATTTTAAGAGACTTTTTCTACATACCAAGTTTCAAAAGAAACTTAATTTTTTTTGCATGTTTATATAAAGACTGTTTAACCATGACTTTTAATAATAGAATTGCAATCTTTAGAAATTGCAATCTTATTTGTAATGGATGGATGTCAAATAATATCTATTTTATCAAACCAATGATGTACACACTGCTTGAGACTGAAATGTCGAATAAAATACTTAAAACTTCTCACTCTAATAAGGCATACCTTTGGCATTTGAGACTTGGTCATATTAACTGAGAATGAATCACTAGACTTGGGAAAGACGGCATCCTAAGTTCATTTAAAGAAGTTGATCTTCCATAATGTGAATCTTACTTCAAAGGTAAAATGACTAAGCGATCTTTTAATGCAAAAGGAACGAGGGTCAAAAAACCCCTAGAACTTATGCAGACTGACATATGTGGCCCCATAAGCATTAGTGCAAGAGGTGGTTACGAGTATTATGTAACCTTTATTGATGACTATTCCAGATATGGGTATGTATCTAATGCACTGCAATTGTGAAACCTTTGATAAATTTAAAGAGTTTCATGCAGAAGTAGAGAAACAACTAGGTTTACCTATAAAGGCACTTTGGTCTGATCGAGTTGGGGAATATTTATCTAGTAAACTTTTTGGGTACCTTATAGAGAATGGGATTCTATCCCAGTTAACCACGTCAGGTACTCCAAAACAAATGGCATGGAAAAGAGAAGAAATTGAATGTTGTTAGACATGGTACGTTCAATGTTAAGTTATTCGAAGCTACCAATCTCTTTTTGGAGATACATTGTATAAATGGCTATTCTGAATTACATGCCAATTACGACAACATCAAAAACCCCATACGAATTGTGGCATGGCAAGAAGTCAAATCTTAATCATTTTAGGATTTGGGGATGCCCAACCCATGTATTGGATAAAGATGAGAGGAAGTTGGACTCACAAACAGAATTGTGTATGTTTGTAGGATATCCAAAAAGAACAAAGGGTGGCTTGTTTTATAACCCGGAAGAGCAAACTATATAGTGTCAATTCATGCTACTTTCCTTAAAGAAAGTTACATGAATGACTTCAAACTTTAGAGTAAAGAGGTACTTAATGAGCTTTCATGAAATATCTAAAACCTTACCAAAAAAAAGGTTCCAGATCCAACTCCTAATAGTAGATATGCAAACAATCAATAGCATAGGGAGCTTCAACGTAGTGGGAGGGTCTCTTATAGACCTGAGATCTTCCAATATGATAGAAGTGTTTTTAACATTGAGTTTGCCGAACAAGAAGATAATGACCCACTCACATACGACGAAGCGATGCAGAGTGTTAATTCCAACCTCTGGGAAATAACTATGAAAGCTAAGATGGACTCTATGTATTCCAAATCAGTGTGGGAACTTGAAGACTTACCGAAAGGGATAAAACTCATAGGGTGTAAGTGGATCTACAAGAAGAAAAGAAATGTAGATGAAAAAGTGGAAACTTATAAGGTTAGACTTATAGCAAAAGGTTATACTCAGAAAGAAGGTATCGATTGCGAAGAAATCTTCTCTCTAATTGCCATGCTCCAGTCACTTGGCATATTACTATCCATTATGGCAACTCACAATTACAAGATTTGGAAAATGGATTTTCAAGACAGCATTTTTGAACGGCTATCTTGAAGAGAGCATCTTGTCTACTTGATGCAACTCACTGGATATATAGCTAAAGGAAATGAGCATAAAGTATGCAAATTGTTGAGGTATTGCTGAGAGGTCCGCTCTAGTAAGGCAAAATTGTTTAGGGGTATTGCTGGAACTACTCTTACAGTGACTGAGTACTGGATAGAGGCCACTGAATGAATTTTGGAGGATTTGAACTGCACTCCTGAGCAAAAAATTAAAGGTGTCGTGTCTCTGTTAAGGGATGAGGCATATCGGTGGTGGCAATCAATGGTTAGGTGTAACATCCTGAAATAGGGCCTAAACGGAACAGTGGTTGCGAAACCACAAATTTGAGGTAGAAAAATTTATTTTATTATCATTTTAAGGTTTATGGCATGATTGCATGATTGTGTGAAAATTTCGTTTAGAAATTTTATCGATAGAGGGTCCAATTTGATATTTAGGGACTAAATCGAATAATTTACAAAACTTGCATTCTAGAAGTTTTTAGTATGAAATTGCTTTGGAATATTAATGAGGAGATCTTAAATAGCAATTTGACCAATTTCTAAAATTTTGGACAAAAATAGGCTTGTACATGAAAATTTTCAAAGAAAGGTATTAAGGGTATTTTGGTCATTTGGTAATTAAAAGATTAAAAAAAGGAAAAAGATGGCAAAATATGTCCATCTTCTTCATTAGGACGAAAATTAAAGGGTTCTCCATAGCTAGGGTTTGTTTCAAGCTTCCAAGCTCCATAGTAAGTGATTCCAAGCCCCGTTTTTAATGTTCTTTACGTTTTTGAAATCTCAGTAGCTCGATTTAGCTTATGCTAGCAATAATTCAACCTAGGGTTCATATTTGGAAAAATACCCATAGGTGAAATTTGTTTATTTTGGTGTTTTATGATAGAATATGAGGTTTTAAATTATGTTAGACAACTTGTGCTACTCGGTTTTAAGTGAAAACGGGTAAAAGGGCTTAATCGGTAAAAATACCTAATAGTCATAAGTACATGTTAGAGTGAGAATTTGATGTTGTCATAGAAGGGAAAATGACCAGCATGTCATAAAACATAAGAAAATAGGATGAAGTTTAATTTTCGAGCCTTGGGGAAAAAGTGTAAATATGTAAAAGTTTAGGAGCAAAAACGTAATTTTTCTAAAGTTTGGGTCAAGGACTGTTTTAATAAATGTGAGTATTAAATAAGCTAAATTTTTTTATTATAGATCAAGAAGAACAAAATCCGGAGTTAGACCGAGGAAAGAAAAAGATAGTGGACTAAATCGATATAGTTGATCGTATTTTGTTTTGAGGTAAGTTTGCGGTAAATAAATGCAATATTCTATTATTTTATGTTAATGCTGTTAATTTCCAGCATGTGTAAATTTATTTTATGAAATTATTTAAAGAAGACTCCAGCATGAATTGACGGAGAAGTAATTTCAAAAAGTCCCGGTTGAACCTTAGGAATGTGTAAGATACAAATGTCATGACATTAGGGTTCAAGGATACCGTGTAAGACCATGCCAAGGCATGGCAATTGGTAAGGTTTCTAAGGCAAGGAAATCATGTAAGACCATGTCAAGACATGGCATTGATAAGTTACTATAAGGCAAAGGTCCCATGTAAGACCATGCCAAGGTATGGCATTGGTGAGTTCATAAGGCAAGGATACCATGTAAGACCATGTCAAGACATGGCAATGGTAAGTTTCAAAAGGATACCACGTAAGACCATGACAAGTCATGGCAATGGTAAGGTACCCGTGTATCCTTAGTATTCCAAGTGGTTCAACGGGAAAATTTAAAGAGAATATCAAGGTAAGGTAAGGTAAGACGAGTTATACTAAAAAGGTAAGACAAGTTCATGCTAGAAGAGCAAAGGTAAGTACATAATGTTCATGTATGCTTGATAAGGAAAAAGGTAAGTAAAATGTATTAATAAATTTGATTAAGTAAGTAAGTATTTAAGTAAGTGAGTAAGTGAAGAAGTTTAAAATATGTCCATGACAATTAATGAAGTTGCATTAAGTAGTATCATGCCAAGTAGTAAGATAATTCTTATGAATGTTGTTGTTTATTTGCATGCAAACTTACTAAGCTTAATGCTTACCCCCTTTATTTTCCTTCTTTTATAGTTTTGTCAAGCTAACTCGGGGATCGTAAAGTACATCGGAGGTCCAGGCACACTATCATGAGGATTATTTTGGTATAGCTAGACGTTTCATTTTGAGTATGGCATGTATAGCATCGTAGCCATTTTGTGTGTATGATCTTATGATATGGTTGATGAATGGTATGTAAATGCTTGATAATGATTAGCTGTTGGAATGGCTAATCAAGGACATTTTTGGTGTTATGTATGCCTAAATGCTAGTTATTCCATGGAAATCATGAAAAAGGTGAAATTAGCTTTAAAACAGTATCGGATAGCAATAATGACGTGAATTTGGAAAATCAATAAAAATAGTAGAAATGGATTTAGATAGTGAATGAGATATAGAATTAAAGCTTGATGATTTTCATATGGATGGAACAAAACAGATATATGAGTTATATTTTATGAGATATTTAAATTTTTGTGAAACAGGGCCAGAGCGATTTCTGGATCCCCTGTTCTGACTTTGGAAATTCACAAAAAATTGTACAAAGATAATTAGAAGTCATGCTTTATATGTACAGATTCCTTATTGAGTCTAGTTTTATGAGAAATAAATTTCATAATAATTGAAACTCTGTACAGGGAGATATTTGATTCGTAATACACAGGGGTCAGAGTAGTCGAACCCTGAAATAGGGGAGACTTTAACTAATAAACTGTACTAGTTGGCCCAACCAAAAATTCTAGAAAACAATTAGTTGATAGATATATGAGTCTAGTTTCAGGAAAAATTTAGGAATTGGATTTAGAGTTTTGTAACTCGAGATATGAATTTTTAAGCGACTGTGACGCAGTTAGCCAGCTTGTCTGGAAGTTCTAAAATAAATTGTTTGAGCTGTTTAATTAATGAATTAAGTTCGTTAACACCTCGTGCTCGACTCTGGCGACGGTCTCGGGTTCGGGGTGTTACATTAGGGGTACGCTGCTAGAATGTATTAATTGGGCTTATTTTCAAGAGGTCTTTCAGGGTAAGTATGTGGGCCTTCGCTATGTGGAGGTCCAACAGTTGGAACTTATTGAACTTAAACAGGGAGACAAGACAGTTTCTGAGTATGAGGTAGAATTTCTAAGGTTGAGTCATTATGCACCTAGTATGGTGGCGTCTGAGCACGAAAAGAGTCTTTGGCCCCCGCAATACGGTACAAGCAGCACAAGTAAAATCCGTATAGAAGTTTACTTCCTCTATTTGATGTTGATTAGAATAAGGTGTTTTAATCTTACTGCATTACTTCTATTTGGTTTTGATTAGAATAAGGTTTTTAAACCTATAAATAGACATAATCATCACTCCTCTTGTATCATTCGAATTCGACATAGTGAATTTTCTTCTCCTCTACCGTGGTTTTTTCCCGAAAGGGTTTTCACGAAAAATTCTGTGGGTTCTATTTTTCTCTCTTTCTTTGCGATTCATTGTCATTATCGATGTTCAATTTTACACTCAACAAGACAGGTTTGAAGAAATCCTAATTCCAATTCCCACACAGCGATATCATGTTTGACACTTGAACGTGATTTTCAGGTATAATCTCGAGTTGTGTACAGACATCTACAAAGGGACCCCACTCCTTCAACCAATTATCTCTCCAAAAAATCCACGTTTAACCCCTTTCCTATGTTCCAAACTATGCTTTCTCGTGCTTTTCTCCAAACTTTACAGATGCCCTTCCACAACTGAGATGCATTACTCTCATTCAACACCGAAAGAAGCTTACCCACCCATTATATTTCGCTCTAAGCACCTAAACCCATAATTGGTTCAGCTTCTTAACAATGTTAAAACCAGCCTTCATGAGGAATGCATCATTATGACAACCAATCTTCTTGAAACTGAGACCTCTTTTCTTTGAATCTTTATAGATTTCTTCCTATTTCACAAGATTTGTCCCTTTTTTCTCAGTATGACCCCAGACAAAATTACGAATTATCCACTCCATTTCAACGCAAACTCTTTTTGAGATTATTATCGATCACATAGCATAAATAGGGATAACTGATAATACTGCTTTAACTAACAAAATTATAATTTTTTATAAACACTAAAAAAAATTTATCGATACATTCTTAACAAATCTCCCATAAAAGAATAGTTTTTTTCTTAAAAGAACTTCCTTTAATTTGATATCTCTAGACTCAACTTACATCATTATTTTAAAATTTACACACAGGAATTGAGTCACTATTACTAACATTGAAGCATTACAAAATTGAGTGAATGTCATAATCAAACCATCAAATCAACTTCCATCATTATTCACAATTTAGAGTTAAAAATAAAAAAGAGAAAGGTTGGTTGTGGAGTGGTCCACTCTAAAACATGCCTCTCAGTGTCTCAATGTCAATTGCCATTGATGTTTATTGACTGACCACAAAAAACAAACCATATTTGCTGCTAAATTTTGCATTTTTGTTTCCCCTAATGAATGTCTCAGCTTCCATCACACACATAGCAATCATCAGACCCAAAGCTAAGAATCTTCATTTCTGCATAAATTTCTTTCATACTTTACATTCACTTATCATTCACTGTCCCTCTCTCTCTCAAGGGCACCCAACCCTTGCAGCTGATGAAAGGCAACAAAACTGCAAAAACACCAATGAATTTGCGATTGTAAGTGCATTTACGTTCTGCCACATTTATTAGTTTAAATCTAAGTTTTCAGAAAATGATATTTGCAAAATTGATTGATTTTTTTTGGAACAATTGATATTTTTTTATATTTAGATGATTTTATCTAAAATATTTTTTATTGATTGATAAAAAAAATTTTGACATTTTTTTTAGAAGTTATTTTTATTGAAACAAATACAACATAAATATATTTATTACAAAATATTATAGTAACATTTCCTTTTGACAATAAAAATTTATTTTATAATAAGATAATATTTTATAATAATTAATATCATATAAAAGTTAATAATAAACAATGTCTAACTAAAACTTAATTTAAATTGCATATGATATATTTGAGATTGAATAAGACACGTTAATTTTAAAATATTTCATATGCAATTTAAATTAAGTATGATTTAAACAAATAATCATATTTATATAATTAAAAATATTCAAATTTTATATCATAAAACATTTACAATTAAATATTTATAAATTGTAATATATATTTATTATTAAAATATTAAGATAAATATTTTTAATAATATATTAACAAAATTATTTTAAATTTAGAATTATTATTGTTAAAATTTATCATTAAAATAAAATATTAATATTAAATAATTAAGCATATGTGTTTAATAATATTGAATAGTAATATTCTAGTACTTTTTAATATTTTAAAAAATATATTATTAATATAATAATATTAAGTTTTATTAAGTTAATTTTTATATAAAATTAAAACTACTAATGTTAATTTTTATATAAAATTAAAACTACTAATAACGTAGCTCTTTTATGAAAAATGACTAATCCTTTTCAAAATATTATCAATTTGAAGGAAAATGGACTTATTTTTAATCCTCCTATAAGTTATTTTTCGCTGATCAAACTATTTTGCATGAAATAAATATAAAAAAATACAAAAAATATTTTTTATAAATCAATTTCTATAAAACAAACGCACACTAAATTAATGTTATTTCTATTTTTCATTTTCTTTAAAATTATCTATTTGAGCATTCATGTCCAACACCTATTCAAAAATCAAATGTGGGTAATGAGAGATAATACCTCCAAACACATGAAAAAACTTAACAGAAACAAACAAAAAAAAAAATCAACATACATGCCTATATCTAGCACTTACATTCAAATCTGAATAACATAACTTTCGAATCATAAATATCCAAGAAATCTGGGATTTCACCTTTCATCTATCATTAGCTTTCTCAAACTCTACTTCTTAAATTTGAATAAAGACTTTTCAAAATAAATAATTATTCACAAAAACTAAATAAATAAAAAATAATGAAAGCTTGTATCTTTTAACCAAAAAGACACTAAAAAACACTGAATTGCAACCATAAAGGCTACAAAAAGAAAACTGTGATGGGATTTGAAGTAGCCAAAAGACACATTGTTCCCTAATATATAACCAAAGCAACATGAATCTTCAACTACCTATTAGAAGCGAAAGATATAGCAAAATCCACGAAAATTTTTCTACCTTTTTTCTAGCTTCTGCTAATATACTTGAAAAAACATGGTGGATACTAACAATTTGTCATTTAAAATCATCAAGTGAAGAAAATTTTGTGAAATTGCAGGAGACATGATTGTATAAAAGAAGGTAGTGGTGAAAGGATTTAGTCTCACCTTTATGTCAACACGCATGCCAGAAAGAAAGCTACAAGAAAATCACAAGCAATGCTTATCTTCTAAGAGCTATATTACTTCAACATAGATGTGAATGCCACATATGTCAGCATGGTAATCGTTAGATTTTTTTTTTTTTTTTAAATCATGTATTTGATGGATGCTTGAAAATTAAACTTGTACATGTGTTAAATATGAACCGGATACTTCTATATATATATATATATGTCGGAGCCATTCGGTTTGTGGCACATTCTTCCCAGATTGGTGGAGGCATTGAAAATGTAGTTAGAGGAAAACAATAGGTATGCAGGGTCACATAGAACATATACGAATGATGAAGATATAAACCATGTGTTGCCACCTTTTTAGGTTCTTGCTTTATGGGGACAAAATCCCATTACCATGTATGATTTTATTTTTATTTTTTTGGGGTTGTTGGGCTCCTTTATGGTAGTTTTATGGTTTACGAAGTGTACACTTCTGTTTTTTTTTTTTTTTTTTTTTTTTTTGAAATATACAAAGTGTACTCGAGGCTGCAAGAAATGTGGAAGAAACGACGAGAAGGGCTTGCTTCCTTTCAATTCATCCCTCTTTGCAACTTTGAATTTGGGGTTCTTTTGTGATTTTGATCACTACTATTTGATTTAATTATGAAAGATTATTTATTAATATATTGAGTTTAAAAGAAAAAGAAAGGAAGTGTGGGTTATTTGTAGCTGTAAAGTAGCAAGGAAGAGGTTTTATTAGTTGGGCATGGGAATCGAGGTTTTTAAATATTGAGGGCAATGTTTGAAGTGATGTCTGATGAGTTTAAGGTTTTATTTATCTGCATATTTGCCTTTGGCTAATAATGATGTAGGTTTTGGCTTCATCTCGTATAGATTGGAAATATGCAGTAGGTTAGGCAAATGATGTCCTTGTCTCAATGCAGGCAGTTGGGTATATTAGTTTGGCCCGTGAGGTCTGTGTTCCCTTCCCTGCCACCAATATTTGTAGATCTTTTTTCTTTCCATGCCATTCTGCTTATTTCCGTTTTCAGAGTATGAACTATACCGGATCTATAAGTCAATACGATTGAACTAAAAATTGACCAAAAGATCAATCCAAAAAAATAATTTTGAACCAATTAGATCAAAAATCAATATAAATAGATTAACAACTGGAAAACATACTGAACCGACAATTGAATCAAATTCTTTTAATTTTTTTAATCAAACTGATTAAATCATTAAACCAAACAAGATCAACCGATGAACCAATAATTTGATCCATTTAACCACCAATCCGATTTAAAAAAACATTGATTGTAACATTTTGGAAAACCTCCCATTAGGATTTATGCAAAGCTCTATCTTTCCGGAGTTGTTTCTTGGGAGTTCATATTACACTCATGATTATCTTTCTATTACATGGAAGAAAAAGAAAATGTGATCATTATAGTACATTCAAGACATGGGTCAAAAATAAAATTATGCTGAACTCCTTATAAACCAAATGAAGCTTTAATATAAAACGCCTTCATACAAATGTTACTTTTTAAATAGAAAAATTGTTAATGTCCGATTTAAATAGATGATGTGGCCGAATCTAAAAAACAGTCGACCAAAGTCCATTTTCAAACATAACCCAGAATCCAATAAGGCATTGGCTTTCAGTAGGAGACGACGGATGTTCAACTCTGCTCATCTCTCTATTACACGCCACCAATAAATGCCAAAGCCACTGCTACACCAACAAGCATCACATATTTTTCACATCACCCAATAATTCTTTTTACTTCTCTCCATAAATTTATCTATTAACCAACTTCAGGTCTGGTCTTGGGCACAATTACTATTTCATTCATCCCAACTCAAAAAGTAACAAGTTAGAAAAAAGTTTTGAGAAAAAGCCCAAAAAGGAATAAATGAATACACAGCATAAACTGGCAAGTAGTATTAATTCTACAGTTTTACAATTTAAAAAAAAAAAAAAAAAAAAAAAAAAAGGGACCGTAACTTGTCATTCTGTACTACTGATCCAGTTAACAAGCTAGCAAAACCTTACAACCCCATGTCAGAATCTCATTCCTATCATGAAACTATATTTACATTTCCTGTAATTAGATATAAAATAACGGAGAAAAATCTTTTTGTAATTATAGCATGTATATTCTATTTCTTTATACTAGCTCACGTCAATTCAAACTGGCAACACTCTAGTATGAGAACTTTATAAAAACATCTGACCTGTTAGGTTATTTGATATTTGCTCTGCACTTCCATTTAAACATCGTATACAGGTAAGCGTTCTTCGATGGAGACCCGACAGATAGGGCATTTTCTACACTTCTCGCAGCAGGTACTGCAATGCAAAGGAACTGATGAGCTTAACATAGAATAATAAAATAATATCTGATTAAGAGAGAAAAGGATTGAGTTTCATTTGGATACATCTTTAAATGCAGTCACATCAAAAGGACCTTATACCTGCAAAGAATACGATGCCTACAAGGGAGCAAAACCACACTTATCTCTCTCTCAAAGCAAACCCTACATAACACTTTTTCCTGGACATTACATAAAAAACACGGAAGTCAGCAACAAGAATATATCTCAATCCACCTTCATTAGGCTCGTAATGCAGGGTTTAACAATTAATTATTTCACCCAATAAAGCTGCAGTGGTAAAGTTGAAAATTACATTTTGAAGCCTCTCAAACTCCTGCTGACTATATTTGGTGATTTCTGATTGCTCACCAAGAGCTGCCTGAAGCCTCCAAACCTGAGATAAAAGGAACCGTATAAATTATATTTACATGCAGAAACAGTAATTAAAAAATCTTGGAATTGCCAGTATATCGCACTGAGACAGTGCCAAACATAAAACCATAGCACCACATTAAAGAGGAGAAAGAAAATGTAAGAAATGTGGGACAAACTAGAAAATAAAAGAAAAGAGATACAGTAACCAAGTCAAAAACAGAAAGGAACGTTAGGAGAACCATAATCACCTCCTCAGCTAGATCCTTTTTAGGCATTTTCTTAACTATCTCAGGTGGATAGCCAGAGAAGGTGTTATACCTGCATGAAGCAGTCAAATAAAAAAGTTAGGAAATAAGGTAGCGAGAGAGTGTTAAGAATAATCTGATGGCCTGACTGCCAAGAGTAAGCTCAAGGAAGTAATCAGAATACACAATCAGTTAAAAATGGAAAAAAATAAACAAATAACATCAATGAACATCAGCAATAGAAATCTTGTGACATCATGAAATTACATCATCCAAACGGCTCTCTTACAATCTTTTCTTGAACTTTAGTTTCTTTAAACCATAAGCCTCTTTTGCAACCTCCACAGCCCGAAGTTTGAAAAAATAACATGAAATAAAGCAAATAAAACTCAAATGAAAAGTTACTAGTGTCATCTTGGATTCCTCCCTCAATCAAGGTGCAAAACAAACTCAAACCAGAACCACCCGAATAAGGAAGATCAAAACAAAAACAGAATACCAAAATCCATAATTTGAATGCAGTTGAGTGCATTTCAGTTTTTATTCATACAGTTCAACTATGTCAAAAGGACCAAAGGCTTTGAGTGGACTTCACCTATTGACTTGAATCTTCTTTCCTTGTTTGAACACTAAAAATCTTAGGTCTTCTGTGCGTCATATTTATGTTTAATGATACTTATATTCTTTGACATAAAAAACAGTTCATAGCAATACAATCAAACTTCATAAAAAGGTACTCATTTTTTGCCTTAATTACTACTATAGTCTAATCAATTTCACCTTCTAAAATATTAGGCAACATAATTCACATTTTTTTGACACAGCCAGACACACACCACTCATGTGAAGTGAACAAAAAGCAAGCAACAAGAAGAATCATATACAAGCAGTAGATGGATAGATTGCATCTATACAAAGTAGAAGAAGCTCAAACCATACGTACCCCGAGGCCCCATCATGATAAAGGCGTGCCTGTTCCTCTCTACTTCCTTCATCAATTGACCACCAACCTAATAACCTGATTTTTGAGATAGACAGAGTATCAGTTGTCATTCATAAACTGCACAATCCAGCCCTATCTACAAACTAAATGGTCAATACCTAGAACCATGGTGCAAGAATCCCAAGCAATCATGAGCTCGGGACGAGAATCTGAAGTACAACCCTGTGCCAGCCCCACTCCGTAGTAAAAGTACAATTCTCTCTATTAATATTGAGGCAGCAAACAACACACCAACCCCTTGCAATAGGAAAAGAGGAGAGAACAAAACTGGAAGTGGTATATCTCTAGCACCAGGAGGTGTTCCCTGAAATTTGAAACAATCATATATTTGCTGACAACATACCTCAATGAGAGCCAAGACCACCAGTAATATGCATACCTCTAAATGCATGCAGAGGAGGACTTGGAAACCAATTATTGGAATTTTCATGAGGTGACCACCAATATCTTGCAGGCCACACATTGTATCCTGCTGCTGGTCTTCCTCAGGAGCAACTACTAAGCCACTGTTCCAGTCAAGGTATCTAATAGTTGCAGTAGATGGACCAGCTTCTATTGCTGAGGAATTTCTATGAATTACAGGATTGGACCACTTTGTACACACAAGAAAAGCAAAGCACTCAGCAATACTGCATGAAAAAATGAATTAGCATCTATCAGATTTTTCTAGGCACTCAACTCAAACGGACTATCATAGTGCTAATTCCAGGAAACACAAAAAACAAATCAACAAAATTAAAAGCAACAAAGCTGTACCCAAAATTTATGAACAAGTCCCACCAGCCAAGAGCACCTACATCACCTGCGATATTTGTAGAGGAAAACAATAATCACAAATGTTGACCAAAAACTGAAGTTAGATGTATCAATTTATTGCTTCAAAAGTGCAGTGAAATCAAACTGCAAGTTAGCATACAATCTTAAGATGGTCATTAACAGGAAAAGATTTAAAAGTAAAAACTGAATCACCAATGCAATTATATTTATCAAATTTTGGTGCTCAAGAAGTGATGCACATTCTGAGCTGCAATTCTGGGATCGGTATGCTGGGAAGAACATTCTATATGGAAGTTTGACTACCGTTTTATTGATATGATACAAAGCCAATAACCCATGCCTACTCTACCTTACTATGATATTCAGGGATGATGATGTGATAAGGATGTTCCTATAAATGGTTGCAATATTCATTACTACAGTAAATACTGCCAATTAAAGACCTTTATGATACCAAAATCATTATTCCTTAATCTGCTTATGAACAAATAGACAGCTAATCATTTTAAGTGCCAAGTAACACTAACTCAGCAAAAGAGACATCAAAATCTTTGATAATAACAATGATGGACTGAATGACTCCTAAGGTGACAACACAGCAAACCAGCTCTTGATGAAGGTACTAAAATTAACAGCTTCTGGAACTGAAAATCTGATATGGACGCTTTTATTGCAATAGGAATTTTAGTTTTATTTATTTATTATATCAGGTTTTATTAAGTGTTTTAGTTTTACTTAATTTCTCTATTATATTAGGTTTTTATTTCCTTCATAAACTCTAAGTTAGGAATTCTATTAAGACTCTTTCCTTTGTTATTAATAGTCTATAAAAGGCTGCCAATATGAAATAAAGAGAAAAGCAATTATTCTATAAAAAAGAAACGTTATTTTGAGAGGGGTTCAGTCAAGGAGGAATCTGCCTTTTGAGTAACCATAGGTCCAAGCAAGAATTCTTTCTCGTCTAGACCTGTGACTAGATCCTACGCCAAGACGCATAACAAAATCACACTAATGATCTCCAGTACTAAAAACCAAAATGTCTTACAGGGTTGTGAATTTCATTTGGTCTCAAGCAAGAATCCTCTATTAATCTACAAAAGGAGTGAAAATTCAAGCTTCTGAGAACTCAAAAGGACTAAAATGTTCTTTATTTATTTATTTTATAGGAAGCTAAAACCACAGTTCACTCTGGTTTATCTGGAAGCAGTCATAAGCCGCATACATATTCACCAATCCATAGACCTTCAAAGTACCAGAAATTGGTACCAACTACCATGTACCACTTTGTCTATATAAGAGTGATATGTCTTCGTGGAATGATAAAGATAATTGGATCAAGAACTACAATCTAAAGCCTATGTAGAGAAGAAGAATATGCCTACTTTGCAACTGCTCAAATTGTATTATAGTTAGTTGAGTAAAGATATTACCACATAACTTCAGAAGGGTGAAGACTGTAGCAGCAACAAAGAAGACCATTGAAATTGCAACCCAAAAGTGCTGAAAATTGAAATAAGAGCTAATTAACAGTCAATTCTATAAAAACCTGACAGGCTTACTTCCCAATAACAGTAAATATTTTATTACAAGAACCAAGTTTCTCAAAGGCTAGAACACCGAAAACATTCCTATACCTTCTCAAATAAACACTTACCTTCTATTTCACCGAATTGAGCTATTAATATTATTTTTGTTTAATTACCCTTTTTTTGCATGAAAAGCACTAAAAACTGTTGGAAGAATAAGGGATAAATTCAAAAATATGGTACTTTATGAGCTTAACTAGAAACAGAGAGTAATTTAAGGGATTGATTAGACAATGTACTTTAAGAGCTTAATCAAATACAATATATGATAAGGGCTTATGTAGGATATTTAGAAAAGAACATGGGCCCTTTTTAGCATTTCTCAAAATGCTTTAACTCTTTCTATATCAAAATAACATAGAATCTCCACACATCAAAGGAAAAATATGTCTTAATTCTTTCTTTGTCAATATGAGAAAAACAATAACAGCAAAGGCACTAAAGTATTGCAAGCTCCAATCTTTTACTAGTTCATATACTTATGAGGAGCCTTCTATATATATATATATATATATATATTTGTAGTTTGCAAGATAAATTAATTAATAAATAACAATGTTATCCATTTTCCTCCATGTAAAAGCTTAAATCCAAATATCATGGATAGATTGAAACTTGAAAGTGCTTAAGGTCTAGAAGAACAAATACGCAAAATCAAATATTTGAAGAAAATCATCAATTTTTGAATTTTATATTCTCTTAGGTTAATGTCTAAAAGAAAACCATGAAAGACAGGACCATCAAATCGCCAAGTTCAGTAAAACTTACAGGTAGAGTCTCCCATATTGCTTCATCACTAATGCTTTCATCATCCCCTGGCATCAGAGCTCTACACATTCTGAAGAAGAAAATGAAAACAATAATTATGATTAGTGCTTAAAACCTGCAGGGTATAGAATTACTAGGAAAGGATGTAAAAAAACCAGCTCAAAATTTCAATAATTTAGCAGAAGCTTAGTAATCCTAATCCACATTTCTAGCAAGCAGTGGTAAAGTAAGAAGCTTCACAAAGAGGAGAAAAGCAAATCTGACATATTTCCGAGGCACATACCTAAGACTCACATGCTACATAGCACTTGTTACAAAAAAGGAAATAATAATAATAATAATAACTAGCTAAATCCATTTATTCTGAAGTCACGGCGCCACAGAAACTTATGGTTGCCTAGCTTTACATTTTCTTTGAAATATAATGCATTCATTCTACCAGGGAGTGCACAAACAATTCAGTTAAGCAGGCTTCAACCCTGATCATCAGAACATATTAAACTTTTAGGTCCTTAAATAAAAGTAAAACCAGACACAAAATGGCGAAAGCTGAGATACCTAGAATAAACAGTGAATAGATTGGTTAACCTTCTTCCTTATATGACTCTCAGGGAAATTATTAACCATTTGCCAATTACTCTAGTTTCAGGCTTGGCTATCATAATCTCTACCTAACTAACAAGATAAAGTTCACCAGATGCTACTTATGAACAAATATTTTTTTTCTATCTATCACAAATTTATATACTGCAATCTATAACGCGAATTTCTGAAGTTTACTTTTGGCCAAGTTCTTTTAACTTTAGAAGCTACAGACAGTTGAGCTAGCTCAATAGTTTGTATTCTTTACCGTGAAAAGTTTGCATTAGAAATCACCATCCTGCCTAAGGCCTTTTGCCAACACTACTGATCATCTGAGCTAATGCAATTAAGAGGAAGGGAATGACAGAGTATTCTAATGGCCCACTTATTCCCATGATTATGGTATCCAACAAGGTACAGGTGAATATGGATATTTGTCTATGTCTTATAAGATGAGAATGCTATCCTTTCTCAACCTTCTATATCTGTTGGTCACCACTGAATAAAATATAATAGTATGATAATACAATAAAAACTTGGATGTCTTTATTTCCTTACATGCACTCAAGTTTTAAAATAAACAAGTCTAATAACATGGCAAATGCCATTAAGCATTGTTTCTTGATGAGTGGGTGAAGCCACATATGGGCTGAATCCTAAATGCCCAAATCAACTCTTGATATGGGCAGACAAAAATCCAAAATTTCAAAATGGTGAACACGATCTGCTACATATCCAGAGACAGAGAACACCATCTAACCCCTGAATCAATTTATCAGAACCTATATCGTTCCACAAAAACAACAACACGCATAAGGAAGATTTAAAAGGCAATATTGTCCGATTAAGTAATTATCAAAAAAATGTATGATTATGTAAAGTACATGATTTTAACAGACAATGAATGAAAGTTTAATGTAAGTTTTTAACTTTAAGATACCTGAAATTGTCAATTAGAATAATTATTTCAAACACCAATAGTGGAAGGAAGACGACCTTCAAGCTTACAGCAGGAAATCCATAAACTGTGACAAAAAAATAATTAAAAAAGGTTCATGAACATGCCCATAAAAGAAATAATGTAAGCACTAAAATGGTTTACTGCTATGTCACTCAAACTCAGGTGTAAGTACAGATATGTGTCCTGGACATGTGTATTCAACTTTTTTCTAACTTTTATCATGTATTAGGAGGGTCCTTAGAGGGCCATACCCCCATATTCATATCTAGATATATGTCAGACATGGGTATTAGACACAAGTGCTTCAAGAAAATTGAAGAACTGGAACAACAGAGGTTCTATTTTACTTCAACTATGACTAAGAATTTAAAATTAGAAATAATGATAATAAAAATAACCTAAGAGATGAAAAAATTTAAACGAAATGACACGAAAACAATGAAAAGAAAGTTGGTTCTATACCATTTACACTCTCAAGATATATACAGAGAAGCAGCTCAAAAGCAATTAGTAGTGGTACTGCTACAACGGCATGACATGGTGCCCACTGTCCAAGCAAAAAAAGGAAAATAATTATGGTCATAAAACTGATTATGAATTTGAAACATTCACAACCAGAAGAAACCAGATAGAATTTATGTTTTCGATAGTCAATGCGTAATTCAAGTAAAATGTCATAGTAACAGACAGACATACTTGGCGATTATGGGGAACTGAAGGGGCAGGTAAGGAAAACCGTCCACGTGCAACAACTCCATGAAACATCCAAAGTGGGAAAAATATTGTCCTGCAATTGAATGTCACTAAATAAAGCTACTAAACCCCAAAATCAATGAAAGGATTCGATGCTAATCGACAAAATTTCATAATCACAGGCTCAGAGGCATGTCATATTTATTTGCATTTAAATTGAAAACTACAGCATACAGATCTGCATATTCAAGAAACCTGTGTTACCCTCTCCTCAGAACAACCACACTAGAAGAAAATGCATCAATTTTATTCATAAAATATTTAGCTCTTTGCTCTTTAAGAACATTGGTCACTGTGAATAGATCCAAAAGATCAAAAGAGGAAAGAAAAGAAAGAAAAATAGAGATAACTTTAAGCATTCTGCTGAAAAGCCAGATTTATAGCAGATCATGGCAACCCTCCACATTTCAGGTTTCATTTGAGGAGATAGCCATCATGTACAATTACCTTAACATGAGTACACTATAACGGTTTTAAGCAACTTTTCTGATATTGGTCTTCCAAGTTTTTTATTGCTTTGATTTCAACATGAACCCTTGATTCCTTTTAACATCTTTGGATTATATTAAAGATTTGGCATACAATTAATCTCGAATAACATAACAATATTGATTGCTTCACGTTTTATCTTATTGCAAAATCATTACTTTATCAAAACTATATCACAAACCCGCAAGTTTGAAGACACCAAAAAGAGAATCATGTTTGACGACAATCCTTCCCTATTTTCTACGAAACTGCTACAAAAAAACAAACTAAACAAGCAAAAACATTTTTCTCTCCTGAAAATATAAAATTAAAAACAGACAAAAAAAAAAGATTAAGGCTTTCTTCAGCAACAGCAAGCGTTGGCAATTAATCATTTAAACTTGTATTAATCCCCGCATAACCAAAATTTTAAAAACAACAGTAATAAAACAGTGTTTGTAACTTACAAGAAGGACCTTTGTTTATAAACAACAGCAAGCAAAATCAAATTGAAAGGAAATAGAGAGAACTCACCACCAAGAGTAAGAAACAAGATGATCTAGCTTAAGAAGAAGCAAAAGCGTGAAACAAAAAAGCAAGCTATGGGCTGCCAAAGCCTGAGCTGACTTCAAAACTCTTCTCCAACTCATAATCATCTTCTTCTTCTTCTTCTTCTTCTTCTTCTTCTTCTTCTTCTTCTTCTTCTTCTACAAAAAGCAATTACTTTTTTTAGAAGAAGAGCCCTAGTTTTTACTTTTGGGGGGGGATTTCTGTAGTGGAAAACGTAAAAAGGAAATAAATTCTTTTGGAGATTTTAGTGAGCGCCAATAATCTCATTCTTATTTACATTCATTTCTTTATTCAATTCACCCCGATGATTAATGAGTACAAAACAAAACGCATTTACTCTCTAAATTATCTCTCCCTCCATCTCTCTCTCTCTCTCTTTCATTTATTTTTGAAAAGAAAAAAAAAAACCTTCCCTTTCACGCCAATGCCTTACTTTTTCATTTTCTATTTTTTTAATCTTTTATTACTTCACTAAGCTCTCCAGCTGGATTTTGTTCCATTTTTTAAAAAATATTCAATATTTTAATGCTAACCACTAGTATTGCTTTTTTTTCATCTTCTATTACTATTTTGCCCCTCTACGACACTATAATCCGTTATAGATTCTTTCTTATTGATTTGCCTATTTTGCCCCTCTATAATGCGCCTTTTTTTAATTATTTACAACTTCAACACAACTTCTTTTATCATCTCGCTTATAATTAATAATACAGTTAATGTCCATGTTTATTTTGATTTAATTTCTAAATTTTAAAAAATTCTAATTACATATTTAAATCAATTTAATTATATATTTAAATCATTGGTGTTATATTAAGTAAGTCTTTCTATTATTGAAATTTTATGTAAAATAATTTAAAAATAAAAATTTTAATAAAAATAAATATTATTATATTTAATAGTTAAATTAACGATTTTAGTAATAAAAAGATATTATTGATATAATAATGATAATTCAAGGATGTAATTAAAATATTTTAAAATTTAAAGATTAATTTAAAATGAGAATCATAGTTTAGGGATATTTGGTGTAATTAATTTTTAATAATAATGTAATATTATTTATTTTATAATCCTTTGTAAATTCGTCATTAGTGACTTGTCTATGTTGCCCTTTTATGACGCAACTTTAACATATAGTCCGTCTGTAGATTCTATATACGTGCCTTGTTATTAACAAAGTTGTTGTTAAATAATGAGGAAGACCAACTTTAATAATTATTGTTATACCTAATCATATTAGGATTCATTTGAATGTTCTTATCACATACAAGGTTTTCAATTATTTTACTACTAGATTAAGGCATATTTGTTCCACGGAAAAAATAGCTTCTGCATTTTTTTATATTTGTTTCGTAAAAATGATTTATTGATCAATAGTTTTTATGGATAACTTGATTTTTTATATAAATATTAACTTAATAAAATTAAACATTATATTAATATAAAATTTTAATTTTAATTTTTAAAATATTAACATCAATTAATATAATTTTTAATAATATTAAACGTACATATTTATATTTAATTATGCAATAAATTATTAATATTATTTATTATTTTATTAAATTTATTTAATAATAAGTTTTAACATTGATAATAATTTTACATTTTAAGTAATATTTTTATTATTTTATTGAAAATTTTATACTAATATTTTAATACTATATATTACAATTTCAAAATATTTAGCGATAATTGTTTTACTGTATAACTTTGAATATTCTTTTAAAAAATAAATTATGAATATTTTAATAATATAAATATGAGAATTTGTTTAAATCTTACTTTATTTTATTTCTCTTTTAGTTCCAACATGTCAATATCTACTCTTATATATAATATATATAACTTCAAATTAAGTTTTAATTAGACATTGGTTATTATTAACTCTATAAGATATATTATTTACTATAAAATAAATTTGGATTATCAAAAAAAAATGTTTTTATAATATTTTGAAACAAATCTAATTTATGTAATGCTTGTTTCTCTATAAACAGGTTTCGGAAATTAATTTCAAGAAAATTTACCAAACAATGAAAAATATTCTAAGAAAAAAATCTAAATATTAGAAAAATATCTGTTGTTGAGACAAGTTTTTGAAGTGGCTATCTATGTGCCTATGGAAGTGGCCATTTTGGCTATCACTATATCAAGCACATAACTTACCTTATTTGTTGGTATATTCGACCAAAATATTTTGTTTAATTTGCTTGCATCTTTTTGAGGATTTTGTGTAGCTAATCTCATATTTATCATTGGAAAAGAGATTGAATTAAGAAGTGTTACTTTTCAAGGATCCTTATGTGATTTACTTACCTTATATATTGAGATATGCAATCCAAGAAGATGTGGTTTAAATTTATGATCTTTTGTATCTTATATTAAGGATAATTGATTTGATGAAATTTGGACAAATCAAGTTGGATTAAAGGTTACTTTGTGAAGATAGCTTCGTGCTTTAAATAAGGAAGACTTGTTCAACCTTAATAGATGTTTTATTGTTGGGCCAAGTTGTTTTAAGTGGCTATCTAAGTGCCAACAGAAGTGGCCACTTCGGCTAGCACTTCAACGGCAATATAATTTTCCTTATTGAGTTGGAAATCTTTTTTAACCTAATCAATGGTGAAATGACTTAAATGATTTTGTGGACGTGTGTTAGCCCGTATTTGAATATCCATATTGTGGAGCAACAAATTTTTGAAAATTTTATTAAATTGGATCAACAATCGAATACCTTGAAATAAGGAGATTGGATCAAGACTACAATAAAGACTTATCTTGGAAATCTTTGATTTATCCTAGAATTTATGAGGATATTTTGTAAAGTTTTTCTATGAGGCTATTTTTGCAAGATCATGCTTGTAATTTATCTTTATCTTAGCAAGCCTTAAACTCTTATATATTAGAGGCTTATGTAAATTAGAACGAAGGAGAGTTGTTATCACTTATATGTTCATTGAGGAACTTGTATTTGAGAGTGCATTAAGAGTGTAAAACAAGTTTGTTGTTTGGTTTTTCAGCCTAAGTTCTCAGGGGAGAACTTAGAGATGAGGGATCTAGTGCCCTTAGTTTAGTGATTTCGTCTATATATACTTGTAATTTTTCGAACAAATTGATTTAATAAAACATCCATCAATATCATTAAATCTTGGTATATTGTCATCAACGATTTTTACACATAAAGTAAAATGAAAGCAAATATTTTCTCATTGATTATGTAACGCCCCAAAATTTCTATTTCTGCTTTTGTGAAAATGTGACATAACTGTATATTTGTTTCAGTGGTTAAGTGTTTTAGGGGTGTGTGAGAGGTCTCAAGTTCAAGCCAAGTCTTTAGCAAGTTTTGGTATTTTTATGATTAAGCTCTATCTCTGGTTAGTAGGCATTTAGGTAAAATTTAGTAAGTAGTTATTAGAATGAGCCTACTGGTTTGGTGGTTTAGTGGAGTATTAGAATGCTAGAGGTCTGGTGTTCGAATCCCTACGTAGGCAAGGGGAAATATTTTTGCTCAATTTGATGGCTAAGAGTTTTGGTTGTGTTAGAGTTCTAAGTAGTGGGGAGTTGGGTGGAAAGAATCTAGGAGAGTGAGGAGATGGAAATGAGGGTTATCAAAATATTTTTTTATTTTTTTGGTTTTTTTTTTTAAATTCGGTCACTCTCTCTCTCTCCTCTTCTCTTCTCGTTTTTCCTGTCAACAAACTCGATTCCCTATTCTTCGCCGTCAAATCTTTTGTTCCTCTGATTTTTTTACTATCTACTCAATTTTGGTATTACTTTGTTCGGTGTTTCGGTGCGTTTGGGTAAGTTATTCTGGTACCTTGTAATCTTGATTTTTGAATAATCTATTGAAGGGTAATAATTTCCTATTTGGGCAACAGAGAATCAGTAGAAACTGGGTTCTTTCGTGCTGTTTCATAGCCAAAAGCTTTCGAAGTGTTAGGGGTAAGTGAAAAACGTAGAATTGGACGGTTGATAGAGTTATGATTAATCGTTAGTTAAGACTAATTGTGGAGTTAAATTGGTCAATTATAGGTTCTGGAGTGCTCGGGGATCGTTTTGACATCAACCGAAACTAGGTGTGTACTTAATTGCACAGAAAATGAGGTTTCGACAAAAGTCGAAAACCTCACTGTCGATGCCACACGGGCGTGTGTACTCCGAAGGTGATCTTACTTCTTTTGGCTATACTGATTCTAACTTCCAAAAATGTCAGGATTCAAGGAAATAGATAATGAAACCAACAAATATGAAAATGGTTTCTCTATCACATGCACTCAATCAATGAGTTAATCATATAACAAAACATCATGTAATTTATCTTAAATGAGCTCATCATTCAACATGTCATTTGTATATATACCTCATATTAGTCCCGTTGAGTTTTTAGGAAATCTCGATGGATTATCCAATCACCGTCAATTCATACGAATGATCATTTCAGGTATGCACTCCCGTCAACCTCATATCTTACAGCGGGATTACCAGTCCAGGCTAAATCCTTTATAACGACAAACACTCTTAGTGAGCTCGGATCTGAATTACCAGTCCAGGCTAAATTCAGACCCTAATCGGATTACCCGTCCGGGCTAAATCCATAATACACACATATTCTTCGAGAGGCTCGAAAATTCAAGGAACACCCGTCCGGGCTAGATCCTTTTTCATACTTGAGATCATCGGATTACCTGTCTGGGCTAAATCCTTTCTGTAACACATGCAGGATCTCAATTCACATGTCAATCATGGTTTATCCATCGAATTCCCTTTTTAACCTCAACCGAGACATTTTCCAACAATTCATTATCAAAGATACAATTCATATGATTTCATGCCATTAATAAATGCAATCATCATGCATTCATAAATCATATAATTAGACACATTTTGAGTTTACTTTAAGTTACCCAAATTTACTTGGTACTCGTTTCGGTATTATATTTCGGTTATTCCGAAACCTTTCGCTTTCCTCGGTCGACCTCCGGAATTTGTTCCTTGGAGTTTATAACAATCAAATTAAATCATTAACACCTCACATTGTACTATTTGAGCCTAAATTTCACCCCTGGTCCAAATGATCATTTTGCCCCTAACCTTTCACATTTTTACGATTTAGTCCCTAGGCTCGTATAATGAAACACATGCAATTTCTATCTTACCCAAGCCTAGCCGAACACTTTTCCCTCTTATGGCAGCCCACATTTTCCATTATTTTCACATTTCTACCACATATTTGACAATTTTTCCAAAAAGGTCCCTTTAGGGGTTTTTCATGAAAATCACCTAGGAAAATATGTTTAACACACCTTCAACTTTCATACCCCTCCATAAACCATCAAAATACATGTAACTCATGCATGGGTAAATTTTTAAACATGAACCCTAGCATGAAATATGGATAGAAATGGAAAGATCAAGCTACCGAGATTTTAAAAATACAAAGAACATTAAAAACGAGGCTTGGGAGCACTTACTATTGGGCTTGAAAATGTTGAAAACCCTAGATATGGAGGACTTGAGAATTTCTACTGGTACAAGGAAGAAGAATGACTGATTTTGGCTTATTTTTCCCATTTTATTTCATTAAAATGCCAAATGACCAAAATGCCCTTAAGTCATTTCTTTGAAATTTCATCCATGCAAGCCCATTTTTGTCCAAAAACTTAGAATTGGACAAATTGATCTTTAAGACCTTCTAATTTATAAGCTAACATGCAAGCCCATTTTTGTCCAAAAACTTAGAAATTAGGCAAATTGATCTTTAAGACCTTCTAATTTATAAGCTAAAGCAATTTCATATAAATTGCTTCTAAAATCCAAGTTTTGCAATTTATTCAATTTAGTCCCTAATTTCCAATTAGACACCTTACTTAGAGAATTTCTTCATGAAATCTTAACACATGCATATTCTCATATTCTAGACCTCATAATAATTATAAAATAAATATTTTGATGTCGGATTTGTGGTCCCAAAACCACTATTCTGACTATGCCCTATTTCGAGATGTTATATTTCTCCCCCCTTAGGGACTTTCATCCTCGAAAGTCTTACCAGCAAACAGGTTCGGATATTGATTTCTCAAAGCCTCTTCTGGTTCCCATGTAGCCTCTTCTACACCATGTCGATGCCATAAAACTTTTACTAAGGCCACATTTTTATTTCTCAACTGTTTAACCTCACGAGCTAAAATCTTGACTGATTCCTCTCCATAGGTCATGTATGGTCTAATCTCAATCTCTGCCGGTGAAATCACATGAGAGGGGTCTGATCGATATCGCCTTAATATAGATACGTGAAACACATCATGAATCTTTTCCAGTTCAGGTGGCAATGCCAAACGATAGGCTACTGGTCCAACTCTTTCAGTGATCTCATACGGTCCGATAAATCGCGGACTCAATTTGTCTTTCCGACCAAATCTCAATACCTTTTTCCATGGGGATACTTTCAAGAATACTCTATCTCTAACTTGGAATTCAATCTCTTTTCTTTTCATATCAGCATACGACTTTTGCCTATCCAATGCTGCTTTTAAACAGTCTTGTATTACTTTAACCTTTTCTTAAGTTTCTTTAATCAGGTCAACCCCATGAATTTGACTTTCCTTGAGTTCTGTCCAATACAATGGAGTTCGACACTTCCTACCATACAAGGTTTCATAAGGTGCCATCTTCAAACTCGTTTGAAAACTTTTGTTGTAGGCAAATTCTACCAATGGCAAATACTTTTCCTAGCTACCCTGAAATTTGAGGATGCAACATTTTAACATATCCTCAAGAATTTGAATCATCCGCTTAGACTGACCATCGGTCTAAGGGTGAAAAGCCGTACTAAAACTCAATTTTGTACCCAGGGCTTCTTGTAACTTTTAAAATCTTGAAGTGAACCTCGAGTCTCTGTTCAAAATAATCGACAGCGGTACCCCGTGTAATCTCACAATCTCAGATACGTACAAGTCGGCCAATCTATCAAGAGAGTAGTCTATTCTTACCGGAATGAAATGAGCCGACTTCGTCAATTTATCCACCACAACCCATGTAGCATCTTTTTTTTCGGAGTCAATGACAATTCTGTCAAAAAATCCATAGTAACTTTATCTCACTTCTATTCTGGGACCATTACAGGCTGTAACAAACCAAAAGGTGCTTGATGTTCAGCTTTAACTTGCTGACATATCAGGCATCTCGATACAAATTTAGAAATGTCTCTTTTCATGTCGTTCCACCAGTACATTTTCTTCAAATCGTTGTATATCTTGGTGCTTCCCTGATGAATAGACAAACAGCTGTTATGTGCTTCTCGCAAGATTTTTTGAATAAGTTCATCATCTTTGGGTACACAAACTCTATCCCTGAACATCAAATGTCCATCAAGACCAATCTGATAGTCTGATTCAATGCCCGACTGGCATTAACTCCTTTTAGCTTGCAGGCCTCTATCATTAATTTGAGCATCATAAATTTCCTGAAGAAATATCGGTCTAGCCTCTAGCTCTGCCAAGACCGAACCATCATCAAGTAAAGTTAATCGAGCATCCATGACTTTCAATGCAAACAAAGATTTTCTGCTTAACGCATCGGCGACTACATTCGCCTTTTCCGGGTGATAGTCAATGATCAGATCATAACTTTAATTAGTTCTATCCATCATTGTTGTCTCAGATTCAATTCTTTCTGAGTCATCAAATACTTCAAACTCTTGTGGTCTGTGAATATACGACAAGTCTCACCATATAAATAATGCTTCCAGATTTTTAAGGCAAAAACGATGACGACAATCTCTAAATTGTGTGTCGGATAGTTCTTCTCGTGTAGCTTCAACTACCGTGAAGCATAGGCTATCGCCTTGCCATCTTGCATAAGTACACAACCTAGTCTGTTCAATGATGCATCATTGTAGACCACAAATTCTTCTCCCGACTCAGGTAATACTAAAACAGGAGCTTCTGTCAACAACGTCTTTAATTTCTCAAAACTCTGCTGACACTTTTCTGTCCATTCAAACTTAACGTCTTTCTGTAGCAACCTCGTCATTGGAGTTGCTATTATAGAATATCCTTTCACAAATCTTCGGTAATAACCGACTAAGCCCAAAAAGCTTCTAACATCGGTTACATTTTTAGGCGGTTTCCATTCAACAATAGTAGATATTTTACTTGGATCAACTCGGATGCCTTCACCCGAAACAATATGACCTAAAAATCCAACTTCTTAGAGCCAAAATTCACTCTTGCTAAACTTAGCAAATAGTTGTTTTTTCCCGCAAGATCTGTAATACAGTTCTCAGGTGCTTCTCATGCTCTGCCTCATCTTTAGAATAAATTAAGATGTCGTCAATGAATACAACGACAAACTTATCCAAGTAGGGCCGAAAGATCCTATTCATTAGGTCCATGAATACGGCCGGTGCATTCGTCAATCCAAATGGCATAACAATAAATTCATAATGGCCGTATCTGATTCTAAAAGCTGTCTTTGGCACATCTAATTCTTTAACACGTAACTGATAGTAGTCAGACCTCAAGTCTATCTTAGAAAACACAGTGGCTCCTCTCAACTGATCGAATAGATCATCGATCCTTGGCAAAGGATACTTATTCTTGACAATTACCTTGTTCAGTTGTCGGTAATCTATACATAGTCTCATTAAACCATCTTTCTTCTTTACAAACAAAACGGGGGCATCCCAAGGTGAAAAGTTTAGCCTTGCAAAGCCTTTATCCGTCAGCTCTTGCAACTGTGCTTTCAACTCTCTTAGCTCGGTTGGTGCCATTCTGTACGGGGCAATAGAGATGAGAGCTATTCCTAGCACCAATTCAATACCAAACTCTCTCTCTCTCTCAGGAGGTAATCCGGGTAATTCTTTCGGGAATACGTCTAGATATTAACATACTATTAGCACAGTCTCAATCTTCAACTCTGTTTCCTTCGTGTTCAACACAAAAGCTAAGTAGGCTTCCTACCCTTTTCTCATGTATCCCTGAGCAACCATTACCGTGATTACAGTTGGCGACGTGCCCAAGTCTCTTGAATCAACCCGTAGGATCTTGCCATCTAGGCATTTCAATTTAATATACTTGCTACCACAATTTACAATTACATCATGCAGAGCTAACCAATCCATGCCAAGTATTACATCAAACTCGTCAAAAGGTAACAACATAAGGTTAGCCGGAAAACATTGACCATGAATCGTCAAAGGACAATTCTTACAGACTTTATTGACCAGAACTGATTTTCCTAGTGGGTTCGACACTTTAACAACAAATTCTGTAGGTTCAACTGGTATGTTCATACTAGACACCAATCTCATGTAAATGTATGAATATGTTGATCCCGGGTCAATTAAGGCAATAACACATGTACTGAAAAGAGAAAAAGTACCCATAATAATGTTAGGAGCAGAGGCTTCCTCTCGAGCGCGAATTGCATACGTTCTTCCCGGGGCTCGAGCCTCTGATTTTACAGTGTCTTTGGCTGCGATTCGACTGCCACTAGCACTTCCAGGGTATCTCGAAGGTCTACCTCGTGCCATGGGAGCACTCGAATTTAGAGTTACTTCCACTTCTTTTTCAAATCGCTCTGGGCAGTCCCTGAGAAAGTGGTCAAGAGAACCACATTTGAAACATACACCACTCTTTATTCGACACTCTCCGAAGTGAAATTTGTTGCAACTCTTACACTTCGAATTTTGGTCATCTACACTCCCCACACTAGTCACCATCAGGGAGGAAGACTTTTGATCTCGTCATTTAGAGCTTCTCATTCTACCCGAATATCCTACAGATGGAGTGGAGCCTTCATGTTGGCTTTTTGGTTTATTTGTAGAAAATGAAAGCGTCCTACCACCGGATCTCTTGTTCACAACTCGAGCCTCTCTCTTTGCTCGTTTTCTTTCATTATTAAGTTTTTCAGCCTTCTTGGCCCAATCAGCTAAGGTAGCGAAGTCCCATATTTCAAGGATCCCAATCAACAACTTAATATCCTCATTCAAACCTTCCTCGAAGTGTTTATACATTTCTGACTCAGTTTGAACCCACTCAGTTGCATACTGACTTAATCTTACAAACTCTCTTTCATATTCAACCACAGTCTTATTCCCTTGTTTGAGTTCCAGGAACTCATTTCGCTTCGAGTCTAAAAACCTTTGACTGATATACTTCTTCTTAAACTCTGCTTGGAAAAATTCCCAAGTGATATTTTCATTTGGCACCACCGAAGATACGGTCTTCCACCAGTGGTACGCGGTGTCCTTCAAGAGAGACACGGCACATTTTAAACACTCTTCGAGTGTGCACGATAATCATCTAATACCCTTATGGTATTCTCGAGCCAGAACTCAGCTCTCCTAGCATCATTCTCAATTTTAGCTTTAAATTCCTCGGCACCATACTTTCTAAGTTTATCTACGGGGGCCTTACCAATTCTTACCGGTGCCATACCTCGTGGCAAATCCTTATCAGGTTGGTTAGGGGGTGGGGGCCGTCGTGGTATGTTGGGGCGATTCTTCAGATAATCCCCAAACTATTCATCCATCATATCAAAGAAGGCAGCTCGGGCTTCTTCCCGGCCTTCAAACATAATCCTTCTACTATTACTAGATACAGCTCGTTGTACGAAAGCTGGAGCATGGCTCTCGACTCCCTCGGACTCATCTTGTGCATGATTGGAAGACATTTACTATATTCAGAAACAATTTAAACAGTTAGGAGATATCACACTATCAACGTTCATAAAATGGCATGTATAGCTAACCTCAATACTCTCTACGGTAGTCCTAGAACCGACTAAACCGTAACTCTGATACCACTAAATGTAACACTCCTCTCCCGTATCCGACGTCGGGATAGGGTTTGAGGTGTTACCGGTAATTTACCTTTACAAACTTATTAAGTCGGGTCACCAAACTTCGCCTAAATTTAAAACCTTTCAAATATATATCTTGTCCCTTATACAGGCCTTCGAGGCCTAAAACACTCCTAGGGGCGATATGGAACAAAACTGAAATTGTACGATAAACTTGGGGCACTTTAGAAAATTTTCTCTTACTTGAAGTGCAACACGCCCGTGGGATGAGGCCATGTAATCACATACGCCCGTGTGGCTTAGGCCACGCCCGTGCCTTTTTGCCAGTATGCAACACTAACTTCAACCTCATCATTCTGGTAAAAACACACAGCCAAGGCACACGCCCGTGTGCTTAGCCCGTGTTCTATACTGACTTAAAATTTTAGGTGCAGGGGACACACGGTCATAGCACACTCCCATGGGAATAAACCGTGTGTCACACACGGCCTAGACACATGCCCGTGTGTCTACCCATGTGGACCTTATTAGGATATTTTCCAAGCCTTTGATCACCCTCTATCAACCAATATTCTTGTGGATTATTTTAGTGCATGTTAAGATCAAATTATACACTTTTGTGTATTCATATATATATATATGTGTGTGAAAATTTGATTAACATCATTACATGTAAACCTCATGTCATTGGTTTCATACATACTAAGTTAATTCTCGTCTTGCCTTTAAGGATTTCCATGTCCCATTGACACATTCAATATTGGCTCGTTTTTATAACTCATTGCCAATTATAACCAAGCCATCACATGTGAACATAAACATGCATAGATTTGTAGGTCATTGCCTACTTCAAAATAAGCCAATTACCATGGCCATATACAAAAAGATAAGCATAACCTTACATGCCTTCATCTTGGCAAATCAAATGACACATATAACAAAATACTTAAAAGCTCTATACATGCCATTGAACATAACATAACAGTCTATATACCAAAGCTGAAATTGTTGATAGTGTGTTGATTCTCCAACCGTCTTCCAATCTTTACAAGTCCTCGAGCTCTGAAAATGGGGAAAAAGAAAGGGGTAAGTATTTACATGCTTAGTAAGCTCGAAATAACTAGAGAGTAAACTTACCGATTAATTAGCATACATCCGTAATAGATAATGAAACCAACAAATATGAAATTGGTTTCCCTATCACATGTACTCAATCAAAGAGTTAGTCATATAACAAAACATCATGTAATTTATCTTAGATGAGCTCATCATTCAACATGTCATTTGTATATATACCTCGTGTTAGTCCCGTTGAGTTTTTAGGAAATCTCGATGGATTATCCAATCTTCATACGAATGATCATTTCAGGTATGCACTCCCGCGAACCTCAAATCTTACGGCGGGATTACCAGTCCAGGCTAAATCCCCCGTAATATAAACTCATAGGGTGATGTCAAGATTACTAGTCCAGGCTAAATCCCTTATAATGACAAACACACTTAGTGAGCTCGGCTCTGAATTTCTAATCCAGGCTAAATTCAGACCCTAATCGGATTACCCGTCCGCGCTAAATCCATAATGCACACATATTCTTCGAGAGGCTCGATCATTTAAGGAACACCCGTTCGAGCTAGATCCTTTTTATGCTTGAGATCATCGGATTACCCTTCCGGGCTAAATCCTTTCTGCAACACATGCAGGATCTCAATTCACATGTCAATCATGGTTTATCCATTGAATTCCCTTTTTAACCTCAACCGAGACATTTTCTAACAATTCATTATCAAATATGCAATTCATATGATTTCATGCCATTAATAAATGCAATCATCATGCATTCATAAATCATATAATTAGACACATTTTGAGTTTACTTTAAGTTATCCGAACTTACTTGGTACTCGTTCTGGTATTATGTTTCGGTTATTCTGAAACATTTTGCTTTCCTCGGTCGACCTCCGGAATTTGTTCCTCGGGGTCTATAATAATCAAATTAAATCATTAACACCTCACATTGTACTATTTGAGCCTAAATTTCACCCCCGATCCAAATGACCATTTTGCCCCTAACTTTTCATATTTTTACGATTTAGTCCCTAGGCTCGTATAATGAAACACATGCAATTTCTATCTTACCCAAGCCTAGCTGAACACTTTTCCCTCTTATGGCAGCCCATATTTTCCATTATTTTCACATTTCTACCACAAATTTGACAACTTTTCCAAAAAGGTCCCTTTAGGGGTTTTTCATGAAAATCACCTAGGAAAATATGTTTAACACACCTTCAACTTTCATACCCCTCCATAAACCATCAAAATACATGTAACTCATGCATGGGTAAATTTTTAAACATGAACCCTAGCATGAAATATGGATAGAAATGGAAAGATCAAGCTACCGGGATTTCAAAAATACAAAGAACATTAAAAACGATGCTTGGGAGCACTTACTATGAGCTTGAAAATGTTGAAAACCCTAGCTATGAAGGACTTGAGAATTTCGACTGGTACAAGGAAAAAGAATGGCTGATTTTGGCTTATTTTTCCCATTTTATTTCATTAAAATGCCAAATGATGACAATGCCCTTAAGTCCTTTCTTTGAAATTTCATCCATGCAAGCCCATTTTTGTCCAAAATCCTAGAAATTGGGCAAATTTATCTTTAATACCTTCTAATTTATAAGCTAAAGCAATTTCATACAAATTTCTTCTAGAATCCAAGTTTTGCAATTTATTCAATTTAATCCCTGATTTCCAATTGGACACCTTACTCAAAGAATTTCTTCATGAAATTTTAAAAAATGCATATTATCATATTATAAATCTCATATTAATCATAAAATAAATATTTTGATGTCAGATTTGTGGTCCCAAAACCACTATTCCGACTAGGCCCTATTTCAGGATGTTACAAACCTTGTAGACCCGTTTACCAAGACTCTAATAGTTAGGAGTTTTAAGAAATATGTAAATGGTAGGGAATGTAAAATATGACTTATCTAGTTCACTAGGGCAAGTGGGAGACTATTGGATTTGGTGCCTTAAGTGTAGTATATTTATTTTGTATACTTGTATTTTTTGAAACAAATTGGTTTAATACAATATCCATTAATTACATTTATACCTTTTGTATATTGTCCTCAATGTTTTTGCACGCAAATAAAAATGGAAACAAATATTTTATCACTGGTTATCTAACATTTAACTAATACTAAGCGATATTACGTGGTTAGATCGTAATACAAAAAGGCAACTTGTATTAGTAGATGAATCTAAACATGCCCTTAATCTAATCAGAAATCTACAAACTGACTGAAAGACTAATATGTCATTTATCAAGTCCAACTGGGGAGATGTTTTCTCTTGAGCATCAGAGCGCATAACTCCTAGAATATAGAGACATAGATGTAACTAATTAGACTAACAGTACATCGAACAAGACCCAAGTAGAATAGACCCTAGATTCGTTTATGGATTTATTCACTTATGACGTTCATAGTATGGCATGCCTAAATCTTGAGTGCATGATAGACTATGTATATGTAACTCGTATACTTTGATGTAAGTAAAAGCCAGAGTTCAAATAGATAAGGCACCGAAAGCTGGTGCATTCAGTAAATGACTTCTACAGTATGTAGCATCATTCACAATAGTGAAATTCATAGCTCAACTAATGGGTAAATGATATGATCTCATCGGTATTACATGATAGATGAAAAGTAAACGTGGCCACAGGTTTCATGCATTATTATTCTACCAGAAAGTAGCGGGAATTTTTTCTAATAATAAATTCTATTTTTTGGGAATTACAATTTCTATTGTTTTTTATTAAAATAATTACTTTCTTACTGAAAGTAATAATTCAGTCTATTGTTTTATGTTTGGTTCATGTTGCTCAAGCCCACACTCGACACAATTCGAGGTACGAGGATAATAGAGAAGGTCGTTCGATTTAAAGTCATTCGACTAAAAGCCGAGAACAATTTAAATATGTCTCACTCAAAGCACATATACTTTTCAAGAAAAATATTTGTTGTTATAAATATCACAAATCAGCTCGATTTTTAAAATTTTTAAACTCCCCTATAATTGAAAACCATTTTTTTAACCAGATTTTTCCAACAGTGCCACCCGCCCCTAATCTACTTAGAGTAGGGGTGTGTTTTCTATTAAATAAATATTATTTGTTTAGGGCTTGTTCAACCAAGATTCTTCAATCTCTCCCTATAAATAGATGTCACATGTTGTCCTAAAACACACATTTCTTAATTATTGAGTTATTGTTTCTGCTAGAAAATAGTGATAATTTACTTAGAATAAATTCTATTTTCTAGGAATTATGATCTTTACTTGCTTCTGTTATGAGAATTACTTTCCTACTGAAAATAATAATATCATTTCTTGTTTTGTGTTTAGTTCGTGTTACTCAAAACCACACTCAGCGCAATTCGTGGTACGAGAATAGCAGAGAAGGTCATTTGGTTGAAAGTCAGGATCGACTCAAATCCATCTCATACAAAACACAGGTGCTTTTCGAAAAGAATTTATTGTAGTAAATATCATAAACCAGCTCGATTATGAAAAATTTTAAACTTCTGCAATAATTGCACATCGTTTCCTTAACCATATTTTTCCTGTAGTGATGCCTTACAACATAACACTTCAATACACATTGAGCCCTTATGTGTTTGCTGAGTTAGGTTGGATGAACAAGTAGTGCTATATGTGTGGTGTGATTGGTAATCTCAAGTATCCGAGTCCTATTCCAGTAGAGTTTACTAAAGGTTAGGTGTTTATTATTAATGCAATATGGTTCTACAAATATGTTGTATATTAAAATAGACCTAAATAAAGTTACTTGGTTAAAATGTGAAAGGAACAAATAATTGGTAATAAGTGGCCCAAGTTTGAATAAAGATGAGATTAATATGTTAAATTAGTGAAATAAGTTCTTAACATTGAAATGCCATGTGAATAACAAGTGAGAAGAATTTAAGTGATGTGTTTATAAGTCTCAAAACAAAGCAACCTATATAATTATCTATGGAAAATGTTCAACATAATATGGGATTGAAATTAAAAAAACATGTGACATAAATGAATGATCAAAAAATGAATAGAAAAAGATAATAAGTGATAATCATTTTGAAAGTGAAATATGAAATTATAATGAATTATAGTTGAGCCTTAAGAAAGAATGAATTGACGTATGGACCTAAGTCATTGTTATTAAGTGGCATACTTAAATATGGAATTTATAATTAATAAATGACTCACTTCTAGTTTAAGAGATAGTAAAGTAAAAAATCTTAGTGTACTTACAAATGTCTTTGAGATTAACACATTAGTGGTTTATAATGTGTAGTTGGAAAACCCGTTTTAAGAAGATAGAGATCATGTCCAAAAAGATCACATTCTCGAGAGAGGTTTGAAGAACTTTGAAATTTTAGTTTTGTATCAATTGTATTAGAAGAGATTGAAATAGTATGTATACATAGACTAAGTGTATTTGATATTAAGTTTGTAAAGTTTTCATGATTTGTATAATTCTTTTAATGTTTTTAAGATAAGTTGTGGTCTTTATTTGATTTAACCATGTTTTTAAGATAAACTAGAATTATCCCTCGTTTTCGTCAATGATATTCAAATTTTAATATATTTTTATTTATTTAATAATAAAATTAAACAAATTAAAATTTATTAAATAATAGTTATTGTATTTATTAAATAATATTTTACATTTAGTTATTTATGAATATTAAATGACAACTCAACAATGTCATTTTCTATTTTCTTAAGGATTGCTTTAAATGTATTGTTTAGATATATGTTCAGATGAGTATTTATAAAGTTTTGAAGTAAATTAGACTCATTGGCAATTTAAATGAGCTTTGATAACATTTTAGAAATAAAGTGTCATCAATTAGTATTGTTTGGGATAGTAGCTGTAAGGTCATCCAAATAGCGTAATTTAGTCATTCGAATGAAGAGCAAATTGTCTTAACAAATGTGCTTTTGCTAGAATGCATATGAATGAAAAAAGTAGCCATTTGGATGGCATCAAAGTTGTTTTGAAATATGTAAAAAAGTGTTGATTGCATTTTAAGTTATTGAAATTATAGTTATTGTAATTACCACATCCAAACACCTAGAGGATGATTTGATAACATTTTTAAAATGTCTTTGAGCCATTGAAAAGGTTGGAAATTGTTTTATTGGATTTTATTAAAATTTTCAAGTAATGGTTTTGTTAAAAGAAATTTAGGAAATGTAAAGAATTAGTCAATGCAACATCGTCTACTTGTACTAGACATCGGATCTAGTAAGAGGGTGTTACATAGATGCTACTACTCTTAATGGAAAAATAAATAATTTTATCAAATATACACATTATCTTTGAACATTTAAATATACATCCAAAAAAAATATTAATTTGATAAATTTTACTAGTCGTATAATAAATAATTCACATTTGGGCAAATTATGAAATTCTAATGAGTAGTAGAGGTAAATTTATCTATTTTTTTCATTATAAACATTTCATTATTTATATGGATATTGATAATTATACACATGAATGATTTAATTTACACCTATGAAAACTTTCAAATTTGTCACTTTCGTGATGATTAATAAATTATATATATCACATAGACATCAATTTTAAAATATTCTGTAACATCCTGTTTTTAGTGGAGTCGAAAACCATGATTTCAGGAACCCATTTCTGTTAAACAAGTCAGTACTTTATTATTTATTAATGATTATAAGGTCGTATGAGAACTGTATTAAAATTTGGTTAGGAAATCCTGATGTTTAGGTAGCTAATTATTTAAGAAGGACTAAATTGTAAAGGTTGTCAAAGTTAGAAATTATAGCTAAATGATTATGGAAGGATAATTAGGTGACCTTAAATAGTAAATATACCATATGAATTGTTAATGGACAAACATGGACATGGTTTAGTTATTATTAAGTTAATAATAAAGGGTAAAAGTGTTATTAGTTAAATAAATGAATTAATGTAAAAAAAAGAAGCCAAATAGGTCATCTTCTTCATCTTTTTCCACTCAAAAACTGAAACCACCATTACCAAGAATAAAGAGCTTCTGTTCAAACTTTTTGTCTTGCACGGTATGTATTTCTTGCTTAATTTTTAATGAATTCCATGTTTTTGTAACCACGTAAGCTTAATTTAGTTAACCTGGGGGTTAAATTGTTAAAATTTTAAAAGTTGTCATGGAGAGTTTAAGCATGTTTGTGAATTCATTTGAAGGATTCATAGGTGTGATAATTGGAAATAAGTATTATGTTAAGTGATTTTTAATAATTTTTAAAGTATAAGGACTTGATTGTGTAAATGCCAAAATTTCATGGAATTGTTGGAAAAGCATGGTAATTTTGGGCTATAATAAGTCCATAGAATATTCTGTCAACATGAATTTGGAGTAAATTGGATAAACTCTCAAGTTTAAGGTTTAAGGATTAAATTGCATAAAAAGATAAAATGTTGGGTTAATTTTGTAAAATAATGATAGAAGTGTCTAGTTGTATAAAATGTTTATTTGAGTGTTGGAATGATATTAATTGAATGAAATTATCATTTAGATCAAGGAACTCGTCAACCAGAATTAAACCGAGGAAAAACCTAAGTCTCAAATTAGTTGTCACGCTATTTTACAACTGTTTATAATCGAGGTAAGTTTGTAGTCCTTGAACTCGAACTCTATTTATTAATTTTAATTAATTTAATTTTTTTTTGGTATCTAATTATATTCTTATATGTAATTGTTTAATCCGATTGAATGGAGACTTATGGAGTTATATATGTATGATTATAGAATAGATTAAGAATTACTTATAGTTATTTGTGGCAAATGGTTGAATTATGAAATGTGAATTGTGGATCTTTGTAATTATGCAAATCTTCATCGGTTTTTCCGACTAATGTTGGGCACACATTTAATATCATCAGTTTATCCGATTAGCGCTTGGCGCAAATCTTTGTCGAGTTATCCGACTAGTGTTGGGCACACATTTAATATCATCAGTTTATCCGACTAGCACTGGGCACAAATCTTTGTTGGGTTATTCGGATAGTGCTCGGCACACACATTTAATTTTGTTAATTTATTTGACAAACACTAGGCGCAAAAATTTATTACAGTTTATCCGTTTGGTGCTGGGTGTCAACAATAGATTGACTCATATTGATAATGTATAATTGATTCATCAGAAAAGGTTGGTAAATGAGGCTTATCATGGAAGGTGTATGGAATGCTCATGTTGAACTTTATGGTAGATTATGTGGAAATAAACTTTACATGATAGGGGTTATGAAATTATGGTTATTAAGTGTAATTGTAGATCTTTGAGTTAAGAAATTTATTCAATATTATATCATTCCTTTGTGTGTAGGTTAGGCACCTATTTTTTTATTGACATTTCGGCATCCAAAGACAATCATGAACTCAATGTTTGTGATGTTTTCTTTTTGTGTCTTGGCATGTACTTAGGATGATAATATTTTGAGTTAAGATCTTTTAGTCTATAAATGAATCTACTGAAGGTAATTTATAAGGGATATTGTCATGTAGACTTTTAGAATGATGTTGACTTTAAAGTAAATGCTTGTATATAAGTGTTTTGTGATGTATATAAATGTCATCTATAATAGTGACTCTAGTGAAATGGTAACTTGATGTGAGTATATATATATTTAGTCATTTTGGTTGATGTTTGAATGCAAATGGTTGTTAAGATCATGTATTTTCTTAGTTTGGTTATTTAATTAAATGGTCTTTGATTGGGGTGCCTTTGAATGGCATATGGTTAAGCTTAGGATGATTGAAATTAATGATTTGAATGTGGTTTTGAATCTAGGATTCATTTAGATATGGTATGTCTTGTGGTGCAAGGATTGGGGTATGATATTGCTTGTCTTAGAGGTTAATTATGCTACACAAGGCCTAGAGCACGGGCTAGCACAAAACTATGTGTCTTATTTGTTTTCAGTGTAGGTTGGTCCACACGGGCACAAAGAGTTACACGGTCGTGTGACCCTGAGCTATACAGGCAGAATAAGTTACATGGCCTGCGTACATGGCCATGCTATGAGCCACACGGTCTGGACTCTGTCACACTGACACAGTCGTATGACCCTTGTTTAAAAAATTTTCAAATTTTCTTTAAAACTTCTTAATTGATTTCAATTTGGTCCCTAAATGTTCCAAACTTATAATTTTGATCACGTATGCTTGAAATAGGATTCGTAACTATGTTTTTGTCGTGACTATATATTGGTTTGATTGTTGTGAATTAAATTGATTGATTGTTTCTAAGTTCAACAATTGTTGCGATTTGATTGGTAATGTCCTATAACCCCAATCTGGCAACATATACAAGTTTAGGGTGTTACATATTCACTTGAAAAGGATATGAATTATTAAAGCTCATTTACATAAAAGGCATAAATCCTCATAATTAAATTTATTCTCAATTTTTATCATTACATTCAAAAGAATAATACATAAAAATGACATATGTATATTAATTATTACTAAAAAATACTTGTAGAGGTTTGTGCTACAAATCATAGATTATTTTTTGCCAATGCAAAAACACTTTCATTCCATCATCCGGGGACGAAGCCAAGGGGTGGCCAAGCACCTTACCCTTTAAAAAAATGGGTAAATTATTTGATTGGTTTGATCGCTTCATAATTTATCATTTAATTGAAGTAATTTAATCATAAAAGTTTAACTTTGTCCCTCCTCCTCCTCCTCCTTCCAAAACTTAACAATTTTTTTTCCTAAACCTCTAATATAAAATTTCTAACTATGTCATTGATTGAAATATATACATAAATAAACCATTTTCATGCATACGATTTAAACTCTTAAAAATGACATAATCATCTTGAAGCCTTATTGTAATTGTTCAACTTTCAAAACTATTTTAATACAAAGTAGTTAAAGGATTGAGAATTCTATCAAAGAATTATCATCTGAAACTAATCTACCCAAGAATAAAAATAATTAAATACTAAGATGTTGTTATGGGATATCATTAGAGATCATAAAAAGAAAATTATAACATACCTAATAAAAGAATTTAAAAAGGAAAGTAATATATTCTTGGTAAAAAGATTTTTCCAGTCTCTCTCTATTTCGAAATTGAGCAAATTAGTCATTCTCAGAAAGATTGGAGCAATTTAGTCCTTGTCAATTTTCAAAGTGAATAACTAAGGACAATTAATCATGACGTTGATGTCTTCCATCAATTATTAATAATTTTTATTGGTATAATAACAAGTGTAGCCTTCAATGATTATATATTTTGTCATTTTGACCTTAATTCTAAAAAAATTAAACAAATTCAACTTCAACATTCACACATGTACACAATGTTGTAGGATAAATTTGTTAAATTAGGACAAAATTGATAGAATGTGTAAACTTTAAGGGCTAAATTTGTAAGGGTAAACTACACCAATTGTCCCTAACCTTTGATTAAAATTACATTTCAGTTACCCAACTTTCAAAAGTTACATAATTGTCACTAAAGTCTTTCGTTAAGAGGATGATGTGGCACATTAGTTTCGAAGTTTAATAACCAATTTAACCCCTAAACTATAGCTAAAATATCAATTTGATACTTTTAAAACTTTCTTAATAATAATTTTAAAAAATTTAAAGGATAAACTACTCAAATAGACACCTAAGTTTTAATTTGTTTTATTTTGGTTGCTGAATTTTTTTTTTGTTAATTTAGTCACTTCTGTTAAATTACTTGTCATTTTTAATCACTCCATTGTTAAAATACCTTGATCACTTAACGGAATGTTAATGTGGCAAACTTTTGATTGGTATAATAACAAATTTAGCCCTTTATACTTTACACATTCAGTCAAGTTGGTCCTAATTCTAAAAAATTAACAAATTTAACCCTCAATGTTTGAATATTTTTTCAATTTAGTCCAAATTAAAAAATTTTATAATTTTAAAAACTCGAAAATATATATTTTATAAAAAGACATAAAAATATTAAATATTAAAAAATATATAAATATATACAAGATGCTTGGGAAGTTTTTCCAACACATGCCACAAATAGAAACAATGGCATGTAGCAGGAAGCACGACAATTATAACTATTTTTATGGCATTGTTTTGATCAATGAGCATCACTTGCGGAGCTCGTTTCCCCATTGCTATAAACCAAGTTTGCATCACCAAAAGAAAAGTATAAATTGCTTCATCTGCAATCAAAGCGCAACCAAGTAATTTTATACATTTTTAATATTTTATATTTATATGTATTTTTATAATAAATTAAATATTTAGAGTTTTTAAAATTTTAATTTTTTTTGAATTTGGACTAAATCAATAAAATATGTAAAGTGCTAAGGGCTAAATTTGTTATTATATGAATCAAAAGATTACCACATTATCTTTTTGTTCAATGACCAAAGCCTTTTAATAGTGGAGTGGCTAAAAACGACAATTAATCTAACAGAAGTGACTACATTAACAAAAAGAATTCGGCGACCAAAATAGGAACATGTTAAAACTTAGGTGATTATCTAAGTAGTTTATCCTTTAATTTTTTTTAAAATTATTATAAGAAAGTTTTAAAAGTATCAAATTGATATTGTAGTTATAGTTTAGGGGTTAAATTGGCTATTAACCTTTTAAATTAACGTGCCACATTATCCTCTTAATGAAAGTTAGTGGAAGCATGACCAAAATGTAATATTTTGATAAATTTAGTGATGATTGATATGTCATAATTTGATATATCATATTAGGCTCCCTAGTATGCTTAAAGAGCTTGTCTCCAATCAGTTTATATATTTTTATCATACTTTTACTTAGATTCGGTTCTTTGCACAAATAAGTGATTAGTGTGTATTTTATGCTATTCTGAGACCCAAGATGACCAATTGGCATTTGGGACATCTAACAAGGTTGGTGGACGATGTAGGGAGCCCATGATGGCCAATATGGAGTGAGAACATCATCGAGAAAAGGGGTATCGTGATACCGAAGCATGGAAGTCGTGATACCCCTAACAATGTTGAAACAAGAAAGCTCGAGCCATTTATAATGGTATTGCGATATCGACCATAGGGGATCACGATACCCAAGGCTCCCAAGGATCTCCATTTCAAAACTAGAGCTGATATCGTGATACCTGGTATTGGGTATCATGACATCACTGTCGAAGGAGACAAAAAATAACCATTGGAGCAGTCCTTATGCAACATGTCCCCCAACCAAAATTAGACATTTAGGGACAATTTGGTCAATATTTTTGTATGTGAACTCTATTAAAATAGGCCAAATTGGTTGAAACAAAGGACACACTTCACATTTTTAGGTTTTTATGATTATTCTCTTCATCTTTTAGGGTTTAGTTTTGCTCCCCATAGTTTAGGATTTCATTTCTTGCTTATTTTTCTGGTGTTTCTTAGTTTCTTATAGTTAGTTAAGTTAGTTACTACTATAGCTAAGATCTATTTATTTATCTAGTCCTTAAAACTCTCTTATAGTTACAATCTAATCCATTAATCAAATTTCATTTAGCTTTTATTACATTTTATCTGTTAAAAATAATTTCTTTAGTGTTCTTGTTTACTTTTCTTACTATCATTACTGTTATATCCAAGGCTTTGCAAGAAATCTTGGGTTTTTATTGATTTGCTCAAGGTTTAAGTTAATATTATTCTCATTTAATTTCTTGCTGATTATAGGTTTCAATATGAGTATGAATAGCTAAATATTTAGGGGTTGGTGATGGAAATGTTGGGTAATTGATTTTTGGATTTGGGGACTAAATTGCAAAATTGGATTAAATTGAATAGACTTAAAAACTTAGGATTGACGACCCTAAGGGAAAATCAAGATAAGTGAGACCGAGAGGAGATCTTATTGGGCACTAATTTGACAAGTCTCAGGTTAATTTGTGAGGTCGAGAGATAAATCGGACTAATTTGTATAAATTGGTAAAGTTGAGGTTAAGAAGTAAAATGGAGCCAATCTTAGGAGTAATAGCAATTTAGATACCTAATTCGAAATTCAACCAACCACATGGAAATCAACCAACTGCTCCCTATTATCGTATTTGCTTGTATTTGATGGTCATGTAGTTTGTTTTCTTAACAATTTAGTCCTTTTCAAATTTTAGTTAATAAATTGGTATAATCAAACTCTTGAATGGCTTTCTGTACTATAATATCTAGCAAGTAGTTGTTTAGACTATTTATTTGCTTGTTTGTAGCTAGAATTCACTTAATCACTGAATCTTGTGGGTTCGATCCTTAGAGTATTCTTGTACTCTGTTGTACAATTTATATTACAACTGACATGTTAGGCTTATAGACACTGCATGTAATTATTTGGGTTTGATTTTTGTTTTAATGTTGATTCTCGCTCAATCACAGTGCTCACATGACAAGGGCTGGCGAGGTAATTAACAATTATGTAACTTTTAAAAGTTGGTTGACTGAAATGTAATTTTAATCAAAGGTTAGGGACAATTGGTGTAGTTTACCCAATTTTTTATTATTTGTAACAGCTCGGTTTAGACTCTATTCGGAACAGTAGTTTTGGGACCACAAATCTGAGTTAGAAAAATATTTTAATATTATTTTTCGTGTCTACAACATGTTAATTTATATGTGTGAAAATTTTGTATGAAAATTTTATCGTTTGTGTGTCCGATTTAATAAAAGGACTTAATCACATAAAATGTAAAAATGGCTAACTAATTGTTAAAGTGCCGAATTGATGTGTTCTTTTAATGTGGGGTCCTTATGTTGATAATATACCATTGAAATTATGGATGGACAAAAATGGCTAAGGTTAATGGATTTTAAATGAAAATAAAAAGGCTAATTTGGTAATTAACATATTATAATGTAATATAATTAAAAGAAAACATAAAATGGCCATTATGTTCATCTTTCTTTGTCGAATGTTAAAGGAGAAAAGAAAGAAAATAAGCTTGTTAGGTTCGGCACACTTGGAAGCTTGAATTAGGTATGTGTTTTGCTCGGTTTTTTATGATTTTTACGTTTTGTGATCGTTGCTTCGTGTTCTAGCTAGCCCATACCTCAATTTTTGAAATTTATGATGATTTTTGTTTTGTCATTGTTGAAAGCTTGATGATTTTTATGTTTGATGATGAAAAATAAATATATGTTGTTAGATTAATATGTTTAATTAAGTGATTTTTAGTAAAAATGCCTATTTAGGATTAAATTGTAAATTTTGTAAATTGAGGGGTCAAAATATGAAATAAATGAAATATATGGGCTAGATTTAAATTCGGCCTAACATGGGTATGGTCAAATTTTGAATATTTTGTGTTTTGTAAAATAGGGACTAAATTGTGAAAAATGTGAAATGTCAGAGGCAAAATGTAATTAGCCCATTTTTGTGTTTTTGGATGAATTTGATTGAATATTTGATTAAATAATTTAATTTATATTAATTTAGATCAAAGAAAGAGAAAATTAGATTTGGATCAGAGGAAATCTAAAGTTGTCGAATAGTCGACCCGGTCTGTTCGTCTTTATCTAAGGTAAGTTTATAAGTAAATAAATGTCGTTAAATTCGATTGTGTATATTTTAATAGTGCCGAATTGAATTATTACTTGTGTATATGTATATGCCAAATTGAATTAAGCATGTGAGAAATATTTACGAGCTTAAATCGATTGAGTTACGACGTCCGAAAGCCCCATACGAACCTTAGGAATAGTTAGGATACATATGTCATAACATAGGATTTCGATATGTGATTTCGTGTAAGACCACATCTGAGACGTTGGCATCGATTTGTGATTTACGTGTAAGATCATGTTTGGGACATCGACATCGTATATGAGTTCGTGTAAGACCCTGTCTGGGACAGTGGCATCGATATGTGATTACATATAAGACTACGTCTGGGACGTTGGCGTTGTACGAGCTTTTCGACTATCCGAGTATCCTTATTAATTCCAAATGGTTCAACGGGCAATATCGAGTTAAGATCGAATGTGAAATCGAGCTAAAATGTCAAGTATGTACTAAGTTAAATGATTGAGTAGTAAGGTAAGTATATACTTTATACGAATATATGAAATGTGCATTATGAAAGTGAGAGTTAAATATGTTTATGAATATATATGCATTCGGCCAAGTGGAAAAATAATGTTAAAGTATATGTATTGATATATGAAGTTGCAAGTTTGATATTTGTATATGTGGTTATGGTTAGTATGATTCGGTTTAATTAAATTGAATTATGAATGTCATTGAAATGATTTATTTGCTTATGACTTACTAAGCTATTTAAGCTTATTGTGTGAGTGTTTTTTCTTTGTTTTATAGATTCTTGAAAGCTGGTTACAAGCTCGTAGATCGTCAAGGAAATCTGTCACACTATTGATCGTTAATTCAGTACTTTAAATAGTTTGAACTTCGAACATATGGCATGTATAGGTTAGCACTTGTTTTGGTTGATTTTGAAAGTGTATATAAATATAGCCATGCGAAAATGGCTTGATCATTATGCTTATGTTTGGTTATATTTGATCATGGTTTAAGCTCATTTTGGTAAGTATGCTATATGACATATTTGAATGGTGTTTGGTTTTATGTCTTGATTTGGGTAATGATATGAATAACTTATAACTAGTTCATTTAAATAGTTTGGTATATGATATGATTTGCATATTTGGTTAGTCTTGAGATTTGTCATTGGTAATGGAGTAGTTGATGAATTTATAACCGAATATATAAAGGTCATTTTGATTCATTTGTATTAGCCTAAATTGTAAATATAGATGATGGTTTTAGTTTAAATTGTGATTCAGCATAGGTGATTTAAATCATATAGTTAATTGAATAGGTTATATTATTATTGGGATTGATATGTTTTGTTTGAGGTTTGGTAATGAAAGATCAAATTGTTAGGTTTAATATTTGAGTTGAAATGTGAAATATTTGTGGTTAAATAGTTTGGTATATGATAAATAGGTACTATGGTTTAATTTGGCTTGATAATAAGGTAATACGATGATTATTATGGGTATGTTCGATGGTCATTTAAATAACTAAAAGTGACCCATTTGTTTAAATGTCAAGTTATGAAATAACATGTTTAGCTTAAAATTTGGATGATGAAAATGTTAGAACCTAGTGAGGCTAAATTTGATAACTAAATGGTTGTCTATTTGAATTGTTGGTTCAATGAGTAATCATAAATGTGACATATATATGTAACACTAAAATATGGCTTAAGTATGTGGTTCATGTGTGTGGTTGATTATATTTGTTAGATTGTGAATTAGGTACGGTATGACTTGACATCATGATAAAAAATGGTTCAATTTGATTTGGTAAAATGCGCATAATGTTATAATGTTTAAAATGCTAAGATTTGGTACTTATATTTAAAAATGGTTTGATAATGTTTAAAGTATAGTTGGTTATATTATATAGTACCGAATGTTTTATGCGCAAATGAATATTAAACCGTGATATATGGCCAAATTGGTTTAATATGTGCATGTATAAAGATTTCAAACTGTTATGGTTGTATTTATCTAAGGATACAGATGTCTTGTTATATGCTTTGTATATGAAATGAATTATGGTTGAGTTATGATTTGGGTATTCGAATGTTATAGAAATGGTTGCCATATGGTTCGAACTTTGAAATTATGAAACTTGTGCGAATTAGTTTTGATATTTGACTATGATTTGACGGTGTATGACTTTCGATTGTGAAATGATTGCGAAACGTTCCGAACCCTAGTCCGGCGACAGATATGGGTTAGAGGTGTTACAATTATGCTAATTAAAATCATGTACAATTGATGAAAAACATTAACGTCGTGATTAAATGTCATTAGTTGCTTACTTTCAAAATTGGTAGGGGTTAAAAGAGGAACCAATTTGCTCAATTTCAAAATTGAGAGGGACTAGAAAGGTCTTTTTACCTATATTCTTGAACCTTGTTATTGATACCATTTGTGAAATTGAAGATCATAAGGCTATGCAAACCAAAACTTAATATAGCATGAATAATAATTATAAAATCTTTAGAATAATATAATTTTCATTGGAATCATCGAAGAAAAATATCACAATAGATAGATTTCTCTCTTGACATTTTTCCTTGTACTACACATAACCCTTAAACAACTTATATATTATCAACTTTTAATTGGTAATGTCCTTCAAGTAATTGAATGAAGATTTAATTGCTATTAAAGTAATAACTTAATCACTTTAAATTAGGCTATGATCAATCACCTTAAGTTGTGCCTATTTGATTTTTGACTTATTTTGACCTATAAGTTCAGGCTAAAATCTTGCATAGAAAGCACAATCAGATTGATAATTAAATAAACCATAATAAATTCAAATAACCAACATATTATGAAAGTTACTAATATGGACTAAAAACCCACACATGAGTTACAGAATGTGAGACTCAAACATGAGATCTCATAGTTCCTAAACCTTAGTATTACCATTAAACCAAGACTATATCAATTATATACATTATTATTCTAAGAAAAAAAATATTAGTGTATATATATAAAGATAAAGATTCAAAGCAATATACAAAAAAAAATATTGTGTTTTTGCTTGATGGCTAAAGTATTCATTGTTCTAAAGTATGACTTTGGGTTCAAGTCGTGCTTGATGCGTTGTTATTAAAATTATATCCCGAAAAATTTTAAATTTAAAAATTTTGTTAAATTCTTAAAATGATATATTTATTACTCTATAATGTGTAAAATGTTTTATTGTATACTTTTCTCCCGGCTTCTTACTTTTTGTCGTTCTTAATTAGCTTGCGAAAAGTACGAGATTAACTTTAAGCCTTAGGACAAATTTATTTATATAAAAACAGATATTTCTCAGCCATATCCATATTCATATGATTTTTTTAAATATCTAAACCAATTTTACACTTTATAATAAACCAAATCTATGTATACCATAGATAACTATAAACGACCATCAACTACTTTTTTTTCTTAAGGGTTCGGTGGTAAAATAAATATATATATATTTTTTAAATATTGGTAAGAGAAAAACCTACTTGCTGATGTGTTGGGAAACCAGCCAAAGGAGGATTCAAATAAAGAAAAAAAAAAAAGAAAAAGGAATATTGGTATTATCAAAAGTTAAATTGTCTATATCACGGTTAATTAATAAAAAGTTAAAATCTACTCTTAAGTTATTCTACTTTTCATACTTTTAGAATTTAACTCCTTTTTTTTTACTTTTAATTTTTTAGATTTTGAGATTTAAGTCTAATTATTAATACTAATAAGTTTTTCTATTAAATTTATTGATGTGATATTTTAAAATAAAAAAATTACTTGATAGTTATGTAACAAAAAAAAAATTGTAATAGACCTAAATTTAACAGAAGATATTTAATTGTTTTAACAGTTGAATTTATATTTTCGAACCTAAAAAATAGAAAGATTAAAATTTTAAAAATAAAAAAATTTAATTTCAAATGCACAAATAGTATAAGAATTCTTAAATTGGATTTTAACTTTAAAAATTTTACTTAAGATTTAAGCATTAATTAATTAGAGAATGATAAAGAGGGCAAGCAAGGGTATTGGTTTCCCCAAATTAAAAAATTACAATTATAGTCCCTAATATATTATCAAATTATAAATTAATATAGGGAAAAGTTACACTTTAGATCCTAAAAAAGTGAAAAATCTATTTAATTCTTTTAAAAAATATATAATAATAAATTTTATATTTGAAATCTCAAAAAATTATAATTCAATTTTGACTTCCTAAAATAAATTTCTTAGTTAGTGGTTATAATTAATGAAAGTCCTTTTTAATGGGTTTAATTATAATTCAATTTTTTACCAAAAAAACTTTTAAATACATAAGTGAAGGAAGTGGTATAACTTGAGGGGAGTTTTATATTTGAGTTTTTTTTTTTTAATGAGAAAAGATTAAGGTTGCATTTTGATAGTACAAAGTAATTAAATGAAAGTGTAATTAATTAATAAGGTAGTGATTACATTCTCTTCTAATTATAAAGAATTATAATTTTTTAGACGTATTTGACTAACAGACTGTAGTTACATAGTAATTTCCCATGTTATATTTGGTAGTACAATTTGTAATTACACAATTACATAATTTATATATTTTTAAAACATTAATTATTATAAAAAATTATTAGTATGATAAAAATAATTTATAAACAACTAAAATAATCATATATATTATGTTAGTCTAAAAAAAGTTGATAATATAATTACTAATAAAAATAACAAAAAAAATAAGCATCATATGTAATTTTATCTAATTGTTCTAGTGCACATTTGTTAGGTTATTTCCTTTTTAATATTTAACATATGCTCATTATCATCATCTATTGGTCCTTGACATCATCATCTAAATTTGAATCTGAATCGTTAAAATTATCAAGATCTATTTCTTTCATGTACTCTTAAAGTATGTATCTTCTCAATTTCACCAATATTAAAGTTATGAAATATGCAACATACTAGTATAATCTAAACTTACTTTTTATAATCTAAGGTGATATTGTTAATTAAAGAGTTTGTGAGCTATTTATTGTGCTTGTTGCTGTCACCATTCTTTCAATTTGTATCATACCCCTATGATATGGTGCATGAAAAATATTTTGTATCTGCGTAATTAGTATCAACCTAATAATATTTAAGTTTACAGTCCAAAGGGTATATAGCTTCAATTATAAAACTTTAAATAAACTTAATTTGAGAAAGATTTATGCCTGGTTATATCCATTTCTATGATAAGTAAATTGTCTAATAACTTTCATAACATATCTTATAAATAATATAATTTTTCATAACTTTAGAAAATTATTTTTATAAATAAATTATGATAAAAAAACTATAATATTTCTCTTATGAATAAATATATTATTTTTATAATATATACAATGGAGACAAAAAAAAGTTATGTTAATAGTTATTGGACATAAATTTTTATAGATAAGTATATTATAATACTTTTATAACATATAAATTATTTTTTATAATAAAATTTTTGGTCAAAAATTTAGAATTTTTTAAGATATAAATAATATATATTTTTGTTATAATTTTATAAAAGAATATTTTTTTAAGATTTATAATATAAGAAAATTTTGGTCATAACTATAATAAACACTCATGTGTTTATGCTTATAATATAATTTTTATAACATGTATAAAAATAATTTTTTAAAATTAAATTTAGGTGTAATTATTTACATAATTACTTCAAACTTTTCCTCTTTTAATAATTAAAAAATATAATTAAAGTGTTCTAATTATACCAAAATCGATAAAAATCCATCAATTATAATACTTATAACTCAAAATGTTATAAATAATTACACTTATAACTTTTCAGTATTAAAATAATAGCTACAAATTACACGTATTTACGAAATTACTCGCGACAATGAAATTCCAGGACAAGGACAAGGTTGGAAAAAGCGATGTGTCAATTGTTAATTCGGTTATTATAGTTGTGAGCTGTTTTAGGAAAGTGCATGTGCAACGCAGTATTACTATATGTTTTTCCGTAAATACGTGGCGCAGATAGAGTGGTTATTTATTGATGAAAGTCACAGAGCTGTCAGAAAAGGAAAATAGAGTTAGATTTCCGTCAGGTGTCAACCAAGGTCCAAAGACGGCCGTTGGATTGGAATTTCTTGTTTTTTTCAATCAATATCTTAGATTTGATGTCTGAAAACCTTCATAATCAACATTTTTGGTTCAAACTAAGTCGTACAAAAAGAATTTAAGACTTGAAATATAATTCATAAAATTTTGAAAAAAATCAGGAATAAAAAACCCATCATGGAGAAACAACTCCTTTTTCTATTTTTTATTATTAGTCGTTAAAAAAATAATTTCCTTAAAAGGAATGAAGCACCTGGTCGGCCCTGCCCATCCCGCACTAAATGCTAATCATAAACTCAATGAATAATAACTATGGCTTAGTATTCTATCTTAGACATAAATAAGGTTTAGTGTCTATTTTATTTTTTAAATATTTTTTTTTTGAAACACATGACATTATTTCACTTGTGCACCTCTAGTACCAAATAATTTCCCTATTTATTTTTGTAAAAATAACATATAACTAAATCTAATAAAAATTGATTTTTTGTAAGAAGGAGAAGGTTAAAGTTTTTGTTCGGAACATGTTAGACACGGGTTTAAATCATATTACTCTTATCTCTTACTCTTAATATTGTATAAGAAAATCTAATAAAAACCAATTAAGGTGTTGTTTGATAAATTGAATATTAAACACTAAATTTAATTTATAAAATTTGTTTGGCATATTTATTAAAATTAAATGCAGAATATGATTAGATTGTTTGATAAATATAATTTTTAAAATTTTAAAGGTAAAATAATTAAAATATAAAATAAAATAAAAGAATTAAAAAAATTTCACATTAAGTGATAAGTAGCTCATTATCTACTTATAACTTTTCACACTTTTTCATTGAAAAAATTTAATAATTTGTTTTTATTTTGAATTATCAAACATGCTTAATATATTTAATCACTGGAACTATTAATTTTTAGTTGGTTTAATTTTTTCAATGGGTTATCAAAGAATACCTAACTTTTAGCTTGGTTAATATCAATATTGTTGTTAGTACAAAGAAATGTGGGTTTGAACACTCTAAAGCGCGTTATCCCTTTTATTTAAAGATTGGGGTGGAATAAAAAAATTTTAACAAAAGAATACCTCACTTTTAGCTTAGTTAATATCAATATTGTTGTTAGTATAGAAGGATGTGGGTTCAAATATTCTAAAGTGTTTGGAATGAAAAAATAATAATAAAAAATTGTAACTCAAGTAACTGCAAATTGTAATTTAGTATTAATATATGTAAATCTATTTTAAATACAAATTGACTAAATTTTTGTAAGAGATAAACACATAATTGAAATTTTGAAACAAGATTAGCTAATAATTTAAAACATTGTTTTTAAAAATAATATTAATGGAATGCATGATTTTCAATATTTTTTTTCATAAAAAAACAATTATTGAAGTGATTTTTCTATGGAATCCAAAAGCACTATTTGCTCCGAAATAAAATTCCAAGACAAGTTGGCAAGTAGGCATAAGGTAGTTGAACCCAACGAGAGGCACTATTCTTGTCCACATCTATAATTCCATTTAAAATAAATAATATGTTGACAATATTGAGGCATTGCGTTTGTAGTCTCATTAAATTACATCAGATATAATTTAATTATGAAATATATGATTTTTAAAATTAATCACTTAATTAATTGATTTTTTTTTGTTAATTGTTGTTAAAGGTCTAATGAGAGGGTTGATGTGATAATTAAAGAATTGGTATAATATTAAATTAAGTCCTCAACTTTTACATATTTTATCAATTTAGCAATTTAAAAAATTAATCTTCAAAATTTACAAATAATCTCAATTTGATCTTAATTCTAAAAAATTCAAAGAAATATAAAAATACATAAGTATTTTTTTAAATATATAATATTAAATTTGAGGGCTAAATTTATTATTATATCAATTTTTTAATTGACACATCACCCTTCCATTAGTGCAATTAACGAAAATAGAAAGAAAAAAAATCTCGATTAGTTAAGTGACCAATTTAAAAAAATCATACTTGGGTGACCAAAAAAAGAAAATGACCCATAGTCGGGTACCTATGGTGTAGTTTACCCTAATTATTTTTAGCATGATGTTAAATTTAGGACTCAATATTTATATATTTTGTTAATTTAACTTTTTTTAGAGCTAAATTTGACTTTAATTTTTTTTAAAAAGTCAAATTACCTTTTTAAATAGAGATGCAGACAAAAACATTAGTTTTTTTAATTATCTTGTGTGCCAGTCTATATGTATTTTATATTGAAATAATCACATTAATAAATAATTATAAAATTATAAAAAATTCAATATATTATAAAATCATAAAAAAATAGTTTCAAAAAATAGCATGACATACATGTGGTTTTGCTACGCGGGCTATTAAATTTAAAATTTTAATATTTTAGTCAGTATTTTCATTAAAAACCAACAACTATGTTGATGGTCAGATTTAACTTTTTTTTTAAAAGGTTGAGAATTAAATTGACAAAATATGTAAATATTAAAATTTAAATTTAACATTACGTGAGTTATTTTTAAAATTACTCTAGGTTTAAGTTTATTATTATATACATTGTCTAAATATATTTTCGATATCAATTCAATTTACTCAAATACGTATTTGTATTTACGTTGTTTTTGTATAAACTCCTTAAAAATAATATTTTAATATTACAAATTAGTTGTATAATTTTTAATATATAAAAGTAAAAAATTTATTCCAAATTATTTGAAGTTTGAACACGTCACCCAAAGTCAAAGTCAAACATTTCCCACTTGATAATCAATTAATCATTTGATTTGATAGGACGGTATTTCCTCTCTTATTAATTTTCAATATTTGTCCCTCCATTTATTTCTTATATATATATATTTTGTTAGGGTAAATTATACTTAAGATCCTTAAATTAATTAGTAAATTTACATTTTGATCACACAACTTAAAAAAATTATAAAATGGTCATTGAATTATTTAAAAGTTTTTATTGAAGTCATTAAACTATTCAAAATTTTTATTTAAATCACTAGGCTGTTAAGTTTTTCTAAAAAAAAAAAGTCAGACTAACAAGCTCCAAGCAACAATTCGATGATTGATACAGTGGATTAGTACTCATTGATGAGTAGAAAAACATAACTTAGTTCCAAGTTGATTTGATAGTTAGTTTCGGAGAAAAAAATTGTTTCATAAAAAAAATTAAACTATAAAAGAGGAAGAAAAGAGTTTTTTTATTGATGCAAACAGTGCAAACAAAAGAAGGCCATACAATAACAATCGATTTTGACAACCCAATGACTTAAATAAAAACTTTTAAATAGTTCAATAACTATTTTATAACTATTTAAAATATAGTGATCAAAATATAAATTTACTGATAGTTTAGTCACATTTTTATTATTATTCAAATAACAATCTTTTCAAAACAAAAAAAGGGGAAAATATCTTTTCTTAGGATAAGGAAATCTTCTTTTCCTATTTCAAAGTTGAAACAACATTTTATAAAGAATTTAGTGCATCTTTACATATGGATTTGTGTTTTATAACACTAAATAGCATGATGAGAGATATTTTTGTTTCCTCTCTTTTACTATAAGCATCCAAATGGTATTGATAACAAAAAGAAGAGAAAAAAAATCATATTTCAAAAATACTTTTTATGACTATTATCTGTATTGGCCATATTAAGTGCAGATTGAAAATATCGTGGCTTGGCATTGAAAGATTTATGCATATATATATATAAGGGCAGGGGCGAAGCCAGAAAATTTTTTTAGGGGGGCCAGATGAAATTTTAATTTTTTATAGTTTATATCTTTATAATTTGTAAAGGATTAAATCAAATTTTTATAATTTTAGGGGGGCCAAAGTGTAATTTTACCTTTACTATTTTAAATTTTTTAAAAAAATTCAAAGGCTAAAAATCAATTTTACATGCTATCCCCCCTAGCTTCGCCTCTGTATAAGGGTGTTCAAATAGTTAATTATTAGGTTAATCAAACCGAATTAATATTAATTAAATTAATAGAATTTTTTAATCTTTTAATTGTTAATTGAATTTATTTTTTTAAAAAAAGTAACCAAATCTAAATATTTTTGTTAATTCGGTCGGTTAATAGAATTAACCGAAATTTATATGTTTTTGTTTTTTTGGTTAAAACAAGTATAAAACATATAAAAAAATGATAATATTCATTTGACTTAATTAACTGAATTAATTGAATTAAAACTACATACAATTTGTATTATTATTTATTAAGTTTGGTTAATTCGGTTAATTACCCTATTTTAAATAGAATTAACTGATAATCGAACTTCTAAAAAATCATTAACTGATTTTCGACCGAATTAGATCGATTAACTGACCGATTAACCAAATTAGATCGGTTCGGTCGGTTAATCAATTTGAACTAAAATTTGAACAACCCTATATATCTGCATAATTTTACTACCATATTATACATTAATTGATTGTTGGCTAATTGATTAATAAGTATATATATATATTATTTTAATAATATTATATTATTATTAAAATACAATTTTTTTTCTGAAATTGAAATATTTAATAGTTAATTGATGGGTGTCAAGATGGTAATGGAAGGTGGATTTTAAATCCACGTCCCCATAAATTTTACTCTTTAAAAGTTTTTGATACAATGTTTAGAATTAGTGAACTATTCATAACTTTTTTTCAACCCTTAAATAGAATAATAAACTTGTTTTAGTGCGTTTAAACACATATTATCCTACATTGACAACAATTTCGATACCAACTGAATTAAAACTCAGTCAACTACTCTTTAATTTTTTTTATTTATTTAAATTCTGTTACTTGTTATTTCTTTGAATTTGGATGGTAATATAACTTTAATACAAATAATAAACATAATCAAATTTTAAAATAGATTTATAAATTTAACTTTGAATATTATAAAAATTATAAATAATAGAAACTCTATAACACACAAATGCATGTGAAAACCACGTATTTAGAACACAAAATATGTGTTTAAAAATAACATACAATAAATAATGAAATATATTAATAATAATACATGAAATATGTATGATATTAAAAAAAAATTAGAATAAATTGTAAGTAAAACGAAATTTAAACATAAGAACACATCATATTAAGATTACTAAATGAATACAATTATTTATCATGGTGTTGTCATTGATCCTAAGTTAGTGCCAAGTTAATTTGTGGCACCATCTCAATCAACTTATTAAGAAACTCTATCACACGCATATACATGTGGAAACTATGTATGTACAACAAAAATTTATGTTTAATTGATGGGGGGTCATAAAACATACATAATAAAATTGAAATGTATAAAAAATATTTAAAATAAAACTTTGGTTGAGTGGTAAATTTTAAATTTTGCCAACCCAATTGGCATGAATTCAAATCTTATCATATGTATATTTTTTTTTTATTTTTTTAATAAAAAATAAAGTACCCTCAAATAATATAAATTGTTTTAAATACGAATGGACATTAAAGTAATTTTTCTAATTGAATTGGGACTTGGTTAATGGGTGACACAAACTCGATAAAAGACTTTATAAATAGTATAGATACGATTTATTACTTAAGCATAAATATTCTAGAGAACAACAATCCGAAATGGGTTTTGGGCTTTAGAGAAGCTAAGGATGAAGCAGAGGCATGCATCATTGTCAAAATTCTTTGTAGGATGTATGAAATATCTAAATAAAAATACCACAAAACTCCTTATATTATACTTTGGGCAAAAAAAAATCTTTATATTGCATTTTAGTCCTTTCAATAAAAAAAAGTAAATTAGTCCCTATACATTAGATGAGTGAGCAAAACAGTCTCTCTGTCAAAGTTTGGTGTCTTTATAAGGTATAATAACAAATTTAGCCCTCAAACTTTACACATTTATTTAATTTGACCTCTACTTTTTTATTGGAAGTAATTTAGAAAATTTTGAAATTAATAAGGCTAAATGGTAAAAAAGGCCTTAGAAACAAAGTAAAAAAAAAAAAGAAAAAAAAAGAGAGCTTAATTCATTATTTGACCCTTAAAGTATACCCATTTTCCCACTCTGATACCTAAGTTTTTTTGTCTCAATTTGGTATCTAAAATATTGTTAAGTTATGATATTTAGTCCAATATGCAATAGGTGTTTTAAAAAAAAAAATCTTCAGCCAATTAAAGAATGCGACGTGGAGACATTTATATTTTTATAAAATAATTTTACTCACTAAAATTTAATTAACAAAATAAAAATATATATATTTTTAATTCCCCTCCTTTGTCTTCTTATGCAATGGTACATCATATTTGCAGACTACCTTGTCGTTAAACTGGTTTACCTTCACTAATTTCATGCATTAAGACATCATTGCTCAATGATTGGATGAGTTGTTTGAATTCTATGCTTGAATTCAAGCTTGTTCCCAAAATCCTCAGCACTTTGACATTGGGATACTCTATCGTACTCATTAGACCTTAGTGCCTAAAATAGAGTGTCCATGGATTTGGCATTTGATTGAGCCTTCTTCTTGTCATCATCTTCCCACTCATCTTCATCATTGGGCACCTTTATATCACTATTTGAGATAATCCTCCACACATGAAAATGATTGGCTTGAATGAGGAGCTTCATTCTTGCCTTTTAATAAGAATAGCTCTCTCCATTGAAGTAGGGAGGTCTCACAATGGATTGACTTTCACCCAAGCTAGTTGAACTAAAATCTTGTGCCATCTTCAAACTCGGTATTTTCTCCTAGAACCACTTCTCCCAATGGTAAAACCTCTGATACCAAATTGTTAGGCTTGAAAATACTAAGAGGGGGTGAATTGTATTTAAGAATTGTACAAGCCCAATTGAGCCCGGGGCCACTAAACCAGAACTAAACACCCAAACCCATTATATCAGCCCAAACAACAATTAAATAGACAAAAACCCATATCAAGCCCAAACCCCTGACCCAATTCCTATTGGTCCAATAGGCCAAAAAGACTAAACCAATTCAGAAACCCTAGGGTTTTTGAACCTTTGTAACGCCGCACCCCCCACGTGCTAAGTCAGCATGCTCGTCGCCCGAAGACCACCATTCTTGGCATCTTGCATCAAAATGGTAACCTCTACTTCATTGACTTCTCCATGACCTGCAAACACAACAAAGAAAAGAAAGCAGCAAAACAGAAAAAGCAAATAGAAACAGTAGAAATAAAGGCCTAAACAAAAAATCAAATCAAATCAATTGTACTTCGGCTATAAAAGCCCCAAGACCAGATTTTATTTTATTTTACGAATTCTTGAATAGAAAAAAAAAAGAAACAATCGGAAGCAAATATTTCAAAGGTGCCTCATTTATTTATTTTTTTTATTTTTATTCGAAATAAAAGCATAAATAATAATACAATCTTACCGTGGTTCATTCTTCGTCGCGGTTGAGAACCTCCGGTGACCCAAACGTCACAAAACCCACTCGGGTTCCGACGAGGGTCGGAGGAGCGACGAAGACAAGAGTTTTCTCCCCTTGCGATTCAACCATTATTTCATTTTTGTTGTGCTTTCTCTTTTTTTTTTTTTTAAAAATAGCATAAATCTTTTTTTTTTTAAAAGAGGGGATTCGAAAGGCTATGACGGAGCCACGGCGGAGCCATGGCCAAGGCTCACTAGAGCCACGCCAGACCTAGGCCGGAGACTGAAAGGTGGAGAGGATTTGAAGGCCATTTCTTTTGTTTTTTTAGAAGTAAAGAAGAAATAAATTAAAAAAAAAAAGTTTCACTTAGCCTTTGTGAAACGACACCGTTTCACTTAGGCTTTCAGAGTATAATTTTCAATGTAGTCCTTTTTATACTTATTCATTTATCTTTATTATGATTTAGGCTCTAAATTTCGTTTTAAATTTTGATTTAATCCTTTATTCTTATAATCTCAACCTTTTATAGATTTTTACCCGTATTGTTATGTTATGTTATATTTATTTATTTATACATTCATTCATTTATTTATTTCTTTATGCTTTTATTTTGTATTTAAAATTTATATGGTGGTTCATTCCTTCATTCACTATTTTATTATTATTATTTATTTTAAGTTTTGTTTATATTACTTATTTTCAATTGTTCCATTATCACTTGCTTTAAAATTTTCACATATTTTGTGTTTTAAGCCATTTCAAACTATTACCCATTTTAAATTTTTATATATTAGTTATTTTAAACTATTTTATATATATCATCTACTTTAAATTTTTATATGTTATTTAGTTATACGGTTGCATATGTTAACTATTTTAAATTCTTTCTTTATTATTTATTATAATCCTTTTTATTATTATTAATTTTAAGATTTTAAATATTATTTATATTAAAATTTTCATATATTTTTTACATGTCATTTATTTTAAATTTCTTTTTACATATTATTTATTCTAGACTTTCAACATGTTATTTTAAATTGTTATATATATTATTTATTGTAAGTTGCTTTTTTTTTGTTTTAAATTGTTTTACATATTAATTATTTTAAATTGTTTTATACTATTCACTTTAAATTTCTTTTTATAATATCTATTTTAAACTTATTTTTTATGTATTATTTATTTAAAATTGTCTCATTATTTATGTTTAAATGGTTTTATGTTATTTATTTCATTCTTTTGGTTATTAGTGTTGGTATTTAAGTGACATATGTTATGTGATTATTGTCATTGTGTGTATCATAATTCGTTCATTCGTATTTTCTTATCATTGTCATTCACTTATATAATATTGTATTGATGTATTATTGTTTTATGCTCATTACTATATTTTTATTTCATGTAATCGCATCGTGTGTTAAGTTCTAACATATTTATTCTATATAGACCGTTATTTTACTCCAAATAAAATAAACACACATTGCTAAAGGTTGCACTCGTTATTATTCAAAAAGAAAATCTTCAAAATAAGACAATATTTCGCGTTTCGGGAATTCAAGAAATCGTACCCTAACTTACGGGGTTCTGATTTTCTTGTTAAACCTAAATAGCCAAATATCCTTTTGGGATTTCAAAATACACAAAGTTTTCGATAAAAATTAAAGGCAAACTTATTCCCGAGGATTCAAACGTCGCATCCTAACTTACGGGATGTGGCATTTTGTTATATCGGGATGAGAGAGCCTTTGACGTTCGTTTCAACTTAATTCAAGCATTTTTCAAAACAAACATTAATAAAAATGGATTGTATTTTAATTCTTTTCAAATCTTCAACATTCGACATTAGGACATTAATCAATCAATTAGGTACCAATTTTGGGCGTTACGAAGGTGCTAACCCTTCCTCGTACGTAACCGACTCCCGAACCCGTTTTCTCAAATTTCGTAGACCAAAATCATTGTTTTAATAAATCAAGCCGTTTATCAAAAACGACTATTTTTCGAGGTGACCCGATCACACCTCATTAAAAAGGATTGGTGGTGACTCCCATTTTTCATTTTCGCTTTCAGAACCAAGTCGATCCCGTTTTCAAAAAATGGTTTCGACAAGAATCTTTGCAAACTTTTTTAAATGATGAGGAAAGGGAAGAAAAACTTAGACAATTCAATCTATAGTGATTCAACCCCATTTGCCCACCTCTATTATATTGGTATACTTCAACAGAGGATTTTCCAATTCACTATACTTGAATTATTACATTTTAAGGAAAATGTATAACATTTACAATTCCTATCTTTTTCACAAGGCTAGGATAGAACTTTGCCCCTAGTTTTTGTGGCTTAACTAGAACTCATCTTAGTTTTTTGTGGCTCAACTAAAACCCTTTACAAATTACTTGAGGTTTTATACCTCAAAAACCTTAAGTAGCCTTTTGTAGGTACAATAAAATATGTGAACAATAAAAGCCTCTCAAATGTGTATATTTACAGGTGTCTCTCTCAATGAATTAAAATGAGAATGACAAAAAGATCTAGCAATAAACACCTAAGAGATATTTACAAGAGAAAAATGAAGGAATAAAGAATTTGATACTTTTCTCTTGATTTCTATGCTTGGATGTTATTCTCTTATATCTTCAAGTGTTCTTGATTTGAATATATACCCTCTAACTAATTTTTGAACATTTGAGGCCATTGGAGGGAGTTTCTAGTCATTGGGAGCATTTATTTTAAGCATTTAATGCAACTTGCAATAGTGTGTCTCGAGACACAAACCCCTTGTCTTGAGACAAGAAGAATAAAATATGATTGTATGTCTCGAAACAAGGCTGCCCTAAAGCAAACCTTTAGCTCCGGTGTTTGGTTGTCTTGAGACAAGAAAACTTTTTATCGTCTCAAGACAAGGTTCCCCTGTAGTTTACCCTGGTCACGATGTTGGCTGGTCTCAAGACAAAGTAACTTGTGTCTTGAGGCAGGATTCCTTTGAAGCATTTTTAGCTTTGATGTTGATTTATCTACAGATATACTTATTTCTTGAGACAAGACTGGGAACCTTTAAAAATATGGCTTAGAAACATTTTAAAGGACTTGGGGGTTCTCAACAACCTTTGTAAAAAGTTTAAACCATTTAAAAAAATTATTTTTAAGTTTTTAACATTTAAAAATATATTTTGATAATATTTAAATAATTTATACAAATTTAATTAAGGGTTTTTATAATTAAGTTTATTATAACAAAACTATTGAAAATAAAAGTTAACAATCTTCTTCTCCAATTTCTCATCGATTTCTTGTTCAATTTCTCATTATAAATTTCTGTTATTTCACTATTCAATTCCTCTATTTGTTTCCAGAGAAGGAAAAACTAAAAGACAATAGAAGATGAAGGAAGGAGAGAGAGAGAGTGAGAGAGAACGTAGGCAAGAGATAATTTAAAAATATTTTTTATTTTTATTAATTAACATTCATTTTAGTAAGTAAAATTACTTTATGAAAATATAAAAATCACCATGTAACATTCTTTAATTGGTTGAAATATTTTTTAACATCTATTTAAGATTAAACTAAAAATCATAACTATCAATATTTTAAACACTAGATTGAGATAAAAAAGTTTAGATATCAAAATAGGAAAATAAGTATACTCTATAAGGTAAATCGTGAATTGAACCTTAAGAAATCAATTAAATTCTTTTAAAATTTAAAAAAGATTATAAAAAGTTATAGACAATTTATAAAAAGAAGTTTTAAAAGTTATAAAATTATAAAACATTTATTAAAAATAAGACCCATTAAAATCTAATAATTATAAGATTTAAAAAAAAAAATTAACCCTACTCTTTTATTGGGCCAATATTATTACTTTGAATAAAAAATTGTAATTTTTATAATTCTTTTTTTTTTTTATAAATTTTACTTATAATTTTTATGATTTTTAATAATTTTTAAATTTTAAAAAGACCTAATTGAGTTTTTTTTTTAAAAAAATTGTTACTAAGTTTTTTTTAACCTTTTAGCCTTATTAATTTTAAAATTTTTTATTTTATTTTCAATAAAAAATAAAATAAAAGTGTAAAGATTGAGAGTTAAATTTATTATTAAACTTTAAGTATAAAAAAACAAAAACAAACTCAATTTTAACTTTAACCCGGGGGTAGGTATATCTGAAATGAACCAGACCATTAAATTTTGATGCAAACCTTTCCTCAGAATTTAAACTTTAAAATTGGATAAGAATCTTGTATTTACAACCAGACTACAAGAGGCCCCCCCATCATCTCTACCCAAAATACAAAAGAATGAGGAAATGAAATAAATTACAAAACGGCCTAGAATATGGCTTTATGCCCCCCACAGCCCACCTAAAATATGAAGACAAAACCAGTTCAGCAGCTGCTTCCATTACCTTTTCAGTATTCCAACACAAGCAACTGTAATTTAACCAAATCTAGAAGAATTGCTGAAGCCACTCAGAGTTGTTTGCATCTTTTTGTAAGTCATCCTTCAGCTTGGTTACTTGTTGCAGAGCCTGTTTCAGGTCCATGGTCTCCAATGGCAGCTCAGCAAACTCCTTTAAAAATTTGTGAGCCTTTGCAGCACCCCTAGATATGTCATCAGCATCATACCCTCTCTTCCTTTTTGAACCCTCCTGCTAATCAACATTTCATAATTATTTAGATTCATAACCCAGTAATAGAATTCCAAGCAACTACTGTTCCAGATGAAAAGGGCATCAAAGGTCCTTTTCAAAAGCACATGCAATTTTCCAACTGATGACAGCAAACTAATTCTAGAATGAGAGCTAAACTATATACATATATAACTCAAATATATGTGCTACAATGAAAAAACAATCGGCTTCATCACCTTTCTCAACATGGCCTACTGTGTTATTAATTTTATGAATTTAAGCAATGAGAAATGCTACCAGAGACACTGATCACCTCTCCTTAGGTAATGCCAATTTTTATCTTTAGCTACAACATTCGGAGCAAACAGCAGCAGATATGAACATCATATTTGAAATGAATGGATGCTCCACTGGAAGGCAAGTTATAATAGTAGTCCTATGTCCTATCAACTGTATTGATGCAAAGTAATATCAATGCTATTAACTAATTTAAGGGAGGCATCCAACAACAGAAGGCGGAGTTGGTCCATCTAAAGAAAAGACAAAACGAAGCTGGAGCCGAAACACCATAGTTGAAGTAGGAAAATCATCTAAACAAAAGGCTTTGCATGTCCAGAACCAGAATGCAGGCATATTATAGCCTTGTGACAAGTATTATAATGAAAAAAAATAACAGCCAAACCTCTTGTCCAGCATCAGTTGAAATGATTGAAGTCGGTGAGAAATCTTCCAATTCAGCAGCCTTTTCTCTTGCAAGAGCAACAACACTTTCAGGAAAATTGGCAAATTCTGCCACATGAATACCAAAACTTTGATCACATGCCCCTGGCTCAACCTGGTCATATTTAGAACTGTAAGTGATTCTCTTTTACCAAGTGACAACACATACCATACAAGGTACCAATAACAGAACAAGTACTTAGTTTTAGAAATGAGTATGCTATTTGCCTCCAAATCATGAATTTTGCCACTCCTGCAAAGTTAAAATGATAAAAATTGACCTCAATCTGCTTTTGGCTTCATATTGCTTTAAAAATGACCAAGCCTACTTGACACTTATGTTGAAACACAATCTCACTTTGACACTGGTCGGTCTGGTCCCCCAACTATCCCACTTTTGTTGAAATTCAAATCTCACATTTTCAATTCTTACTAAGTGCCAAATCTGCGCCACCTGATAAGCCAATTAAGCTTAACCAAGTATGTGCCCAACTTCCAAGCACAACTTCCATCCATCTTCATAAAAGTTTCATGTGCCTAATTTAAGATTTCATACCCTCTCCCTCCATTTTTAAGTCCATTCCAATTAGGCCATGCCATTAGTCAAGGTCGACTAGAGTAGTTATCTTTCATTAAATGTAGAAGAGTAAAAAGGTCCATTATTAATGGACTAATTAATAAATGAACAAAATAAGGATTTTACAATCATAAATGGGGGCATTTCGTCTCTTAAGGCATAGCTGAGCATGCTTTGCTTCTCATTAACTGCTTGTCCCAAACACAAGCACTGGACAGCTTAGTAGTCTGGTCATGCCTAATATGAAAAGATTTGTATGCATGAAGTATAGAATACAGGAAAGGACTTCATTCAGAATCAAAAGAAACAACTTTTACCCAACCATTTCTGATAACCCACCTTGTACAGCATTGTCAATTTCCGACTTGATGAGTCAATGTGAGCACTAACATGATAGTTTGCCACACCAACGATCTGTTTCTTCTGCAACTCATAATTGCCATTTTCATGAGCTAAAGCAGTCAGTTCATGGAAGTGGGTAGCAAACAGAGTAGGTGCTTTAATTGCTTCAACAATATGCTCACATATGGCCCATGCTAAACCTGTAAATTAGAGAAATGTCACAAAAAGAGATGACTAGCAACAATAATATGCAATTTACAACTAAAATCAACATGGTAAAGAGAAGCTTGCAATATATAGTTGATGCATGCTATGCACAAACGGAAAAAGGAATAGAAACTTTAAAGAAATGGCATATTCATAGGATGTATTGCTAGGAAAGGGCTAAACTTGTCTTTATCCAATAGTCTAACCAAAATTTTTTTTTAACCCAGCCATAGCCATTGCAAATGCATCACTTCCAAGTAACTAATTACATCTTCGCAGATGACAAGAACGATGATCTCAACAAAATACCCACGTGTCAGCAATGCAAAAGCTTGACAGACTTAAAGGGAATCCATGTCTTTGTTATTGGTTTAGGAAGACCACAAAACCACTACACAGTTCTAGGTACCTCCATTTAGGATGAGCAAAAACAGCATACATTTTGCTTTCTAAGCTCAGATGTGAAAGCAAGAATGACTTGGCTTCAAAAAATATCATCCTTTTATGGAAAAACCTTGACAACCCTGTGGCACAAGCATGAACCACAGAAAGAATGGTGGTAATCAAGGTAAAGATCATATCACCATTAACCTCTCCCCCCCAAACCACAAAATGTGTGTTTGTTTTTTTTTTTTTTTTTTGGAAGGGGGGGTGCTCCTCTGGAAAAAGGTTTGAATGTAGTTGTTAATGTGTTTCTACTGGTCAATGGACTCAAAGCCAGATCTCTTATAACTAACAGAAAATGACTTTCTCACTCATCTACTTTTGAGAAGTTTGCTATCAAAATGCTACACAACTGAAATTTGTAATGCTCACCCATCACTACTTTCATTCAGTTCAAAAGGTTGTACAACACAGTAACACAAGACAGTTAAGCAGAAGAAGTCCGCCCCATTTTATTCTCATTTCTACATGCAAGATTTTAGGTTGGAGACAGAATACAAGATGGACAGAGGTGAGCAGAAATTGTTAAATCTTAGGAAATAAACTAACCAAATCCATCATAGGTTGATGTTCCTCGCCCCAACTCATCGATGATCACCAATGAATTCTCAGTAGCTCCTTTCAATATTGATGCAGTTTCAAGCATTTCTTGCATAAAGGTAGAAACTCCACGTAGCTGCACGGAATAAAAATATTGTTTAGCCTTCATGATATTGATAGGACGAAACATCCTATATCCTTTTCCTTTTGTACACCACAAAATATAATCTGCTGATAGGAAATGGTCCTGCTTTGTTGATAGATAGCAACTACTAATCAAGATAAAACACTTGATCAAATTAAAAAAATTTCATTTTTATAACAAGAGCTTCAATGTCCGAGAACATACAAAAGGAAGCAGAAAAAGAAAGAATGTGTTAATTGCCCAAACCCAACTTTAAACTCAATTACAAGTTGTATACACAATGCTCCAAGCCTCAGATCAAATTACTAGAAATAATCAATAAAATCAGATATTAAGTGAATGTTTTGTGTCCATAGGTCACATGCTTATGTGCAGGTGAGGAGTTTTGCACTTAAACTTCTAGTCTGTGCAAATGCTGCAGCAGAAAAATCTTACAATAGATGGAATGATAATTCTAAAAGAAAGGAACAAGAGAAATAGGAAAGGCAGGTTTACTTGAAAAGGAAGACATAATACTAGTGAAGCATTAACCAAGAGAAGTCATAGCAAATTTAGTTGTTTATGGTAAGTCTATCCAAAAAGTTACAGCTTGAAACGTATGTTCCATGTAACTTACTTGGCAGTCACCAGCACCAACACGGGCAAAAATACAATCTCGAACAGAAATGATAGCTTTTTCACAAGGAACAAAACAGCCTACTTGTGCCATTAGAATGTTAACACCAACCTGAAAATTCAACCAAAACACATATCAGGCAACAAATTTTTTTATAATTGGATTCAAGGGTTATGTCTAACATGACAGAGCAGAAAGTAACTCCCTTGTTATTTAATTACATAAAAATGAATGAGAGCTATGTAATAATAAAAATAGCACCTGGCGGATGAATGTTGATTTTCCGCCCATATTAGGTCCCGTGATAATCTGGAACCAGCTCTTGCCTCTTACCTGTTTCACATGAAAACATAGAGTAAGCATGAGTCACTTCAATTTGAAGACACCAGAAGATGCTTCTAGCCCTGGATCACACTAATACTCACAAGTCTACAATCATTTGGTATAAAATTAACCCAGTCTTGAGCCTCCACACAAGGATGTCTACTTCCTTCTAAAACAATATCCCCCACATCCTGTTATATCATTAAAACAACCATAATGTAAAGGAATGGACCTTTTGAAACATGAAATAAAAAATAACAATCCCAGAACTGAGAAAAAGGAAACAAATGTAAATATTTACTGGTGGAGTAATTCTGGGTCTTGTGTATGGGGTAGGACAAGTTGAAGCTAAATCTGCAAAACAAAGTAGGACATCCAATTCAGAGAGAAACCCAGCTAAGTGCTCAAATACCTGCAGCAAGAAACATAGCTTAGTGAGTGTCAACATTCTACAAAGCGAAAGAAGCAAAATATAGATAGCACATATACCTCAGAGAAAGTTGCTGTAGTTTGAACCACTCGATTTACTAGCTCTTTTTGACAATTCTTATACTCCTCAAGTACCTTTTGGTACTGGTCCCCCAACTTTTTAAGCTTTGTGTTAGTGAATTTCACTCCATCCTTTCGGGTTTCAAGGACAATAAATTGGATGGAGAGCTTTTTCCTTACTTTGGGCTCTTCTTTCTTTGTAATTCTGAAAACATGTCCAAACTGTGTGCCTTTATCTAACTTTAATGCCTTGTCTACCAGCAGATCAAGATCAAAAGCAGTTTGTTTATGTAAATTGTGTATTTGGCGCTCTAGTGACTCCTGCTCACTTTTTAGTGTAGCTAGTGCATCATCATAACTAGGTGAAATCATGTATTCCCCATTTTCAAGTTGATCTAGGTCGACAGAAGTCTCAACAAGAGCAATAAACTTGTTCAAATGATCATCATCAGTCAAGAGCTCAAAAGGATCCAAATATCTTTCCTTGATCAAAGAAGAAAACTGTCCATCATATTTTTCCAGGGCACTTTTAATGTGGGGAACTCTTATACTTGACTGCACCCAGAACATGACACAAGACAAATTCAGAGAATTTCAATAAAAGATAAAAAAGAAGATAAAGAGTGGTATAACTCTAGTTTATGACCCTATACACATTCAAGTAAGAATGAAAGAAACAATATACGCTCCCTAAAGTACTGAATGACAGAATTCTAAAATTACTGGCCAAAGAGCACAAAAGAGTTAAATTAAAGCACAACCCTTAAGCAAGTAGTTAGTCGAAATGCTAAACATTATTTATGAAAAGATGAATCAGCAAGATCTTAGTAACTTTGGTCCTGATCAAATCTTCTTTATCCAAAGAAATAAGAGTCAAAACAAAAAAGAGGGTGAGGGAGAACACTGGCAACAATAATGCATTTTTTGGAGCATGAAAGATGACTCCCTTGCTGAGGTGCCAATTCCTCTGCAGTAGCTGTACAATGGATATGCAGACACCTAGTACAGTGAAATATTAGGGTTTTAACTTACCTGATAAAGTTTTACAATATGCTGCAAACCAGCTCTTGTCCTTTGAATATTGCGCATAAGTCGTTCAATATCTGAAATTCTTCTTAGATGCTGTCTCAAATCTTGGCGAAGCTCAGTATCCTCCACAAAAGCCTGTACCAAATCTAGCCTTGAATTTATCTCACTTACATCTAACAAAGGCTGTTTTAGCCACATATGAAGCAACCGCTTACCCATCCCAGCAGTACAGGTTCTATTCATAAGACCAAACAAACTAAAATTTTTGTTTGCATCAGTTTTGCTTTCCAGGACATTCAATGCCCTCATTGCAGCAGAATCTAACCTCATGTAGCTGCCCAGATTGTATCTAGAAATGCTATAGTTTCCATAATTTCCTTCATCTGCTAGTAATTCTGCATAAGAAAGTAAGGCTCCTAAAGCAGCTGGTGCAAATTCAAACCCAGAAACCAAGTCTCGAACTGGTTCAATGGAGCCTTTGACTAGCCTACCAAGATCCTGCACCAGATCCCTTGCTTTAAATTCAGTTTTCTTTCTCTCAGTTACCATAACACCACATCTGGTCAAAGCATCACTCAGAGTTCTACATTCACTGGATTTTCCACTCTCCAAGGGCAAAAGGCACTCCTTACAACCAAGAGCAACCAAAGCTGACTCCACATTAGTAAAGTGACTATCATCAAGAAACTCAGCCAAACCAAGTATTCTCTTTGTTAAATCAACATAACTAAATCCAACAGTGCAACCATTTTCACGGAAGTTAGGAAGCAGTGCGACAACAACAGGTGTATCCTGCATCTCATTGTTGGCAAAGAGAACATCTTCAAAACTGCTCAGATTCCCAGGACTGGCACTTTTCATCAACCTCCAATTGGAGCCACTACCTTCATAGAGCTCCAGAGTGTGGTCCGTTCTCTCCAGGAGAAGATCACGGGTGATTGTTTCAAACATGTTTTTATTAACACTTACACTTGAAAGGCCATTCGAGCCACTACCGAGTTTCCGGAGAGCAGTAGTAGTACGATAATATGTTTTAGCAATAAAGGTTGCATTTTCACCATGAGCAGTATAATAATCCTGTATATTCAGAAAACAATAGTTTGGAAATGTGGTGCTTACAATGAAAAGGAAAATAAAACTAGCATTATAGAACAAAATCAATTTGTACAAGTTTTAGAAACCTAATATATACATAAGCATTTATATATATGTGTGTAATATAAGAATGTCTTGATGTCCGCTTGTGTATTTTTACAGGCAACATTGCACATTTACAAATTCTGACAGAGATGAAGGTTGAAATGGTTGACAAGTAGAAAGGGAAAGGTACATATAAGAAAATGGGTAATTAGGGATAGGGCATTGCAAAAATGGCAATATACTTTAGCATGAATAAATGGATTAGAAAAATATTTCCAAAACCGTCTGATCCTTTAAAAAATTTAACCATTTTCCCCTGAACTTCAGATAACACACGTATATGTATATAGCAATTTCCTGAAGAACAGTTATATGCAGACCATATTTCCATTTCCTTTTTTATATATTAAGAAATAAAAATATTTAATTTCAAAGACAACCCAACTGGCATTTCTTAACTATAGGTGAAAAAAAGCACCCAGTTCTCAAAGCAAATTATTTAACCAATAATCATAATTGAAGTAAAAAAAATAAAATTTTACAACCCACAGTGGTAAAGACTATAAGCCTGAACTAACCCGGCGATCAAAAAACCGAACAGCCCTTGGATCCTGTAAAGGAAGAGACAAAATGAGCAGGGAAACGAAATATAGTTCAAATTAAATCATTTTTTTCAAACTATATTAAGTATTGATATGGCATTTGCTCCCCCATTTTACCTGTTCTTGTTCGGTTTCATTATATAAGTAAATAAACATTAAAGGAAAAAAAAAAACCATAATTAGTAATATAAATCCCAATAGATAGAAAAAGAAAAGGGGGCTTACATTCGGTAGAGTTTTGAAAAATGAGAGAAACCCTTGAGCCTGCTTAGCGTCTGTTAACAGTAACCCCCAAAAAAAAAACCAAAAAAGGAGAAAAGTATTATCAACCATAAATTCCTGGAAAAAATTATCAAATGAAAATTAAAAGCATCAAAAGAAGTTTCTAACAGAAAAAGGAGTGAATGGGTACCTAGTTTGAGCTCTGGAAGCTTGTTTTGTTCATCAAAATTTTCATCCATTTTCGAGACAACTTACCAAAAAGCCCAAAAACGGGGGAAAAAAAGAGAAAGAAAATTACTACTTTTCAGCTTCAGAGAACAGAAACCAAAAACTTATTCTGATTCTGTAGAAAAACAAAAACACAAAACCTAAAATAAAGGGCCTTTTTCTGATGGCGGGAAAGGAATTGGCGGGGTTTTGAGAAGGGGTCTCCGAAGTACTCCATTTTTCTTGGTTGTGTTGAAGTTGGATCAACCTGACCTAAGCTTGGGCCAAGTCCTGAACGCAGATGATAACTTGGAGACTCAATTTATAACTAGAATTGGGCCTTTCTTTCATTTCATCCACTATGCACAAAGCCACAAATTTGTAAGTATCTCAATTCTACTTCATATTTTCTTTTAGGTTTAATACTACTTTGTATGTCCGTATCATAATAATATCATTTGTGCTTGTCAATTTAATTGGTTTTTAAAAAAATTAAAATTGATAATACATATTAATAATATATAAACTATATATTTATTGTTTTATTTTGAATTCTCGAAATATATTATAATAAATAAAGATATTAATTGTTAAAATAAATTGAAAAATTTAGATTTGAAATATTATATTAAAATAATTAATAAAAAATAGATATGTCAATATTTTATTATAAAATTTTGTACTAAAAAATAAATTAATTCATGAAAAAAAATTACTAGTAATAATAAGAACTTTATTATAAAACATTAATTTAAAAAAGGAGTCCTATGAATTGTAATATACGTTGAATAATTAAGTAATGTTTAAATTAATTTAATATAAGTTACTGTTTGATAAATTGAAAAATAAAATGCAGAAAAATAAGTGTTGAAAAACTTAAGTACTGAATTTAAGTTATAAAATTATTTGATAAACATAAATTTTAAATTAAAAAAAATCTTCTACATTTTATCCTTAATTTTTAAACATTTCACTTTATTCTAAATAAAAATCAAATTTTAAACGTAAAATTTTATTGGATAATATAATAATAAAATAAATAAAATAAAATTGAATTGATTGAAAATATCCTTCATTAAGTGATAAGTAATAAACAAGCCCTACTTTAAAAGACAATAAGTAAAAGAAAATTTTATCCAAATTGAAAATAAGTGCCTTAAACCAGGGAGTGTCCATTTGTTAAAAAAACTATAATGTGAACATGTTTGTTTATTTCTATTTTAGATAAACCTTATAATATATAATATTAGTCTTTTTACTCGTGTGATGCACGAGTTTAGTGTATAAATTAATTATAATCTTAAAAGTCATGTAGATTTGTTGAATTTGAATATAATAATAAGTTAGTTAATAAGTAAATTCAAATAATTTAACATGTGCAAATGATAATATTGATTATATAATGAAAGTCTCAATGCCCAATTTCTGACTCATGGATGTGATGGACTTACACTACCTCAAAGCCCAACAACAAGGTCAAAGGCCAAGCAAATCAAACCAAGATTCGATCAAAAACAAAATGCGAGGATGAATCTTTTCGAGAAAACAAGGAATGGTACATGCACGGAATGAGTGAAATTTATTAAGTAAATTCAATCAAGCTGTCAATTTTCAAGTTGAAAAGATTAGTCAATTTGCGATGCATTTTTGGATGGTATCTAGGCATTTATGGGCTTAGATGTCTGCATAGAGTTTTAAGATCTATTTCTTAGCTTTGAAACAAATTTTGAATCACTCGATTTCAAGTTCAAGAGCTTAAGTTATGACTGTTTTAGTGAAGACTGCGCGAACAAAATTTCTAAATGAGATTATGATGGAAATTACTACTTTTGGGTTTTTAATTCGAGTTTAAATCATTTTGTGTTCGAATTTTAAGCTTAATTTTTATTATATATGATTTCAATATTGTATTTATTAGGTTTTATTATTTATTTATTCCGAATTTTGGATATTGTTTAAGTATTTTAAGTTGTTTAGAAGTTTTTGTTTCTTAGCCAAATAAGAAAGTTTAGCTTAAAACCACTTCTTATTTAGATTAATTAGAGTTTTAGTATACTTTAGAGTTTTATTTGGATGTACTTAGTTAGCCTATATAAAGGCTTCTTCATTGTTCATTAATTTTCAACTCTGGGAGTTAGTTTTTTTGTGCAAGATTTCTTTATTGTGATTTTTAAAAAGTAGTTTTCTTCTCGATTTTTTTCAAGGAGTCATGAGAATTCATTTTTCATCCTTCAATTTGCCAAGAATTATTTCTTGAAGGATTGATTAGAGTCATTAATTGAATTTGTTGGGATTTATATCTCAAAGGGTTCAGTTGGACACTTATCCATCTATCCATCATATCTATCGATTTACTAATTTCATATTTCTCTTTGTTTTTTTTTTCTAATTTTCGTTGATTTATTTATTTATTATTATTTTCTTAAATTTCTTATTTTAGTTATTTTTGTTTTCGTTGTTTTCCTAAATTTATTTGGTGTTTTCTTTTTAGGTCAGATCCAAATCTTTTTTTTCGAGTCGATCAACTTGAATACGATCTTTCTTCCGCCTTTTTCGCTTCCTCCATTCAATTTCTTATCATTTGGTATAATATTTGGGCTTTTTAGGTTTTCTTTGTGTTCTTATAAACTGATTTCTAACAAACAACCTCAAAACAGTTTTTTTGTTCTTTTTACCTAAAAAGTTTTTCGATTTTTTTCTTCAATGGGTAAACGTTTTCCAAACGATCTGAAATTTTACATACTGATTATTGGCACTCTTTTAGAATATAAAAAAATATTTTTCCACAAAAAAAAATGATCAAAAAAGTGCAAAATAGAAAAATATGAAAAAAAAAGAAAAAGAAAAAATATATTATGGGTTTTGTGCCAAAATTTTCCAGACAAGATCTACATTATTTGAGGAGACGATAGTTTAAATTTCGTGATTTTTGGAAATTAGGAACACCTCGAGCAAAAAAATTCAAGTTGTTTTCCATTATTTCGAGTTTTCAGTTGAGTAGTTTATTTTCTTTGATTATAGCATTAGATTTTCTTTCCATTATTTCGAGTTTTCAGTTGAGTAGTTTATTTTCTTTGATTATAGCATTAGATTTACTTTGATTCTTAGCTTTTCTTATTCTATTATACATGCAAACACATTTTCGCTTCTTGTGTTAATAGGTACAGAAACAATTGCCTTTCTTTTCTCTGCTCAACTTACTTCCTTTGGAGTCTAGTTTTTCTTTGACTTCTTAGAGCCTTAGGTCAATTTTGTTAGAGATGATCCCACATCTTTTTTAATATTATTAAGTTTGATTACTCTTTAAAAGTTACAAGCAAGAAAATCTTGACTTCTTTTCTTCATATCTTAGAGTTGTTTATTTTTTTATTGCGAGTGTATAACTTTAAGGTTTAATTTTCTTTGATAAACTTTCTTCTTTTTTTTTTGAGTGTTTTGACAGTCTCTAATGTAACAACCCATTTTCAGTGAAATCAGAACAGTGGTTTCGGGACCACAAATCCGAGTTCGTAAGAAAAATTATTTTAAAATTATTTTAAAATTATTTTATGGTCTACCGTATGATAAGAATATCGTATAAAAATTTCGTTAATAAAATTTTACTGATTTCATATTTAATTGATAAAAGGACCAAATTGCATAAAATGCAAAAGTTGAGTTTTAATTGCTATAAGTATCAAATAGCTATGAAATTCAAAATTAGAAGTCCTTATATGGAAAATAAACCATTAAGATGAGTTAGTAGATAAATATGATGATTCATCCATGGAAAATTAAATAAAGAAAATGACTAAATTTGAAAGTAAAAGATAAAAAGATGATAAATAATAAAATAAAGAAAAATATCATCATATTCTCATCTTTCCTAAATTAAAAAGATGGAAACCCTAGTTATGGAGACTTGAGTTCAAGCAAGTTATTTTGGCTCAATTAGGTGAGTATTCAAGTCCTGTTTTTTAATTATTTTTATGTTTTCGAGGTCGTAAAAGCTTAATTTAGCTATCTCGGGGATTAATTTGTAAAGTTATCAAAGTGCTAGGGTTTTTCCATGGATGAGTATGCATGAATTATGAATTTTTATGGTAGAAAATGAAAGGTTGTTGATAGATAAACAACTTTTATAAAGGGAATTTTGATGAAATTATGATTTAGGGACTAAATTGAAAAGTTGTAAAATTCATGAAAAAATTCTGAATTTTATGAAATGCATGAGCTGCTATTGTGATATGTAAAAATCAGCTAGGCTTGGAATAAGGATTAAATTGCATGAATTTCATTTTCCGAGCCTAAGGATGAAATCGCAATTAAATAAAAGTATAGGGGTAAAATGGTAATTTTGCCTAAGATGTGAATTGAATTGAATTGAATATGAATTATATTAAATTGATGTTAAATTTATTCGTATAGATCTGGATAGATCAAAAACGGAGTTAGATCGAGGAAAAGAAAAAGTGTCGGATTAGTAGATTTTGTATACACTAACAATTGTCGAGGTAAGTTCGTGTAACTAAATTTTGTATATTTATATGTTTGAATTGAATGTTGTATATGTGAATGGTGTAAATGTCATATATATGAAATTGATGACATATCCTATAATGTTTAACAAATATAAAGTTCTATTTGAATAAATGAAATTCGATGGATACTGGGTTTCCGTATTGGTTGTGGCCTTACATATGTTGTGGACACACTACTGCTCGAAAGAGCGTCCTGTTATTAGCCCTCTCGAGCTTCCTGTTATATGGTTCTTGCGAGCTACCCGTTAATAGCTCTTTGGAGTATCTCGATTGGTTGTGATCCTACATGTGTACAGCTCTTATGAGCGTCTTAATAAATGGCTTTTCGTGAGCTTCCCGATTAAAGGCTCTTTATGAGCTTCCTGATTAATGGCTCTCCGGAGCTTCCCGATATGACTTGCTTGAATTTCCCGATATATGGCTATTCGGAGCTTTCTGATTAATTGCTCTTCGAAGCTACCCATTATTGACTCACATGAGTTTCCTGAATATGGCTCTTATGAGCTTCCCGTTATATAACCTGGATAAGCTTCCCATTACATGGCTCATAAGAGCTTCTTGTTATATGGCTCGAGATAGGGCTTCTCGTTTATGTGCTCATATAAGCATTCCTGAATATGAATTGACAATTACAATTTTGTACACTTCGAGTGTACTACTTGTGTTTCTATCAATATTTCAAGTAAATTCAATGGGTAAAGTTTCAACATGGGATAATCTGAACTTGAGAAGAATTATTATGGAAATGTGCATGTTATATGAATATTTGATGTGGAAAGCATATATATATGAAAATTGTTACAAGATGAGCTCATCCTTGTTTCTTGATATTCACATAAAGTACATGACTAACATGTTTCTTGAGGTTATATGTGTTTAGGCAAATTGCCAAATTTCTTTGAATGAATTTTGCATGCTTACTTTAAATGAAAATGAATGGTAAGTTATTTTCCCGTTATACAAACTTACTAAGCATAATATGCTTACTCTGTTTTATTTCCTCTATTTTATAGAAATTTGAAAGCTCAATTTGGTTGGAAGATAGTCGGAGCAGCATACACTATCCCTCGGCTCATTTTGGTATAATTAGTAAATTACTTTTGGTTATAATGGCATGTATAGGTTAATTTGGCCATTGATGGCATGTAAATGTTTTGTTGTGAATAGCCATTTGAATGACTTAAGTTTAATACATTTTGATATATATGTATATAAGTATATAGTCTTATCATAGTTGATATGTGTTTTAGTATAATTGATTGATGATTAATTAATAGGTAAAATGATAACATGGTTTGAGTTGGTTATATATGATGATATGATATGTATAAGACTTGGTTCTGGCTTGATTCAAATGTTTTATATTGGTTTGGGAATGTGTTTAAGTGTTATTATAGGTGGAAGACAAGTTTGGGTAAGAAATATGGCTTTGACATAGCCCTATTTCGTCCACATGTGCAAAGACACGGGCGTGTGTCTTAGCCGTGTGTGACACACGGCCTAGCACATGGGGGTGTGTTTTGGCCGTGTGTCCCCTACATCTTAAAAATTTCAAAACATAATGTTCAAAGTTGATCACAAGGCTTGGCACACGGGCTTGTGGCTTGGTCGTGTGATCTTTGCACTTATTTAATGCAAATTTTTATGTTCACACGGCCTAGCACACAAACGTGTAACTTGGACATGTGACCTAAGTCAGAAAGTTACACGGGTATGGACACGTGATGGGACACAGCCGTGTTCCCTATTTTGAATGCCCACACGGCCTGAGATACGGGTGTGTCACTTGGCTGTGTGAACCAAATGGCCTGACCACATGGGCGTGTATTCCTTGTATCTTGGAAAAATTTTGAGATCTTGCGAAAAATTCTTTGAGTTGCTGATTTAGTCCCGACTTGATTCGAAGGTGTATTTTGAGCCTCGAGAGTTCATATAAAAGACAATATGATTGATTTAAGATTGATTTCTGATATGAATGTGAAGTGATATGAAATGTCTGCATTTTATCTGTAAGTTTCGATAATACTCTGTAACCCTGTTTCGGATATAGATATGGGTTAGGGGTGTTACATCTAATAATGGTACTTACACATAGTAAGGACGAGGAGAATGATCCATCCATGGTTACCATAGACCAACTTACAACAATGTTCGATAGACATTGGAAAAAATTCAAAGAGATGCAACAACGTTTGGAAAATAAGTTTGACACATTGCAAGCTCAAGTCCTTCATCAAGAGGCGATTCAACAAAATTTCAATCAAACTTTAGCTAGAATAGAAACTAACAATGATAATGATGAGTAGCGTATTCACTATGATGATAAGACTGATGATTATGATGATGGTTATGAGCTACGACAGTCTTTTAGACGTATTAAACGTGACTTGTGTACTCATGATGCAACCTTCAGTACTAGTGCTCATAGCCAATTTTCTGTGAATAAACTGAAATTTAGTGTTCTACCATTTAATGGAAAGCATGATCCTAACACCTATTGCGATTGGGAGAATAAACTTGAGTTGTTGTTTGAATATTGCAAATGTTCAGAGGAAGGGAAAGTTATTTTAGCTACTTAGAATTCTCCAACTATGCTTTAAGTTGGTGGAATCAATTATTACGGTCTCAATGAATGAACCATAAGAGATCGACCGACTCATGGGATGATTTAAAGTGAATTACATGAAAATGATTTGTTCACCTCATTACTATAGGGACAACAAATGAAAGCTTCAAAATCTTGTTCAAGGTAATAAATCAATGATGGAATATTTTCATAGATGAAGATTTTGATGCAACAAGCTAATAAGGATGAGGAGGAGGAAGATACTATAGCTCGGTTTATAAATGGGTTGAATGAAAATATCACCAAGATCTTAGATCATCAAACTTCTATTGATTTGGATGAAGTGGGTTAGAAAACTTGTATAATTGATGAACGATTGAAATGAAAATCTAAGAACTATTTATGGGGTTGCGCATCTAATTGGAGTACTTCGACCTCTACCTTTTAAGGCTCGAAATTCATTCAATCGCAAGAGAATCGTATGCTTCCATCTAAAGACGAACCTAAGTGACTTAGTTGGAAAGATGGGGTGCTACCTAAAGATACATATTCTGTTGTAAAGGTACCTTTTAGTACTTCTTCTAAACCTACTTTGAATCTTTTTCGTGATGTTAAATGCTACAAATTTAATGGCAATGGACATTATGCTCGTGATTGTCGAAATAAAAGGGTAATGTTGATATGTAATGATGGTACCCTTACTTCTAATTCTGAGAATGACAATTAAAATGCTACTAATGATGTTTTTTACTATACTGATGAGGAATAAGATGAGGAGGTTTTGGAACCTCTTACTGATAGAGATGATCCAGCAATTCCTTAGCATTCAATTAAAGGACAATTCTGACGAAGTGCAAAGGGCTAACATTTTCCACTTGAGGTGCTTGATTCAAAGAAAGTTGTGTTCTCTTATTGTTGATGGTGATAGTTGTGCCAACGTGGTGAGTAGTTTTTTAGTGGATACTTTATCTTTACCTTGTCAAAGTCATCCTAAGCCATATCACTTACAATGGCTTAACAAAGGTTTGGAAGTTAAGGTAGTTAAGCAGTCCTTAATTGCATTCAAAATTGGGAATTATTTTGACGAGGTTTGGTTTGATATAGTTCCCATGCATGTCACCCATTTGCTTCTTAGAAGACTATGGCAATATGATCATGGTGTGGTGCACCATGGCAAACTGAACTGTTACTGCCTTGTGTTTAAAGGAAAAAAATACACTTTAGCCCTTTTGGAGCCCAAAGATGTGTATAAGTACCAACTGAAAATGGTGAAATTTTATGAGGTGATTAAAGTGAAAGAAAAAATTAAAAAGAGAGAGAAAATAGACATTGAGTGAAAAAAGTCTACTTGATGGTCCACTTTTGGTGAGTGAAACTACATATGAGGTAAAATTGGAGAATTCTCAAATGGGAAAAGAAAATGGAAAGCAAGAAAATACCCACGCAAACGTGAGGAATGATTATGATTTAATTAACCATAACTCAAATTTGTTCAGTGGTGTTTCTTTGTTATAGGATTTCAAGGATCCATTAACAGACTTCCAATTACATTACTCAACCATTTCTAGAAGCTTTTACTACTGGGAAAGAGGTTAGATGAACATTGATAATTCTCCATAAGTGCTAGAAGGTAAGAAAAGTAAGGATACATTGGAAATTGAAACATGTAGGCATACCTTGAATGTTTTTTTTTATAAGTATGCTATTGATTTTAAATTTCTTTACGACATGTTTTCTCGTTGGTCAAGTTTCAAAAAACCTTTTTCTGTTCCAAGTAATTTTATGGGTTTATCTATACTTGTAAATGTTAAAAATAGTAATTCTATTGCACTAAATAGGTTTATTAAAACATTTTATACATTTGCTCTTGCAACAAATTTTTCTATCTTTACCTTTAACGATGAATTTTTACATAATAATCTTAACCTTCCTGATTTTTATTATTATGTGAAATTCTTGACTCATCGTTGGAAATTCTTATGGATGACCATGCATATTCAAAGAAACTTACAAGTTATTTTTTACTTGAACACTGATGTGCCTAGCATTTATTTGTTTATTATTGACGGTATGTTTTTGAAGGATAGGTACTTGATCTATGCTGATTTGGGGAATCAAAATTATATCTTTGATCCTAGAAGTTTTGATGCACAGAAAAGCTTAGGTAAGTATTTGTTTGCTTTTATTGTTATTAATTCTAATCCCTTTTTCTTTTTTTTAAAATTAAATATTCAATGATGAGTCTTCTTGAGGAAGGGAGGAATGATGCGAGTCTCAAGGCCCAATTTCAGACCCATGGATGTGATGGGCTTACACTATCTCAAGGCCCAACAACAAGGTCAAAGTTCAAGCAAATCAAACCAAGATTCGATCAGAGACAATATGTGAGGATTTGTAACAGCCTGATTTTGGCCTAGTCAGAACAATGGTTTCAGGACCACGAATCCAATGTAGTGAAATTTGTTTTTATTATATTTTCATGGTCTATAGTTTTATGAAATGATTTCGTGAAAATTTCGTCCGAAAATTTTGACACTTGGGCACTCAATTTGGTCAAAAGGACTAGATTGTAAAAAGTACAAAAGTTGAGTTCTACATGCTAGAGGTGTCTAATTGTTATGAAATTTTAAGTTGAAGGTCCTTAGGTGGTAATTAGACCATTTGCTTTAATTTGCACAAAAATAGACATAAGGCAAGGCATTTTGGTCATTTAGTTGATAAAAGAATTAATAATCAAATTAAAAGCCAATATTTGCTCATCTTCTACCCTTGGCTGAAAATTTCAAAGGAGAACCATAGTTAGGGTTTGTTCATCTTTCAAGCTCGATTGTAAGTCTGTTTTTGTCCCATTTTTAATGCTCTTTACATTTTTGAAGTTGTTATCACTCGATCTATCTATTTCTACCATTAATTTATGAAATGATTAAGGTCTAGGGTTTGAACCATGTTAGATATGCATGAATTTTGATGTCTAATGGTAGAAAATGTGTGTTTGGTGTATAATATATGATAAACAACTTTTGATAGGTGATTTTTGATGAAAATGTCAAAAAGACCAATTTGTAAAAAGGTTATAAAATGTGTGTAAAAGTTTGATTAAATGAAAATGTGGGCTGTTATAAGCATGAAAGAGGTTCGGCTAGGCTTTGGTCTTGAAGAAATTGAATAGATTTCAATTTACGAGCCTAGGGACCAAAGTGTAAAAATATCAAAGTTTAGGGGCAAAAATGTAATTTTTTCATAATGTGATTTTTAAACTGAACTGAGTAATCTGAATAAAAATGAGTTAAATTTGCTATTATAGATCAAGAGAAACGAGGTACGGACCTAGATTGGGGGAAAAAATAAAGTGTTTGACGATTAGGTCCTATTTCTACTATTTTTGTATCGAGGTAAGTTCGTACGTAAATAATGCATTATTTTAATTATGTTTTAAATGCTTTATTATTGTATGAATTGTGATTGACTCATGGACATATTCGACAAAGTTACACCAAGAGTGAAATCCCGGTTGAACCTTAGGAATAGATAGGATACAAATGTCATGACATTAGGGTTACTAAGACTATGTGTAAGACCATATATGAGATATGACATCTTTATGAGACTTCGTGTAAGACCATATTTGGGATATGGCATCGATATGAGACTTCGTGTAAGACCATAGCTGGGCTATTGGCATCGATACGAAATCCCATGTAAGATCATATTTGGGATATGGCATTAGTATGGTACCGTGTGTATGAAACTCCCGAGTATCCTTTAGTATCCCAAGTGGTTCAACAGATAATTTAATGAGTATGTCAAAGATGAATTGTGTATAAATCTAATTCGAGATGACTCAAGTATGTACGAAAAACTCATACGTGATGAGCTCATTATGTGATGAACCTTCGGTAAGGTTATGATTGACTAAGTTATGATTATAAGATCTTAATAATATTTATGCCAATTATCATCATGTTAATTGTATGTTAAATGTTGGTTTATGATGCCTATTATTTGCATGAGAACTTACTAAGCTATATAGCTTACTCCTATTTTCTTTCCCTTGTCTTATAGTATCACCAAGCTAGCTCGGCGATCGGAGACTGTCGGAGATCCACTTACACTATCAATTGATTATTTTGGGTACCAATGAATTTGACATTTTGAGTTATGGCATGTATAGGGACTTGGTTATTTTGTTATGTGTCATAATTGATTTGGCCAAATGTATTAGCTTTTGTTGGTTGATAATTCATTTTGTAAATGGCCATTGAAATTGGCTAATATTGGTTTAAGTATATATATACATATGATGATGTTTTCATGAATGTGGAAACTTGCATGGTTTAAGTTGATAAGTAGGTGATATTCATATGTGGTAAATGGTAGCATGTGAATGATGTGTGGATGTCTTGATGGTGGTTGAATTGGTTGAATGTAATTGCTTGGATTGGTGTTATGTTTTGTTGTGTAGGTGTGTGCATAAAAGGGTGACAAAATGACTTGGTAAATAACCTTATTTTTGTCCACACAGGTAGACACACGGGCGTGTGTCTAGGCCGTGTGTGACACACGGCTTGCCCCATGGGCGTGTGTTCTGGCCGTGTGTCCTCTACTCCTTAATTGTTGCAAAACAGAATGCTCAAAATTGAGCACATGAACAAAGACACGGGCATGTGTCTCAGCCGTGTGGATGACACGGCCTCAAGCACGGGCGTGTGAAATCTGCACCTATTTTATGAAAAATCATAATTTTTAAATTGACCACGCGACCTAGCACATGGGCATGAAACTTGGCCATGTGTCTTCAATTTGTTCTTAGGTGAAAAACAGAGAGTTACACGGGTCAGGGACACGGGCGTGTGTGACCACACGGCCTGCCTACAAGGGCGTGTCCTAAACCACACTGGCGTGTGGCTCCTAAAAACATGAACAATTTTCTAAGTGTTGTGAAGTTTTCTAAAGTTCTCGGTTTAGTCTCGAACCACTTCCAATGTATGTTTTGGGACTCGTAGGCTCGTTTTAAGGACATTATGAATGTTTGTGAAAATTTTTAAATTTGGATAAAAATTTGTCTTAGTTTTGTGTGATTGCTTGTGTATAAGTCCGGTAATGCCTCGTACCCTATTCCAGCGTCGAATACGGGTAAGGGGTGTTATAGGATTAATCTTTTTGAGGAAACAAGGAATGATACATGCACAAAATGGGTGAAATTTATTAAAGTCAATTCAACAAAGCTGTCAATTTTCAAGCTGAAAAGATTAGTCAAATTGAAAGATTTGAAAGATTTGTTATTTATTGAATATTGACCTGAACATAAATGAATTACCAGTTGAGATTGGAGATAATGCTTAGGTTTGTGCTAAGCTCTTGGTTGCATTATATCATGTTTAATATGAATGATATACATTGAAATGATAATTGGTCAAATGGAAATATGCTTATGTTCATGAAAATGTGGTAAGATTCAAAATGTGTAATTTCTTATAAAATGGTTTATCATGTGATTGACCCCAAATGAGTTATATACATAAATGCACTAACTTGTGTATTGATGATGGTGATTAGGCTTATGTCAAGCTTGAGATTATGATTGATGTATATGATTATGTCTGGTATTATACAAATGAAATGGTAAGAAAATGTAATGAAATGATAAGTTAATAATTAAAATGTGATATTATGAAAAAAGGATTGACGAGTTGAATAATGTACTTATATATGAGAAATTACGTATGTTATGATTGAACTTACCTATGTTATGAATAAATATATTAATTATTTAATTGATGTTGTTATTTAAGTTTATGTTTAGTAAATGGAATGGAAAGTAAGTAAAGGAAGTTATTCGTAGTTTTATGAAAAGGTTAATGATGGTGTAATTTTTTTTATAAAATCTTATTATGTTAGGAATGAATATATATATGATGTTGATAGACTTACTCATTTATGAGTTGGTGGTTATGTAGTTGATGAATCTTGAGGCATTGGTATAGCTTTATATTTATCATATAAAGTTTATTATTGAATTGGAATATTATGTTTAAAGTTTGTATGAGCTTACTAAGCATTCATTGCTTACGTAGTTATTTATCCCTTACTTTATAGATTACCGAAAGCTCGATTGAGTTGGAAGCTCATCAGAGACCTATCACACTATCCAGCGATTATATCGGTAGATTTTGAAGTCTTGGTTAGGGTTATAATGGCATGTATAGATGGACTATGTCTAAAGTTTAGTTGATGTTTATGGCTTGTAAGGTTGCCTTGGATTTAAGGTACTTATGGTGTTCTTGATGCCTTGTCGGTTATGGTTGAGATGATCAATTTGTTGCATGTTTAGAAATAACCAAATTCAGTATGTAACGACCCGATTTTGGGCCCAGTCAGAACAGTGGTTTCGAAACCACTAACCCGAGGTCGGAGAAATTATTTTTAAAATTATTTTATGCGTGATGGCATGTTTATAAAGGTGCAGGAAAATTTTGGTGATTTAATTTTAATGTTTGAAAGCTTAATTGCAAAAAATGACTAAATTACATAAAGTGCAAAAGTCCTATTTTGATAGCTAAGGGTGTCAAATAGCTAGAAAACCAAAATTGGGGGTCTTTAAAGGGAAAATAGACCCTAGAATGATGCTTGGCCAGCCATGAGACATGGAAATCAAAATAGTCAAATGTTAGGTGAAGTTTGGTAACTTATTTGGCCAAAATGAAAATAAAATAAAGGAAAGATGATATCATCCCTTTTTTATCTTCTTCTCCACCGAAAAACACTAGCAAAATAGAGGTTTGAAAGCTTGAAAATTTCAGCAACTTGTAACCTTCACAAGTAAGTGATTTTGATGGTCTTTCTTGATGATTTTTGTACTTTTAGAACCCTTGTAGAATGAATTTTCAAATGAAGGGACTATTTTGCAAAATGGTTGAAAGTTTAGGGTTTTACCATGAGTGTGTTCATGTTGTTTTCTGAAATTTTATGGAAGAAAATGAGTTATGGTGGTGTAATAAACAACTTTTGTGAAGTAGTTTTCATGGAAACCCTAACTAAGGACCATTTTGCATAAGTTGTAAAATAGGTAATAAATGTGTGAAATAATAAGAATTGTAGGCTGCTCCTAGTATAAAAAGTATTCGGCTAGGCTTGGTTAATGAGAATGTGATAAAAATTGATTTTTGGACCTAAGGGTAAAATGGTCATTTTACAAAAGTCTAAGGGCAAAATGGTTATTTTGCCCAATTTTTAAATTATTGAGTATTTAGATTAATAACATGATTAAATGTGTGAATTTTCATCATTATAGATCAAAAATTACAAAATCTGAGCCTAGACCGGGGAAAAGCAAAGCAAGTGGACTAAGCCGAACTAGTCGTGTGCATTTTGTAATTCGAGGTAAGTTGTCTATGAATAATACAACTATATTGTTATTATATGTGTTTGAATTGATATAACATAAATTGCTTGTTTGTGGAAATGATTATGTATGTTGAATAATAAGATAGTAGAATTCCCGTTTGAACCTTAGGGAATAAAATCGGATATTCATGCCATGGCATTTGGGTTACATGTGTGCTAGTGTAAGACATTTCTGGGACATGCATCGACCATATTATGAGAGCCAGTGTAGGACCATGTCTAAGACATGGCATCAGCATTGAGACGAGAGCTAGTGTAAGACATGTCTAGGACATGTGCCGGCCTCGAGATGTAAGCCAGTATAATACATGTCTGGGACATGCATCAGCGACGAGATGTGCCAGTGTAAGACCATGTCTGGGACATGGCATCGGCACATATAGAGGTGCCAGTGTAAGACCACGCACGGATATGCGAGAGCTAGTGTAAGACCCTGTCTGGGACATGGCGTCGGCCTCGATTTTGAAAGTCAGTGTAAGACCATGTCTAGGACATAGCATCGACATTGCACCCTATGTTTAAGGCTTAGTGAATATCCGATAGCATTCTAAATGATTCAACGGTGATAGTTACAGTTTAAGTTAAACGAGAAAAGTATAACCATGTTGTGAGTGGTATAGGTACCTATTGAAATGTATGAGATGTGAGCTCAATATATGCTATGTGAATTGTATTGGATAGTGATGAGTAAGTTGTGCTTATGCCTACTTTCATATTATGAACATGATGTTGAATGGTAAATTTGTTGTTATATTCATTTGCATGCAACTTACTAAGCTTTATGCTTACTCCCTCTTTTTTTTCATTTTCTTAAGTGCCGCCTAATTAGCTCGAGGATCATCGGACGTCAGAGGCATCTATCACACTATCATCAGAAGCACTTGGTATAGTTAGATCTTTTTTTTAGAGTATGGCATGTATAAGACCTTAACTTTTGAATTTTGTGTCATTGTTAATTGGCCAAATGTGTTGGCTTACTTTAGCATTTGATTCATTTTGTATAAGGCTATGGAAAATGGCTAATATTGAAAGTTTATATATGAATGCAAGATAGTCTTTCATGAACGTGAAATTGTTGGCATGGTTGGATATAAGAAATATATATAGGCCTTAGTTATGGTTGTTTGGTTGAGAAATCATATTTAGTTAGACTTTGATATGTTGGTTGGCATTAGATTAGGTTTCAGGATGTCAAAAGGCTTGGTAGATAGCCTTATATTGTCCACACAGGTAGACACACGGGAGTGTGTCTAGGCTGTGTGTGACACACGGTCAGCCCCATGGGCATGTTGTTCGACCGTGTGTCTCCTGTACGTAAACATTGCAAATCACTATGCATGGTAGTAAAAACACGGGCAAAGACACGACCATGTGTCTCAGCCGTGTGGAGGGCACGACCTCTGGCCACGGGCGTGTGCCTTGGCCATGTGCCCTAAATTGGATGTTTACGTCAGAAACAGAATGTCAAGGTTTTTAGACACGGGCTAGGACACGGGCTTGTCATGGCTGTGTGAGGGACACGGGTCATAGACATGGGCGCGTGTCAGGCCGTGTGAAGACCCCTGTAGGTTCAAATTTAGAATTTAATTCACACGGGCATTGGACACGGGCGTGTCCTTAGATGCTTAGGCCGTGTGTCTCACACGGGCCATTAGCATGACTATGTTATAATGAACACACGGGCGTGTTGCCTTTCCACACGGGCGTGTGCCCTATTTCTAGAGTTATTTTTCTAGTGTTATTTAAAGGACCTGGACTAGTCCCGAATAGTTTTCAATAGATGTTTAGGGTCTTGTAGGCCCAAATTAAGGAGTTTAGACAAAGTTCAAAAAAGTTTTTAATTTGACCGAGTCTTAATGACATTAAAATGATTGTATGCATACGGTTAAGTTGGGTAATGCCTCGTGCCCAGTCCCGACCTCAGACTCGGGAAGAGGGTGTTACATTTAGTGGTATTAGAGCTATAGTTTAGTTAGTTCTAGGATTAACCTAGCGTGACTACGAATTTAGCTATACATTCCATAATTGTGTATTGATAGTGTGACGACTCCTGACGAGATAAATTGTATTTCTATTTATATAGTAAATGGATTCTGAGGTAGTTACGGTGGATGATGTGGAGAGTAATGCACCGACTCCCGCTGAAGGGACCGCGCCAATAGATAGTGGGCCCGTGACAATGAGTCAGGGCAGAGGGGCTAGAGAAGCTTACCTCTACATGATGGATGCTTGGTACACATAGTTTGTTCGTGCGAATCTGAACACTCAACCTCCCCCACCTCCTCCGATTCCTCAGTATGCCCTTGTAGCTCCTCAAAGAACAGAGATGGCTAGGAGGGAGAAACCTCCAGTAGAAGAATTTGTAAGTAAGGGGCCGAGGAATACCGAACGAATATTGATGATGACTCGCGGAGAGCAGAGTTTTGGCTAGAAAATACCATTAGGGTATTTGATGAGCTATAATGCACACTCGAAGAGTGCATGAAGTGCACAGTGTCACTCCTACAAGACTCAGCCTACCAAGGGTGGAATACTCTCATGTTCATTGTACCGAGAGAGAGGATAACTTGGGAATTCTTCCAGGAAGAGTTCCGGAAGAAGTACATTAGCCAGAGGTTTATAGACCAGAAAAGGAAATAATTTTTAAAGCTGAAGCAAGACTGTAGAATTGTGACGGAGTACGAGCGTGAGTTTGTGTGACTCAACAAATATGCACGGGACATAAGCTATCATGTGCATGAGGTTTGAAGATGGTTTGAACAAAGATATCTGTCTATTAGTTGGCATCTTAGAATTGAGGGAATTTGTGGTGCTTGTGGAGAGAGCATGTAAAGCCGAGGAATTACCCAAAGAGAAGAGAAAAGCTGACATCGAGTTCCTAGACTCAAGGAAAAGATAGATGGGGAAAATCACAATAGACCTCATCTAAGAGATCAATAGAGTTTCCTACTCGATCAAATGCGTCAACAGGGTTCTCGAGCAAGAGTAAGAACAAGCAGCATACGACGTCTAAAGCTCAAACCACTTCTATCGCTAGTGTTGGTAGTGCTCGGCCAAATAGGCCAGAGTGTTCACAATGTGGTAGGCGTCATTTCAGCGAGTGCTGAGGGAATGAGAGAGGTTGCTTCAAATGTGGATCGCTAGACCACTTCATCCGGAACTGTCTAGAATTAGATGACAAAGAGAAAAAGCAAGATATGAGGGTGAATTGTGCTCCTTCGAGGGGTAGACTACAGAAGAACCCGGGTAGTGGGGCTAGCAGTAGAGGTGCTCCTAGAGATTCAGCTGTGAGGTATGAGGGTCGAGCGCCTGCAAGAATTTATGCCATTCGCGCTTGTGAAGAGGCATCTTTACCAAATGTGATTACGGGTACTTTTTCTCTTCACGATATTTTTGTTATTGCTTTAATTGATCCGGGGTTTACCCATTCCTATGTATGCATGAAATTAGTACCCAGTACTAATATGTCTGTTGAGTCTACCAAATTTGTAATAAAAGTGTCAAACCCGTTAGGCAGGCATATGATGGTTGGTGAAGTGTGTAGAGATTGTCCTTTAATGATTAGAGGTCATTGTTTTCCGACAAACCTCATGCTACTACCGTTTTATGAATTTGATCTAATTCTTGGCATGGATTGGTTGACTGATCATAATGTGATAGTGAATTGTGGTAGCAAGTTCATTGAAGTGAAATGTGAGAATGGGGATATTATTCGGGTTGAATCAGGTGAACCGGATAACTCATCAGCACTGATCTTGTCTTTGACCACCGAGAAATATTTAAGAAAAGGGTATGAGTCCTGCCTAGCATTTTTGTTGAACCCCAAAGAGTCTGGAGGGCAAATTGAGGCAGTGCCTGTGGTATGCGAATACCCGTGTGTATTTCCGAAAGAGTTGCTCGGATTACCTCCAATCAGAGAAGTTGAGTTTGGTATCGAGTTGGTCCCCGGTACGACACCTATCTCGATTGCTTCTTATAGAATGGATCCAATGGAGTTGAAGGAGTTGAAGACTCAATTACATGAGTTAATTTGCAAAGGTTTTACGAGACCGAGTGTTTCTCCGTAGGGTGCTCCAGTGCTATTTGTGAAGAAAAATGATGGATCGATGATATTGTGCATAGACTACAGACAGCTCAACAAGGTGACTGTGAATAACAAGTATCTCTTGCCAATGATCGATGATTTTTTCGATCAATTGATGGGAGCCACAATGTTTTCTAAGATCGACTTAAGGTCTGGTTACTACCAGCTAAAGGTTAAGGAGCAAGATGTACCAAAAATCGCGTTTAGGACGAGGTTTGGGCACTTTGAGTTTCTCGTCATGCCTTTTGGTTTAACGAATGCTTTTGCGGTGTTTATGGATTCGATGAATCGCATTTTCAGACCGTATTTTGAGAAGTTCGTAGTTGTCTTTATCGATGACATATTGATTTACTCGCATAATAAGAGCGAGCACGTGGAGCATTTGAGAGCGGTTCTACAAACCTTGAGAGACAAGCAGTTGTACGCCAAGTTCACTAAGAGTTAATTTTGGCTACGAGAGGTTGGATTCTTGGGACATATTGTGTCGGGTGACGGGATTAGAGTTGACCCGAGTAAGATCTCAGCTATCGTTGAGTGGAAACCACCGAGGAATGTGACAGAGGTTCGAAGCTTTCTAGGTTTGGCGGGATATTACAAAAGATTTGTGAATGGATTCTCTATGATAGCCACTCCGATGACAAGGTTGTTACAAAAGGATGTCAAGTTCGAATGGTCAGATAAGTGCCAACAGAGTTTCGAAAAACTAAGGGCTTTGTTGATCGAAGCCCCAATTTTAATGCAATCGGAGTCGGGAAAAGAGTTTGTGGTGTATAGTGATGCATCCTTGAATGGGTTAGGGTGCGTGCTCATGCAAGAAGGCAAGGTAATAGCCTATGCCTCGAGATAGCTCAAGCCACACGAGAAGAATTACCTAACCCATGATTTGGAGCTAGCAGCTATCGTGTTTGCATTAAAAATTTGGAGACACCATTTGTATGGCGAGAGATGTTGAGTGTTCACTGACCATAAAAGTCTCAAGTATTTAATGAATCAGGATGAGTTGAATCTACGGTAATGAAGGTGGCTAGAGTTGATAAAGAATTAAAAGTTAGTGATTGACTACCACCCGGGGAAGGCGAATGTAGTCGCCAACGCTCTGAGTAGAAAATCATTGTTCGCCTTGAAGGCTCTGAATGCTCAGTTGATAGTGATTAATGATGGTTCGATCCTAGCTGAGATGAGAGCTAGACCGTTGCCCTTTCAAGAGATATGTGAGGCTCAAAAAGGTGATAAGGACTTGCAAGCTAAAATGGCTCAGTGTGAGATGGAAAATGAATAAGAGTTTAGTGTTGGTACCGACGGTTGTATGATGTACCGAGACTGAGTTTGTGTACCCAAGGATAATGAGCTTACTCAGAGAATTTTACGAGAGGCACATAGTGGTTGCTTGTCTATTCATTCGAGTAGTGTAAAAATGTATAATGACTTAGAGAAAATATAATGGTGGTCGGGGATGAAAAGAGACATTTTTGAGTTTGTTTCTAAGTGTCTAGTTTGTCAACAAGTGAAGGCCGAACAATAAGTACCCTCAGGTTTACTTCAGCCTGTGATGGTTCCCGAGTGGAAATGGGACCGAGAAACCATGGATTTCGTGTCAGGGTTGCCCTTGGCACCAAGGGAAAAGGATTCAGTTTGGGTCGTTGTTGATAAACTTACTAAGTCGGCACATTTTATACCAGTGCGTACTGACTTTTCTCTTGAGAAATTGGCCGATCTATATGTTTCTAAGATCCTGAGACTTCATGGAGTGCCTTTGCCAATTATTTCGGATAGAAATCCGAGGTTCACCTCGCGGTTTTGGAAGAAGTTGCAAGAGGTATTGGGAACGAAACTAAATTTTAGTACAACATTTCACCCACAAACCGATGGACAGTGGGAGAGAGTAATTCAGATCTTAGAAGATATGTTGCGGTGTTGTGTTCTCGAGTTCCACGGCGGTTGGGAAAATTATTTACCGCTAGTCAAATTTGCCTACAACAACAGTTATCAGTCAAGTCTGAAAATGGCGCCTTATGAGGCTTTGTATGGGCGTAAGTGTCGAACACCATTATATTGGACCGAGCTGAGAGAGAATAAGATACACGGGGTTGACTTAGTTAAAAAGATCGAAGAGAAAGTTAAGGTGATTCGCGACTGTTTGAAGGCCGCTTCAGATAGACAAAAATCCTACACAGTTTTGATACGAAAAGAGATCAAGTTTCCAGTCGAGGATAATGTATTTTTAAAAGTATCCCAATGGAAGAAGGTTCTCCGATTCGGAAGGAAAGGCAAATTAAGTCCACGGTTTATTGGACCTTATGAGATTATAGAGAGAGTAGGGCCTGTTGCCTACCGATTGGCTTTGCCCTCAAAGTTGGAAAAGAGTCACGACGTGTTTCATGTGTCCATGTTACGTCGATATAGATCGGATCCTTCACATGTGATCGCGCCAACAGAGGTTGAGATTAGCTCAGACATAACTTTTGGCGAAGAGCCAGTTAAGATTTTGGCTCGGAAGGTCAAACAATTGAGGTAATAAATGTGTGAAATAATAAGAATTGTGGGCTGCTCCTAGTATAAAAAGTATTTGGCTAGGCTTGGTTAATGAGAAAATGTGATAAAAATCGATTTTTGGACCTAAGGGTAAAATGGTCATTTTGCCCAATTTTTAAATGTTTGAGTACTTAAATTAATAACATGATTAAATGTGTGAATTTTCATCATTATAGATCAAGAATTATAAAATCTGGGCCTAGACCGGAGAAAAGCAAAGCAAGTGGACTAAGCCAAACTAGTCGTCTATATTTTGTAATTCGAGGTAAGTTGTATGTGAATAATACAACTATATTGTTATTATATGTGTTTGAATTGATATAGCATAAATTGCTTGTTTGTGGAAATAATTATGTATGTTGAATATTGAGATAGTAGAATTCCCGTTTGAACCTTAGAGAATAAAATCAGATATTCATGCCATGACATTTCAGTTACATGTGTGCTAGTGTAAGACATGTCTGCGACATGCATCGACCACATTCTGAGAGCCAGTGTAAGATCATGTCTGGGACATGGCATGGGCATTGAGATGAGAGCTAGTGTAAGACATGTCTGGGACATGGCATCGGTACGTATAGAGGAGTCAGTGTAAGACCATGTCTGGGACATGGCATCGGCACGGATATACGAGAGCTAGTGTAAGACTCTGTTTGGGACATGGCTTCGGCCTTGATTTCAAAATTCAATGTAAGACCATGTCTGGGACATGGCATCGACTTGATAGATTAGCCAATGTAAGACTATGTTTGGGATATGACATTGGCATTACACCTTATGTTTAAGGCTTAATGAATATCCGATAGCATTCCAAATGGTTAAATAGTGAGAGTTACAGTTTAAGTTAAATGAGAAAAGTATAACCATGTTGTGAGTGGTACAAGTACCTATTGAAATGTATGAGATGTGAGCTCAATATATTCTATGTGAATTGTATTGGATAGTGATGAGTAAGTTGTGCTTATGCCTACTTTCGTATTATGAGCATGATGATGAATGGTAAAGTTGTTGTTATATTCATTTGCATGCAACTTACTAAGCTTTATGCTTACTCCCTCTCTTTTCCATTTTCTTATAGTGCCGCCTAATTAGCTCGAGGATCATCGGACGTCAGAGGCATCGATCACACTATCATCTGAAACACTTGGTATAGTTAGATCTTTTATTTAGATTATGGCATGTATAGGAACCTAACTTTTGAATTTTGTGTCATTGTTAATTGGCCAAATGTGTTGGCTTACTTTAGCATTTGATTCATTTTGTATAAGGCTATGGAAAATGGCTACTATTGAAAGTTTATATATGAATGTAAGATAGTCTTTCATGAACGTGAAATTGTTGGCATGGTTGGATATAAGAAATGTATATAGGCCTTAGCTATGGTTGTTTGGTTGAGAAATCATATTTAGTTAGACTTTGATATGTTGGTTAGCATTAGATTGGGTTTCAGGGTGGCAAAAGGCTTGGTAGATAGCGTTTTATTGTCTCCAGGGTAGACACACGGGCGTGTGTCTAGGCCGTGTGTGACACACGGTCAGCCCCATGGGCATGTTGTTTGGCCGTGTGTCCCCTGCACATAAACATTGCAAATCAGTATGCATTGTAGTAAAGACACGAGCAGAGACACGACCGTATGTCTCAGCCGTGTAGAGGACATGGCCTCTGGCCACGGGCATGTGCCTTGGCCGTGTGCCCTAAATTGGATGCTGACGTCAGAAATAGAATGTCAAGGTTTTTAGACATGGGCTAGGACACGGGCGTGTCATGGCCGTGTGAGGGACACGGGTCATAGACACGGACATGTGTTAGGCCGTGTGGAAACCCCTGTAGGTTCGAATTTAGAATTTAATTCACACGGGCATGGGACACAAGCCTGTCCTTAGATGCTTAGGCCGTGTGTGTCACAAGGGGCCATTAGCATGACCATGTTATAATGACCACACGGGCGTGTTGCCTTTCCACACGGGCGTGTGCCCTATTTTTAGAGTTATTTTTCTAGTGTTATATGTTGTATCAGCCTCAATATGGCTAAAATTGGTATGCTTTGGAAAGGTTTTGAGTAGATGTGCAAGATTGAAATATGGTATGCCTAATATGGTAAGGTTGGTATGTGTCAATTGTGTTATGTATTGGTATGGAAACAAGTCAGTTGGTAAACGGTATACATGTGGTCAAATGTGGTGAGTTTATTTTTGTTATGGCATAGAAATAGTTTTGAGATAAGTTAGGTATGTATGGTTAAGGTTTGAAGAAATATGCTCATGTATATATATAAGTTGATGCTTGATGATTGAGGTGTCTTCTTGACATATTCGTTGTATGAACATTTGGTATGGAGACTAGTCATTCTTTGCATAATTTGAGTATGTTTACAGGCCTTGTATACATGTACAAATTTCTTGTACGTTTATGCTTGAAAGGGTAAAAGAAAAGGCTTGGAAGTGGTCATTATCTTGTCCACACGGCCTAAGACACGGGTGTGTGTCTCAGTGTGTTTGACACACGGCCATGTGACACTATCGTGTTTCCCCTGTAGTTTCTAAAGGTTTCAAGTTAGCTAGTTACTCAGCCTAGCACACGACTTGGCACACGGGCGTGTGGCTTGGATGTGTGGCATAAGTCAGTGAGTTACATTGGCATGGACACGGGCTAGGACTCGGCCATGTATCCCTATTTCGAATGTTACGCGGCCTGAGACACGGGCGTGTGTCTCAGCTGTGTGAGTTACACGGCCGTGAGAACTGTAACAACCCATTTTTATTCAAATCAAAATAGTGGTTTCAACACCACAAATATGAAGTCAAAATATTTGTTTTATTATTATTTTAACGTCTACAACATGATAATATGTTTGTGTGAAAATTTCGTTAAGAAATTTTATAATTTGAATGCTCAATTCGGTAAAAAGGACTAAATCGCTTAAGCTACAAAGTTAGTATTCTATAAGTTAAAGGTGTTAAATAGCTAAGGAATCTTAAATTAGAGGTCCTTATGTTGTAAATAGACCATTTGAATTATAAGTGGACATAGATGGACATCATTTGGATGATATTAATGGTTTTTCATTAAGGTTAAAATAGTAATTAACATAATAAACTTAAAATAAATAAAACAAAAAGCAAAGTTAGTGTCCATCTTCTTCTTTGCCTTGAATTGAAGAGAAGAAAAGAAAAATTTTAGGGTTCTTCATTTGGCTAAGACAAATTGATGCAATTAGGTATGTGTTTTGTCCCTTTTTTAATGATTTCTATGTTTTTGATGTCATTGCAACTAGGTGTAGCCACCCTAGGGACTAATTTGAAAAAAAATTAAAGATTTTGAATGTTTCCATTGATGAATACATGAGTATTTTGATGTTTGATTATAGTTATATAAGTTCTGTTAAGTTATTTTTAGTGAAAATGCAAATTAGGGGTTAAATTGTGAAATATGGAAATTTTGGGGTTAAATGTGAAATAAATGAAAAATATGGGTTTCTAGGGGCATAATTGTAATTCAGCTAGGCTTGGGTTGTGATGAAATTGAATGAATTTTGTTTTACGAGCCTAGGGACTCAATTGTAAAAGTGGTGAAATATTAGGGGTAAATATGTAAATGTGCTTAAATGTGTGTTGTGGATTAAATTGAATAGAGAGATTATTAAATAAGTTAATTTTGAATATAGTTAAATCAAGAAAATAAAAATTCAGATCTAGATCGGGGAAAACTAAAGTTATCGACTAATCGACCTATTTCGTCGTTTTCACATCCGCAGTAAGTTCGTATGCGATAAATTTCATTATAAATGTATTTTTAAATGCTTTGATATTGCTTAAACTGTGAATATGAGAGTTCAAACAAATTCATCAATGGCTCGATGGTAATTCGGCATACAAAATCCCAGTTGAACCTTAGGAATAGATTAGGATGCTAGTGACATATCATTAGGGAACATTGATTTGGCTTCGGGCCATGATATTAGCACTTCGGGTGTGAGTTATACCGATTTTGCTTCGAGCCATGAATATCGGTTGATCTGGCTTCGGGCCATGATATCAGTATTTCGGATATAAGCTACCTTGATTTGGCTTCGGGCCATGGTATAGGTACTTAGTGTGTGAGACTCTTGAGTATCCGACTTTTATTCCTAATGGTTCAACGGGTAAACGAAAGATGTGATTAAGTATGAGAATGATATGAGATGGTATTGGTACATACGTGACATGTATAAGCTTTGGTTCAAAGAAACTTGTGAAGAAAGTGATTAATATCATAATTGTGTATATGCAAGGTTTGCTAGCTAATATATGTTAAATGTTGATATTTATATTCAAATTGTTGAATTGTAATCTTGAGTTGAATTGAGTTTATTTTATACGAGCTTATTGAGATTTATAGCTTAGTTCGTTTATTTTTCCGTGTTTCATAGTGTTATCAAGCTAGCTCAGATTTGAAGATCGTCGGATATTGTCGGAGATTGCTTGTAACACCCCTAACTCGTATTCTTAGCCGGAATAAAGTTACGAGGCATTACCGATCAATCGCAACATAATTCATGCATATACGCGTTCAGAATCAAAATCCATTCATCTCAATCACTTTGTCCCTTATAAGGTCCTAAGAGACCTTAAAACATGCTTAGAAGTGGTTCGGGACTAAACTGATAACATTTACAAACTTTGGGAAACATAGAAAATTTTCTTTGTTTTCGGGGTCACACGCCAATGTGAACAGGCTGTGTGCCTGACATAGCCCCCAGACACGCCCGTGTCACAAGCTATGTGAAAATAGGGCATACATACTGACTTGTACCACATGGCTGAGGACATGCCTGTGTGCTATGGCCGTGGGAAAACTGGGGAGGTTACTGACTTGGGTCACACGGCCGACCACACGCCCATGTGCTATCCCGTGTGACACACACGGTTAATAGACACGCCCCTGTGTCTAGGCCGTGTCAAAACTGTAAAGTATACTGTCTTAATTCGAAAGGGTACCCCAAAGGACACACGGCCGTGTAACATAGCCGTGTGTCGCACACGGCTGAGACACACTCCCGTGTCTCTGCCCGTGTGGACAAAAATAGACCATTTGTAAAGCCAATTTGCCACCCTTTTCTCATGCTCACCTAGCCATAAAAAATGGTATCATTTCATCACATATATGGGCAGCCAAAACATGCCAATTCACACACATATCATGCCATCTATTCTCAACCGTTTCAATTACTCAATTAAATAATTAAAACATACCATTTAGCAATCACTACAACTAATCAACATATCCAAAACAAGTCAATATCTAAGGCATTATACACATCATATAAATCACTTTTCAAACACATCACTTAGGCCAACTTAAATGACCAAATACATTCCAACATTTTCAACCAAAAGTAAGCCAAATCTCATGGCTTAAATCATTATTCAAAACATAACATCAATTCACTAGCCTATACATTCCATATACCATATTTACAAGCATCTAAAAATACCAACAAGTAGTCAGTAGTGTGATGATGGTTCTCAATGATTCTTGACCTCCGAGCTAGCTTTGATACTCTATAAAACAAAGGCAAATCACACTGTAAGCTTTATAGCTTAGTAAGTTCGTACCAAAAATACTCAACAGTTCATAATATACAAATCATCAACTAATAAACACTTAGTCGTTCTTATATCATCATTCAGTTCTAATCCAAGACAATTTATCATGTATATACAAATTCATCAAGCTTCATACACATAGTATTAACTACCACATAGGTATTGTACGTACTTGTACTTTCCCGTATTTATTTATTTCATTCTCACATCTTTGTTCAATACGTTAAATCGTTCAAAAATCTTTCAATGCTTTAAGAACTCACACACTTAGTGCATAAATGTTTAGCCGAAGCTATAATGATATCTCACACTTGGTGCCATCACATTAAACCGAACCTAACTCACTATCGTACACTTAGTGCCACATATAGCCGGAGCTATTCCAATTCGTACACTAAGTGCTATATATATAGCCGAAGCTATCTCGAAATGCACACTAAGTGCCAAACATAGCCAATCTGTCATCTTACACAACCGTAATCTCATATAAACGATTTATGCGATATTAATTCATTTGAAACATAATTGTAACAATGTTTATCATGTACGAACTTACCTCAAATGTAAAAACGACAAAACTAGTCGATTAGTCGAGTACTTTGTCTTTGCCTTGTTCTAAGTCTAGGTTCCTTTTTTCTTGATCTATATTATAACAATTCAACTCATTTAATCACATAATCTTTCAATTTCATCCATAAACACATATTTGAGCATTTTTACACTTTAGCCCTAAACTTTCACATTTATTCAATTTAGTCCTTATTTCACAAATACACAAAATTACACAATTTCTTTCAATTACATGCTTGCCAAATTTCACTAGTGCATATATCAGCCCATATTTATCATTGATTCACACATTTAACCACATATTTTCACATTTTCAAATATAAATCCCTATTTGACATTTTTGTCAAAAATCACTTTACAAAACTTGATAATTTATCATTTATCTTCTATATTTCATCATCATCTAACACAAATCTCATGGATTCATCAATGGCCATTTTCAAAATCACTAAAAAACTCAAAAATTAAGGCACGAGCTAGCTAGTACTCGAAGAAACGATCACAAAAACATAGAAATCATTAAAAACTGAGCCAAAACCGTACCTTAATCAAGCTTTTAAGTGCCGAAACCTCAAGCCCTAAAATGGTGACATTCTTCTTCTCAATTTTGACAAAAATGATTAAAATAAAGCTAAATTTAACTTTGTTTTATTTTTTATTAACATTAATAACCAATTTACAAATTTAACCTTGGTTATAAAACATGAAAACTAATTAAAACATGCCCATAATGGTTCACTCAAGCTATTAGTGATATAATAACATCATAAGGACCTTTGGTTTAATAAACCATAGTAAATAGAAACTTGTAACAAATACAATGCAACTTTTGCATTTTACGCGATGAAGTCCTTTTTCTCAAATTGAGCTATTAAACAATAAAATTAGCTCACAAAATTTTCACACACATATAATCACATGCTGTAAACACATAAAATAATATTAAAATAATTTTTTGACCTCATTTGTGGTTTTGAAACCACTGTTATGATTTAGCTAAAACTGGGCTGTTACATCGCTTCACACTATCCACCTATCATTTGGTACTTATGAACTTTGGTATTTTAAGCATATTGCACGTATAGGGGTTTTGATTCATTTTGGTATATGTAGCATGATTTTAGCCATTTGTGTTGGCTTGTGAATATTTAGTGTTTGGTTTGTGTTAGCCATGTAAGTTGGCTTATTTTGGCAATTATGTGGTGTATGTATATATGCATTAATGTCTCTTAGTGATGTGGTTCATAATTGCTTGAGAATGGATTGTTGAATGCAATATTCAAGGTAGCTAATGGTTTATGAATTGAGAAGGGTTATGCTTGTGGTTTTAGGCTAAGAAATGCTTAGTTGAAATGGTACATATGAATGCTTTGGGAATGTGAATTGGTATAATTTGAGTAGGCAAGAATATGGTATTATAAGCATGATAGATGTTGGCATTGAAATGGTATATATTTTATCCTTGGTTGTGGTTATTTTGGTTGTTTATAAATGCTATAAATTGTGTATTTGGTTTGATGTAGGTGTGTGACAATTTAGGGTGGCAAAATGGATTAGTAAATAGCCTATTTTTGTCCACACGGGCAAAGACACGGGCGTGTGTCTCAGCCCCTGTGTGACACATGGTCATGGTACACGGTCGTGTGTCCACTGGTGTTGAAATTGAAATCAAGTCAGTATGCTCCACACGGCCTGGCACACGGGTGTGTATGGCCATTTTTAGGGCATACGGGCTAGCCATACGAGCGTGTGTGTTGGCCGTGTGACCCAAGTCAGAGAGTTACACAGGGTCGGACACGGGCTGGGACACGACCATGTGATCCCATTTCAAATGTCCACACAGCTTGGGACAGGGACGTGTCTATTGGCCGTGTGAGAGACACAGATGAGGCACACGAGCGTGTGACCCCTACAGTTTGAAAATTTTTCTAAGTTTTGTAAAAATTTCTCGAGTTATTGGTTTAGTCCCGAACCACTCCCAAAGTATGTTTAGGGCCTCATAGGCTCGTAATAGGGACAATGTGATTGTATTTTATTGGAATTACATTTGGTTGATGATTTTTTATTCGAATCTATAACCCTATTCTAGCATTGATTATAGGTGAGGGGTGTTACATTTATTGGTATCAGAGCTACAATTTAGTCGATTCTCGAACTAATGTAACGAGTGTGATAGTCTAGCTATACATGCTATATATAACATGTGATAGTGTGATGAATCCTGACATTTTAAAATATGTTTTCGTATAGTAAATGGATCCCGATCAAACTGTAGCTGATGATGTAGAGAGTAACACGCCAGCTCCCGCTTAAGCGGTAGGGCCGACTGATTCTAGACCTATGTCAAGTAGTCACAGGGAAGAGGCTAAAGAAGCCTTTTTCCAAATGATGAATGAGTGCTTCACACAATATGTCCAGACAAATCCGGCTGCTCAACAACCTCCACCCCCATTTAATCCTAAACCTGTTCCCATATCTCCTCAAGTTGTGGAACTTCAACGATTAAATAAGCCTCTAGTTGATAAGATTCGTAAATATGGGGCCGAAGAGTTCAGAGCTACCATTGATGATGATCCCGAGCAAGCTAAATTTCGGCTTGAGAACACTATACATGTATTCGATGAACTTTTATGCACGCCAATTGAATGTTTAAAGTGTGCCATTTTCTTATTGAGGGACACTGCGTATCAGTGGTGGAACACATTAGTATCTGTGGTACCGAGAGAAAGGGGTACTTGGGAATTCTTTCAGATTGAATTCCAGAAGAAATATATAATCCAGCGATTTCTCGATCAAAAGCACAAAGAATTTTTAGAACTGAAACAAGGTCGTATGACTGTGACTGAATATGAAAGAGAATTTGGGCAGTTAAGTAAATATGCTTGAGAGTATGTTTCTACCGAAGAAATTATGTGTAAGCGGTTTGTTAACGGTTTGAATGAAGACATTAAAATTCTGGTCAGAATTTTAGACTTGAAAGAGTTTTTTGTCTTGGTTGATAGAGCTTGCAAAGCCGAAGAACTTAGCAAAGCCGAAGAACTTAGTAAAGAAAAGAAGAAAGCTGATTCAGAGACTAAAGATTTGAGAAAGAGGTCGATGAGTAAACCCTATCATTCCTCATCAAATAAATCCCAAGATTCGTATAGTCAATCATATACTTTAGTGGGATATCAAAATAGAGATCGTGGAAATCAATGTGTGAGTCCTAAAGCTTAAGCTACTTATGTCTCGAGCGTTGGCAGTATGGAAAACAACAAACCTGAGTGTCAATAGTGTGGAAGAAGACATTTTGGAGAATGCTAGAATAAAAGCAAGAAAGCTTGTTTCAGTTGTGGTTCACCAGATCATTTTATTCGAGGTTATCCTGAGTTAGCTGAGAAAGACCAATTCCAAAACGTAAGATCGAGTAACACAGCACTAGAGGGACGCCACCAAGAAATACTGGAAATGTGACTAGTAATAGAGGTGTGACAAAGGATTTGGCTATGAGATCTGAAGTGAGAGCACTTGCTAGAGCTTACGCCATTCGTGTTCGCGAAGAGGCGTCGTCACCTGATATTATAATCGGTACCTTTTCTCCTTACGACACTAATGTGATTGATTTAATTGATTCTGGATCGACACATTCGTATGTTTGTGAGAATTTAGGGTCTAGTAAGAAATTGCCTGTTGAATTTACTGAGTTTATGATTAAGGCATCGAACCCTTTAGGCACGTATGTTCTAGTTGATAAAGTTTGCAAGAACTGTCCTTTAATGACTCGAGGTTACTATTTTTCGGCCAAGTTAATGCTATTGCCATTTGATAAATTCGACGTAATTCTGGGTATGGATTGGTTGACTCTGTATGATGCTGTTGTAAATTGTAGACGAAAGATTATTGAACTGAAATGTCAGAATGGTGAAATCCTTCGAATTGAATCAGATGAGTCGAGTGGATTACCTGTAGTGATTTTGTCCATGTCAGCTTAGAAATGTGTGAGAAAAGGTTGAGAAGCTTATCTTGCTTACGTTTTAGATACAAAAGTGTCTGAATTGAGGATTGAATCAGTGCCGATAGTGTTTGAGTTTTCATGTGTGTTTCCAGAAGAGTTGCCTAGATTGCCATCGATCAGAGAGGTTGAGTTTGCTATTGAGTTAGTACCAGGAACATCACTGATATCGATAGCTCCGTATAGAATGGCTTTGACTGAATTGAAAGAGTTGAAATCTCAGTTGTAAGAGTTAACGGATAGAGGTTTTGCACGACCTAGTTTTTCACCTTGGGGTGCACCAGTTTTGTTCGTAAAGAAGAAAGACGAGTCAATGAGAATGTTTATTGACTATCGACAGCTCAACAAGGTTACAATAAAGAATAAGTATCCGTTATTGAGAATTGATGATTTGTTTGATCAACTGAAAAGGGCAACAGTGTTTTTGAAGATTGACTTAATATCTGGCTATTATTAGTTGTGAGTTAGAGAGTCAAATGTGCTGAAAACTGCATTTAGAATGAGGTGTGGACATTATGAATTTCTAGTTATGCCTCTTGGACTGAATAATATTCCTGCAGTCTTTGTGAATTTGAAGAACTAGATATTTAGACCGTATTTAGACAGATTCATTGTTGTGTTATTTGATGACATTTCGATCTATTCACGAGACGAGTCTGAGGACACCGAGCATTTGAGGATTGTGTTACAAACCTTGAGAGATAAGCAACTGTATGCTAAATTCAATAAATGTGAGTTTTGGCTTAGAGAAGTCAGATTTTTGGGGCATATTGTTTCAGCTGAAGGTATACGAGTTGACCTGAGCAAGATTTCTGCAATTGTAGATTGGAAACCATTGAGGAATGTATCCGAATTAAGAATTTTTTTGGGTTTAGTTGGTTGTTATTGATGTTTTGTAAAATGATTCTCGATGATTGCTACACCGGTGACCAGATTGTTACAAAAAGATGTGAAGTTTGAATGGTTCGAGAAATGTCAACAGAGTTTCTAGCAGTTGAAATCATTGTTAACTGAGGCACCATTATTGGTTCAACCTGAGTCAAGTAAAGAATTTGTGATTTATAGCGACGCGTCATTGAACGGTTTAGGTTGCATGTTGATGCAAGAGGGAAAAGTGATAGCTTATGCCTCGAGACAGTTGAAGCCGCATGAAAAGAACTATCCGATGCATGATTTAGAGTTAGCGGCTATTGTTTTCGCATTGAAAATTTGGAAACATCTTTTAGACGGCGAGAAATGCCACATCTTTACAGATCACAAGAGTTTGAAGTATTTAATGACTCGAAAATATTTGAATTTTTGACAACGAAGATGGCTTGAGTTACTAAAAGATTATGAGTTAGTGATTGATTACCATCCGAGGAAAGCAAATGTAGTCACAGATGCTTTGAGTAGAAAATCTCTGTTTCCTTTGAGAGTGATGAATACAAGACTGACTTTGTCCGATGATGGTTCGATTTCAGCAGAGTTAAAAGCTAAACTGATTTTTCTACAACAAATTTGTGAAGCTCAAAAGTGTGATATTGAGTTGCAAGCTAAAAGAATGTAATGTAAGTTGAATAGTGATATAGATTATCAAATCGAAACCAATGATTGCTTAATGTTCTGAAATAGAGTATGCGTACCGAAAAATTTAGAGTTGATTCAGAAAATTTTATACGAGGCACATAGTGGTTGCTTATCAGTTCATCTGGGGAGTACTAAAATGTATAACAATTTGAAATAGTTATATTGGTGGTTAGGCATGAAACGAGACATTTTGGAGTTTGTGTCGAGATGTTTGATATGTCAATAGGTTAAAGCCAAACATCAAGTACTATCGGGACTACTTCAGCCAGTAATGATATCTGAGTGGAAATGGGATAGAGTTACAATGGATTTCGTCTCGGGACTACCCCTAACTTCAAAAAAGAAAAATGTTGTTTGGGTTGTCGTTGATTGATTAACAAAATCGGCACATTTCATTCTGGTACGTACTGATTATTCACTTGATAAATTGGCTGAGTTGTACATCTCTGAGATTGTTAGATTGTACGGGGTGCCAGTTTCGATTATTTCGGATAGAGATCCGAAGTTAATGTTGAGATTTTGGAAGAAATTTTAAGAAGCTCTGGGTATGAGGTTGAATTTTAGTACAGTATTTCATCCGCAAACTGATGGACACTCTGAGAGAGTAATTCAGATTCTTGAAGATATGCTTTGTTTTTGTGTATTAAAATTTGAGGGCAACTGGGAGAAGTATTTGCCATTGGTTGAATTTGCGTATAATAATAGCTATCAATCGAGCATAAAAATGGCACTGTACGAAGCTTTGTATGGTCGCAAATGCCGAACTCCGATATATTGGACCGAGTTGAGTGAGAAAAAGATTCACGGGGTTAATTTGATCCATGAGACTAAAAGTAAAGTGAAAGTAATTCGTGATAATTTGAAAGCTACTTCAGATCGACAGAAATTATATATAGATTTGAAGCGAAAAGACATTGAATTTCAAGTCAGTGATAAATTATTTCTGAAAGTATCTCCGTGGAAGAAAATGCTATGTTTTGGTCACAAAAGCAAGTTGAGTCCGCGTTTCATCGGGCCGTATGAGATCATTGAAAGAATAGGGCCTGTGGCATATCATTTAGGTTTACTGTCAGAATTAGAAAAGATCCATAAGGTCTTTCATGTGTTGATGTTGCATTGATAAAGATCTGATCCTTCACATGTAATTTCTCCGACAGAAATTGAAATTCAACTTGATATGATGTACAACGAAGAACCGATCAGAATTTTATCTTGAGAGATTAAAGAGTTGAGAAATAAACGAATAGCTTTAGTGAAAGTCTTGTGGAAATGTCACAGGGTTTAAGAGGCTACGTGGGAGCCCGAGGAAGCTATGAGAAAATAGTACCCTAACTTATTCACTGGTAAGATTTTCGGGGATGAAAATCCTTAAGGAGAGAGAGCTCTAACAGCCCGTTTTTAGTCAAATCAAAAAAGTGGTTTTAGGACCAAAAATCTGAAGTAAAGATATTTATATTATTATTATTTTAATGTCTACATCATGATAATATGTTTGTGTGAAAATATCGTTAAGAAATTTGATCGTTTGAATGCTCAATTCGATAAAAAGGACTAAATCGCGCAAGGTGGAAAATTAGGATTCTATAAGTTAAATGTGTTAAATAGCTAAGGAATCTTAAATTAGAGGTCCTTATGTTGTAAATAGACCATTTAAATTATAAGTGGACATAGATGGACATCATTTGGATTATATTAATGGTTTTTCATTAAGGTTAAAATAGTAATTACCATAATAAATTTAAAATAAATATAACAAAAATCAAAGTTAGTGTCCATCTTCTTCTTTGCCTTAAAACGAAGAAAAGAAATGCAAAATTTTAAGGTTCTTCATTTGGCTAAGATAAATTGATGCAATTAGGTATGTGTTTTGTCCCGTTTTTAATGATTTCTATGTTTTTGAGATCGTCGCAACTAGGTCTAGCTAGCCCAGGGACTAATTTGCAAAATTGTCAAAGATTTTGAATGTTTCCATTGATGAATACATGAGTATTTTGATGTTTGATGATAGATTTTGAATGTTTGATGATAGTTATACAAGTTCCGTTAAGTGATTTTTAGTGAAAATGCAAATTATGGGTTAAATTGTGAAATGTGAAAACTTTGTGGTTAAAATGTGAAGTAAATGAAAAATATGGGTTTCTAGGGCCATAATAGTAATTCTTCTAGGCTTGGGTTGTGATGAAATTGAATGAACTTTGTATTACGAGCCTAGGGACTAAATTGTAAAAGTGGTGAAACATTAGGGGTAAATGTGTAAATGTGCTGAAATGTGTGTTTTGGATTAAATTGAATAGAGAGATTATTAAGTAGGTTAATTTTGAATATATTTAGATCAAGAAAAGTGAAATTCAGATCTAGGTCGGGGGAAAACTAAAGTTATCGACTAATCGACCTATTTCATCGTTTTCACATCCGAGGTAAGTTCTTATGTGATAAATTTCATTATAAATGTATTTTTAAATGCTTTGATATTGCTGAAACTGTGAATATGAGACTTTGGACAAATTTGTCAATGACTCGATGGTAATTCGGCATACGAAATCCCGGTTGAACCTTAGGAATAGATTAGGATGCTAGTGACATGTCATTAGCAAACATTAATTTGGCTTCGGGCCATGATATTAGCACTTTTGGTGCGAGTTATACCGATTTGGCTTCGGGCCATGATGTCAATATTTTGGATATAAGCTACCTTGATTTGGCTTCGGGTCATGGTATAGGTACTTAGTGTGCAAGACTCTTGAGTATCCGACTTCTATTCGGAATGGTTCAACGGTAAATGAAAGATGTGATTGAGTTGAGAATGATATGAGATGGTACAGGTACGTACGTGGCATGTATAAGCTTTGGTTCAAAGAAACTTGTGAAGAATGTGATTAATATCATAATTGTGTATATGCAAGGTTTGTTAGCTAATATATGCTAAATGTTGATATATATATTCAAATTGTTGAATTGTAATCTTGAGATTGAATTGAGTTTATTTTATACGATATTATTAAGCTTTATAGCTTACTTTGTTTATTTTCCCGTATTTTATAGTGTTATCAAGCTAGCTCAGATTCGGGGATCGTCAGAGATCGCTTCACACTATCCACCTATCATTTGGTACCAATGAACTTTGGTATTTTAAATATATGGCATGTATAGGGATTTTGAGTCATTTTGGTACATGTAGCATGATTTTAGCCATTTGTGTTGGCTTGTGAATATTTCGTGTTCGGTTTGTGTTAGCCATGTAAGTTGGCTTATTTTGGCAATTATGTGGTGTATGTATATATGTATTAATGTCTCTTAGTGATGTGGTTCATGATTGCTTGAGAATGGTTTGTTGAATGCAATCTTCAAGGTAGCTAATGGTTTATGAATTGAGAAGGGTTGCGCTTGTGGTTTTAGGCTAAGAAATGCTTAGTTGAAATGGTAAATATGAAAGTTTTGAGAATGTGAATTGGTATAATTTGAATAGGAAGAATATGGTATTATAAGCATGATAGATGTTGGCATTGAAATCGTATATATTTTATCCTTGGTTGTGGTTATTTTGGTTGTTTATAAATGCTATAAATTGTGTATTTGGTTTGATGTAGGTGTGTGACAATTTGGGGTGGCAAAATGGCTTGGTAGCCTATTTTTGTCCACACGGGTAGAGACAAGGGCGTGTGTCTCAGCCGTGTATGACACACGGTCATGTTACACGGCCGTGTGTCCCCTGCTGTTGAAATTGAATTCAAGTAAGTATGCTCTACACGGCTTGGCACATGGGCGTATATTGCCATTTTTAGGGCACACGGGATAGCCACATGGGCGTGTGTGTTGGCCGTGTGACCCAAGTCAGAGAGTTACACAGGTCAGACACGGGCTAGGACACGACCATGTGATCCCATTTCGAATGTCCACACGGCCTGAGACACGAGCGTGTCTATTGGTCGTGTGAGAGATACGGTTGGGGCATACGACCATGTGACCCATGCAGTTTGAAAATTTTTTTAAGTGTTGTAAAAATTTCTAGAGTTATCGGTTTAGTCCCGAACCACTCCCAAAGTATGTTTAGGGCAATGTTATTGTATTTGATTGGAATTACATTTGGTGGATGATTTTTTATTCGAATTGGATGGTTGTTTAAGTTGTAAGTTCGGTAATACTTCGTAACCTTATTCCGGCGTTGAATATGGGTGAGGGGTGTTACATGAACCCTAGAATTTGAAAAATTCTATCTTTTTCTATGAAATTCTAAATGTTTCTGATTTATTCCCGAATCATTTCTAAAGTGATTTTAAGGCCCCAAGGGTTCGAATAAAAGACGTTACGCATGTGTTTGAATGAATTATGCTATGATATATGAAATGTTTAAGAATGAAAGTTTTTAAGTTACGATTTCTCGGTAATGCTCAGTAACCCTATTCCTATGACGAATACGTGTTAGGGGTGTTACACCATGTGAAAGACTGTGACCGTGTAAGCTAGAGTCACACGGACGTGTGTCCAAATTGTGTAACTCATTGAAGCCGTGTAGACGTAAATGCAAAAACTTATCACCATTCACACGGCCGTGTGGTTGGGCCATGAAAGAGACTGAGGCCGTATAAAAATCAATTGACCATATCTATAGCACCACACGAGCGTGTGGCTAGCCCGTGTAACAAACTGAGCTTGTGTTAACCAAAAACCTTTTAATTTACTAGGAGAACACGACCGTGTGTTAGCCCTGTGTGCCATTAAGTACTTTAACATGCAAGATACAAAGCCAAATTTCCAAATATGTCAAAACTATGCACTTGATTCATTTCTGAACCTCATTTCTTACTTCTAACTAATATGCCTCAAGGCAGGGGCGAAGCTAGGAAATTTCAAGAGTGGAGCCAAGATAATGAATAAGAATAGTTTTAAAAATAAAAATTAATTGAAGAAAAATAATTTAATTAATAAAAATAAACTAGAAATAAATTTTAAAATTTATTTGAATTGCACTATTCGGTCCTTGACCTTACTAAAATCATCAATTATTTCTTTTACATCAATTTTTTTTTTGCAATTTCTTTCTCAATGTACACAACCAAAGAACTTATTAAAAAATCATCTTCCATCTTACTACAAAGTCGAGTCTTCACAATCTTCACAGCAAAAAAAGCATGTTCTGAGGATGCTGTTGAAACTGGAAGAGTCAATATAAGACAAGTCAATCTATCAACGAGTGGGTACATGATTGACTTTCCACTCTCAACTAAACTTCTTCAAAGTTCAGAAAGTGTTGATATTTTTCTCAAATCAGGATGCTTACATACATCAAGTTCATAATGCTTCAACTCAAATGGGAGACATTATTTCTCTTGTTGAGAAAAATCTTCTGGATAGAACTTATTTACAAGAATGAACATTTTATCAATATCAAATAACTTGAAAAACTCCTTGGGATCTAAAGCTGTAGTAGGAGTGAGAAGCTCCTCAATTCTTACAACCGAGTATGTATTGTAGTAAAAAATATATCCACTTGATAATGATGCTTCACTATAACATCTTCCTTCTTGTTGTGACTACGGCCATAGTGTATTGAGCATTCATATCTGGAAAATCCAACTCCCAAGTTTTACTAAACGATATAACATTTTTCAACAATTCATTCCATCCATCTTCTCTTAACTATTGAATTAAATCTTTCATTGTCAAAACTAAACTCATGGCTTTTAATATATCTTGAGAACAACGTTGCAAAACTTGACAAAGTATATTAGTAACCCCTAAAACTTTCTTCATCATATGCAAAATAAAAATGAAAATAAAAATAAAAATAAAAATAAAAATAAACTTAAACGATCTCAATCTATTATATGTTTTATGAGTATCTCTTTGTTAAGAATAGTTAGAATCGGTATTTTTTAGACTTTGAAGAATTGTGTTAGTAGCATTGTACATCTTTAGTAAACTAGTAATTGAATTTAAATGGGAACTCCATTGAGTCTCACCAGGACGTTGAAAGTGCCAATCTGATTCATTCCCGTTACAGTTGCTAACTCATTGATGGATACCAAACGAGTTATTTCAACTGCTTGGGATTTTTGTAATTCATCGTACCGTTTGAAAGAAGCAGAAGCAATATTAACAATATCAGACAAGTCTTTAAAGAATTGATGCACTTCAACCACTTCTCTAGCTGCTGGAACCAATGCTAACTGAAGACGATGAGCAAAACAATGAACATAATAAGCAAATCGACAATAATTCAAAATCAAACTTGCAAGCCGTTAAATTCCCCACGCATATTGCTTGCTCCATCATAGCCTTGACCTTGGATATTTTGTATGTCAAAACTATGTTGCAAGAGTACATTAAAGTTCACACTCTTTAAAGTCAACGATGCAGTATCTTGAACATGGACTATATCAAAAAACCATTATTTTACCTGTCCTTGTTTATCAACAAATCTCAAAAATAATTTCCATTTGCTCTTTTTTTTTTACTTGTCTCGCTTCATCCATAATAATGTTGAACTTTCTGTCACCAATTTCTTCACGAATTACATTATGAACTCTACTGGCATAAAATTACAATATCTCTTTTTGTATTGTTGAAGAAGTATAACTAGCATTTTATGGAGCACTTTTCAAAACATCTTCATCTTTCTTATCATTAGATGCTAATAGTGATAATAATTCAAGAAAGTTCCCACGATTTTTTGATCCCAAGCTTTCATTATGACCTCTAAAAGCACACCCTTGAAATGACAACCATCGAACAGCATCTATACTAGTTTTCAAACGTGGATAATTAGCTACAATTTGTTGCGTTGTTTGTCAATCAAGTGATACTTCAATATGTTGAGCTTGATTTATTAAATCTATATAAGCTCGTTGTGCATTGTTATGCAGTGAATTCAGATATTTTCCCATGTGTCAAAAAAGCACAATTGCATCCATCGTGTACCTTTTTCCAATTATTAAAGCCATTATAAGTAAATGCAATTGATCCAAAATGACTACTTGGATTGCTATTAAAAAGAAAACAAGGTAGACAAAATACTGCATCTTTAGAAGGTGAATATTCTAACCAGGAAAATTGTTTAAACTATGATGGTTGAAAATAACGAGGATGCTTTTTTGAATTGGAAGCAGGATATTCTGAAAGAATAGGTTGATATGGTCCAGCCTTAATATAAGCTCTTTGAATTTCACCACGCATATTAATCGGATACTCATATATTTGCTTATGTATCCAGGTTCACGTTCTAAGTTAGAAAAGTCAAGTGCCTTATCTTCAACTCTAGGAATTTTAGAAGGATGGGCATCAGAGTTTAAAGGAGAAAATGATTAAGGTAAAGCCTCAATTTGTGACACTTCTGAAGGTGATTGTGTTGTCTCTGTACTTTTCTTTTTAGAAAACGAAATCAATTATTTTTGACTTCATAACTACAATATCTTAAAAGATAAAAAAAAATTAATAACTATAAAATAAAATTAAACAATAAACTTTAAACACAATAAAAACAATTGTAAAATTGTAAAAAGACGAAAAAAAACTCTTAGAAGATAAACTCGATGCCGCATTTGAAGGACAAATGTTGATGACAGTAGTTGTCAATAACAATAGGAAAAGAGACTTCTTTTTTACTAGTTAACAAATTGAATTTTAACCTAAATTCACATTTAGTGTTATATTAAAAAGTGAACAACTATCATCTAAAAAAAGAAAGTTCTAATATATTATATAAATATTTAAAGTTAAAAAGTTAAAACATATGATATGGACAAAATAAAAAAAAAAGAAAGATTTTTTTAATATTCAAAGTTGGAGGGGAGGCCAAACAACAATTTAAAAGGGGGCCAAACTTTTCAAAAGTTAAGGGGCTAAATAAGAAATATTCATTTTTATAATTTTAGGGGGGCCGGGGCCCTTGTTAGCCCCCCAAATTCGCCTTTGCTTTAAGGCACCATCACAAAACATGAACCAAATCCTAAAATTTTTTCCCATACATGTCATGTAACACCCCTAACCCGTATCCATCGCCGGAATAGGGTCATAAGGCAATACAGAATAAAAGCACGAATTCCGAACAATTATATATATTTATACATACACATAAACAAGTCTTGAAAATTAATCAAAATTTATTTCATAAACTAACACAACTCTTAAATTTAAACATATCATATCACAAATATATATAGTCATATCATTCATATGCAACAATATAAAATATATCATTTAAAAACATTAAAGCATATACGGATTTTTAACAAAAATTAAAATATAAACCTAAATGATTATCCAACTATTATTACACATGAATATACCTTGACTTTCCATATTAAATATTGATATCATTACTCAATTCAAACTCAAACATTATTTAAATATCTAATTTCAATTGAATTTATACTTAAAATCACCTGCCGATACATTCTTTAAACAAATATCTTTATACCTATTTATTGAGTGACTAACCCAAATAGTGCTAAATATCCAAATCATAACAATCACATAAGTCACATAATAATGCCGATCATTTATACAAGCTAATACCATGTAATAGTTTACTTATGAAACTAACTTATATGAATTTAAAGAATGTTTTGTCATGGTGACCGAATATATACAACAAAATACATATGTTTAATACTTATCAACTAACATAAATAATATCCAAATTACCAATCACCTTAATCCAATCATTTTGTTTTACAAGCATATAATTTAATTAATATATCAAACCAACTCATCAATCATACTTATTTTCTCAATTATTAAAAGAAATTAATATATGCATTTTCACTTCCGTACAACCAACCCAAATTGATCAACACTCATTTAATGACACATATATAAGTACCATAACCGAATCAACTAGTATACCCATGAGCATGTACATATATTTATACCACAACCGATATATCATATACCTAGATATAAATATAAGCAATAGCCAAATCATCAACAAATTCCAAACATATATCACATGATAGCAATAATCGAATACCAAATTCACAAGCATTTATACTCATGCATAACCTTAGCCAAATTATACTCAAGTATATTTAAAGTCATTAACCACTTCAAGCATATATATTATCTACCACAATTACTATGCAATCTTAGTATATGGCATTATAACTAGCATGTAATTAAACCATAAACGAAATAACTAAATTCAAACATAAAGTTAAGCCATTTTCGAATGACCTTTATACAAACACTTTTCAAAATAACTAACTCCAAAGCTACCTATACATGCCATATTTTGAGTTTAGCTTATTAGGTACCAAAGTAGCAGATAGTGTGATGGACTTGGCTGACAGTCCCCGAGCTTGTAGCTTTACTCCAAAATCTATAAAACAGAAACACACATATATATAGAGTAAGCTATTTATAGCTTAGTAAGTTATAAGCAAATGTCCGTCCCAATATTATTAACAACTTAATTAACTAAACCAAGTTATATTTTCTTAATACATTTAGATCTAAACATAATAAGTTTATATTATATATAAATATGTATTCATTAATATATGTCACCTTGGCCGATTTCTTATAAAGCCAAATTTACATATTATCATTTAACTACCAAGCCAAATAAACATAACAACCTAGTTCACATACTCACAATTTCATAAGCTCATGTCTCTCAATGTAATTTCATATACATATATTAGTTATGTAACTTAATATACCACATCATATATACACATATTTAAGGATTATTCATAACATACAAATTACTCTTTCACAAGGCCAAATTCACATATCACATACATATATTTTCTTCATTTGCATCTTACAAGATTTACAACAAATAACCAAGTTACTTATTTACCTTACCTCAGATAGGAAACAAATTAATTCATACCTGGCATATAGCTCATTTTACACATTCGAACTCGTTTTACCTTTGCCCGATGAACCATTCGGAATTGGATAGGACACTTGGATAATCACACATATCGTACAATGCCAACGTCCCAAACGTGGTCTTACATGTAGTCACATATCGATGCCACTGTCCCAGACAAGGTCTTACTCGTAACATATATCGGAATCACATATCGAAGCCATGGTCTTACTCGCACACATATATTAGAATCCTATGTCATGACATATGTATCCTAGCTATTCCTAAGGTTCATACGGGGCTTTCGGACATCATAACTCAGTCAAAACGAATTCAGAAACATAGTATTCAAGCTTATTCACATTCGGGCAATGCATAATTAAAATCACATATTTCATTTCAGCAAGTATAATTTGCACATAATTATAATTAAGTACGTCTATTTGCTTATAAACTTACCTCTGACGATACAAAACGGAACAGGGCAGCTAGTCGACAACTTTCGTTTTCTCCCAATCCAAATCTGATTTCTTTGGTTCTTGATCTAAAAATATTCAAATTAAGCTCATTCAAACATATTTTCATTCAATTTAGTCCAAAAACACATAAATGGGTAAATTACCATTTTACCCCTGACATTTACACTTTTTACAATTTAGTCCCTATTGCATAATACACAAAATATGCAAAATTTCCCTATACCCATGTTTGGCCGAATCTTACCCATATCCATACAAGTCCATATATTTTATTTATTTCACATTTTAGTCCCTCAAATTATTATTTTTGTAATTTAATCGTAATTACTCAAAATCATCAAAAACTCCAATACAAAACATGTTAATCTAAAACATATATTTCATATTCCATCATCAAACAATAAAAATCACAAGCTCTCAACAATGGCACAACTCAAAATATTCACCAAAATAAAAAAAATTAAGCATGGGTTTTGTTGTACTCGAAGAAGCGATCTCAAAAACGTAGAAATTATCAAAAACCAAGCTAGTTTCGTGATTGAGCTTAGAATCAACCGAACCCTAGCTTCCTTTCTTTTCTTTTGTTATTTTGTTATTTCGGCAATGAGAGAAAGTATGAGCACTAATGTTTGTTTTGTTTTTATGATATGTTTTATATTATAAACATATTATCACATAATTTACCATTTTAACCTTGTTTTAAATCATTCATATTTCACCTTCCTATGACCGAATGTGTCCATGCAAACATGCATTATAAATGCCTCCATTAATAAAGACAACAACAATTAAGTACTTTCACATTTAACTACCAAATTTTTATTTTACGCGATTAAGCCTTTTATTTACTCGGACACTCAAACGACAAAATTAAATCACGAAAATTTCACAGATATAAATTCACACATAATAAACATAGAAAATAATTTTTAAATATTTTTCTGACTCGAATTCATGGTCCTGAAACCACCGTTCCGATTAGGGTCTAAATCAGACTGTTACATGTCAAGATAGAAATCAACCATGCATAAGTCCTATATGTAATCAAGATACCAAAACTTCAATCACCAATAATTGACCGTATTACCAAAATAAAAACCTACAAGGTTGACACCAAAATCCACACCACATATCATATTCTTAGCATCTAATTAAATATTCAACAATTAAGCCATATACAATATACCATACATTCAAGATATTCTACCACATTTTTCACAATTAATACCATATTCCAAAGTTACTATATTAATTTGTCAACAAGCAAACATATACTTCTATATACAATCATTATCCTTTAAAATTCACAATTACATAACCTATCATTATACACAATAACAAGAACTAATATTATCATTCACTAGAGCATGTAATTCTAATTTAGACATCAATCAACTACCTAAAACTTAAAATGACAACCCTAGGACATGCCAAATTTACGTAGCTAAAAAGGAGCACAAACTTTAGGGAGTCTGGGGCCTTTGTTGGATGCTGAATTGAACTCAAAATGTAGCTATGAACCTAACTAAAACTCGATTTATTTGTCGACGATTATTACCTTCCCTTTTTCTTTTAAGGCTCCCGTGTCGCCTTTAGCTACAAATAATAATACGACAATGTATTACATTAACATTCCAGCTCAAAACACGATTTTTTCCACATAACCACATAGATTTAGTAATTTACTGAATTTAGTCCCTTAAACCGTGACAACTATAACTTTCACATTTAAGCTTCATTTTTCAATCTATTTTCAAATACATCCCTCTATGATCTTCTAGAAACAATATTTATATAATTTTCCTATGTTCAAAACTATTTAACATCTAAGCTTAACATCCAAGCTTAATCCCTATGTTCAAAACTAACAAATTTTACTTTATAATTTAGTCCTACTTAACACCCAAGCTTAACATGCAACCATTTAACACAAAAGGCTTAAAAAATCATCAATGACAACATTTTAAAACTTTAACAACTTTACAAAAAAGTCCTTGGATTAGCTGAATCAAGCTCCTGAGATCTCAAACAAATTAAAATGACAAGAAACATGCTTTAAATCACTTACCAATTGGAAGTGCAAAGCTTGAAAATGTTAGAACCCTAATTTATTCTCTAATATTCAACCAAGAGAAAGATGAAGAATATTATGTAATTGTCATCTTTTTCTTTCCATTATTTTAATTTATATACTATGGTAATATTGTAAATACTTTAATCTTTTAGATTAACCTTAATTAATCCATCTTTAATCATGTTTAAAAAATATAATATCATGATAGCATCATCATCCACTATACACAATTTATCAAGGGTCCAATTATTCAATTTTCCCTAAAATAAGTAGAAATTCATGGTGATATAACTTTGACTTACTTTACGATTTAGTCCTTATACCTTAATTAATGACTAGTTCAATAAAATGAACCATCCAAAACTCTATTCACCTATAATATAACTTTCGTAACTCAATAAAATATTCAAAAGTCTGGTTTACGGAGTTGAGATCCCAAAATCGTATTTTTTTATACCACTAACTTTTGGGTCGTTACATGTAAGCCATTTCTCATTATTTTTTTCAAATGAAAAAACTTTAAAAAGCTTATGAAAATAGCGAGGAAATCGACATTTATTTATAGTGTGAGATATGAGAGTATTCTCAATGTAGGATTTATAACACTTACCCTTATCTAAAAAATAAAATAATTTTTTGAAATTTATTATTACCATATAATTTTAACCACTTCCTAAAATAAATCAACTTATATAGATATAAAGAAATTATAAATATAATTTATTAATAATGCTTCAAACCTCTTAAAGAAAGTTAAATTATATAAATGTAAAGAAAATATTATAAATATCGGTTATTAATAATGGCCCCATGTCTTATATTAATATGCTTAAGAATATTATATATAAAAAAGTCTTTTTAAATTAATATTCTTAATTATTGTGTAAAAATTGTTGGATTTGTAAAAAAATTGAAAGTTAAGTCATCAACACACAATTTTTTAAGAATAGTTATTTCACCACTTTGTACATAACAATAAAAAAAATAATATTCCTAGATACAGCCCTGAACATGATTAAGAAATACTATTCTTAGGATATAATAATACAATGTCTTTTTCTTGAACATTGCAATTCTTCTTTCTCCTTTGAATTGAATGATTCCAGAAATCACTTCAGAGAAGAAAAAAAGAAGAAAATTTGTATTTTATATATTTAACTCGAGTATCATTTCAAAAAAGTGTCATAACACTAATAACCTTTTGGCGGCTAAGTGCACGTCTAAGTGTTGCTTCAAAAAGGTCATAAATCACTTCAGTGAAGGAAAAAAAGTTAAGAAAAGGTGGCTAAGTACTTAGTAAAAAAGGTCATGATTTTGATAATAGAATAAATTAGTGTTAATTGTACATTTGTCTAATTTTGTTTTAATTTGTTAAATACAATTTGATGACTTTGTTTTTTTTTTAAGGTTGATTTGATGAAAATTAATTGTTAATATTATTTTGGTAGAACCAAGGTATCCTCCATATCCATTTTACGGTCCATAAAGACTAATCCTTTTAAGGTTCGTGACTATTCTTTCTAACAATGTCATCTCAAAGATTAGAACTTGAGTCAATTTTAATCAAATTAAATCTAAAACCCGAATTAAAGACTAAAAGTTAACATTGATATCTTCAAGTACCAAAATGTATAACTTTTGTCACACTCGATTTTCATTAAGTCTCGAAATTATGGAGAGTTGGGAGTTAATTGAATAAAATAGTAAGTTGACAGGCTCTACTGGAAAACTTGGAAAATTATGTGGCTGTTTAGTGTATAGTTGAACCTCAATTTTGGTTTAGTTAGAATGGAATCGACTGGTTCCTTAATGGGAGACAAAATGATTCTTAATGAATGGTTACTTGGAGCATTGGACCGAGTGTGAGAATTGTTGTATATATTTGGGTGAGGATTATTCTAAAGGCGGAATTCTCCTCATTTCTGTTTTATTTTTTTTCCTTCTACATCATCTTCTTCGGTTGCTCTAAAGAGGAGAAAGTTGAGGAAAATGCTGCATGGGGCAATGATTGCGAGGTTTGAAGTTTGGAATTTAAGAATATGAGGAACTAGTAAGCCTTTCTATCCTTCTGTATTCGTTGATTTGAGAAAGAAGAGTAAGAATTTTTGAAATCTCTAGGAAGCTTCTTAATGATACTGAATTATGGGTTTTTTAAGGTTTAAATACCTTCAGTTTAACTGGTATATTTGGTTGTCGTTAGCTGCCAGGATGATGGAGGTTTGGCATTTGGAAAAAAACCTAAGCTGAAGAGGACGAAAGATTTAAGGTGAGTTTCTATACTCTACTTTGGGTGGTTGATGATGTTGTGCTACTTTTATGATCTGCGTCTGTGTTTGTTCTGAGTTTGTTTAAATCCACAGTCATGTATGAATATGGTGAATGAGTATGCTTTGTATGCATAACCCTGTGAAAGTATGTGTACGCTTGCAAGTGTGATCACTGGATGTCAAATGGTTGTGAGTTGACGTATTGTATGTTATGGTAATAATTAAATGATTTGCGTGCAATGCATGTTTATTATATGCGAAGCACAGAAGGATTTACCTTGATAGGGTAGATGAAGATAAGGAAAAATTGGCGTAATGTAGGAATGAACAGATTGTTATGAGATTCAAGGGAGTTTGGCGGCATTGTAGAACAAATATCGATTGGTACTTCGGGGTGACACCATGATGACGATTATCTACTGGCCTTTTGAGATGACACCATGATGATGGTATATAGGTCATTCAAGGCGACACTGTGTAAATGGCATATAGGTCTTTCGAGGCAACACCGTGTAAACAATATGTAAGTCTTTCATGGTGACACCATATAAATGGTATATAGGTCCTTTGGGGCGACACCCTATAAATGATATATAAGTCCTATGGTGGGGCACGTTGAAAGGGGTTTATTATTTTTTCGGAATCAAAAGTCCATGGTTAGCTATGACATAATCTAGTGGTGAATAGGTACACCTTATGGAAAAAACGAAGTCTTGTAGGACAATGAACACGAAGCCTGTCAGGGCATAAAAAGGGAGGTTACTATACGACTCGCATGACGAGTAGTTTGACAAGATGATCATGGTGCGTCTGAAAATGCGAGTAAGTGTACTAAATAGAGGAATTCGCCAAAATGTGAAGGTAAACAGAACAGGTAGAAACATCTTAAGCGTGATATATGTGAAAGGAAAGGGGCATTTCCTTCGAGGTATTCGTAAATAAGTATGTTCCATTAAGAGTCCGCCAGGATGGATGTAAAACCATCACAGGCTAAGTATTTACAGAGTGAATGATCATATTTGAAATTCTAAGGGGTAATCGATAAAGACGTAGCCAGAAACTGGGTAGTCCGCCAAGAAAGCCTAAATTTTTATAGAAAGGAGGGAGGCGTAGTCTCTAGAGTCCTATATGATACAAACATCCTTCTTTATAACAACTTTACTTATTAGCTAAAAATTTAAGATGTATAAGGAGGTGGCTACTATACAAATTTGTGATTTATTTTTAATTTTAAATTAAAACTATAGTGTAATAATATTAAATAGTGAGATTTAGATAATATCTTTAATAAAATTTGCAAATGCAATTCCATTTTAACTATCATTTTTATTTAATAAAATATAATTAATAAAATATTATTTAAATATAAACATTTTATTGAAATAATATCTTAACTAAAAATCATGTTTTTTTTTTCTTTCAATTAAGAATAGACTTAATTTTATTAAAATTTGAAACAATATGATATTATAGAGAACTAGTTTAGTGAAGAGTGTACTTCATACTTTATGATGTTGCTATTAAAGATGAAAATCTATTATAGAATATAAAAAAAAAATTATTTCTACAACAAACTTAGCTATTATAATGAAATGATGTTATAGAAAGTGTTTGTTATATAAAAAAAAAAAGGTTGAAGGTTTACAATATAAGTACAAGAATCCAAGGTTTTTGGAACTAGATTAGTGGTCAGATTGACGGTTTGACCGCTAGTCCAACCGGTTCCCAAATAAAAAAATTATAAAAAATAAAAAATATTAAACTCATTTTCAAAGTCTAACTCTTGGATTCCTTTAAAACTTTTAATATTCGCACGCAATTTTTTGTAAGAACCTTATTTTTTGAATAAAACTATAAGAGTGTGTTTGAATGAAAAATTTAAAAATTTTAAGATTAGCATTTTAGAATTTATTAATTCAAAATGCGATTATTAATTCAAAATGTGAAGATTTGTAATTGCTTTAGAAAAAAAATTAAGTTTTTGTAATGTTACAAATTATAAAATAATTATAAAATAAAAATAAAATTTATAAATAGTTTTAATAAAATTTTAAAAATATTGGATATCATCGTATTTGTAAAAAATTATAAATTGTTTTAATAAAATAAAATTTAAAATATATATTATAATAAAATATAAATAAAATTTGAAGTATAAGCTTTTTTTATAGTGGGATTGATCGCCTATAAATGCACTATCATTTATAAAATTATTGTCACGCCCTAAATTTGGCGGATCTGAGAAGAAGATGAATAGATATGAATGATACCTGTTTTGATGCACTTGGGTAGCATAGTCTGTAACCATCCCAACTTGACCTAGACGTTAGACCTGAATTCAAGAGACTACATGAGCCACCGAAATGGCCTAGTAAGGTTATCGGGGTTTCTGAAAATAATTATTTTAAAACATCTATTTAATTTAGTAAAAAAAACTTAGTTTAAAAGCCGTTTTGTTATTCCTTAACATTTTAATTGTCATCTGTCAGCGAAAAATATGATATTTATTTACGTATTTAGTAAAAATCGAGGATACTTTTACACTTGTTGTAAAATTTTTGCTAAGTGTTTATGTTTTGTAACATCCAATATCTGGATTCGATGGTTTAAGTCGGGTAAAGGGTGTTACAAAATATAACACCAAAAATATAAAAATTAAGAATTGTGGTGTTCACAAGTGCACGAGTCAAATTCTAATATAGTTTAGTACAACGAAATACCTTGGAAGTATTCTGAGAATCATACCCAAGGGAAGATGAAATAAATGATAAAAATACTTTTACAATAACAAGTCTAAGTAGTAGTAATTATTTCCTATATTACAATTAACCATAAAATAGATTAAGAGGAATAAAAAAAATAAAAAAGAAATAAATAACGAGAAATAAACAAACGAACTAAATCGATAAACCAATCAGGAAGATTAACTCGCTTTAGGGTTTGTAACTAACTTCGGATTGTGATTTACGATTTACTCGGTTCAACTTATCTCCCAACCTCGTCTAGCCTATGATAACTTATGAGGGTTGTCAAGCCTAACAATTTAAGAACACATAATTTATATCAACTAATCCCTCTTAGGAAATCCCCAAATCCTCCGTTAATCACATCCCCATCTACTTGTTAATCTCCCCTAAGGGATTTAGCCACTGATGTTATTCATAATCTTAACTTCAATTGAATAAACCATGTGAGAAACACGATCAACTCAGAGAAGAAAAAAGATTTGAATAATCATGGATTGAGGATCGAATGAGAAATGGAGTAGAAAATCTCTCAATTGGAATAAAGAAATAAAATGAATGTAAAGGAGAATAGAAATTAAATACTTAAATTAAATAAATAAGTTCTTTAATCAAAACAGATTCAAGAAGAAAAACAAGAAAGTTATGAAAATCTGAAAAAAAAACTAAAATCTACGTCTAAACTACGAGGATTTTGAAGGTGTCTAGACAACTTGGTTACATTCAACCCATAATGTTGAGGTGTTGGTAGCCCAAATTAGGTCTTCAGCATATCCTAGGTCTTCAAATAAGTTTGTTTGCGTGAACAAAAATAACCTTGATAAGTTTGGGAAGCACGTCAGTCTTGTGTTGCACCACACTCCTTGTGTAACACCCCTAACCCGTAACCGTTGTTGGGATAGGTTTAGAGGCATTACTAAACTTATAACTCAAATCAGAACCACCATACAACAAATATCATCACATTAATAATAAAGGTCATTCATTCACATTCAATATTCACATAAAATCGAGTATACAATGCTTAAACATGCCTTCGGAACTAGATTGTTAACATATGAAAGTTTCAAAATTTAAAAGAATTTTCAACATTGAAAAGGTCATACGCTCGTGTGAACAAGCCATATGCCTGACACGGTCTAGGCACACCCATGTCTCAAAGCCGTGGCAAAACAGGGCATAGCTACTGACTTGTCCACACAGCCAGACCACACGCCCGTGTGCAATGCACACGCCTGGACCACACGCCCGTGTGTCCAGCACGTGTGCAATGCACACGCCCGTGTCCAGGCCATGTGCTAGGCCGTGCCAAAAATAGGGGGTATTCTGTTTGTGATGTCAACATACCAATAAGGGTCACACGGCCAGACCACATGCTCGTGTGTCTAGCCCATGTGCGAGCTTGACTTACAATTGTAGGGTACCCTAGGGGACACACGACTGTGCAACATAGCCGTGTGTCGCACATGGCTGAGACACACGCCCGTGTCTCTGCCCGTGTGGACAAAAATAAGCAATTTGAATAGCCAATTTGCCACCCCAAATGGGTTCAACCTACAAGAAAAGTAAACAAGCAAAATTCTACCTCTAATTTAACCAATATTTATGCTATAGCATTCATCATTTATAACATAACAATATCAACCATTTCCCTATTCATAAACCTTACTAATTCATGCTAAACACAAGATAAATTCATACAAAAACATTTCCTACCATACTTCATTAAATCTCAAATTAAACTTACCAAGACTTACCAACTATAATATACCACATTTGCAACTTATCATCATATACTATAAGTCATTCACAACTATGAATTCAATCACAGAATTCAATCACAAACTAGCCAAATCACATGGCTAAGCATATTCAACACAAAACACCATTCCACAACTACTAGCCTATACATGCCATACTTCCAAAATATAATTTTCAAAAGTACCAAAATGAAGTTCGATAGTGTGGTGGCGATCCTTGACGATCCCCGAGCTTGCAGTAGCTTCGATATCTATAAAATAATATAAACACACACACAAAGTAAGCTTTCAAAAGCTTAGTAAGCTCGTACTAAAATCATCAATAGTATATAAAACATAAAATGCCAACACATCAGTAATTACACATTTTCAATCCATATGACCATATCAATTCAATGAACTTCACATACATAATATCATCTACCACTTAGGTATCATACATACCTGAATCTTTCCGTACTTATTCACTTTCATACTTACCTCTCGTTGAATATTATAAGACTTTCCGTAATTATTCGTACTTTAAACATCCGCACACTTAGTGCTATAAAAGTTAGCCGAAGCTAGAACAATTCCGTACACATAGTGCCATCTCAATTAACCGAAGCTAGTTTAAATAACACACTTAGTGCCAAATACTATTGATTCATCGTCGGATTCATTCGAACCAATCATATTTACAATCTTTATATAATCAAAATATCAAATATACTTAAACATCATGCCTTATGTACGAACTTACCTCGTACTCAGAATTGTCGACTTGAACGTTTATTCTACAATCTTTGACTTCCCTCGGTCTAAATCCGAATTCCTCTTTTCTTGACTTATATGTATTCAAAATTAACCCTTTTTATTCACCAAATCATTCAAAACAATCCATATACACACAATTAAGGCATTTTGCAAAATAGCCCCCACATTTTCACATTTCGACACTTTAGTCCCTAATTCACAAAATCACAAAATACACAAAATTTGCTTGTACACAAGCTTAGCCGAATTTTCACGACTCTGATACAAGTCCATAAATTTTGTTTATTTCACATTTTAGTCCCTCAAAATAGCATTTTTAACAATTTAAGCCACAATACTCAATTTCATCAAAATTCAAAGACAAAACATTTAAACCCAACATCAAGCTTCCATAATTCATCAATTAACATCACAAAACTCATAGTTTCATCAATGGCACATTTCAAAATCATCACCAAAATCAGAAATTGAAGCATGGGTTAGATAGTACTCGAAGCAACGATTACAAAAACATAGAAATTATAAAAAATCGAACAAAACTCATACCTCAATCAAGAAATGAAATGGCCGAACCCTAGGTGTTCTTTTCCTTTTATTTTATTTGCTATTTTTGGCTATGAACATGAATAATAACCAATTTCATGCTTTGATTTTATTAAACATATAATTATTAATCAAATACCTATTTTGCCCTTTATTAAACCTTTATAAAACCATTTAATGAATGATTATTTTAGTCCATTAACATTTCCAATGGATAAATAACAACATAAGGACCCTTGCTTTACAAAGTCAAATCAAATAAGCACATTAACATCTAGCACACAGCTTTAACATTTTAAGCGATTAGGTCCTTTTTGCAAATTAAGCACACAAACAGTTAAATTTTCACACGAGATTTTCACACACGTCAATTCACTTATAATAGGCACAGAAAATAATATTAAAATATTTTTCTTACTCTGATATGTGGTCCCGAAACTACTATTCCGACTAGGTTCAAAACCGAACTGTTACAATTCTCCCCCCTTAGGGATTTTCGTCCCTGAAAATCTTACCATTAAACAGATTCAGATATTTTTGGCTCATAGCATCTTCAGGCTCCCACGTGGCCTCTTCAATACCGTGTCGATGCCACATCACTTTAACTAACATAATTTTCTTATTTTGTAACTCTTTAACCTCTCGAGCTAAAATACGAATCAGATTTTCTTCGTAAGTCATATCAGACTGAATTTCAATCTCAGATGTAGGAATTACATGCGAAGAATCAGATCTGTATCGTCGAAGCATTGATACGTGAAATACATTATGAATCTATTTGAGCTCTGGTGGCAACAATAATCTATATGCAACAGGCCCAATACGCTCGATAATTTCATACGGCCCGATGAATCTCGGACTCAATTTCCCTTTCCTACCAAACCGAAGCACTTTTTTTCCACGGCGACACTTTCAAAAACACTTTATCACCGATTTCAAACTCAATGTCTTTTCTTTTCAAATCTGCATATGATTTCTAACGATCGACAGCTGCTTTCAAACTATCTCGAATCACTTTCACTTTCTGTTCGTTTCTTTTATCAAATCAACCCCGTGAATCTTATTTTCACTTAGCTCTGTCCAATACAAAGGTATACGGAATTTGCGACCATATAAAGCTTCGTAGGGTGCCATTTTAATGCTCGACTGAAAACTATTATTATAAGCAAATTCAATCAAAGGTAGATGTTGTTCCCACGTACCTTCAAAATCAAGAATGCAACATCTCAACATATCCTTAAGTATTTGAATAATCTATTTAGATTGGCCATCCATTTACAGATGAAAAGCAGTACTAAAGTGCAATTTAGTACTCAGAGCATCTTGTAACTTCTTCCAAAATCGTGATGTAAATCTCGGGTCTCTATCTGACACTATTGACAATGGCACACTATGCAATCTCACGATATCAGAAATGTATAACTCAGCTAATTTATCAAGTGAGTAATCAGATCGAACCGAAATAAAATGATCTGATTTGGTCAAATGATCAATTACAATCGAAATTACGTCTTTCTTTCTCGAAGACAGGGGCAAGCCCGAAACAAAGTCCATGGTCACTTGATCCCATTTCCACTCCGGAATAATAATCGGTTGTAGAAAACTAGATGGCACCTGATGTTCAGCTTTAACTTGTTGACAGATCAAACATTTAGAAACAAAATCAGAGATATCTCTTTTCATTCCAGACCATCAATAATACTGTTTCAAATCGTTATACATTTTCGTACTACCTGGATGCACCGATAAATGACTACTGTGAGCTTCATTCAGAATCATTTGAATTAATTCTAGATTTCTCGGAATAAAAATTTGATCTCAAAACATCAAACAATCATCTTTATCAATTCTGAATTCTGAATCAGTCTCTACATTACACTGAGCTCTTTTAGCTAAAATCTCATTATAAACCTTCTGAGCTTCGATAATCTGCTGTAAAAAAAAAGGTCTTGCTTTTAATTTAGCTAAAACTGAACCATCATCAGATAGAACCAAATGAGCATTCATCACACGTAAAGCAAACAACGATTTTTGACTCAAGGCATCAACAACAACTTTTGCTTTTCCCGGATGATAATCAATCACAAGTTTGTAATCTTTTAGCAATTCTAACCATCTTCTCTATCGCAGATTTAAGTCTTTCTGAGTCATCAAATACTTCAAACTCTTATGATCCGAATACACATGACATCAAGTAATGGCGCCAAATCTTTACGGCAAACACAATCGCAGCTAACTCAAGATCATGCGTCGGATCGTTCTTTTCATGCAGCTTTAACTATCTCGAAGCATAAGCAATAACTTTTCCTTTTTGCATTAGAACACATCCTAGACCAATCAACGAAGCATCACTATAAATTACGAATTCTTTACTCGATTCAGGTTGTACCAATACCGGAGCTTTAGTCAACAAAATCTTCAACTGATCAAAACTGTTTTGAAATTTTTCAAACCATTCAAACTTTACATCTTTCTGTAGCAATTTTGTCAATAGAGTCGCGATCATCGAAAAACCTTTCACGAATCTTCTATAGTAACTAGCAAGTCCCAGAAAACTATGAACTTCAGAGACATTCCTCGGTGGTTTCCAATCCAAAATAGCTGAAATCTTGTTCGAATCACCCAAATACCAGAGGCTGATATAATATGACCCAGGAAACCAACTTCTCACAACCAAGACTCACATTTACTAAACTTCGCATACAACTGTTTATCTCGCAGAGTTTGTAGCACTATTCTCAAATGTTCGGCATGTTCAGATTCATCACGTGAATAAATCAATATGTCATTAATGAATACCACAACAAATTGATCTAAATACGGTCTGAAAATTCTATTCATCGAATCCATAAAGATAGCATATGCGTTAGTTAATCCGAAAGGCATAACTAAGAATTTATAGTGACCGTAACTTGTTGTAAAAGCAGTCTTCGGAATATCTGAGTCTTTCACTCGCAACTGATAATAACCTGATCTCAAATCTATTTTCGAAAATAGAGCAACTCCTTTCAATTGATCAAACAAATCATCAATTCGAGGCAGGGGATTTTTATTCTTAACAGTCACTTTATTCAACTGACGATAATCAATACACATTCTCATGGTACCATCTTTCTTTTTCACAAATAGAACCGGAGCACCCCATGGTAAGAAACTCAATCTAGCAAAGCCTCTATCGGTCAACTCTTGTAACTGTGACTTTAATTCTTTTAGCTCAGTCAGAGCCATTTTGTACGGAGCTATCAAAATAGGAGTAGTGCCAAGTACCAATTCAATGCCAAACTCTACCTCTCTAATTAGAGGTAATCCCGGAAGTTCTTCAGGAAACACATCAGGAAATTCACAAACAACAGGCACAGATTCAACTTTATTTTTTGATACTCTTGAATCAATCACATATGCAAAATAAGTTTCACAACCCTTTTTCACAATACTTAAAGCTTTTATCGAAGATATCACATCAGATAATCCATTCAAATCACTAGATTCAATTCTAACTATTTCATCATTCTTGCATCTCAAATCAATAGTTTTTCGTTTGCAATTCACCACAGCATCATGCAAAGTTAACCAATCCATACCCAGAATTATATCAAATTCATCAAAAGGTAATAGCATTTGATTAGCTGGAAAATAATTGTCTCGAAACATTAACGGACAATTCTTGCAAACTTTATCAACCAAAACACATCTGCCTAAGGGGTTCGAAACTCTAATTACAAATTCAGTAGACTCTACAGGCAAAGTCTTACTGTTCTCTAAGTTTATACATATATACGAATGTGTTGATCCAGGATCTATCAAAGCAATTACAGAAGTATCATAGAGAGTAAATGTACCCGTAATCACATTTGGGGATGAAGCTTCCTCGCGAGCTCGAATAGCGTAGGCTCTGGCAGGTGCACGAGCCTCAGATCTCACAGTTATGTCTTTCGTTCCTCTCTGACTACCACTTACATTTCTCGAATTTTTGGGAGGTCTACCTCGAGAAGCATTACTACTTTGCCTCGAATTCTGAACATGATCTTTTTCAGCTAAATCTTGACAATCTTTTATAAAATGATTTCTTGAACCACAACTATAGCAAGCTCGGTTATTACTTTTTCCCCAGCATTCACCAAAGTGTCTTCTTCCACATTGATCACACTCAGGCTTTTCATTCTTTACATTATCGACACTGGTAACAGACGTGGCTGAAGATTTGAAATTCGATTACGATCTAGCACGATCTCTGTTCAAATGTCCTACACTAGCCTTTGAACGACTACTATCATCTCTAAACTTCTTAGATCCAGATTGAAATGATTTACCTGCTGATCTCTTTCGTACCTCTCTAGCTTCAAAATCAGCCTTTCTTTTCTCTTTCCCAATATCTTCAGCTTTACATGCTCGTTCAACAAGCACCACAAATTCTTTAATTTCTAGGATTCCAACGAGCAAATGAATATCTTCGTTCAAACCGTCTTCAAATCTCTTGCACATTATTGCTTCCAAAGATACACATTCGCAGGCATATTGACTCAACCTTACAAATTCTCGCTCGTATTTTATGACAGACATACGACCTTGTTTAAGCTCGAGAAACTCTTTGCCTTTCTAATCAATGAATCTTTGACTGATATACTTTTTCTGAAATTCAGCTTGAAAGAAATCCCACGTAACTCGTTCACTCAGAACGATAGATGTTAAAGTTTTCCACCAATGATACGCCGTATCTCTCAGAAGTGAAACGACACATTTTATACATTCTTCTGGACTCAAAGACAACTTATCAAACACTCTTATTGTGTTCTCTAACCAGAACTTGGCTTTCTCAGCATCATCATTCGTTGTAACTCGGAACTCTACAGCCCCATATTTTCTAATTTTATCAACTGGTGGTCTACTCAACTGTACCGGATTCACTGGTGGCATAACAAGAGTTTGAGGAGGATTAACTGGGGGTGGAAGTTGTTGTATAGCTGGATTGGTTCTAATGTATTCGGTGAACCAATCATTCATCATCTGATAGAAGGCTTATTTACCCTCACCATCACGGCTACTCGTAGCCGATCGAGAATCAGCTTGCACCGTCCCTTGTGCTGGAGTAGGCGCATTGCTTTCAATATGACATGTATAACTAGACTCACATACACTATGGTAGTCCTAGAACCGACTAAAATATAGCTCTGATACCAATAAAATGTAACACTCCTAACCCGTAACCGTCGCTGGGATAAGTTAAGAGGCATTACCAGACTTATAACTCAAATCAGAACCACCATACAACAAATATCATCTCATTAATAATAAAAGTCATTCATTCACATTCAATATTCACATAAAATCGAGTATACAATGCTTAAACATGCCTTCGGAACCAAATTGTTAACATATGAAAGTTTCAGAATTTAAAAGAATTTTTAACTTTTAAAAGGTCACACGCCCGTGTGAAGAGGCCATGTGCCTCACACGGTCTAGACACATCCATGTCTCAAAGCCGTGGCAAAACATGGCATAGCTATTGACTTGTCCACACGGCTGGACCACAGGCCTGTGTGTCCAGCACGTGTACAATGCACATGCCCGTGTCCAGGCCGTGTGCTAGGCCGTGCTAAAAATAGGGGGTATTCTTTTTGTGATTTCAGCATACCAATAAGGGTCACACGGCCAGACCACACGCCCGTGTGTCTAGCCCATGTGCGAGCTTGACTTACAATTGTAGGGTACCCCAAGAGACACACGACCGTGCAACATAGCCGTGTGTCGTACACGGCTGAGACACACGCCTGTGTCTCTGCCCGTGTGGACAAAAATAGGCCATTTGAATAGCCAATTTGTCACCCCAAATGGGTTCAACCTACAAGCAAAGTAAACAAGCATAATTCTACCGCCAATTCAACCAATATTTATGCTATAGCATTCATCATTTATAACATAACAATATCAACCATTTCCCTATTCATAAACCTTACCAATTCATGCTAAACACAAGGTAAATTCATACCAAAACATTTCCTACCGTACCTCATTAAATCTCAAATTAAACTTACCAAGACTTACCAACTATAACATACCATATTTGCAACTTATCATCATATACTATAAGTCATTCACAACTATGAATTCAATCACAAACTAGCCAAATCACATGGCTAAGCATATTCAACGCAAAACACCATTCCACAACTACTAGCCTATACATGCCATACTTCCAAAATATAATTTTCAAAAGTACCAAAATGAAGTTCAATAGTATGGTGGCGATCCTTGACGATTCTCGAGCTTGCAGTAGCTTCGATATCTATAAAACAATAGAAACACACACACAAAGTAAGCTTTCAAAAGCTTAGTAAGCTCGTACTAAAATAATCAACAATATATAAAACATAAAATGCCAACACATCAGTAATTACACATTTTCAATCCACATGACCATATCAATTCAATGAACTGCACATACATAATATCATCTACCACTTAGGTATCGTACATACCTGAATCTTCCCGTACTTATTCACTTTCATACTTACCTCTCGTTGAATATTATAAGACTTTCCGTAAATTATTCGTACTTTAAACATCCGCACACTTAGTGCTATAAAAGTTAGCCGAAGCTAGAACAATTCCGCATACATAGTGCCATCTCAATTAACCGAAGCTAAGTTGGTATCGCACACTTAGTGCCTCATATAGCCGAAGCTAGTTTAAATCACACACTTAGTGCCAAATACTATTGATTCATCATCAGATTCATTCGAACCAATCATATATACAATCTTTATATAATCAAAATCTCAAATATACTTAAACATCATGCCTTATGTATGAACTTACCTCGTACTCAGAATTGTCGACTTGAACGTTTATTCTACAATCTTCGACTTCCCTCAGTCTAAATTTGAATTCCTCTTTCCTTGATCTATATGTATTCAAAATTAACCCTTTTTATTCACCAAATCATTCAAAACAACCATATACACACAACTAGGGCTTTTTGCAAAATAACCCCCATATTTTCACATTTCGACACTTTAGTCCCTAATTCACAAAATCACAGAATACACAAAATTTGCTTGTACACAAGCTTAGCCGAATTTTCATGACTCTCATACAAGTCCATACATTTCATTTATTTCACATTTTAGTCCCTCAAAATAGCATTTTTACAATTTAAGCCACAATACTCAATTTCATCAAAAATTCAAAGACAACATTTAAACCCAACATTAAGCTTCCATAATTCATCAATTAACATCACAAAACTCATAGTTTCATCAATGGCACATTTCAGAATCATCACCAAAATTAGAAATTGAAGCATGGGTTAGATAGTACTCGAAGCAACGATTATAAAAACGTAGAAATTATCAAAAACTGAACAAAACTCATACCTCAATCAAAAAATGAAATGGTCGAACCCTAAGTGTTCTTTTCCTTTTATTTTCTTTGCTATTTTCGGCTATGAACATGAATAATAGCCAATTTCATGCTTTGATTTTATTAAACATATAATTATTAATAAAATACCTATTTTGCCCTTTATTAAACCTTTATAAAACCATTTAATAAATGGTTATTTTAGTCCATTAACATTCTAAATGGATAAATAACAACATAAGGACCCTTTCTTTACAAAGCCAAATCAAATAAGCACTTTAACATCTAGCACACAGCTTTTACATTTTAAGCGATTAGGTCCTTTTTCCAAATTAAGCACAAAAACAGTTAAATTTTCACATGAGATTTTCACACACGTCAATTCACTTATAATAGGATCGAAAAATAATATTAAAATATTTTTCTAACTCGGATATGTGGTCCTGAAACCACTATTCCGACTAGGGTCAAAATCGGACTATTACACCTTGTGTGGCGTGACACAACACCCAAATACTGCCTTGTGTCATTCATTCTATTCTTTGATGTCTCGGGAAGCGTATGCCTCACTCGAGCCTTTCTTCTATGTCAATTGAGCCTTTATATCTCCATTCCACACACTCAATTGAACCAATTAACAAAACCTAAGACACGTGTCGGCCTATTGGGTCACAACACCTACAAAATGTGTTAAAAACACTTATTTTTATTAACTTTTAATCCTAAGGCCTAATTACTAAAAACTAAATTTAAAAATCTAAATTTATTAGAAAACAAGCTATTTAGGTGCGGAATTGACCTGAGTTGACTACTACATTTGACTGTAGGTCAAATACCCCACATTTAAGTTTTTGTTTGTCCTACTACTCAAAAAAAATGAGAATAAACTAAACTAAAATCAAGAAATAAACATGAAAAGGAAAAGAAATGTGCTTGAGTCAGCTTGATACACAAGATTAGGTCGGAGCATCGACACTAGGACGATTTGTCTAAATATATAATTCTAGCTAATTATTTAAAAAATTTACAGTTATTTACATTTAAATAGATTAGTTCAATAAATTAAAAATTAAAAAAGTTAAAGAAAATTAAATATATTTGTCCATCAAAATATATATACGAATATAATATTTATTTTCACAGAGTATAGTCAGTTTGAAAAAAAATTTTTCCTGCCCAATTTATTTTTTTCTATGCTTTGAACTCTAATGAAGTAATATTTCCTTGATAACCCTTATGATAATTTTTTTTACTTGTGTTTAATACTATAAAGATTTTTCACTGCACTGTTCCAATAACCATGGATTTTGCAGAGTATTTTTTTTAATTTTAACATCCTATACTTCTATAAATATAATTTCCTACTAGTATCTACCTTTATCACTTGGTATATTTAATCTCTTTTACCTATTTACGGTCTAATGAACTGAACTAATTAGTCTAATATAGACAACCTAAATCATTTAATTTCAAGCTAATTTTACAATTTAAACAAACAACCTAGGTATATGCCCCTAACCAATCACTTGTATTTCTACAAGCTCAAGCACAAATATGCAATTAAAAAATAAAAACCAAGAAAATAATATAACTGAAAAAGAAAAAAAAATATTTTTTAAATTTTCCTAAGTCACCCCCACACTTTATTCGGCACATTGTCCCTAATGTGCAATAAAAAATATCAAAGAAAGAGGTTACCCGATTGGCGTGATATGTGCAATCTCAATTGGTGGAACTGCTCCTCCTTTTTGTTTTAGCTCGTAATTTTTGTGCCGCAAAAAATTATTGGGTTGATACAAAGAAAAATTAATAGCACGCAAACATATATAGAAACTACTAAATTCTAACTAATTAAAACTAATGCAAAAATTAAAAATCATCCCAAATAAAAATATAGTACAAAAATCAAAACACATAAAAATATTCAAAATCAGTTAGACTCGGATTCCAACTCCTTGATCATTTTGGCTTTGCCCCATCACGCCTCACCAACATTTTTGTAGCCCTCCTTCCCGAAGTCCGGACTGAGCTGTGCTGGCTCGAGTCATGGATCACCACACCATTCGTCGATGAGCAATCTGGGTGAGATATTTGCTCATAGTCTAGTGTAGCGATTGGGGTCTCATCCTCCTCCTCCTCCTCCTCATCATCATCATCACCGACACCCTCCTTGCTTGGCGGTGGGAACCTCTCGAACATGTCAGAGAGTAGCGTTGGTGTGGGCCACCCATTATATTCTGTGATGCAGTCCAGAATGTCTTTCATGTCTTGCATCCAATGGGTCTGCCACTCCGATATCAGTATATCTATGGGAGTTGTCATCCTCAACGTATATGCTTTCCCATTCCTCTTTTTCGGCCCCTGAGTGTCATTCCCATGTTTAGTTCATTACTCCTTCTCCTAATTTTTTTTACGTTGGAGCTCGATGAACTAGCTGTACAAGTTATCATTATCACACTCCTAGTGGGTCTCATGAAAGGCTCGATCGATGACATGGGGAAGTCGACTTGGTGACGTAAGGCGGTAATTGGATGCGGAAGTACATACTTTGTTTTCGATGTCATATGCACTTTAGCATTGCTTCATATATCCAGTGGCGTACACAAATTCCATCTCTATGCAAGATGGAGTAAAGCATGACCGCTTGGTAGGCATTATGGGTTGGCGTGAGGTTAGTGCAAATAAGTTGCAACCACATCTTGGCCATCGAGAACATGATGGTTGTGTTAAATTTCAATGGCAGCTCAGAGTTGGCTTGGTGAGTCCACTCGCCATGGCCCTCCATCAAGTAGTCAATAATACCCTCCATGTCAAAACCTCAAACGTGAATAAGTCTAAGGTCTCTAAAAAATCATGGGTATAATACGGGGCGTTCTAAAATCAACAAATATCTTGAGGTGTACACAACACCTCTTTACCCTGGACAGTCATGCGGGTGATTGTCTCACCCCTTTGCTTCCGATTCTCCCTATACTTTAAGGAGGCATAATATTCATATATATAGTATTAATTGCCAGTTCGATTGGGTTTGAGAAAAAATTATTCCAACAGTAGGCTTAGACGAGATCCCAAATCTTGTCGCAAGCAGACATAGTGGGATCAAACCCATTATCTTGTATGAACAACCATCCACTCATCTGAAAGAAGAACCGCTCAACTTCTATATTATGGAAGTGATTGGCCTCGGGGTTACTCGATTCTTGAGTGGAACATCATTTTTTTATTGGTGTCATTTTCAAATTGAAGTAAAATAACAACTAACCCAAATGATAAAAATGAGAAAGAACAAGTTTTGAACATGATGCCTCAAGTTGTTGTCGACTAGCCTCGGTTCCTGATCGATGTAGAATGGAACAAAATGAAAAATGAAAACTGAAAAGAAAAGAAATAAGAACACTTACTTAGGTGAATTACAGGTTAGGAATGTGAAAGATTGAAGCTCGGTGGTGGGGAAAACGTTCAGCTACTCCTAGGGGATTTTTTTTTAGGTGTTATGGGTGTGTGTTCTTATGCTTAATTATTGAAAATGAAATATAAAATCCTAAATTGACTTGAAAACAAGGTCCTTAAGTGTAGAATTAACTTGAATTGACTACTAAATTTAACGGTAGGTCAGGGACCATGTCTATTAAATCAAAAAAAATTATGAGGATTTTTTGAAAAACCACATATTTTTGTTGGAATTTGGAAAAGGAATTTGAGTTGTTAAAATTCCCTCTTAAAGTACTCACAAAATTTGAAATTCTCCATTGTATTTACCCAAACAAGTAAATTTATTTTTAAAATTTTGAAAACCTTAATTTAAATGAAATCTCTCCTAAAAATTCTTCATCCATACACACCTACAACTCAAACCCATAAAAGTTTAAAGTAAAAGTCAAATTGGTGGAAAATGTAAAAAAAAAAAATCAAAAGAAAGAAAGAAAGAAATACTATAGTTTCTCTCTCTCTCCTGCTCCTCTTTATTATCACGTCTCTATAATCTCTCCCCATATTTGATCTATATCTTTTCTTCAATCTGTTTCTCAGTCCTCATCCAAAAAATCTTGTTCCCTAACGCTTCTCCTTCGCTACCACTGGTTTTGTTTTTCTTTTTCATTAACTTATCAGTTTTAAATTTTAATTCCTTTTCCTTTATAGATCATTGACATGGATTTTGTATTAAATAGTGCTCGGTAAAGTTGAAAAAAAAGTCAAAGAGGAGAAGAGAGGTTCAAAGTCAAGTTCAAAGATAAAAGCTTTAGCCTTTGTTTTTGGCTTTTCTTTTTGCCTTTGTAGTCTTTCTTTATTTTTTTTAATGTTTATGTAACATCCTAATTTTGAGCCTAGTCAGAACAGTGGTTTCGGGACCACAAATCTGACAAATAAAATTTTATTTTTATTATATTTTTATGGTCTACGATTTCACGGAATAATGTCGTGAAAATTTCATTCGAAAATTTTGACGTTTGGGTACTCAATTTAGTCAAAAGGACTAAATTGTAAAAGGTTGCAAAATGTGTGTTCTAGTTCACAAAGGTACTAAGTACTTGTGAGTAATGGGTTTTTAAATTGTAGATCCTTAAATGGTAAATAGCCCATTTTGTAATTAGTGGGCAAAAATGGACATGGCATGGTATGTTTTTATATATTTTTTATTAAGGGTATTTTAGTAATTTGGCAAATAAAGCCAAAATAACTAAGAAAAAGATGTCATCTTCTTCATTTTTCTCATGCCATAACTGTATATGGAGATGGAAGACTTGGCTAGGGTTTTTAAAACTTCCAAGCTTGATTGTAAGTCCATCTTTGCCCCGTTTTAATGTTATTTGCATTTTTGAAATCTTCGTAGCACGATTTACCCATTTCTACCATTAATTTGAGCTAGGGTTCATGTTTAAAAATTGACCCATATGTGACATGCATGCATTTTGATGTCTAATGGTAGAAAATGAGTGTTGGGTGTTAGATAAACAATTTTTGCTAAGCGATTTTACGTGAAAACGAGTAAAACGACATAATCGGTAAAAATACCTAATGCTCATAAGTACATGTTAGAGTGAGAATTTGATGTTGTTATAGAAGGGAAAAATGATCAGTATATCATAAAACATAAGAAAATAGGATGAAGTTTAATTTCCAAACCTTAGGGAAAAAGTGTAAATATGCAAAAGTTTAGGGGTCAAAATGCAAATTTATAAAAATATGATTTATGGACCCATTTAAATAATGTGAGTAGTAAATGAGCTATATTTGTAATGTTAGATCAAGGAAATCGAGATTCGGGCTAAAATCGAGAAAATACCAAGTAGTGGACTTAAATGGTAAAAATGATCATTTTCGTATATGAGGTAAGTTCATATGATTTTTAATAATGCAATGTGTATTTTAATGTTATTGCTTTAATAGTATATGAGATGTAAGTTTATATGTAAATAATGTATTGTTTTATTATGTTATAATATTTTATTTTGTGACATGTGAAATAAGTTTTAGTATTGTTCAATTAATGGACACAAACGGTGATTTGTGGTTGATGAATTGAGATTAAATGAGAAAATCTCGGTTGAACCTTCGGAATGGAAAAACGTGGTGCTAAGTGGATATACCATGGTTATACGTGTAACGTGGTGCTAAATGGATATACCACGATTACACATATTGATACATGTAACATGGTGCTAAGTGGATATGCCACGGTTACATATATTGATTCATTAACATGGTGCTAAGTGGATATACCACGGCTAAACATGTAACGAGGTGCTAAGTGGATATGCCACGGTTATACATGTTGATTTGAAAAGTGGCGCTAAGTGTGTATGCCACAATTACATGTTAGCCCAATAGTGTGGTGCTATGTGCATATACCACTAAGTTGAACATTAATTACAGAAGGTGGAGCTATGTGCTAAAACCACCGGATATTGTTGCTTTTCGAAGTGTTCACCGGGAGAAACAAGTTTGCTAAATAAAATTTAACGTAAAAAAAATGTGGGATAATACCGGAATATGAATATATGAGTTTTGAATTATGAGCTAGATATGTGATTGAATTTTTTATAAGATGAATATGGATAAGTATTATCTTGAAAGTTGATAGTAAGAAATTTTAGTGAAGGAATGAAATTTGGGATAAACAGTCTAAAACAGCAGCAGGGGAGTGACTTTGAAAAATCACCAAAAATGGTAGAAGTTGAACTAGAAGTGGAATGAGATATGAAATTAAATCTTATTGAATCTGTTTTCCTATAAAAGAAACAGACCAAACAAAGGAATTCTGTATTTTGAGATATTTATATTTTTGTAAGACTGGTTCAGACTGATTTCGTGATCCCCTGTTTTGAATTGTAAAAATCATTAAAAATTGTAAAAAAATATTTAAGGAACATAATTTATATGGTTGGATTCATTATTGAATTTATTTTCAGAAGAAAGACATGAGAACCTCATTTGAATTTGGTAGAAAAAGATAATTAAATTTTAGTGAAGAGTGGTCCGAGTTGTTGAACTGCAAAACAGGGGAGACTTCAATGAATAAACTGTATTAATTGGCCCAACCAAAAATTCTGAAAATTTTATGGTAAGAATATATATGAGTCTAGTTTCTGGAAAAATTAACGGATATTAATTTGGAATCTTGTATCTCAAGTTATAAATAAATTACCGACTATGACTCGAGTAGACAGTGTGACAAGAATATGAGTAAAAGTGTAATTATAATTGTTTTACCTAAGGAAACATTTTGGTAAATTGCTTATTAATTTCATATGGACTTACTAAGCGTAAAGCTTACCCCCCTCTCCATTTCTTTTAGTATTGGTAGGTCGGCTCGAGGTTGGAGATTGTCGGAGGCAGCATCACACTATTAGAACGTTGATGTGAAGCGTCGATAAATTTCAAGTGTTTTCAAGTGAGTGGCATGTATAGAGACTTAGTCTTTATGATAGTTGTTAGTATGATTTGGCCAAACTTATTGGCTTATGATGGTTAAATCGTATATAGCCATGTGATTTTATATTCGATCATTGGGTTGTAAACCTAATTGATTATGCATGCTATCCATTGCTATATGATATGTCATGCTTATGTGGTGAATAAATTATGATAATTAGATGTGACCATATTCTAATGTAATGGTGTAAGGTAAGAATAAGTAATACTGTTGTTAAAATGAAATTTTATTGCCCATATTTTAGTTGGATGTTTGTATGTTTGTCCGGTAATGCCTCGTACCCTATCTCGGTCTCGGGTATGGGTAAGAAGTGTTATATTTAGTGGTATCAGAGCTATGGTTTAGTCGATTCTCGGACTAACCTAGCATGTGTAAAAGTCTAGCTATACATGCCACAGATCCGTGATAGTGTGATGTCTCCCGACTCATATAAGAACTGTCTTGTTTAAACAGAGGTACTCTCCAACCGAGCTACACCGACCATGTTAAATGTGATACAAAGGTAATTGAGTAAAATTACGATCATGATGAGTCTCGATTCAGAAAAGTATGAATAAAAATTCATGATATGTACGTAATAATGCGTGAGATGAAAGTTCATGTTGTCATGAATACCCATGCTTGTTTGATGCTCATATGATGTAGTGCACTTGGCTTACTTGATAAGGTGAATGGGATAAATAGAAATTCATAGAGGTATGAATAAAGGTTCATGATATCATGATAAAAAAATGTCATTGCTTCGATTGGACGTTGAATGTCAAGGATATTTTTTTTATGAGATAAATGATTGTAATGAAATGAACTTATTTAAGTTAAATTGTTTGGACTGAATTAGATGATTGTAATGATATGTATATGATGATGCATGAAATGAAAGTTGTGGTTGTGATACAAATATTCATGTTTGTTTGGCCTTTATACGATGTCATGAGTATGATTGGTTTGATTAAATGAATAGATAAGAAAAGTTATCTAGAAAACATAGAATGCATGCATAAGTGCACTAGTTTAAATAAGATAATAGGAAGATTCGTGTCATACAGGTGTGAATAATAATTGGCCTGAAGTGAATTATATGCTTGTGAAAATGTTACTATGATGATGAAATAGTGTTATATGTATATGCATAAGAAAGTCGAGTTAGAGGCCCTAAAACCCCTACCACTTACCGAAGTGGTGTTTATAATGGAATTTCATGAGATTTGTATTGAATAAGTTTCCGGTTGAGAAATCAAAGAGTTCAGCGATAAAATACTCATAAACATGATTAGAGATTGAGAATGAGTTGGTAAGTAAAGTCATAACTAGTTGGAGGAATGATATTTGAAATGTGTAATATCTGAGTGTGACAGTTACGGCTGGATAGATTTTAGCAGTCTTTTCAAAGATGTTTTATGTATTTATCCATTCTCAGAAATATTTCTATGGCTGTTGATCTTCTAAAGAAATTCTTGATATATAGGGATGTTTTCTAATCCTGATGCTAAATGAAAAATTGGTAGCCTGACTGGTTTATAATCTGTAGTGCTCTATTCCCTCGGGCATTCTATTACATTTCGTCTGATGAGAATTGATAAGAGAATATGTATGATACTATGATTCTATTTCTTCTACTTGATGCTCCATTTGATATATATATATATATATATATATATATATAGGAAGATACATTATTCTTATTGCATTTGATTCTAGTGGGATTTAATGATGTTTTCTTCTGGACTTCTTTTCTCTGAAGAAGTATCGAGATCTTCAGTATTTTCCTATGAGTTTGGTTTTTGATCTTCTGACATAGTATCGTATCTTGGGTTTCTTTATTCTGGATTTCTTTATTCTGGGTTTCTCTATCTTGAATTTCTTTACTCGGTTTTGTTGTTATCTTTGTTCCATAAATTGTCAATTATGACTCATGTTTGAAGTACATTCTTTAGCTTGTAATAATCATGTCAAGTATGATTATACTTCTGATTTGATCTTGGTAATGTGGTAATTTTAGTATTGTGATTTTTCTAATTTCCGTGTAAGGATTTGACATCAGTAAAGGCATATGTGATAAAAGCGCGAGTTTCAATCGGTATGGTGGATTACTTCTCTCAAGTAAGTTAATCATAGTTAATGTCTTCAATTGAGATATTTTGGTTACTTGAGCTAATGCAATTGAGATGGTTTTGATTAGTGTAATGAATGAATAGTAAAGGATTGCATGATGAATTGTTTTATAACTAGAAGAAAGGATTACTTGAGATGTCATTCACTGGTGATTAAGATCGACTCGAGTGTTCAATTTGTGTAAATTATTTATTTGAAAGATTTCATGTGACAATTATGTCAGGATCATTTTTCTCCAGTCTGATAATAGAATTTCATTTCTTTACAGATAAAAGGCAAATAGTTTGAATGAGAAGTGTATATCTCTTAGAAAAATTTTGATATAAGTTAAAGCTACTACGAATGATGAAGTTTTCGTCTTAGGAAAGCTGAAAAGTTTACTACATATTAGCAAAGTTTGGGCAGATGAGAATATTGCTAACCGAAGTATTTGAATTGGACTAGTCTGCATTGAGTAAAGACTTCCTGATTTTCAGTAATGTACTGTTGTATGAATTGTGATGTTTTTCAAGACAATAAGGTAATGTGATAGTTTAGAGCATTCGATGCCACAGAAAATTTTGAGTTGTTAATGGGGTTAAAGCCGAGCATCAGGATCTACCAGAGTTATCTCTGCCAGGGTTGATATTAGGATGGAAATGGGAAATGATTGTTCTCGAGGCCATATCAGAAATATTTCCGTAGCGGAAAGAGGAAAATGTGATTTATCTTATTGTTAAATGTTTGATGAGATCTGTAAATCATACAGGTATTTAATGAATTTCTACTCATCAGATTCATGGAATTCCAGATCTCTCTAATTGTTGGATTACTTGGAATTCTAGTCTCCATTAACTAAATTGAGGTCTAGGTTTTATGCCATGATATCAGGGGAAACTGAGAAGGCTTTGAAAATTTAAGAACAATTGAGAGTTGAGTCCGCAAGTTTTTAGATCGTATGAGAAATTAAAAGATGTATTGGAGGCACAGCCTAAGTGGAAATTCTTCGGCATCAAATATGAGATTAAGGAATCTAACTGAAAACCACTTTTCCGGTAAGATTTTCAGGGACGAAAATCCCTAAAGGGGGGAGAGTTGTAACATCCCGATTTTGAGCCTAGTCAGAACAGTGGTTTCGGGACCACAAATCTGACGAAGCAAATTTTATTTTTATTATATTTTTATGGTCTACGATTTCACGAAATAATTTCATGAAAATTTTGTTCGAAAATTTTGACGTTTAGGCACTCAATTTAGTCAAAAGGACTAAATTGTAAAAGGTTGCAAAATGTGTGTTCTAGTTCACAAGGGTACTAAGTACTTGTGAGTAATGAGTTTTTAAATTGGAGATCCTTAAATGGTAAATAGCCCATTTTGTAATTAGTGGACAAAAATTGACATGGCATGGTATGTTTTTATTTATTTTTCATTAAGGGTATTTTAGTAATTTGGCAAATAAAGCTAAAATAACTAAGAAAAAGATGTCATTTTCTTCATTTTTCTCATGCCATAACTGTATATAGAGATGGAAGACATGGCTAGGGTTTGTAAAACTTCGAAGCTTGATTGTAAGTCCATCTTTGCCCCGTTTCTAATGTTCTTTGCATTTTTGAAATCCTCGTAGCTCGATTTACCCATTTCTACCATTAAGTTGGGCATTAATTACGGAAGGTGGAGCTATGTGCTAAAACCACCGGATATTGTTACTTTTCGAAGTGTTCACCGGGAGAAACAAGTTTGCTAAATGAAATTTAACGTAAAAAAAATGTGGGATAATACCGGAATATGAATATATGAGTTTTGAATTATGAGTTAGATATGTGATTGAATTTTTTATAAGATGAATATGGATAAGTATTATCTTGAAAGTTGATAGTACGAAATTTTAGTGAAGGAATGAAATTTGGGATAAACAGTCTAAAACAGCAGCAGGGGAGTGACTTTGAAAAATCACAAAAAATGGTAAAAGTTGAACTAGAAGTGGAATGAGATATGAAATTAAATCATATTGAATCTATTTTCCTATAAAAGAAACAGAGCAAACAAAGGAATTCTGTATTTTGAGATATTTATATTTTTGTAAGACTGGTTCAGACTGATTTCGTGATCCCCTGTTCTGAATTGTAAAAATCATTAAAAATTGTAAAAAATATTTAAGGAACATAATTTATATGGTTGGATTCATTATTGAATTTATTTTCAGAAGAAAGAAATGAGAACCTCATTTGAATTTGGTAGAAAAAGATAATTAAATTTTAGTGAAGAGTGGTCTGAGTTGCTGAACTGCGAAACAGGGGAGACTTCAATGAATAAACTGTATTAATTGACCCAACCAAAAATTCTGAAAATTTTATGGTAAGAATATATATGAGTCTAGTTTCTGGGAAAATTAACAGATATTAATTTGGAATCTTGTATCTCAAGTTATAAATAAATTACCGACTATGACTCGAGTAGACAGCGTGACCAGAATATGAGTAAAAGTGTAATTATAATTGTTTTACCTAAGGAAACATTTTGGTAAATTGCTTATTAATTTCATATGGACTTACTAAGCGTAAAGCTTACCCCCCTCCATTTCTTTTAGTATTGGCAGGTCGGCTCGAGGTTGGAGATTGTCGGAGGCAGCATCACACTATCAGAACGTTGATGTGAAGCGTCGATAAATTTCAAATGTTTTCAAGTGAGTGGCATGTATAGAGACTTAGGGTGGGTTTGGATGGGCGATTAGGTGCGCTGCGTTGCGTTTAGCTTACTTTTTGTCTCACGCTACAGTATCGCTACAGTATCTAATCTCACCGCCACCGCTGTTTTTACACTAACCGTAGGTAAATGCGCCGCCCATCCAAACTCACCCTTAGTCTTTATGATAGTTGTTAGTATGATTTGGCCAAACGTATTGGCTTATGATGGTTAAATCATATATAGCCATGTGATATGGTTTATATTCAATCATTGGGTTGTAAACCTAATTGATTATGCATGCTTGATCCATTGCTATATGATATGTCATGCTTATGTGATGAATAAATTATGATCATTAGATGTGACCATATTCTAATGTAAAGGCGTAAGATAAGAATAAGTAATACTGTTGTTAAAAATGAAAATTTATTGCCCGTATTTTAGTTGGATGTTTGTATGTTTGTCCGGTAATACCTCGTATCCTATCCCGGTCTCGAGTACAGGTAAGGGGTGTTACAGTTTGAGTTGGGTTGAACCGAATTATTTTGTTTAATTTTTTTTTTCATTTAGGCTAGGAAATTTGGCCTAAAAATAAAAACCAGTTCATTCAGTTCACGATTCATGATTTAGCTATGGTTCAAAATGGTTCACGGCTCAACATAATTTTCCTTTTATTTTGGAATGGTATATCAACTGAAACATAGTCCGACTGCCCAGTCTGGTTTTAAAACCAATGCAAGAATCACACAAAAAAATGGTCAGAAGGTCTCAAAAAATCTAATCTAAGTTTGCCCTTTGAAATCCTATGATTAATCTTGAACTTTCTATAAGGAATTGTACTTCTTTATCAGAATAACCATATCTCGAGCTATGGGCCTCGAAATTAGGTGATTCGATTCAAAAACTAATTCAAAATTAACTCAAAGGTCTATGATTTAGGCACCAATATTATGCCAAAAGTTGGTCAAAAGGTCTTGAAGATTCTAATTGAAGTTGGCCTTATGGAATCTTGCGAGATTTGTTTTAGATGCTCACATAACTTCAATAATTGCTTTATACCATTTGGACCTTCACCATTATTCTCTAACTTACAGATTGCACAACTAGTGGGTATCATCCCAAACACAAACACAAGCACATACTCGAAAATCTATAAAGAAAAATGATCAGGGACAAACTTTCTCTATTAGTCGAATAAGTGAATTGACAACTAAGGTTTTCTAGTTGTCATATATTCCTGAATTTTCATCCATCTTCTCTTTTCAATCAATATTATAGAGAGCTTATTAGAAAGAGTTCAAGAATGAACAAGCAACTTGGGTGGCAATCCTAACCTTATGATTACTTTTGTGCTACAACCCTTGCTTGCTTTTGTTCGGGCAGCAAGTACCCTTTCCATATGGGTCAACTGTCGGACTCTTAATTAATTTTAGTTAACTAACATTAATAAACCTATTAAATAATTTACATAAGTTCTATTTTAATTTTGCTAAAGTCATAATAAAATGCTTGTATAACTTTATTAACTAATTCGACTCCATTCCAAATATTTAGATAATGTAACCTCTTAATTTAGCTCCACTTCATATTCACCATTTAATCTAATAACATAAATATCCAAAGTGGCAAAATTAACCCTAGATCAAACTAATCATTAAATTGAGAAAACATCTATTATTCCAATGAGTAAATCTAGTGAATTGTTCCTCTTTGTTCCATTGTTTATGATTCCATGCAAGTGTTCATATTAAATGTAATCCATTAAGAGTTATGTTTAGCTAGTGGAAAGATTGATTAGACAGATATAATTAAGGCTAAAATAACATGTCATATGTATTTTACCTTTATAGGATATCTGAGATCCCTTAAGGTTAAATTCGTTTACTTAGTTTATCCATTTTATCTTATAATCACCATTGTATCTTCTGCAATAAAAATGAGTAGTACTCATAGTAATAATGATTAAATAATTTTTCTAAAACAAATGATCCTTAGCCCTATTCCATTTTCACAATCCATCCAATGCCATTGAGAAAATATACATGGTCAACTTGTAATACAGAAAGACAACTTGTATTAGTAGATAAACCTAAACATGTCCTTAGTCTAATCGAAAATGAGAAAACTATTGAAAAAATAATATTTTGTCTATTTGGTCCAATTGAGGAGATGCTTTATCTTGAGTATTGGAGTGAATGACTCTCATAAGATAGAGACATAGATGTAACTGATTATATTAATCGTACATCAGATAGGACCCAAGTAGAATAGATCCTGAATCCATTTATGGATTTATTCACTTGTGACATTCATAGTGTGGCATACCTTAATCCTAAGGGGATGATGAACTATGTATGCATAACTTGTATACTTTGATGTAAGTAAAAGCTTCAGTTCAAATAGTTAAGGAACCGAAAACCGGTGTGTTAGGTATATGACTTTTGCAGTATGTAACACCATTCACAATAGTGAAATTCTTAGCCCAAGAAATAGTAAATGATATCCTCTCATTGGCATTACATGATAGATGAAAAGTAAATGTGGCCACGAGTCGTTTGTCGTTGTGATAAATGACTTAATTACTATTTGATGGTAATTAACTTTTCATGAAGGAAGATGTAATGGTTACCATGAGATAAAATATGATCATACTGCGAGACTAGATTTATCCTTAAAAGATTAAGGATATCTTATAAGGGTAACAGACTTATGATAAGGTTATTAGATGAGCATTGATCGAGTAACTTTCATAATGGCATGTAATTGGGGAGAACTTAGTCACGATACTATAATGATATTTTATATAACAGGTTTTTTTGGCAAATTTAGGAGAATCAAAATGCATCCAAGACTGATTGAAATGAAGCAAACTCGACCTGGCCAACCAGTAAAAGGCCGATGATGATGGTTGACGATGGTGGTGGCTAGTGGTTGTCCAATGTGGCTAATGGAGGTCCAGCTATGGTCAACGGTGGATGATTGGAGGTGATCGATAGTGACCCAATGGCGGTTTGACCACAACAACGGTGACTTTGACTGTGGTGGCAATAGAAATTCGTGGTGGTGGCAGCGGTTCAATAGTGGATCCTGCCAGTGTTTTTCAGTCATCTGGATATTTGAATGTCTCCCAGAAGACCCAAAGTATGCTTTGGGGTAATAATTGTAATTTTTATTATCTATTTTTCTAGGACAGGGTCATGGAAACTTTGGCTGGTCAAAGTCATTTTAATTTTATGCTTTTCTGTGATAACAAGATGATATTTAAATTAATTGCAAAATGTGTTTATGTGTATGTCTGATAACCATGCCATATAGTTTAGGAAAAGAATGCCACATGTACTTCTCAGGCATTTATTAATCATTCATGATTGAAACTTAAACTAAAACCTTACATGTTTTTAAAATATTGAGCGTGTAAAGGTCCTTAAAGAAGACCTACGACCTCCAACAATGGTCTCTTGTGATGACATGACAATTTACCTACCCCACGATAGTATTTCAATGTGGATTTCATTGAGGAGATTTCCTTTAAAGAGATAATTATCATATGATAGCATATGATAGTTTGTCAGTCCTAAGGTAAGTATTATCATGTGAAATTCATTGAAGAAGTTATTCCCTTTTATAGAGGATAACTAGTCATACATGTTGCTTGATAAGATTATCCCATGATGACTTATTTATGGTACATGATGTGATAGGTATTGAGTTGATGGTCATATACTCAAGAATCTTCTAGTTAACTTCCCATGAAGCACTACTTAAGTTAGAATGATGGCCAAATGTTTAACGGTTATGAGTTTGTGTAAATGTCACAATTCGTTATGGCAAATTAGAGTCTTTTCGACACTTAACAAGCTTGTTTTCTAGCTATTTTATATGTTTTTATTACACTTTCAATTTTTTATTGTAACGACCTGAAAGTCATTGGTGTCAAAAATGGTGGGTTTCGAATTTTGTTTTTTGATGATAGAGTCACTATAAATTATTTATTAATATTTACAAGGGTATTATAGTATTTAATTGAAGTTTGGTCTAATAATTTTTATTATTTGGAAAGTTAGACAAGATACAAGTGTATCGGTTATAAAGTTAGTGGTTTTGGAAATTGAGGTATTGGGGCCTCGTTTTCGTAAATCAGACTTGTAAATATTTTTATTAAATATTTATCAAGTTATATAAGATGTGAATTGAATTTCAGTTGGGTAATTTTTTCGAATAAGTGATAAACTAAGGTACAAGGACTAAATCGTAAAAGTGTTAAAAGTTTAATTCTTAAAGAATCTTTAGGTAGAATGAGACTAAGGGAATTTTATAGCAATTAAACCATTTTATGTTTAATAGTGGACGGTAGTATATTAGTTATAATTGATGAAATATTAATAAAATAATAAATAAAATAAAACCAATAATAATAAAAATAAAGTTAGTGGAAACAAAAAAAGCATTTCATCCACCTTTCATGCAAAAACCAATTCTAAATGAGAAAGAAGAGTGAACGTTTGGCTTTGAAGTTTTTTAATTTCAAGCTTCAATTTAGGTAGTTTAATTTAGTTCTTTTCTTGTAATTTTTATGTTTTCGAAATCCTAGAAGCTTAAGCTAGTCGACCCATGTTGTAATTTTTGGTTCGGTTTAAGTTTGAGGATGTTACCATTGTTGAATAATTGAAGTTCAATGTATTATTTTGATAGATTTTAAGTTTAGTATTGAATAATGACTAAATTATAAAGTCAATTGATAATTTTGTGCAATAAGGATTAAATTGCATAAATTTTGAAATTTGTGGTATAAATGAAAAATAGGAAGTTAAATTAGGCCTAGAGTGAAATCGAAATAAAAATTTGAGTCTTTATTTGAAAGTTATGTTAGTCCCGATTTTAAGGACTAAATTGAATAAAAGGCAAAAGTAATATAAATTAGCAATTGAATGTGAAAATGATTATGTATTGATGATTTGGTGTATTTATGTTATTTCATAGCTAACACCGACTCGAATTCCTCAAAATGGAAAGGAAAATATATTTAATCCTTCTATAGCTAGTGTATGCGCCACCATGTCTATTCTTGGAGTGTGTTTAAACCAACATATCTAAAAACCCTTCTTCAATTGTTGAATATCCTTTATGTATGCACATATTTACAATTTGTCCACCCCATTATTCTGACTCTTCTTAATTATTGACAAAGCATCACTTTCAACCTCCAAAGTCGATAGATCCATTTCCAAATCCCTTTCAACCGCTTGAGGACATGCGACAGCTTCCACCACAAAATGCCAATGGTACGTTCATGTTTAGCACCGTTTTAGATCCTAGAACCTTCCATTCGAATCCTTTATCCAAGTACTTAAAGAAGATGTGTTTTCTTGTTTGTTAAATGCAACATCAAAATTAATTTAGATATTTGACCTCTCCGATACTTTCCATCGCTCAATCTCTAGTCCTCTTCCAGGTAACTTTTCCCCTATCCCATCCAGTTCTTGTATATATAACTCATAATGAAATCTACTATTACTCGTCTTAGTGTTTGTTTTCCTTCATACAACATCTTATTTCTTTTTGTCCAGATTACCCACAAGGCACAATAAAGGATGTGATATTGATGTACTGAATTGTTTTCAAAAATCCAGGTTAGCCATTCCATGCACTTTGAATTTGTTATCGATGGTGGCCAAACAAAATTCAAATTCTGCCAGATTTCCTTTGTTACAGGACAATCATGGAAAATGTGCTTTCTACTCTTCACTTCACCTGTACATCTAGGGCATACTGTAGTTCCAACTAATCTCTAACAATGTAGATTACTCAGAGTAGGTAGAAAATTAATGGAAATTCTCCATATTGTAATTTTTAGTTTAGGAAGCAGATCTAAATTCCAAATTTTTTTTGTAAATCGCCGTGCATGTGTTTTGATTGTAATTAGTAGTAGGGTCTATGGTACCTTTTAAAAGTATCTTGTAACTCCGCACAAAGTACTCCCCCGATGCTTTCCCTCTCCATACCATAAAATCATCATGTGGCTTATTTGCTAGTGGAATTCGTAAAATCCTATTTGCATCACTTTCATTGAAGGTATTATTCACTACATCTATTTTCCATACTCTAGAGTTACAATTTATCAGATCTATAACCACTCTAATGCCTGAATCATTGACATTATTTTGTATCTTGTAGTTTACTGCCCCTGGAATGCTCGAAGCATCCAGGACTGAAATTTCCACTCCAGTCCCGATCCTCTAGCATAGTCTATCTTGTAACAAGCCCTTAGCTGCGCATACACTTTTCCAGGTATAATATGGTATCTTCCCCAATCTGGCACTTAAAAAATAGTATCTGGGTAATATTTAGCTTTTAAAGTACGGGCTAACAACACATTCGAATAATTAATTAATCGCCAACCCTGTTTTGCAAGTAAAGCTAAATTGAATTTTGTTAAACTTCTAAACCTAGACCACCATTCTCTTTTAATTCGCATAACCATTTCCATTCGTAGCAATGAATCTCTCGTTTTCCATATCCTTTTTGCCACCAAAATTTGGCCATTATATTCTAAAATTCCGCACATAGTGACTCCGGTAGCAGAAAGCAAGCCATTGAATACATCGATATAGCTCGAAGAATGACTTTAATGAATAACTGTTTTCCCTCTTGCAATAACTATCTATACTCCAATTATCAATCCTTTTCTTGATACGATCCTCTAATACTTGAAACGAGAATCTCTTCTTTTGTCCTACCATATTCAACAAACCTAAATTGTAACACCCCTCACCTGTATTCAACACTGGAATAGGGTTACGGAGCATTGCCGGACTTATAACACAATTAAACATACATTTTCAAATTTCATGTAATCATCATTCAACATCATTCACTTTGTCCCTAATACGAGCCTACGAGTCGCAAAACATGTATTAGGAATGGTTCGGGGCTAAATTGATAACTCAGGAAAATTTCAAAAAACTTAGAGAACTTTTCAAACTACAGGGGACACACGCCCGTGTGGCACGGCCGTGTGTCTCACACGACCAAAGACATGCCCATGTCACAGGTCGTGTGGACATAGGAAATGCAATCACATGGTCGTGTCCCAGCCCGTGATCGACCTCGTGTAACTCTCTGACTTGGGTAACATGGCCAACCACATGCTCGTGTGACCAGCCCATGTGCCCGTCGAAATGGCCACACACATCTGTGTACCAGGCCGTGTCAAACTTGTAGGGTATACTGACTTATGCCACACGGTCAAGTCACACGCCCACGTGCTGGGCCGTGTGGAGCATACTGACTTGATTTTTAATTCAACACCAGGGGACACACGGCTATATAACCTAACCGTGTGTCACACACGGTTAAGACACACGCCCGTGTCTCTGCCCGTGTGGACAAAAATAAGCTATTTACCAAGCCATCTTGCCACCCAAATTTGCACACACCTATACCAACCCAATTGGCACAAAAACATGGCATATATAAACATTCAAATCAATCTCAACCAAGCTTAAATCATGCCAGTTCTATACCATCATCCACAAGTCGCACAAGTATCATTATTTGTCATTCAATTTCATATCAAGTGCATATTCACAAAACATCCATATAGTCACTTTCAAACATATATTACTTGGCTATTACCACAAACATGCCATATCTCACAATTCAACCTTTCACTACAAGCATTTATATAGAAAATACCAATCACATAACCAAGGCCATTAGCACACACACATATATATATACCAAGCATGACAAAATAAGCCAATTCACATGGCTATAAACAAAACCAAACACATATCATTTACAAGCCAATTCAAATGGCTAAATTCATTACCAAAATATATACCAAAATGACCAAAGCTCCTATACATGCCATATAACCATAAAAATAGTTTCAAAAGTACCAAAGTGATAGCTTGATAGTGTAATGAGGTCTCCGACGATTCTCGAATTCGAGCTGGCTTTGATTTCACTATAAAACATGGAAAAATAAACCATGTAAGCTATAAAGCTTAGTAAGCTCGTATGAAAATAACTCAACTTACCAAAAATATACAATTCAAACATTTGATCATATGAATATACAACTTATATAAAAACATAAACCTATCAAATAATCAATCACAAGGTTAGATATGAACATCACTAGTTTATTTGATTTAAAGCTTATACGGTTCATGTACATACTTGTATCATCTCGTATCAATCTCATACTCATCCATATCATTCATATACCCATTGAACCATTTGGAATACTATCAGATACCCGGGAAACTCATACCCAAAGTGCGACATATATATAGCCGAAACTATCTCAATCTCATATCACATATAATGCTCACTCTCGAGCTATCAACGGGTCTGCTCACACAAGTTGACGGTCATGAAAAAGCTACATAGTGCTGCTCACACAAGCTGACGAGTATCCTCAACACATGCTGGATAACTCAGCCATCGGTAGGATGTACGAACCAGCACCCAAATCACATAATCCCTAATGACATATCATTCGTATCCTAATCTATTCTTAAGTGTAACACCCCTTACCCGTACTCGAGACCAGGGTAAGGTACGAGGCATTATCGTACAAAAGCATAAATGTTCCGAGAAAAATCAGGTTATAAAATTTCATTAAAATTTAAAACCAATCAAACAAGGTCATATTGACCCTAATATGGTCCTACAAGGTCCAACACATACTTTAAGAATAGTCCGAAACTAAACCGAGAACTTAAGAAAACCTTAGGAAAATTTCTAGTTTTAAGCCTCACACGCCCATGTGCTTCGGGACATGCCCGTGTGTCCCACCTGTGTTGAATTATTCGGATTTATTTTTCATTTCAAACCAACAGGGGTTTTTACACGGCCAAGCACACGCCCGTGTCCTTCACACGGCCTAGACACGCATGTGTCATCGCCCGTGTCCAAAAACCTGAGCATTTTGTTTATGACGTCGTCATGCATTTAAGAGCACACGGCCAAGACACATGCCCGTATGCTAGGCCGTGTCCACCACACGGTTGAGACTCATGGTCGTGTCTCTACCCGTGTGTTTACTATCATACATGCTGACTTAAAAATTTTAGGTGCAAGGGACACACAGTCGTACCACATGCCCATAGGACTGACCGGGTATCACACACAACCTAGACACACGTCCGTATGTCCACCCGTGTGGACCTTTTTGGAGGCTACAATCCGAGCCAATGGTCACCCTCAACATCCACACACATTTTAGTACTTCAATGGTATTTAACAAGGTCTAAATATGCCTAATGACTACCTTCAAGGGTCCATTGCATGTTAACCTCATCTCATGGTTTTGTACATGCTAGATTATCCTTTTTGTATTAAGGATACCATATTATCAAACACATTTAGACTTGGCTCATTTTCTAACTCATTGCCAATTATGACCTAACCATCTCCAAGTGATTTGGCCGCATTCCATATGTTCGTTCATGATATGCCACATTTAACCATCACATGAACATTTAAGCACAAACATGCACAATTTGTAGGTTACAACCTACATCAAAATGAGCCATGTCTTATGGCCATATACAAAATGAATAGGTATATCATTCAATCCCTTACATTGGCTAACCAATGACTCATATAATAAAATAGCCAAAAACCTATACATGCCATTGAAACAAAATAAAAGTATCTATATACCAAAGCAAGATAAGTTGATAGTGTTGACAATACTCCAATCGTCTTCCAATCTTTACGAGTCCACGAGCTCTGTAAAACAGGGAAAGGAAAGGAAATGGGATAAGCATTAACATGCTTAGTAAGTTCAGATAACAGGAAGGTACACTTACCGGTTATTTAGCATACAACCATAAAAGATATTTGTGCCAAACATGCATAGTATAAATTCCCTATCACAAACACTCAATCATCAAGTTAGTTTCATCTCAAGAAATATAGCATTAATCTTAGATGAGCTCATCAATTCAACATTTCCATTCTCGTTTCTCATTATAGTCTCGTTGAACTTCTCGAAAATCTCGATGGGTATCTCGTTTAGCTTCAAGTCATGCTAGTAACCATTTTAAATACACACTCCCGTGAACCTCACTATTACGGCAGGGTTACCAGTCCAGGTTAAACCCTTCATAACATAAATTCAAGGAGTATTGTCGGGATTACCATTCCAAGCTAAATCCCTGACAATGACAGTTACTCCAATATGCTCGGATCTAAAATGCCAGTCCAGGCTAATTTCAGTCCTTAATTGTATTACCCATCCGGGCTAAACCCACAATGCACATATATTCATCGGGAGGTTCGATCACTTAAGAAACACCCGACTGAGCTAGATCCTTACCATACTGAGATCATCGGATTAACCGTCCGGGCTAAATCCCTTTCAGCAACACATGCAGGATCTTATGTCATGTAAATAAGAATTTACCCATCGAATCTCCCTTTTTCATTCAACAGGGACAATTGTCATCATTTTTCATTTTACATTATCACATTTCTTGGATTGTCATGTGATCAATATCCAAATTAACATACATTTAAGAATATGCATTTTCAAGTATATTTAAAGTTTACTTCGAGTTACACGAACTTACTTGGTAATTGCTTCGAGTTCGTGTTTCGATTATTTCGAAACCTTTCGTTTTCCACGATCGACCTCCGGAATTGGTTCCTCGGGGTCTATATCAGTAATAATAAATTATTAATATCTCATACTATTCATTTCGGACCTAAATTTTACCCCCGAGCAAAATGACCATTTTGCCCCTAAGATTTCACTTTTTACAAATTAGTCCCTAGGCTCGTATAATGGAATGCATGTAATTCCTTGGTTACCCAAGCCTAGCCGAATCTATTCTATGTTCATACCAGCCCATATTTTCCTCTATTTCACATTTATACCTCACATTTCATACCTTTACTATTTGGTCCATTTTAGGTGTTTTCATGAAAAATCACCTAGTAAAAGATGTTTATCTATCTTCTAACTTTCATAATCCTCCATAAATCATCAAATAACATTCATCTCATGCATGGGTAAATTTTCTAACATGAACCTTAGCTTGAGATGTGGGTAAAAATGGATACAGCATGTTATGAGGATTTCAAAAATATAAAGAACATTAAAAACATGACTAGAAAACACCTACTATTGAGCTTGAAATGTTGAAAACCCTAGCTTATGGAGCTCTAGGAATTTCAGTAGCCACAAGGAAGAAGATGGCTGATTTGGCTTTCTTTTTCCCTTTTTATTAAGTTTATTACCAAATGACCAAAATGCCCCTCCTTACAAAACTTCCAAATTTTTCTATGCATGTCCATTTTTGTCTAAAAACTTAAAATTGGGAAAATTTCTATTTAAGACCTTCTAATTAATAATCCAAAGCAATTTCATACAAATTTCTTCTAGAACCCATGTTTTACAATTTATTCAATTTGGTCCCTAATTTCCAATTGGACACCTTATACTTAGAATTTCTTCATGAAACTTTAACACATGCTTACTTTCATATTCTAGACCTCATAATAATCATGGAATAAATATTTTAACGTTGAATTAGTGGTCCCAAAACCACTATTCTGACTGGGCCCTATTTTAGGACGTTACATTAAGGTTCAATCGAGATTTCACATTTGTCGAATCGTCGTCGAATATGTTCACAATGTCGCATTCACAATTTATGCAATATCAAAGAATTTGAAACACAAATGTAATAATGTTTATTACATACGAACTTACTTCGATCATTAAAACGATAAAATAAGTCGATTAATCCGATACTTTGTTTTTCCCCCGATCTAAATCCGAATTTCGCTTTTCTTGATCTATATGTAATCAAATTTAACTAATTCAATCATCATTCTATTCAATTTAATCCAAAATACACATTAAGGCAACTTTACACTTTTGCCCCTATTATTTCAACCATTTTTACAATTTAGTCTTTATCTCATAAAAACACAAATTCATGAAATTCAACCTATAACCATGCTAGTCGAATTTCAATTAAGTCCCTAGTAGCCCATGTTTTTCATATATTTTACAATTTAACCACAAAATTTTAACATTTCTCAACTAAATCCCTAAATGACAATTTTGTCAAAAATCACTTTACAAATGTTGTTTATCTAACAACAAACATACATTTTATACCATTAAAAATCAATGGAAAAACCCTAAACCTTTAACAATTTTGCAAATTAGTCCCTGGGCTAGCTAGACTAAGCTGCAACGATCTCAAAAACATAGAAATCATTAAAAACGAGACAAAATTCACTCACCAACAAGAGGAGAAGATGAACAAATGTCCAAAAGCCTTAAATGGTGATATTATCCTTAGAAAAATTGGTGGAGAAGATGAATGAATAGAAAAATGTCTTTTATTATACTTAATTTTAATTTTATAACTAATTTACTTATTTAACCTTTAAATAACTTCAAAATTTCCATAATGCCAAGCCAATATCATCCAATATCTAATAAATGGGCTAATTACCACATAAGGACCTTTAATTTAAGATTCCATAGTTATTAGACACCTTTAGCTATTAGAACTCATGTTTTACACTTTACGTGATTTAGTCCTTTTTATCAAATTAAGCATTCAAACGATAAAATTTCTTAACGAAATTTTCACACAATCATACTATCATGTTATAAACATTAAAACAATAATAAAATAATTATTTCAACTTTGGATTTGTGGTCTCAAAACCACTGTTTTGATTTGACTAAAAACGGGTTGTTACATAAATACTTCTCTGGATCTGTTGAACTCTTAGTATTCATGATTTGCGATACTATTCCCTTGCCCTGTCAGAAGTATTTGAATTATAAAACACAATTGACTTCTTATAGTTAATACTCTACCTAGAACATACTTCATATTCCCTGAGTATATCTTTCAGAATATGAGCCCCCATTTTAGTAGCTTCTCCAATCATCAGCAAACATTAAATGAGAGACTTGAGGTCCCATTGTGCTTACTTTATAGCCCCTTTTATCAAACCGTCCTTCATATCTAATCTTATAAGGGATGAAAGCCCTTCACTGCATTTAGATCTCTCTCGCTTTCCTATTAACTACAACTGAATACGATACAATAGTTATGCATTGCATAATGAGCTCCACCCAAGAATTAGCAAAACCCATTCGTAACATCATTCTCCTTAAAAATGACCATTCAAATCGATCATACGCTTTACTCATGTCCAATTTCAACGCCATAAAGCTTTTACTTCCTGTTTGTTTCTACTTAAAATTCTGCATTTCATAAGCCAAATTCTAGGAAAAATAAACAGGAAGTAAAATCATGTGGATGCAGAATTATTCCATGGAAAACCTTTGTTCCTTCCTAGACATCTCCACAAACCCCAAGTATCCTATCTATTTTGCACATCCAAGGCTCCATAGAAACCTGTCAACCTCTACTTTGGGCTTGCCTCATCTTCTTGAATCTCTACATCCACATGATTTTTTGAATAATTCTGCACCTGCACCATGTAATTTTCCTTCTATGTAAGATAGAGTCCCCCTCATGTCCTATTAGCCTGAACATCAATTCCATTATGAAAACTATAACAACCCATTTTTCAGTGAAATCAGAACAGTGGTTTGGGGACCACAAATTTGACCCAAAATATATTTTATTTTTATTTTATCATATGTCCCATAATATGTTAGAAATGACATGTGAAAATTTTGATATGAAAATTTTATCGATTAAGTGTTTAATTACGAGAAGGACAAAATCGCATAAAATGCGAAAGTTGAATTCTAGTAGCTATAAGGATCAAATAGCTATGGAATTCAAAACTTAAGGTCTTTATATGGTAATTAGACCATTAATAAAATTATGTAGATTTTTATGGTGACTCATCCTAGGAATTATAGAAAAAGGGCAAGGACTAAATTAGAAATAGCAAAATATTAATTAATTAAAAGATGAAAAGAATTATATCATCTTATTTTGTCATCTTCAACCTTAAAAATGCATAGAAACCCTATGAGAGAGAAAATAAGCTTTCAAGGCCTAATTGGGTAAGTTTCCTTGTCCCGTCTTTAGTAATTTTAATATTTTTGAAACTGGGATAGCTTAATCTCTCTATTTGAAGGATTAATTTGAAAAATTATAAAGGTATGAAAATGGGTCATGGATGTATTATGCTAGAAATTAGAAATTTATGGTAGAAAATGAAAGATTGTTGATAGATAAACAACTTTTATAAAGTAATTTTTGATGAAAACATGATTTAAGGACTAAAATGAAAAGTTGTAAAATTTGATGAAAAATTATAAAATTTTATGAATACATGTGCTAGAAAATTTGTAATGGGGCTTTGGTTAGGCTTGGAATAGGGAATAATTTGTACAAGTTTCATTTTTCGGGCCTAGGAACAAAATCAGAATTTTTGAAAAAGTCAGGGGCGAAATAGTAATTTTGCCTAGGACGTAAATTGAGTCTGTCTAAGTGTGAAATGTATGAAATTAATGATTAAATCCATTTATATAGATCTGGACAACACTAATTCAAGGTTAGATTGAGGATAAGAAAAGATTTCGGATTAGTAGACTTTTACTCAAACAAGTGTCGAGGTAAGTTCATGTAACTTAATCAGACATGTAATTATAATTAATTGTTGTATGTAATGTGATTTATGTTGATGTGCTTCACTTGCGTGCTATGATGAAAAATGAAAATAAGCTTGAAATGGTGATAAAGGGTTAATCCCGATTGGATGTTGAATTTTGATGATTGTGTGCGCTTTCCCGAACAAGTAGGGTCCTACATTTGTTGCGGACGGGATTTAGCTCGGATGAGTAAAACTAATGACCTCGTTATAAAAAGGATTTATGTAACACCTCTTACCCATATCCGATGCCGAGACAAGGTACGAGGCATTACCGGATTTAAACGTACACAAACTTGCAAAATTGGGCCATAAAATTTCATCCAAATTAAATCTTTTCAAACACATGCATATCGTCCCTTATACAGGCCTTCGAGGCCTAAAACATACATCGGGGTGGTTCGAGACTAAACCGAGAACTTAAGAAAAATTTTATAAAATTTCCCATGTTAAACCTCACACGCCTGTGTGGAGGTATTGCACACGCCCGTGTGCTTAGGACACGCCCATGTCCATTTCCCGTGTGGAATTATTTTTCATTTCGAACCTACAGGGGTTTTTACATGGCCAGCACACGCCCATGTCCCTGGCATGTGCTCCTCACACGGCCTCGACACGCCCGTGTGATCACCCGTGTCCAAAAACCTGGACATTCTGTTTATGACGTCATCATTCATTTTGACGCACACAGCCAGGGCACATGCCTGTGTACTAGGCCGTGTCCTCCACACGATCGAGACACACGGCCGTGTCTCTGTCCGTGTGTTTACTACCATGCATACTGACTTAGAAAATTTGGGTACAAGGGACACACGGCTATTCAACACGCCTATGGGGCAGACCTTGTGTCACACACAGCCTAGACACATGCCCGTGTGTCTACCCGTGTGGACTTTTGAAAGGCTATCTTCCAAGCCATTAGTCACCCTCATTCATTCTTACACTTAGACACAAGTCATAACATGTAACATGGCATATTTAGTCACTCAAATATTAAATTCCATAGCATTTTCATATCAACATAATGACATCCTATTGCCCAATCATTTTATTATACGATTTAGAATCATTCCACACCAATTTCATGCAATATCGAACTAGTTACCTTAGCTTAAGATTTTGCATTCATGTCCATAGTCATATTAAGTCGTTAAGTCATCTTTACCTTATCATGCATTCATCAAGTAACAACATATCATATCATCGAGGCATTATCACATGCATGCATGGGTAATTAGAATTACAACCCAATGATCAAATATAAGCCATATCACATGGCTATTATAAAATAAATCATCACCATCATCGTAGGCCTTCCCAATTTGGCCAAATAGCATGACACATATCACAAAATAACCAAGTACCCTATACATGTCATACTTAAAATAATACATTTACTATACCAAATGATCTTTTGATAGTGTGATCGAATGCTCCGACAACGTCCAATCCTCGAGCTAGCTTGGCAGAACTACAAGGAAAAAAATGAGAGGGGAGTAAGCATTTAAGCTTAGTAAGTCCACATGCAAATCGTAACGCCCCTTACCCGTGTTCAACACCGAAACAGGATATGAGGTATTATCGGAACATAACACATACCATTAAACGAAACTGAGATAGAAATATGTCATTCAATTAGATAATGCATCGTTATAACATATGTCTTGAACAATATTAGCCAACTTCAATGGCTTTGTACAAAATGATTGATCAAATACTGTAACCAATATTTTAAACCTAGGCAATTATGACACGTAACAAAATAACTAAGCCTATTATACATGCCATAATTCAAAATGTTTAGTTCAAATACCCTAAAGTATTGATAGTGCGGGCAGATCTTCACGATCTTCAACTCCTGAGCAAGCTGGATGACACTATAAGACAAAAGAGAGAAAAGAAAGTAAGTTTATAGCTTAGTAAGTAAGTATATAAATAATAATTAAAGAATCTAATATATATACAATAACTCAAGTATATCTACTTAAATTTTTCTATTCACACCACTTTGATTAAGCTGTCTCTCCTGCATCACGTTCACTAAATAAATCATAACTCAAGTTACAAAACTCAAAATTAAAATCCGTAAATTTTTCCTGAAACTAGACTCATATTACTTCTTACTAATTTTTTTCTGGAATTTTTTGTCCAGCCAATTAGTACAGTTTATTAGTTAAAGTTTCCCCTGTTACACAGCTCGACTGATCTGACCTCTTTTCACTACGAATTGATTTTCTCCCAGTGCAAAAGTCAAATAGCCACGAAATTTGTTTCATTTAAAACTAGACTCAACGAGGAATCTATTCATGTAAATTATAATTCTCAATTATTTTTGTAAATTTTTTAATGATTTTTAAAAGTTAGAACAGGGGATCACATAGTCATTCTGAACAAGTCACACACAAATATAAATATCTCAAAATATAGAGTTTCTTTACTTGTTTTGTTTCTCTTACATGAGAATAGACTCACTAAGCTTTAATTTAATATCTCATTCAGCCTCTAATTAAATTTCTACTATTTTTGGTTATTTTCAAATTTCACGTCACTGCGACTGTCCACAAACAGTATTATTGCAAATTCACTCTTTTACACTTTCTTTGTATTAACCTCATTTTAATGTACATGTCACAATTCATTTTCACCACATTTCATACATCACAAGTATAGGTCCATGATTAAAATGTCACTATAAAATCATCCCGTTGAACACTTCGGATCAATTCTTGATATTTGGTGGTTTCAGCACACAGCTCCACCCATCATCATTCATATAATTCGGCTCTCTTGTACACATGGTGAACATTTAGTACCACCCGTGTGACCTAGCCAATTTATCTCGTAGCTCTCTTGTCTATATGGTGTCCTTCACTTGGAATCACCCATGCGACCTAGCTACATTTACCTCTCCCGTAGCTCTCTTGTCTACATGGGATACATCCCGTATCACACATGTGACCTAGCTACTACATAGTATCTCGTAGCTCTCTTGTACACATGATGTGCACTCAGCACCATACATGTGACCTAGCTACGTTCCATCTATATTATTAAATCTTTCCGAATGTTCAACCGGGATTTCTCTCTCTATTACTTATTTCCATTCTTCCAATAGTCGATTTATGCTTCAAAATCAGCTAATATATATATATATATTATATATATATAATAGGCTGAAATATAAAAATGTAAATGAAGTTAAGGTATTATTTACATACAAACTTACCTCGGTGCAAAATATGGAAATTTTGCAATTTAGTCCAAAATCTTTTCCTTCCCCCGTTCGAGGTCGATTCCACGCCTTTCTTGATCTATAACAACACATTTAGCTCATTTAACACTCATACTATTTATTTCAATCCAAAAATCACATTATGGAAAAATTACATTTTTGCCCCCTAACCTTTACAAAATTATGATTTTTCCCCTAGGCTCGGAAATTTAATTTCAGCCCTAATTCTTATGTTTTATGACATTCTGATCATTTTTCCCTTCTATGGCAACATCAAATTCTCACTCTAACACATAGTTATGAACAATATGTATTTTTACCGATTATGCCGTTTTGCTCGTTTTCGCTAAAAATCGCTTAGAAAAGATCGTTCTCCTAACTTCAAACATTCATATTCTACCATCAAACATCAAAATATATGCATATCATTCATGGGTAAATTTTTAAACATAAACCCTAACTCGAAATAATGGTAGAAATAGGTAGGCGAGAGCTACGAGGATTTCAAAAATGTAAAGAACATTAAAAACGGGGCTTGAATGCACTAACTATTGAGCTTGAAAGCTTGGGAAAAACCCTAGCTATGGAGAACACGCAAGTTTCGGCCAAGCTTAATGAAGATGAACACATTTTTGTGTTATTTTTCCCATTTTATTTCATTTAATACACAAATGACCAAAATGCCCTTACTACTAAACTTTCTAAAAATTCCATCCATGTCCAAATTTTGTCCACATAAGGTATAATGGTCTAATTCCATTTAAGGACCTCTACTTAAAACCCCCATTTCAATCAAGTACTCATGAACTAGAACACACACATTTTTCACCTATTTCAATTTAGTCCTAAACGTCAAATTAAACACCCAATCGATAAAATTTCGCAACGAAATTTTCACACAATTATGCAATTCAAAATATTATTATTTTATTTTATTTTTTTAACCTCGTATTCGTGGTTTCAAAACCACTATTCCATTTTGGCCCTAAATCGGGCTGTTACAACTCTCCCCCATTTAGGGATTTTCGTCCCTGAAAATCTTACCGGTAAAGAGATTTGGGTACTGTTTTCTCATGGCTTCCTCCGGTTCCCACGTAACTTCTTCTACTCCATGTCTTTGCCATAACACTTTCACTAAAGTTGTACTTTTCTTTCTCAACTGTTTTACTTCTCGAGCCAAAATCTTAATCGGTTCCTCATCATAGGTCAAGTCCGATCGAATCTCAATTTCTGTTGGAGAAATCACATGTGAAGGATCAGAACGATAACGTCACAACATTGATACATGAAACACGTTATGAATTCTTTCTAACTCTACCGGTAAGGCCAACCGATATGCCACTAGTCCAATCCTCTCAATAATCTCGTACGGCCCAATAAAATGTGGACTCAACTTGCCTTTTTGGCTAAATCTCAGAATCTTTTTCCATGGTGACACCTTCAAGAACACTTTATCACCCACCTGAAATTCAATCTCTTTTCTTTTTAAATCTGCATATGACTTTTATCGATCTGAAGAAGCTTTCAAACAATCACGAATTATTTTTACTTTCTCTTCGGTTTCTTTAACTAAATCAACTCCGTGAATCTGTTTCTCACTAAGTTCGGTCCAATATAAAGGAGTCCGACACTTGCGACCATACAAGGCTTCATACGGTGCCATCTGTATACTTGACTGAAAACTGTTATTGTAGGCAAATTCAACCAAAGGTAGATATTTCTCCCAACTACCTTCAAATTCTAAAACACAGCATTTAAGCATATCTTCGAGTATCTGGATTACTCTTTCCGATTGACCATCTGTTTGTGGATGAAACGCGGTACTAAAATTCAATTTTGTACCCAAAGCTTCTTGTAACTTTTTCCAGAATCTCGAGGTAAACCTCGGATCTCTATCTGATATTATAGACATAGGTACCCCGTGCAACCTTACAATTTTAGTAATATATAATTCAGCTAATTTATCAAGTGAGTAATCGGTTACATACCGGTATAAAGTGAGCCGACTTTGTTAATCTATCAACCACTACCCAGACAGCATCCTTCTTTTTAGGAGTCAAAGGCAAACCAGTTACAAAATCCATGGTAACCTTATCCCATTTCCACTCAGGTACCATTACTGGTTGGAGTAATCCTGAAGGCACTTGATGCTCAGCTTTTACTTGTTGACAGATCAAACACTTGGTTACAAATTCAGAAATGTCCCTTTTCATACCTTGCCACCAATACAACTTCTTTAAATCATTATACATTTTTGTGCTACCAGGGTGAACTGACATGTAACACCCCTAACCCATATCCGCTGCCAGAACAGGGTTTCGGAGCATTACTACCATTTACAGATAACTAAAAAAAATTTAAATACTTACCGATTCAATGCATCATATAAATAAATATATTACCATTCAATCAACAGTTTGACACTTGTATAAGCATCAAACAGCAACATTGTTAGTATACTTGCACATATTTCATATAAATTTAACATTGATATATCTATTTTCTCGACGTATCGCACTTGAGTTTAATAATAGTTCAACTTACATAATTTCCTTGTATCAATATATCAAAGATAATCATATATGTACATGTCATGAAACATATCATGCTCTTACCGTTTCTTCATAAGCATATATCATTCATTTCATTATATCAATATTTCATGCTCCATCATTTCCATATATTTTATGTATATTTATTCCAGAAATAGCTTATATCAAACTTAACATAAATTATATTCCATGTACTTATACTTATTTCTTTTATCTATCTTCATAATTATTTCATACAACTATTTTGTACATATATTTCCATATGACCAGTTCTTGTAAACATTTCACACGACTATTTCATATAACCATTCGTCATCTAATACATATTACACGAATATCAATTGTTCAATAGATGTCATCGCGTCTCCCATCCACGATCTTATTTATCTTTGACATGATGCCATAGTGTCTTTCAACTATGGTCTTACTCATTTTTTGTCATGTTGCCATGGTATCTTTCAACCATGGTCTTATTCATTTCATGTCACTTGTTGCCATGGTATCTTTCAACCATGGTCTTATTCATTTTCTATCACGTTGCCATGGTATCTTTCAACCATGGTCTTACACATTTCATATCGAGAGAGCACACTCCCGCGAACCTCATCCTTACAAAGTGGGATTACGGTCCAGGCTAAATCCTGTAATATAAACTCATAGAGTATTGTCGGGATTACAGTCCGAGCTAAATCCCTGCAACGATAATTACTCTAATGAGCTTGGATCCGAATTACAGTCCGAGGCTAAATTCAGACCTAATTCGGATTACCCGTCGGGGCTAAATCCATTTTCCACATATTCTTCGAGGAGGGCTATATCGGGATAGGATCACCCGTCGGGCTAGATCCTTTTACCGTCAATTCCTTTTCGAGAGATCCATCGAATTTTCCTTTCATTCAATCGGGATTTCTTCCCATTTTATCAAATACATCAATGTTTCATAAATTTCCATACAATGAACATTCGAATCATATTCACATCAATAACATACATTTAAAGCATTTAAGAATATAATTCAAGTTCTGAACTTACCTCATTGCTTATTTGTGTGTATAATTTCATTAATCCGATATCTTTTCTTTTTCATGATCAAGTCTCATATTTGAGTCATCCGGATCTTTATAAATAAATTTGATCATCATTTTCATTCATTTCATATTCTAATGCATTTAATTAATGATCTAGGAAAAATTACCATTTTGCCCCTAAACTTTTAATTAATGACGATTTCATCCTTAGGGTTAGGAAAGCAATTTAATCCTTATTTCCGGCTATTATTCTCATACATATTGATAACAATCCATGAATTCTATAAAATATCAGAATTTTCCATAATTTCAACACATTTCAATTTAATCCCTAAAACATGTTTTCCCCTATCTTGAACTAAATTAATAATTTCATTCAATTTTGTAATTTAAATAATAAAATTAATCCATTTCATGCAATTTGGTCATTTCGACTTTTACAAAATTTCCCATAAAGTTTTACTTTTATTCAATTTAGTCCTGAGCCTAAAATATGCAAATTAGCCATGCTAGATGAATATTCATACATGTTTTTCCTCCTCCTCCTCTCCATTCCACATCCTTAATGTAGATAACACACTTGTAAGTAACATTATCCATAATTTTTATTATTTACTTTTATGAATATTCAAGCTGTCTATCTACATCATAGTCACTAAATTATTTATATCTGGAGCTATAGAACTCCAAATTAAGATCCGCTAATTTTCCCTGAAACTAGACTCATATATCTTATTACCATAAAATTTTCAGAATTTTTGGTTTAGCCAATAAGTACAGTTTATTCTTTAAAGTTACCCCTGTTCTGCCATCTGACAGTTCTGGCCCTTCTTCACTAAAAATTAATTACCTCCTCACACAGAATTCGAATGATGTTCCCGTTTGTTTATATTGAAAATAGACTCATTCAAGATTCTAAAAATATAAATTTAAGTCTCTAATTATTTCTATCCAATTTTTGATGATTTTCCAAAGTCAGAACAGGGGAACCCGAATTCATTCTGACCTTGTCTCACAAAATTCATTATATCTCATGATTTACAAATCCATTACTTACACCGTTTCTTCTATAAGAAACTAGACTCAATAAGATTTAATATCATGTTTTATTCATCCTATAATTCAATTTATACAATTTTTGGTGATTTTTCAAAGTTAAAATACTGCTGCTGTCTAGAACTGTTTTAGTGCAAGATATTAATTACCATGTTGTAGCACCCTTATTTTCTTTTTCTACATCATTTCTCATCACTTTCTCTTATTTTCTCTTCACGAACATATCAAGAACATAGGACCTTATGTAAGAAAGCTCTACTATAACATTATTTCCATGCTTTGTTAATAATAACAAACTTAAAAACATATTGAAATCTTGATGTACTTACCTTTTCTTATTGACTTCAATCTTTAACTTGATTTTTCTCTCTCCTCCAGCTTCAATTTCTTGAATCCAACTTGATATTCTTGCTCCCCATCATCTCCTTGTTATCTTTCTCTCTTAGTAGCTATGGAAATTCTTTTGATTTCTAGGTGAAAATGGTGAATTTTTGGTGGAAGGACCAAATTGTAAAGAAAACAAAATTTCTTTCTTTTCCTTCTCTTCTAACGTTGGTTGCATGGGAAATGAAATGTGTTGTTAATTCTTCATCTTCCTTCCTTTTATACTAAATAAATAATAATATAATAATAATAAACATCTCATAAAAATATTAATAAAATAATATTTATCTAATTAATTAATTTAAAATATCATCAACATAATCATTACATTCTAGAATTCTCTCTCTTACTAATTGACCATTTTACCCTTCATGATCTTTTAGAATTCCATCCTTGAGTCATCACTTAATTTGGTAAAATTGTGATTTAGTCCCTCATAATTTTTTTACCTATTCAATTTGGTCCTAATTCATCAATTTTTCTTGGTTTCTAGATCATTCCACCCTTAAAATATTTGCACTATTAGTCCTTCAACTTTTTTATATTTACACTTCAGCCCCTTAAATTTTGAGTATTTACTCTTGTGCAACAAGACTTTTCTCATCTTTGCAATTTAGTCCTTTCTTGAATTAATATATCATAATATACTTCTCAATATTGACATAACTCAAAAATTCCCTTTTTGTCACTTTATTTCCTTATCAAAAATTCCCTTTTTGTCACTTTATTTCCTTATTTTACTATATCACGGATAACATTTTACTGTAAAAATTTTCGGGGTATTACATTTCTCTCCTCCTTAAAATAAATTTCGTCCTCGAAATTTCCTTATTTTCTTTTGATCATGAATTTCATTATTTCTATAGTTCTATAGTTTCTTTCTGTACATATTTACCCAGTTTATCATTTATATCCATTCTCTATCTTTTCATTTCATAATTTATTTTCAATACAATATTTCACATTTACCTTTCGGAGCTTCTACCAACAGAAATATATTATCAAGTGTTCTATCACATATATTGGCTTGAAAAACCAAAGAAAGATAGAGTAGTACCACTTGTGAATCAATCAGACTTGCGATAATTTCTGTCTATTAGCATATTTATCCAACTTTTTCATATATTGATTATAGCATCCAAACATGAACAGTTCCATATGCCCTCGAAAATATCAAGTATATATAAGATACCCATATAAAATCCCAAAAATTTACTATAATATACCCAGTTATAACGGCTATATTCAAATATTTTTGCAATTTATTCACCAATCTATTGACTAGTATAGTCATCAATAATTTCACATCATTTACTTCACTCAAAAAAAACTAATTCGGAAGAAATTTTCAATTAACTATTCTGTAAATACCATATTTAAATAAATCGATTTTCCCATAAATAACTTCTTTTTTAACCAGGTGATATTGTATATCTCAACTAGTACTAGTTTAAGAAAAATCGATATATTTATTCAGAACCCATCTTTACTTATTAACTCATTCTCGGCCCGATTGCATTATCAATTGTTCAACCATTGAGCTTTTCACTTTCCGCTCTCGAATTTAATCAATATAAATCTCATGAATTTCATTGCATATAATTGTACTAGTAAAGGGGTATAGATCGTAAAGTCTCATAATTTAATTGTCATATATTTACTCATATAACCTTTATCATTCTCAAGTACTATAAAACATTTATTCGTACTTTTTTACGAGTTCTACTTCATCATAACTAACATTTTTACTCAGAGATAATCCTTTACCTCATGAACTAAAATTGTTTACTTTTTACTTAGCAGAGGCCCAGAGAGACTAGATAGAACACTTGGATATATGAGACTTATATAGAGGTGCATTATTATGCACTATTAAACAGAGAACATTGAAGTGCTATACTGAGAAAGTACAAATGTCTTTGAATGTGCTAATAATCGAGAGCATCTTTGAGGTCCCTTAATATACTAGTAGTTCTAATCTTGTCTACTTGGGCAAATTATTTCATGCATGCATATCACTTTTACACCTTTCGCATAATACTTTTACATGCTTTACAATTTAATCCTTGTACCAATAATTCATATACTTATATCTTAGTATCTTCAATACATGTAATATATTTCAAAATTCACTATTCATTCATAATTCTCTAATAATCCTTAACATGTACTTCATATATTACTTTTATATATTTTGTAATTTAGTCATCAACACAATATTTCATGTAGTAATATAATTTGCTTTTTTAATAATACATATAGCATCATATTCATCATCGACATGTATTATAAAACATTTATTCATACCATTTTTTTATACCGATTCATCATAATCAACTTTCTACTCATATACTTGAGTATCGCTTTTAACATTATCGGAATTAGCTTGGCTGAAAAACATCTCTTTCTATAAATAAAACAAATCTCATCGAGTCAAGAGATATCACACTATCACATATTATAATGACATGTGTTTTTAGACTTCACATATACTACGTTTGGTCCGAGAACCGACTAAACCATAGCTCGATACCACTAAATGTAACACCCTAACCCATATCCATTTGCGCAATGCAGGGTTTTGAGCATTACTACCATTCTGAGATAACTAAAAAAATTTAAATACTTACCGATTCAATGCATCATATAAATAAATATATTACCATTCAATCAACGGTTTGACACTTGTATAAGCATCAAACAAAGCAACATTGTTAGTATACTTGCACATATTTCATATAAATTTAACATTGATATATCTATTTTCTCGACGTATCGCACTTGAGTTTAATAATAGTTCAACTTACATAATTTCCTTGTATCAATATATCAAAGATAATCATATATGTACATGTCATGAAACATATCATGCTCTTACCGTTTCTTCATAAGCATATATCATTCATTTCATTATATCAATATTTCATGCTCCATCATTTCCATATATTTTATGTATATTTATTCCGAAATAGCTTATATCAAACTTAACATAAATTATATTCCATGTACTTATACTTATTTCTTTTATCTATCTTCATAATTATTTCATACAACTATTTTGTACATATATTTCCATATGACCAGTTCTTGTAAACATTTCACACGACTATTTCATATAACCATTCGTCATCTAATACATATTACGAATATCAATTGTTCAATAGATGTCATCGCGTCTCCCATCCACGATCTTATTTATCTTTGACATGATGCCATAGTGTCTTTCAACTATGGTCTTACTCATTTTTGTCATGTTGCCATGGTATCTTTCAACCATGGTCTTATTCATTTCATGTCACGCCGCCATGGTATCTTTCAACCATGGTCTTATTCATTTTCTATCACGTTGCCATGGTATCTTTCAACCATGGTCTTACACATTTCATATCGAGAGCACACTCGCGAACCTCATCCTTACGGTGGGATTACCGGTCCAAAGCTAAATCCTCGTAATATAAACTCATAGAGTATTGTCGGGATTACCACCCAAAGCTAAATCCCGCAACGATAATTACTCTAATGAGCTTGGATCCAATTACAGTCCAGGCTAAATTCAGACCTAATTCGGATTACCGTCGTGGCTAAATCCATTTTCCACATATTCTTCAGGAGGGCTATATCAGGATAGGATCACCCGTCCAGGCTAGATCCTTTTTACCGTCAATTCCTTTTCAGAGATCCATCGAATTTTCCTTTCATTCAATCGGGATTTCTTCCCATTTTATCAAATACATCAATGTTTCATAAATTTCCATACAATGAACATTCGAATCATATTCACATCAATAACATACATTTAAAGCATTTAAGAATATAATTCAAGTTACAGAACTTACCTCATTGCTTATTTGTGTGTATAATTTCATTAATCCGATATCTTTTCTTTTTCATGATCAAGTCTCATATTTGAGTCATCCGGATCTTTATAAATAAATTTGATCATCATTTTCATTCATTTCATATTCTAATGCATTTAATTAATGATCTAGGAAAAATTACCATTTTGCCCCTAAACTTTTAATTAATGACGATTTCATCCTTAGGGTTAGGAAAGCAATTTAATCCTTATTTCCGGCTATTATTCTCATACATATTGATAACAATCCATGAATTCTATAAAATATCAGAATTTTCCATAATTTCAACACATTTCAATTTAATCCCTAAAACATGTTTTCCCCTATCTTGAACTAAATTAATAATTTCATTCAATTTTGTAATTTAAATAATAAAATTAATCCATTTCATGCAATTTGGTCATTTCGACTTTTACAAAATTTCCCATAAAGTTTTACTTTTATTCAATTTAGTCCCTGAGCCTAAAATATGCAAATTAGCCATGCTAGATGAATATTCATACATGTTTTTCCTCCTCCTCCTCTCCATTCCACATCCTTAATGTAGATAACACACTTGTAAGTAACATTATCCATAATTTTTATTATTTACTTTTATGAATATTCAAGCTGTCTATCTACATCATAGTCACTAAATTATTTATATCTGGAGCTATAGAACTCCAAATTAAGATCCGCTAATTTTCCCTGAAACTAGACTCATATATCTTATTACCATAAAATTTTCAGAATTTTTGGTTTAGCCAATAAGTACAGTTTATTCTTTAAAGTTACCCCTGTTCTGCCATCTGACAGTTCTGGCCCTTCTTCACTAAAAATTAATTACCTCCTCACACAGAATTCGAATGATGTTCCCGTTTGTTTATATTGAAAATAGACTCATTCAAGATTCTAAAAATATAAATTTAAGTCTCTAATTATTTCTATCCAATTTTTGATGATTTTCCAAAGTCAGAACAGGGGAACCCGAATTCATTCTGACCTTGTCTCACAAAATTCATTATATCTCATGATTTACAAATCCATTACTTACACCGTTTCTTCTATAAGAAACTAGACTCAATAAGCTTTAATATCATGTTTTATTCATACTATAATTCAATTTATACAATTTTTGGTGATTTTTCAAAGTTAAAATACTGCTGCTGTCTAGAACTGTTTTAGTGCAAGATATTAATTACCATGTTGTAGCACCCTTATTTTCTTTTTCTACATCATTTCTCATCACTTTCTCTTATTTTCTCTTCACGAACATATCAAGAACATAGGACCTTATGTAAGAAAGCTCTACTATAACATTATTTCCATGCTTTGTTAATAATAACAAACTTAAAAACATATTGAAATCTTGATGTACTTACCTTTTCTTATTGACTTCAATCTTTAACTTGATTTTTCTCTCTCCTCCAGCTTCAATTTCTTGAATCCAACTTGATATTCTTGCTCCCCATCATCTCCTTGTTATCTTTCTCTCTTAGTAGCTATGGAAATTCTTTTGATTTCTAGGTGAAAATGGTGTGATTTTTGGTGGAAGGACCAAATTGTAAAGAAAACAAAATTTCTTTCTTTTCCTTCTCTTCTAACGTTGGTTGCATGGGAAATGAAATGTGTTGTTAATTCTTCATCTTCCTTCCTTTTATACTAAATAAATAATAATATAATAATAATAAACATCTCATAAAAATATTAATAAAATAATATTTATCTAATTAATTAATTTAAAATATCATCAACATAATCATTACATTCTAGAATTCTCTCTCTTACTAATTGACCATTTTACCCTTCATGATCTTTTAGAATTCCATCCTTGAGTCATCACTTAATTTGGTAAAATTGCGATTTAGTCCTCTCATTTTTTTACCTATTCAATTTGGTCCTAATTCATCAATTTTTCTTGGTTTCTAGATCATTCCACCCTTAAAATATTTGCACTATTAGTCCTTCAACTTTTTATATTTACACTTGCCCCTTAAATTTTGAGTATTTACTCTTGTGCAACAAGACTTTTCTCATCTTTGCAATTTAGTCCTTTCTTGAATTAATATATCATAATATACTTCTCAATATTGACATAACTCAAAAATTCCCTTTTTGTCACTTTATTTCCTTATTTTACTATATCACGGATAATATTTTACTGTAAAAATTTTCGGGGTATTACATGACAAACAGCCACTATGCGCCTCATGTAATATTTTTTGAATCAATTCATCATTTTTTGGTACACAAATCCTATCTCGAAACATCAAACAGTCATCTGGTCCAACTCGAAAATCTGAGTCGTAACCCGATTCGCACTGAGTTCTCTTGGTTCGCAACTCACTATCGTTCTTTTGAGCATCATAAATTAGCTGGAGAAATAACAGTTTAACCCTAATCTCTGCCAAGATTGACCCATCATCAGACAATGCTAACCTCGTATTCATGGCTCTCAAAGTAAAAAGAGATTTCCTGCTTAAGGCGTCAGCAACTACATTCGCTTTTCTCGGATGATAATCAATCACTAGCTCATTATCCTTCAATAATTCAAACCATCTTCGCTGTCGTAGATTCAAATCCTTTTGATTCATTAAATACTTGAGACTTTTGTGATCATAGAAAATTTGACATTTTTCACCATACAAATAATGTCGCTTGGATCTTCAAGGCAAAGACAATAGCGGCTAATTCCAAATCATGTGTAGGATAGTTCTTCTCATGTGGTTTTAAGCGTCTCGAGGCATAAGCCACCACTTTACCCTCTTGCATTAGCACACATCCAAGGCACATCAATGATGCATCACTATAAATTACGAACTCTTTCCCGGCTCCTTGTACTAAAATTGGTGCTTGATCAATTGTGCTTTCAACTTTTCAAAACTCTCACGACATTTATCAGTCCATTCAAACTTAACATTCTTTTGCAGCAACTTAGTCATAGGAGAGGCAATCATCGAAAATCCCTCGACAAAACGTCTATAATACCTGGCCAAGCCTAAAAAGCTTCAAACCTCGGATACATTCTTTGGCGGTTTCCAATCAACGATCGCAGAAATCTTGCTCGGATCCACCTGAATACCATCACCTGAGACTATATGTCCCAAAAATCTGACTTCACGAAGCCATAACTCACTTTTACTAAACTTAGCAAATAGTTTTTTTCTCTCAAGATCTGCAATATGGTTCTCAAGGATTTGGCGTGCTCAGATTCATCCCGAGAATAAATTAAAATGTCATCTATGAACACCACTACAAACTTATCTAAATATGGCCGAAAGATTCGGTTCATCAAGTCCATAAATATAGCCGGAGCATTTGTTAAGCCAAAAGGCATCACAAGGAACTCATAATGTCCATACCTTGTCCAGAAAAGGCGTTTTTCGCACATCCGACTCCTTAACTCTCAACTGGTAGTAACCGGACCTCAAATCGATCTTTGAAAACACTGTTGCCCCCTTTAACTGATCAAATAAATCATCAATCCTCGTGAAACGGTACTTGTTCTTTATAGTCACCTTATTGAGATGACGGTAATCAATGCAAAGCCTCATTGAGCCATCCTTCTTCTTTACGAACAATACAGAGCACCTGGGGAGAGAAAAACTCGGTCTCACAAATCCCTTGTCGTTAACTCTTGCAACTAAGTCTTCAATTCTTTTAATTCAATGAGCCATTCTATATGGAGCAATCGAGATCGGTGCAGATCCCCGCAACAAATCAATGGCAAACTCTATCTCTCTGTTCGGAGGCAATCCAGAAATTCCTCGGAAATACATCGGAAATTCACGGACTATCGAGTCTCGATTCAAGCTTCAATTTAGACATTTCGATTATTCATTACATAGGCGGATAAGCTTCACACCCTTTCTTCATGTATTTTTGTGCAGACATGTGCAAAATCGCCATAGGCAATTTATTTAATTCATCTGTTTCAACCCACAGAATTTCACCATTTTCACATTTCAACTCTAGTGTTTTTTGTTTACAATCTACCCTGGCATCATACAATGTCAACCAGTCCATTCCCAAAATAACATCAAACTCATCAAATGGTAACAGCATCAGATTACCTGGAAAACAGTGACCTTGAATCATTAATGGGCAATTCTTGCAAACCTTATCAACTAGCACATATTGGCCTAAGGGGTTCAACACTTTAATCGTAAACTCAGTAAACTCAACATGCAACTTCTTATTAGATACTAAATTCATACAAATATAGGAATGAGTAGACCCGGGATCAATCAATGCAATAACAATAGTATCATAGATAGAAAATGTACCAGTGATCACATCGGGAGATGATGCATCCTCTCGGGCACGTATGGCATAAGCTCTAGCAGGCGCTCTAACTTCTGATCTCGCCACTGAATCTTTCATTACAGTTTTACTGCTAGCTCCACTTCCAGTATTTCTCGGTGGTCTACCTCTGTTAGCGGTCGTACTTTGTCTAGCACTCTGAAATTTTTCTTCTTTAACTTTTTTCGGACAGTCTCTGATAAAACGCTCACGAGAACCACACCTGAAACAAGCTCGCTCGTTTCCCCAACACTCACCAAAATGTTGCCTACCGTATTGCTGACATTCAGGCTTTCTAGACCGCACATTACCCACACTTGTCACTGAAGTAGCTTAAGCTTTAGACCCCGAATATGCCCTACCACGATCTCTGTGTGAATCCCCAGCTGAAACTGTCACTCAAGGGTTTGTCTCTTTGGAACTCTTTGATTGAGATTGAAATGACTTACTTATCGACCTCTTTCTGGCATCTCGGGCCTCAATAGCAGCTTTTCTTCTTTCTTTGTTTAATTCTTCAGCTTTAAGAGCTCGATCAACCAATACTACAAATTCTTTCAGCTCTAAAATTTCCACAAGCACTTTAATGTCCTCATTAAGTCCATCCTCAAACCTTTTACACATAATAGCCTCGATGGACACACATTCCTGGGCATACTTATTGAGTCTTACAAATTCGCGTTCATGCTCTGCCACAAACATCTTGCCCTGCTTCAATTCAAGGAACTCCTTCCGTTTTTGATCAATAAATCGCTGACTTATATATTTCTTTCTGAATTCTTCTTGGAAGAAATCCCAAGTAACCCTTTCTTTTGGCACCACTGTTACCAAAGTCTTCCACCAATGGTAAGCCGAATCTCTCAAAAGTGATACGGCACACTTTAAGAACTCCTCGGGTGTACATGAGAGCTCATCAAATACACGGGTAGAATTTTCAAGCCAGAACTCCGCCTTCTCGGGATCATCGTCGATCTTTGCTCTAAACTCTTCGGCTCCTTGTTTTCGAATCTTGTCAACCGGAGGCTTGTTCATTCTTACCAAATCTATGTTTTGAGCAGCTACAGGAACCGTCTGAGGTATGGGAGGGGGTGGAGGAGGTTGAGCATTTGGGTTTGCTCGAATAAACTCAGTATACCAATTGTTCATCATTTGGAGGAAGGCATCCCGAGCCTCATCTCCTTGTCTCGATGTCTCAAGCCTACTTTCTACAGGCGCGGTCCCTTGCGCGAGAGCCGACATATTACTAGCAGCATCATCAGCCGCAGTTCCATCAGGATCCATTACTATATTAAAACAAAACACAGTTTAGAATAATCAGGAGTCACTACACTATCACAGTATATTTATGGCATGTATGACTAGACTTTTACACACACTATAATAGTCTGAGAATTGACTAAACCATAGCTCTGATACCACTAAATGTAATGCCCCTTACCCGTGTTCAACATCAAAGCAGGAGTGCAGGTATTACAGGAACATAACACATACCATTAAACGAAACTGAGATAGAAATATGTCATTCAATTAGATAATGCATCGTTATAACATATGTCTTGAACAATATTAGCCAACTTCAATGGCTTTGTACAAAATGATTGATCAAATACTGTAACCAATATTTTAAACCTAGGCAATTATGACATGTAACAAAATAACTAAGCCTATTATACATGCCATAATTCAAAATGTTTAGTTCAAATACCCTAAAGTATTGATAGTGCGGGCAGATCTTCACGATCTTCAACTCCTGAGCAAGCTGGACGACACTATAAGACAAAAGAGAGAAAAGAAAGTAAGCTTATAGCTTAGTAAGTAAGTATATAAATAATAATTAAAGAATGTAATATATATACAATAACTCAAGTATATCTACTTAAATTGTTCTATTCACACCACTTTGATTAAGCTGTCTCTCCTGCATCACGTTCACTAAATAAATCATAACTCGAGTTACAAAACTCGAAATTAAAATCCGTAAATTTTTCCTGAAACTAGACTCATATTACTTCTTACTAATTTTTTTCTGGAATTTTTTGTCCAGCCAATTAGTACAGTTTATTAGTTAAAGTTTCCCCTGTTACACAACTTGACTGATCTGACCTCTTTTCACTTCGAATTGATTTTCTCCCAGTACAAAAGTCAAATAGCCACGAAATTTGTTTCATTTAAAACTAGACTCAACGAGAAATCTATGCATGTAAATTATAAATCTTAATTGTTTTTGTAAAATTTTTAATGATTTTTAAAAGTTAGAACAGGGGATCACATAGTCATTCTGAACAAGTCACACACAAATATAAATATCTCAAAATATAAAGTTCCTTTACTTGTTTTGTTTCTCTTACATGAGAATAGACTCACTAAGCTTTAATTTAATATCTCATTCAGCCTCTAATTAAATTTATACTATTTTTGGTGATTTTCAAATTTCACGTCACTGCGACTGTCCACAAACAGTATTATTGCAAATTCACTCTTTTACACTTTCTTTGTATTAACCTCATTTTAATGTACATGTCACAATTCATTTTCACCACATTTCATACATCACAAGTATAGGTCCATGATTAAAATGTCACTATAAAATCATCCCGTTGAACACTTCGGATCAATTCTTGATATTTGGTGGTTTCAGCACACAGCTCCACCCATCATCATTCATATAATTCGGCTCTCTTGTACACATGGTGAACATTTAGTACCACCCGTGTGACCTAGCCAATTTATCTCGTAGCTCTCTTGTCTATATGGTGTCCTTCACTTGGAATCACCCATGCGACCTAGCTACATTTACCTCTCTCGTAGCTCTCTTGTCTACATGGGATACATCCCGTATCACACATGTGACCTAGCTACTACATAGTATCTCGTAGCTCTCTTGTACACATGATGTGCACTCAGCACCATATATGTGACCTAGCTACGTTCATCTATATTATTAAATCTTTCCGAATGTTCAACCGGGATTTCTCTCTCTATTACTTATTTCCATTCTTCCAATAGTCGATTTATGCTTCAAAATCAGCTAATATATATATATATATATATATATATATATATATATAATAGGCTGAAATATAAAAATGTAAATGAAGTTAAGGTATTATTTACATACAAACTTACCTCGGTGCAAAATATGGAAATTTTGCAATTTAGTCCAAAATCTTTTCCTTCCCCCGTTCGAGGTCGATTCCACGCCTTTCTTGATCTATAACAACACATTTAGCTCATTTAACACTCATACTATTTATTTCAATCCAAAAATCACATTATGGAAAAATTACATTTTTGCCCCCTAACCTTTACAAAATTATGATTTTTCCCCTAGGCTCGGAAATTTAATTTCAGCCCTAATTCTTATGTTTCATGACATTCTGATCATTTTTCCCTTCTATGGCAACATCAAATTCTCACTCTAACACATAGTTATGAACAATATGTATTTTTACCGATTATGCCGTTTTGCTCGTTTTCGCTAAAAATTGCTTAGAAAAGATCGTTCTCCTAACTTCAAACATTCATATTCTACCATCAAACATCAAAATATATGCATATCATTCATGGGTAAATTTTTAAACATAAACCCTAACTCGAAATAATGGTAGAAATAGGTAGACCGAGCTACGAGGATTTCAAAAATGTAAAGAACATTAAAAACGGGGCTTGAATGCACTTACTATTGAGCTTGAAAGCTTGGGAAAAACCCTAGCTATGGAGAACACGCAAGTTTCGGCCAAGCTTAATGAAGATGAACACATTTTTGTGTTATTTTTCCCATTTTATTTCATTTAATACACAAATGACCAAAATGCCCTTACTACTAAACTTTCTAAAAATTCCATCCATGTCCAAATTTTGTCCACATAAGGTATAATGGTCTAATTCCATTTAAGGACCTCTACTTAAAACCCCCATTTCAATCAAGTACTCATGAACTAGAACACACACATTTTTCACCTATTTCAATTTAGTCCTAAACGTCAAATTAAACACCCAATCGATAAAATTTCGCAACGAAATTTTCACACAATTATGCAATCATAATATAAACACTAAAACTTAATCAAAATATTATTATTTTATTTTATTTTTTTAACCTCAGATTCGTGATTTCGAAACCACTATTCCATTTTGGCCCTAAATCGGGCTGTTACACAAATAATATGCAATTGTAACATGCACCATCATGCAAAATCATAAGAACATATTCACAATTTTTCATCATTCAAACCTTTTTGGCTTACTTATTTGGTAATCACATATACACATACGGATTCACTTTCTTGTCACATGTCATCCTTTAGCAAGGCATTACATATGAGAATAATGTACGTACCTGTACATACTCGTAGCATCTTAAATAACTTTACCTGGCCCACCTCGGACTTTCATCACATCTTTCTTTGAATCAATTGCCAAACTTCTCGTTGGATTTCCCATTGAATTACTCATTGAACTCTTGGAATACTGTGGGATACACGGAAACTTGCACCTGAGTGTTATATAAACATGGGTAGAACCCAATAACATGTGTCGCATCCATTTTGAACTCGGACCGCTCAACGAGCTCTGATGCTCCCATCTATAATGAACTCAGACCACTCAACGAGCTCGAATTCTGCATATCTCATGAACTTGGACCGCTCAACAAGTTCGGATTAACCACATGTTTCACGAATACGGATCGCTCAACGAGCTTGGATATCATATACGTCACGAACTTGGACCGCTCATCAAGTTCGGACTTCTAAAACTCCTAGTGACATGTCACTTGTATCCTAAATCATTCCTAAGGTTCAAACAGGATTTCTTCTTCACTTGTACATGGAAATTCCAGTTGCACTTGCTCGTGATGTCGGAATAACATCCATAACTTTTCTCATGCTTGCAATGTCATCAATAAACATAACATATACAATAATGACATAATGATAACCATGCAATATCAATGCATTAAAACATATCATATTGTCACATTATTTACATATGTACTTACCTCGGTACAAAATGATAATAATCGAATCTAATCATCGTATACTTTATTCTTCCCTCGATTGAGACCCGGTTCACATCTTTCTTGATCTATAATGCCAAATTTAACTCACTTATTAATCACATTCTTCAAATCAATCTGTAACTAATGCTTTGGTACAATTACCCTTTTACCTCTAACTTTTCACTTATTTACGATTTAGTCTTTAGGCTCGTAAAATGAAATGCATATATTTTTCTTGTTATCCAACCTAGCCGAACTTATAACATGCTCATAGCAGCTCATATTTTCCCTTATATCATACATCTCTCTACCCATTTTACAAACTTTACAAGTTAGTCCATTTTTAGCCATTTTCACTAAAAATCACCTAGTAAAAGATGTTTACCATGTCTCAAATATTCATAATCCTCCATTAATCAACAAAACACTTGCATGCTACACATGGGTAAATTTTTAAACATAAAACCTAGCTTAAAATATAGCTAGAAATGGATAGATAATGTTACCAGGACTTCAAAAATACAAAGAACATTAAAAACGGGTTAGGAAAACACTTACTATTAAGCTTTGAAATGTTGAACAAAACCCTAGTTATGGAGTCTTGGTATTTTCAGCAGCTAAGGAAGAAGATGGACAACATTTTCACTTGATTTTTCCCTTTTTATTCTTTTTATTACCAAATGACCAAAATGCGCTTAGGGTTTTTCTTTTCAATTTTTCTTATGCATGCCCATTTTTGTCCAAAATTATAAAAATTGGTCAAATTGATAATTAGGACCCTCTAATTCATAATCTAAAGCAATTTCATGCTTAAAGCTTCTAGAATGCTAGTTTTGCCTTTTATTCAATTTGGTCCCTAAAATGCAATTAGACATTTTATGCATAGAATTTCTTCTTGAAACTTTCACACAAGCATGCATTCATAACATAAACCTCATAAGAATCATAAAATAACTATTTCTATCTCAAGTTTGTGGTTTTGAAACCACTGTTCCGACTAGGCCCTAATTTGGGATGTCACAATTTAGCCTAGACGGGTTATCCTGATATAATACTTCTCGAGCATACGTTATAATTAGGGTTTAACTTGGACTGGTAACCCTAATTGAGCTCTTGTGAGCATACGTTATATAAAAGATTTAGCCTAGACTGGTAATCCTGTTATACGATATATGGCTCGCGAGTGTGTCCCTTGGTTAAGTACTCTAGGGGTAACCTTGATAAGAATTGACGAATTAATGAATCGTACACCTCAAGTGTATTATTTGAGCCTTCATCGGAATTTCAACAATTCAACAGACATAAAACTCTTAACATTGCATGAGAAATTTAAGATGAATTGATAATGTCTTGAAAGAGTATTGCATCATGAGCTCATCTATGTTACTTGATTTATACGAATAGTTTGGTGACCAGAATGTTTGATGGAATGTATATGATTAGGCCATTTAGCCAAATGGATAAAAACATAACCTTGTATGCCTAGATTTTAATAAACGAGTTTGGTAAGTTTAGTTTCTATTATACGAACTTACTAAGCATATAATGCTTATTCTTTTTATTTTCCCCCTGTTTTATAGTGCTCGGAAGCTCGTGAAGGTTGCAAGATCATTGGATCATCATCACACTATCGTCTAGCATTTTGAGTATATTTAGTGAAATTATTTTGTTATAATGGCATGTATAGGGAAACTTGGCCAATAGTGGCTTGAAGTGTTATTTTGTAACCTAGCCATTGGAATGGCTAGTGATGGTTCATTTTGGGTATGATTTACTAAGTTCATGTGATCAAATGTTGTTAATTCCTAAGTTAAGCTAATGTGAGTTGTAACCATATATGCATAAAATGGTATGCCTTGATGAATGATGAAATTGCCAAATCTGAATGCTTGAAATGGCTAGAATTGGTTGAGTGTTCTATGTGCAGGTTTTTGGGTGAATTTGAGTGAGAAATGAAGCTAGGAAATGGATTTATTTTGTCCACACGGGCAGACACACGGCCTGGTAACACGAGCATGTGGTTAGGCCGTGTGTCCCCTGCACCTAAATTTTAAGAAATAGAATGCTCAGAATTGGGCACACGGGTAGAGACACGGGCATGTGTCTCGGCCGTGTGTACTACACGGCCTAGAACACGGGCGTGCATCCTAGCCATGTGAAACTTACACCTAATTTGAATTGAATTAATTAATCATACGGTCTAGCACACGGGCGTGTGGCATGGCCGTGTGTGCAAGTTAAAAAGTTACACGGGGTCGAACACGGCCTCTAACACGGGCGTGTCCCAAGGTCACATGGGCGTGTCCCTTGGACCACACGGATGTGTGAGCACTGTACTTTGGAAAATTTTTATAATTTCGTGAAAAATTCTTAGAGGTCCCGATTAAGTCTCGATTCGATTCTAATGCTCGTATTAGGCCTCGAGGGCCCGATCAAGAGACATTATAGATGATCTCGGTAAATGAATAGTAAGTTATGAAGTTAAATGGAAAAATGTTTTAAATGTTCTGGTAATGCTATGAAACCCTGTTTCAATGATGGGCACGGGTTAAGGGTGTTACATTTAGTGGTATCAGAGCTACGATTTAATCGATTCTTAGATCTGACGTAGCAAACACGAGTCTAGCTATACATGTCATTTTATAAATTGTGATAGTGTGATGACTCCTGATCATTTTTTTAAATGTGTTTTTCATATAATAATGTCATTCAATCGAGCTAGAGCTGAATCCGAGGAAGCTGAGAGCAATGCTTTAGCTTTAGTTCAAAGAGTTGCGCCTATGTCGGATAGTGAAAGGCCCGTGTCTGAGGGCTGAAGTGAGGAGGCAAAACAAGCCTTCTTTCAAATGATGAATGAATGGTTTACATAATACTTGAGAATAAACCCCACTGTATAACGACCTCCTCCACTTGCTTCTCAACTGGTTCTTAAGGTACCACAAGGTGTTGAACCTGTTAAAATTCGTAAGCCTCCGATAGATAAAATCTGCAAAGATGGGGCAGAAGAATTTAGGGCTACTGTAGATGATGATCCAGAAATAGCCGAGTTTTGGCTAGAAACACTATTTGAGTTTTTGATGAGTTATCTTGCACAACTATCGAGTGCCTAAAATGTGCAGTATCTCTATTGAAAGATACGGCTTATCATTGGTGGAATACCATAACTTCGGTAGTACCGAGAGAGAATATGACATGGGAATTCTTTCAGATTGAATTCAAAAAGAAATATGTTAGTCAAAAGTTCATGGATCAAAAAAAGAAAGAATTTCTGGAACTCAAGCAGGGAGGCATGACTGTATCTGAATATGAATAGGAATTAGTAAGTATGCTAAAGAATGGGTTTCAACTGAGGTTGAAATGTGTAAACGTTTTGAAGAGGGCCTAAATGAAGATATCAAGCTATTGATTGGGATTCTTAAAATAAGGGAATTTGCGGCATTAGCTGGTCGAGCACACAAAGTTGAGGAACTGAGTAAAGAAAAGAAACAAATCGAAAATGAGGCTCAGATTTCTGGAAAAAGAGCTATGAGTAAGTCACAATAATTTGCTTTTAAGAAATTAAAGAAGTATTATGATCATGTGACCACTTTTACGGGATATTCTGGAAAGGAACGGGGATCTCAATGATCTAACCCGAGGTCTTCAACTCCATCTGTGACCAGTGTGGGTAGTATCGGTAATCCTAAACCGATGTAAACATTGTAAAAATCTTCATCATAGGGAATGTCGGTCTAGAAGTGGAGCTTGTTTCGGATGCAGTTCACTTGACCATTTTCTCAGGAATTGTCCCGAAAGAGTTAAAAAGGAGATAGAACCAGCTCTAAAGCTGAGCAATCCTATTGCGAGGGGCAGACTGCCCCGTCACCCTGGTAATGTTAGTGGTAGTCGAGGTACTACCAAGGACATGATAGCTAGATCTGAGGTAGGAGCACCTGTGAGGACATATGGTATTTGTGCTAGAGAAGATGCCTGTGTGCCAGACATATGTGTTATGCTAAGTTCATGTGATCAAATGTTTTTAATGCCTAAGTTAAGCTAAGGTGAGTTGTAACCATGTATGCATAAAATGGTATGCCTTGATGAATGATGGAATTGCAAAAGTTGAATACTTGAAATGGCTGGAATTGGTTGAGTGTTTTATGTGCAGGTTTTTGAGTGAATTTGGGTGAGAAATGAAGCTAGGAAATGGCTTCATTTTGTCCACATGGGCAGACACACAAGCGTGTGTCTAGACCGTGTGTGACACACAACCTGGTAACATGGGCATGTGGTTAGGCCGTGTGTCCCTTGCACCTAAATTTTGAGAAATAGAATGCTCAGAATTGGGCATATAGGCAGAGACACGGGCGTGTGTCTCAGCCGTGTGTACCACACGGCTTAGAACACGGACGTGTATCCTAGCCGTGTGAAACCTGAACCTAATTCGAATTGAATTAATTAACCACATGGCCTAGCACACGGGCTTGTGGCATGGCCGTGTGTGTAATCCAGAAAGTTACACGGGGTCGAACACAGCCTCTAACACGGGCGTGTCCCAAGGTCACACGGGTGTGTCCCTTGGACCACATGGGCGTGTGAGCCTTGTACCTTGGAAAAATTTTGTAATTTCGCGAAAAAAATCTTAGAGGTCCCGATTAAGCCCCGATTTGATTCTAATGCTCGTACTGGCCTCGATGGCCCAATCAAGAGACATTATGGATGATCTCGGTAAATGAATAGTACTTTATGAAGTTAATGGAAAAATGTTTTAAATGTTCTGGTAATGCTCTGAAACCCTGTTTTAGCGACGGGCACGGGTTAGAAGTGTTACAAAAGCCACATCTTCTATGTACATTTTCCATTTGCGTACCATTTAATTTTGTCTCCATAAAGAAGACCAATTGGGGATTATAAACCTTCAGCATGTGCCAAAGTCTCTAGTATCTTGTAGATTCCCCAAACCACGAACATTCCGACATAACATTTTCATTGTGACCGGTCAGCTTGCCCCTTGGCAGTTGCCGATAAAAATTGAACCAAGCTATAGATTGCTCGTCATTGGACACTAGTAAATAAGCTGTATTGGAAATGCTAGTATCCAAACTATCCATACGGAGTCTCTTCTTTCCATCTTCGCTCTCAATTCAGCTTTCCTCCAAATCATGCGCAATGTTTATCTAGTCCAATCCTTTTAAAGATTCCCCATAATTCACGACACCACTACTCATGACTCCTTCTAAATTAAATCCCAATGTAGGATTGATCGTCATCCCTAATTCTCTCCTTATCCCATCCCTTAAATTTCTCCCTAAATTAGGTTGTCCCTGATTCATTTCCTGTAACTCCCCATTTCCTTCCTCCCTTAGCCACACACTATTCATGGCAGCGACTCTCATTGACTGTGGCTTCAAAGATAAATCCTATCCAAATTCTGCAGCTTCTACACCTTTTTTAAATCTAACGGGGTAGAAAAAATCATTATGGCCTAAGCAACCATATAAAAAATAGAATAATGTTAATCTCTCATACTTAAAATTTACATAAGTACACTTCCTGGAAGAGATCATGATTTTCTTCATTTGCTTCAAAGGGCATCTAACATCTAATTGAACCCGAACACGTAAATAATTTTTCATTCCCCTACTCAGTTCTTTCATATCATATTCTAAGAATCTACCAATAAAATTTCCAAGTTGTTTCATTACATTCTCCGAAAAAAACCCTGGGGGTAGATCTGCACTTGAACCTAGAAAGATGAGAAAATTAAAGACACTTGCATAAGGTCTTCGTTCTCCTTAAGTCGATGCATAATCAATAAATGATTATTGAAAGTCCACAGAGCCCCATTTATCACTCGTTCAATGTCCATCTTATAAAAAAACTTAAACAAATATCTCATTTCCCTTAGATTTGAGATCAAAACACCCCCTAAAGGGAGCCAAAGGTTCACCATCTTACTTTTCATTGCCGGAAAATAGACTACGCTTGTCGTAAGGAAGCAACCAACCAAGCAAAACTCATAGACCAATTTTTGAGAATCAGACTCAGTAGGTAATAACATTACCTCTTATTTCCCATCTTTAACTTCAACCCCTCCATCTCATTCTCCATGACTTTCACCTTATACCACCCGAACACCAAAAAAAACCTAGGCAAAAGAAAATAACCTACTGACTACTCAAAACGAAACACAACAAAAAAAACAAAGAAAACAAAAAGTGAGAGACGTGCTACAAGGAGCATACCAAAGAGAGAGCAAAACCTTAATATTATGTATTATAACCGCAAATTTGTTTTGTTTTATTTTGTTTTGTTTTTGTTACTATTGTAATTTAAGGAATAAAATTAAAAACATTTTAATGTTAGAATAAGTATCAAGAATATGTTTAAAGTTAAATATCAAATAAAATAAAATTCAGTATCCACCGATAATATAAGATTGTCTTTTCGTCCAAAAATTATTTGTCTTGGATTCTTTTTTGATTTTTTTTTATTCTTCTAAAAAAGAAAAATAAATTATGCTCTATACACTATTACACCGCTGAGGTTAAAACTTATTCTCCACTAAGTAGCGAATGTTATTCATTTATTTATTCATAAAAAGCGTAAATAATAAAAAATATTTCGTTTTTCTCTCTAAAGGAAACTATGTTGATACCTTCTTCTCATTATTTATTATTATAATTTTTTTTTTTTTGCATGAATTCCAAACCCTAACATTAATTTCTCTCACCTTTTTTTTCTTTTATTTTTCCAAAAATCAACAAATTTCTTCGAACGGCAACTATCCATGGACGCGCGTCGTATGTCACGAGCCGTCCCCAGAGTCCGCCAAGTCGGTTTCTTCACTCCTAACACGCCGGCTCAGCAGCCTCGGCCGCAATCAGCCGCTCCAAGCTCCGAATCGCCTCCACTCTCTGATTCTCCTGCCAGCAACTCCCTCTCTCCCGTCATGATACCGCCGCCGCGTCACCTCTCCGACAACCTTGGCGGACGCACCGCCGCTGTGCCCGTTCCTGGACGGGAAAACTCTGGAGAGCTTCCTACCGTTGGAAGTTACAACCCATCGGAGTCAGTGTTGTGGTTGGATTCACCGCCTCGTAGTCGAATTGGTGACGAAGAGCTCTCGGAGGGGGCAGAGTCGTCGTTGGGATGGTATCGGAGGAGTAATTCAGCAAAATTTGCCTCAAGTCTTCCCAGTGGCGGTTTCAATTTGTCTACAGTGAAGCATCAGGAAAGTGTTGCTGCAGTGGAAGCTAAGAATCCATTGCCTGGTAAATATAATAACTTTTTGAATACAATAAACGACTTTCAAAGTATTTGGATTAAATGAAACTTTGCTGCAGAAAAAAGTGAAGCGCAAAAGGAGCAAGCATCAAGTTCAAAGCCTCTAAAAGCGAAAACAACAAAAGCTGAGAGACGTGCCGTGCAGGAGTCTCAACGGGCTGCTAAAGCTGCTTCTAAAGGTTCGAAACAGTAATATTTTCTTTCTTTTAGTGGGAACATTAAGAGGTTGAGAACAGGTTTAAGGGATGATGATTAAGCACATGTTGCAATCAGTTGCAAGCTTCCCCCTTTACTTAAAGAAAATAGGTTCTTAATCTGATTGAAATAGAAATACCTTTTATGAAGTGAGTTCATCATCAAACTCAAGCTTTACATGTGACTTAGTCTAATGAGCCAAGTCATCTAATTTCTAGTTTATAGTTTCTACCCGTAGGACGTTCAAATTATTGTATAGTTTGTTGAAGTCTGTTAGCATTTCCTTAGTATTTGTTTCTTTGACTCCCTGTGAATAACATAGGCAATGGCATTTTAGATTTTGATGAAACATTAGTGTTGTTTGATTCTTTTTTATTTAATCTTGTTCTGACCAATTGAACTTGGTTTTCTAATGGTATATAATTTGTTAGCTTTTCCTTTTGGCACTAACGTTTCTAATTATAATTTCATAGCTGAGGCAAATAAATCTGGTACACCTGGGGGAGCACCTTCTTCTAAACCCATGAAGCAGCCACCACAAAAGAAAGATGGCCCTCCAGTTGCATCTTCAATTGCAGCTTCTGAAAGAATAGGAGTTGATCGGTCAGTGGAGAAAGAGAGGAAGAAAGATCTTCCTCCTCCACGTAAGCAATTTGATGATGAGAGTCGTGGGGGTAGGGCTAAAAGGCGATCTGTGTTGAATCAACCTGAAGCTAGGAATAGAGTTGAACTCTTTCGCCATCTGCCTCCACACAAAAATGGAACTCAGCTTCCTTATTTGGAGTCGAAATTTTTTGAACTTCATGAGAAGCATCCTGCTGTGTACAAGGTACTCTCTTAAGTAGTCTGTTCTGATTAGTTAACAGTTGACCTTATTTATCTTCTTCCTATCTGATTAGCTGTAACCTAGTTGACACTGGAAAGGGAAGTAAATGGAAGTCCCATATAGGTTAGTTATTTGTGCATTTTAATTTTTAAATTTTATGATTCTGTATTTTAGGTGGGTAACTCCTTTCAAGTCAGTTGAGAAAAAGGAAAAATAAGAGGGGAAGGGGGTGGGGGTAGATTTGGATGTGTCCCCCCTTTTAAAAATTCATGAAAACTAAATATCCAGGACAGCGGTCCTCAACCATGCAAATCTTTAGTCAAGAATGCTTCATTAACCTCTTATTTGTCAGCTTCCTGAACTCGTATCTTTTTTGTTGTTTTTCCTCAAAGTTTTAAGGATTATCTTAACTCAAAATTTCTATAACTTTGGTGTACTAGTTGGTGTGAGGATGTATTGTGGGAAGTGGAATCAGAATGAACAGGGTAATTATTGCATGGTGCATGAATTACTCAGATGTCTATTTATTTGAATAGTAAATAAAGCATATTTTTCTTATCTTTTAATTTAATGACAGAGAAATGAGTTCCTTGCAATGTTGTGTTGTATGAAATTGTCAGGTTGGATTACAGTATTTGGCTGGAGATTTGTCAGGAGGAAATGCACGTTGTATTGCAATGCTGCAGGCATTTCAGGAGGCTATCAGAGACTATTCTACACCACCTGAAAAAACCCTCACCAGAGATTTAACTTCCAAAATTGGTGGTTTTGTTTCTTTTCTGATTGAATGCCGCCCACTTTCTATGAGTATGGGAAATGCAATCAGGTTTCTGAAGAGTCGTATTGCCAGGTTACCACTAAGTCTCTCTGAGTCAGAAGCAAAAACAACCCTTTGTTCTGACATTGATCGTTTCATAAATGAGAAGATAGTGCTTGCTGATAAGGTGATACTTAGACATGCTGCTACAAAAATCAGAGATGGCGATGTTCTTCTGACATATGGATCATCATGTGTTGTTGAAATGATTCTTTTGTATGCCCATGAGCTTGGGAAACAGTTTCGTGTTGTGGTGGTAGACTCGCATCCGATGCTTGAAGGCCAAAAGCTACTTCGTAGGCTGGTGGTAAAGGGCCTTAGTTGTACTTATACTCAATTAAATGCTATTTCTTATGTCATGCACGAAGTCACTCGAGTTTTTCTTGGGGCTTCCTCTATATTTTCTAATGGGACTGTATATTCGACGGTTGGAACTGCATCTGTTGCTATGGTTGCTCATGCATTCCGTGTTCCAGTTTTGGTCTGCTGTGAAGCATATAAATTTCATGAAAGGGTGCAACTTGATTCAATCTGCTTTAACGAGTTAGGTATGTTGGTGTTTTATACAATCCCCCCCAAAAAAAAAAAAAAAAAGAAAAAGAAAAAAAAAAGGCAGACGACTTACACCTTCCTTCTGGAATGCCTTGCAGGTGATCCAGATGCCATATCAAAGGTCCCAGGAAGAGTGGATGTGAATTATTTGGATAACTTGACTGATAAACAGAAGGAAAATCTTGAACTTCTTAATTTAAAGTAAGCTTTTAGATGTCTCATGTCCAAAGAAAGGAACTATTTGATTTAATAATCTCTAAATGATTCTGAATCCTCTTACCTTGGTGTGAATCACAACAGATATGATGCCACTCCTTCAGATTACATCTCAGTGATTGTCACAGATTATGGCATGGTAAGCGTTATCCATAAATCTTTCATCTCTTTGGTGGAGATTTTTGCATCAAGGTGTATTCTTGCCCCAAATCCAATGAATACCCAAGTCCAATGTATTTGGCCTGTGTTTATTGTTTATACTTTCTTTATCATTTGCTCCTCTTTTTTGGGAGGATTAAATGTTTTAGATGCTGAATCTTGCTTGAAGTTACTTGCATTAGCAGATTTTGACTCATTATATTGCTTGTGCCACAGATCCCTCCCACAAGTGTGCCTGTCATTGTGCGCGAATATCGGAAGGAGTACTTGTTGATATAGAGTTCTCACATGTTTTTGCCGAAGTAAAGCTCTTAACATAGATTCATAAATAGATTCATTTTCGGGAAGATGGATCTATGATTTATGCTACTTTAGTCACTTAGTTTAGTACCTTTCTTGTTCATTCTTTACATCAAAATCATAATTTTATGCCATTGTCAAATTAACTCAATTCTTAAAAAGTCTACTGTATCTGTAATGGTAATTTTGGCGTTTGTCGTGTTGGATGATAGAAAAAAAATTCCATGTATATGCAATGCTTGATTGCAAGTTAGACTATTGATTATAGAGTTTTAGGAGATAAAAAATGAGTTGCGTGCTGTATATACATAAAATTTCAACCACTTCTTAGAGCCATACTTCTAGAAAACAGTAACTTGAAAATAATAATGGAAAGAACAAAGTACTCTAATCAAAAGTACAGGGGAATAAATTGTTATGCTCGACACGACCCCTCAAGAGAGGTAGCGATGAGAGTGGCTTGCAAATGCATCTGCAAGGTGGTTAGTAGAGTAATCATGTTTGATAACTTGATGCGCTTGTACTTTGTAACACACGGCACGCAACATGCTTCCTTCCATTGTGAAAGAATGGATTGTGACAACGATATGACATATCAACGTTGTCACAATAAACCATTCGAGTTGTAGGAATTGTTACATATAGTAAATTTTTTATCCAAACAAGTTTGGCTAAGCAAGGATTTTTTTTTTTTGACTAGACTCAGAGGAGGCTCTGTCATTAGGATCCCCTGCCCAATCAGCGTAGACATATATATATGAAGACTCATGTTATTGGTGCACTAAATCTGAAGCCCATACTGAGTAGTTCGTTCGAGGTACAGGAACACCTTTTTAACAACCTTCCAATGTTTCTTTGTTGATCGATACATGAATTGTGATACTTTATTAATGGTAAAATATACTAATTTACCAGTTAGCGGATGATATTGTGTGGCATCAACAGGGAACCATCATTGGCACGTAGTTGATGAGTGGTACTCTTGGGTGTTTAGATTCCATTGTTGTTTTGCATATTAAGTTCAATCAAGACATCAAGAATATATTTGGTCCGAGATGGCAACAGGCCCTTAGATGTCTTACGAATCTCCACTACAAAAAAGTAGTGAAGACTATCCATATCTTTTTAAGAAAAACAAGACGTCAAGGAAGATATTTATCCTCCACTAGGCCTGACGAGTAAGAAGAGATTCATAAATGCCTGTTATTAAAATATCATCAACGTTACGAGGATGTACAACTCACAATAAACAATGAGTTGTTGGATTCAGATTTAACAAACCCCATTTGTTGAAGATGACCTTTAAGGGCTGAACATTCATCCCCTTATTTTCTATATTAACAAAGGCATTAAACACATCTATTAGTGTTTGGAAAGTCACTCAATAATTGGATTTGAATGTTATTGCATAGAGGTGACATATTTGGATGAGTACCAATGAATTGGGTGTAATTAGAGCACCTCATTACACTTTCCAATTCTTAGGGAGAGGGTGACAATTAGAATAATTACATAGGTAATTACACCCAAGTCCAATTACCATGTCTTTCAAACATTCATACATGAATTAATTGTAAGAAATTATTTTTTTATGCAAGTTTAAGTTAAAGAAATTATATTATAAACATAAATATGTATGAATGTTTGGGACGACTATCACAACAAATTTTTGAAGTTATATTATAAATCTTAAAAAATTGTATTATAAAAAATAATTTATGTGTATTTTATAAAGTTATAACAAAAAATTATATTATTTAAATCCTAAAAATTTCTAAAGTTATGACCAAAAAGTATATTATAAAAAATAATTCGCTTGTTATAAAAGACTAAAAATGTTATAATATACTTATTTATAAAAAAGAAAGTATGGAACTTATTGCTTCCATGCTATATATTATAAAAATAATATAGTTATTTACATAAAAAAAATTTGCCTCGAGAACTCTTCAATTTGAGACATTCAAAACTTCAAAATGTGGTTGAGAACTCTTCAATTTGAGACATTCAAAACTTCAAAATGTGGTTGAGAGGAATTTGCTGTTCTAAAAAAAAATTTCTCATATTAACAGCACCACCTTAGTATAGCATAAAAAAATAAGGTTGAATTATACTAGCATGTTGTATACTTCGTAACCTCATTTATAGGTACAATTGGGATGATCCATTGAAGAGCACATGAAACAAGAAGATTTTTATAATCTTAACGACGCAAATACAAATTCAGATTCAAATTTAGATGATGACTAACTCTATCAAAGACCAATTGATGATGATAAGGAGTAATGGAGTATATGTTAAATGCTAAAGAGGGAATAACCCAAAAATATGGAATGATAGAGAAATTAGATAAAATTGTATATGATGCTTAATTTTCTTTTTTCTTTTATCAGAATAGTATTATCGACTACTCTCTTGGATTAATATATTACATATGATGATTTAATTTTAATTTTTATTACTAGTTTAGAAATTCTTTTATCGTAGTGATAGTTTTTTTTATAGTAGTTAATGTGTTTTAGAAACATAAATCATGTAATAATGAAATTATAAATTATACTACCAAACATGACATGTGGGATTACGATGTAATTATAATCTGTTAGCCAAACATGTTTAGGGATTGCAATTCTTTGTAATTACAAAAGAGAGCAATTACTACCCTAATAATTATAATTCCATCCAATTACTCCATGTTGACTTAACAGACCCTAAATTATTTGTCTTAACAGACCCTAAATCATTCCTCACTAGAATGCTCACTACTCTTGCTACTTGAACTAGTAGGACTAGAAGGTATAGAAATTGTGCTTTCACACCCTTCCTTTCAGTTTTAGTATTACTCACATATGAGGAAACCTACGTTGAGTTACCCTTTCACCATTACTTAATCCATTAGCACATTTCTCTTTTAAGGATGACTTACCAATGTTATAACAAACACCTTTATTAGAAGCCTTTTTTAACAATCCCAACTACGGCATCACTAGGGCATCTTCACTAGAGCCTGCCTTTTAGAAGAGTCACCAATCTTTCCAAGCATGGAACCTATGCCAACCCTTCTCAATATTTTTCTAAAATACACTTCCATTAACAAATTTCTGTTTGAGGCATTTTCAATCAGAAGAATATAATGAGTAACAAAAATAAAAAGCATCAATAAATTTTAAGACTAACATTCAATACTATTAGTGCCCTGTTTACTTTAACTAACGACAATTATTGCAAGCATTGAATCACAAATCCATCCTAGACAATAATAACAAACATTTTCCACTATTACAATATTTTGTAAGTAAAACCTCCACTGTAAAACCTCCACTTAGAAAAGATCTATTGCCATCCTTTAATCTTTTTTAAGAGTCACATATTCATTACAATAAACAAAACTAATAAGCCATTGTGGCTTAATTCCCCATGCAAGATCTTTCATATTTTGCATTAAAAAGTTGCTCTTTCTTTGGTGTAAACATCTTCTTAATGTATTCAAAAACTAATCTACGGGCTTGAGAATATATTCAACAACTCTGTTTTAGTTTGCACATGAACAAGTTAGCAAAAGTATTTAACATTGGTTCTAAATTTCTCTTTTGACAAAAAAGTCAAGATAGTGTTAGTTTTTTGTGCCTTTAATGTAGTAATTTTATCATATTTTATAAGTTACTGAAATGGTTAAGCTGGTTATTCATGGAAATATACAAATTTTATTCATTATATCTATGTTAGAATGTCCTCAATGGTTTTGTATGTAAAACAAGTGGTGAAGTAAATATTGACCCATTGATTACCTATGGTTTAACTAATATTAAGTTTAGAGTCTCAAATTTAAAGAGAGTTGAGAGTTAATTGAATAAAATAGTGAGTTGATGGATTTTACTAAAAAACTTGAAAATATTTGGTTGCTGATTGGTAATTAGTTGAGTTACAATCCTGGTTCAGTTAAGTTGGAATGACTAGTTCCTTAGTGGGAGACATAATGATTAGCGACGGACGATAGTTTTGGACTATGGAGATCATGGAGATCATGCAAAATGAGAATATATATATATATATATATATATATATATATATATATATATATATATATATATATATATATATATATATATATGAGAAAGGATATTTCATAAAGGAATTCTTCTCAAATTTTTTTACAATTTTTTATCATTTGCATTGTTTTCTTTGGTTGCTTCGAGGAAGAGAAAGTTAAGGAAAACTCTGTATGGGGCAGTGAATGTGAGACTCAAATCTGGAAAGTAGAGAATTCAATAAGATGGTAAGCTCCTAAGTCTCACTGTACCCGTAAATTAGAGGAAAGAGAAGTAAGAATTCCTAAAAAGTTTCTGTATAATAATGGATTCGAGGTTTTAAGGTTTGAATACCTTTGGTTTAACCGATATATCTAGTTGTCATGCTTAGTTTCCAGGACAAAGGAGGCTTTGGTATTTGGACAAGCTAAACTGATGAAGACGAAGGATTTAAGGTGAGTTTCTGTACTTTACCTTTGGGTGATTGATGATGTTATGCTTCTTGTATGATCTGCGTTTATGTCTACTTTGAGTTTTTTTGAATCCATGATTGTGTATTAATATGGTGAATGAGTATGTTGTGTATGCATAACACTATGTAAGTATGTGTACACTTACAAATATGTTCACTGGATGTCAAAGGGTTGTGAATTGACATATTAACTAATGGCGTCCTGTATGTTACAGTAATAAGTACAATGACTTCCATGAAATACATGTTTATTATATGCAAAGTACGGAGGGAGTTACTTTGACGGGGTAGATGAAGATAGGAAAAATTGGCATAATGGAGGAATGAGCGAATTGTTATGGGATTCAAAGGAGTTTGACGGCATCGTGGATTGGATATCTAGTAGCCCTTTGGGACGACACTGTGACAATGATTATCTACTGGTCCTTCAGGGTAACACCATATAAATGGTATATAGGTCATTCGAGGCGACACCTTGAAAGGGGTTTATTAATTCTTTAGAATCAATAGTCCATGGTTAGCTATGACATAATCCAGTGGTGAATAAGTACACTTTACGGTGAAGTGGAGTCTGCCATGATAGTAAACAAGGAAACTTATTAGGGCAAAACAAAGGAATTCACTGTATGACTTGTGTGGCGAGCAAGTCTAGCATGATGAACATGGCACATTTGAAAATGCTGGTAATCATGTTGACATGAGGATCCTCCAAAGGTGCGAAGGTAAGAGAAACGAGTAATAGTGTTTTAAACGCGATATATGCGAATAAATGGGCATTTCCTTAAAGGAATTGGAAAATAAGTATCTGCCATTAAGAGTCTGCTAGTATTGACAAGTAAACCATCAATGGCTACGAGGTAATGAAACAGTTCTTCATGTTTTTAAAATTTAAGTGTTTATTTATAAAGAGGTCACTAGAATAGTTGAAAGATCGCTAAGGGCTACCTTAAGAAGAATGTTCGCTGAAGATTATCTTGGGTGGAAAGTCTGCCAGGAAATAACGGAAGAAGAAGAAGCCCGTCAGGACTATATAGCGCGAGGAGTCCGCTTAGGTCTATCAAATTTGGAAGCCGCCAAAGGAAACCTAAGAAAGAGATTGTCTGTCGGAAACTATCAATTTTTAGGGTTACCTTATTATTGGAAAGGTATGAAGTGGGAAAGTCTTATGGGACTACCTTGCAAGTACGAGTTTATAAAGAAAGATGGGTGTTTATAAATCTGTCACACCCTTCACCCGGTCCGATCGCCGGATCAGGGCAATATGATCTACAACTAACACCAAAAAATTTCAAACAATTTATAATTTTTAAAAAAATTAACATGTGTTTCAATCAGTTATAGATTAATATCGAGCTTACAAAAGTTTAAAACTAAATAGACAATCATTTTGGATCAATTTGAAACAAAATTTAAAAAGATAAGAAAAATATGAAAACAGGGAACATATGACTGTGTCCCGAGGCCGTATAGAAGGGTTGAGGCCGTGTGGATGGGTTGAGGTCGTGTGGATGGGTCACATTGTAACAACCTGTTTTTCAGTGATGCTAGAAATAATGGTTTCAAGGCCATAAATTCGACGAGTAAGTTCATAAATATTATTATTTAATATTTACGAGTCAAATATGGTTTTAAAAAGGTTTTGATATGGTAATTTATATTATATGAATGATTAATTAGGTTCAAATGGTAAGACCCTAAAGTCAAGTGGTTTTAAAAAATGAGGTATCAGGACCTCGTTTCTATAAACCGAGATGTAAATATTTTCATAAATATTTACGGAGTGTTATTAAGGTTGTATTAAAGTTTCGTTAAGAAATTTTAATGTTTCGATAGTTAATTAATTAAAAAGCACTAAATTGTAAATAATGTAAATTTGATCACTATTTGATTTGAGTGATTAAATGGCTTATTGAATAAAGGAAAAGGGAATTAAATGGTAATTAAACCATTTAAATATTTAGTGGATGGTTTTGGGCAACTAAAAGCGTGAAATTTGGATGATTTTTAAATGGACAATATGGTAATTTCATAATTAAATTAATTAAAAGAAACAAAAGGCCAATATGCTATAATCTTTTTGGTTTTCTAAGAACACAACCAAAAACACCATGGAGTTAGGGATGAAGCTTTTGGCCATGGTGATTTCCTCATGCGTGGTAAGTAATTCTTACCCGTTTTTTGTAATTTTGATTTTTTGAGATCGTTACAACTAGGTCCAGCTAGCCCGTACCTTCGATTTTGAAACTGTTAAAGATATCGAATGTTTCCATTGATGAATATATATGATTTTAGATATTAAATGATGAATTTTAAGTATTATTTTTTTATTTATAAGTATTTTATTAAGTGATTTTTGATGAATTTACCGATTAGGGATTAAATTGTTGAAATATTAATAGTTCATGGAATTTTTGTGAAATTGTTGCAAAAATTGGCTGAAAGCTAACAATATTTTTCTGGTATGGGTTTGCAATAAAAATGGTTAATTTGCATGTTTTAGGCTCAGGGACTAAATTGAATAAAAGTAAAATATTAGGGGCAATTTTGTAAAAATGTCAAAATCCTGAATTGCATAAAATAAATTATTTTACTATCTAAATTAATAAATTTAATGAAATTATTAATTTAGATCAAGATTGAGTGGAAAGTCGAGGAGAATAGAAAATTACCAAATAGCCCCTATACTTCGACATTTCTGTAATTTAGTCAAGTAAGTTCGTATGAACTATAATCACTTAAGTGTTGATTAAATTGATTGTTGTTTTCCTAATGTAAATTATTCACTATTATGCAATTTATCAAGTCATGAAATGATGGAAATCCAACTACGTAAGACGATTATCGAGCCCCGTTTGAACATTAGGAATTTGTAGGATACAAATGACATATCTTTAGGGTTACCATGTTTTCGGGTGTTGGTCTTGAATGTCCTACCGGTGGCTGAGGTCCGGCATTTGTTGCAGATACTCCACAGCTCGTGAGAGTAGTATTGTGTAGCTTACGTTCTGACCCATAGCTCGTGTGAGCAATGATGTAAAGAAAAGTAAATGTTACGGTTATATGTTTAGCGCACTTCATGTGAGCTTTCCCATGTATTCGATGATATTCTAAATGGTTCAACGGGTAAGAAAAATGAAAGGAACGGTAAATGTTCAAATGAACTCTATCATGTATTTATGAAAAGGATTGAAAAGGTAAGCTTTCACTTGGCATTATGCATATGTTCATGGAAAGGTTAAATGATTCAAATAAAAAATGTTCACATGGAAATGAATCATTATATGTATAATTCAAGTAATTTATGTATGTATGCACGAATTCATGCATTGATGATGATGTTTAGGCTTGTGCCAAGCTTGTGTTCATGGTTGATTTTTATGCCTATGCTTTGTAATATGCAAATGGAACGGGTAAGAAAAGGAAATGAAACGGTAAGTTCATAACTGGGACAAAATATGCTAATATAAAATAATTGATGAGTTAAATGATGCATTTATATGTGAGAAAACTACCTATTCTACGGATGAATCTACCTATATCATGGATAAATACACTAAGTCGGGAATTGATAATGTTGTTTAGGCTTATGATAAGTATTGGGAACATAATGGAAAGTAAGTAAATTGGAAGGTGTACAATCTTATAAAAAGGTTGATGATTATATAATATGTCTCATAAAATCCTATCATGTTATGGATGATAAATACGTGCAACATTAATAAACTTACTCATTTATGAGTTGATGATTATATAGATTTATGAATCTTATGGCATTGGTATAGGTTTATGTTTATTCTATAAAGTTTATCATTGAAATGAAATATTATGCTTAAAGTTTATATGAGCTTACTAAGCAAACAATGCTTACATACTTATTTTCCTTTACCTTACAGATTATCAGAAGCTCGATCGGTTTGGAAACTCATCGGAGATTTATCACACTATCCAGAGATTATGTCGGTAGATTTTGATGTTTTAATCAATGTTATAATGGCATGTATATGTGGACTTGTGGTTTATGTTGTTGATGAGTTTGGCATGTATATGTCATTTTGGTTGATGTAACCTTGGTACTTTTGATACCTTGTTGATGTGTGTTGTTTTGACAATCTGATAATACATGTGAGAAATGGTCCAAATGGTAATGTTAGTTTGACATGGCATGAATCTAGTATGGTATGGTTGAAATGTGTAAATTGTGATATGATTTGGTATGGAAAATAAGTTAGTTGATGAATGGTTAAATATGCACATGTTTAGGTATATTTGATACATTGTGATTGAGGTGCCTTTTGGCGTATTGGTTGTATGGATAAATGACCTTTTGAATTGGTCTTATTATGCATGTTTTAGGTATGTTTTGAGGTTTAATTGAATGTGCAAATGGCTTGTAGGTGTGTGCTTGAATTAGGTGAAAGAAATGCCTGAATTTGGCCTATTTTCTGTCCACATAGCCATACAACAGGACCGTGTGTCCTTTGTAAGTTTTAAAAGTGGTTTTTCAAAAGTTACACGGCTTGGCCTCACACACCACACGGCTTGGCACACGGGTGTGTGAGGCCATTTCGAAGGTTACACGGCCTGGCACACGGACATGTGGCTTGGTTGTGTGACCCAAGTTAGAGAGTTACACGGGCACGAACACGGGCTGGGACACAGTCGTGTGTCCCTACTTCGAATGTCCACCGGCCTGAGACACGAGCGTGTGTTTCAACCGTGTGACCCTGCATTGTGAAATTTTCTATTGTTTTTCAATAAGTTCTAAATCTTTCGATTTAGTCTTGAATCATTTTTAAAGTGTCTCTAAGGCCACGAGGGCTCAAATAAGGGATGATATACATATGTTTGAATGGACTATGATACGATTTATGAAATGTTTAGAAATGAATGATTATAAGTTACATTTTTACGGTAATGCTCTGTACCCCTATTTCAGAGACAGATACAGGTCAAGGGTGTTACACACATGGCCATATGAGTAATCCTTGTAACAACCTGATGTCATGTGAAGTTAGGGTCATACGGCCATGTCACCAAGTTCTTTGACAAAGCTCAGCCTGTGTGGCTCAAGAACATGGTTGTGTGGCCAGATTGTTTGCAATTCGAATATAAGGTCACACGACTATTTCGCTAGGCTGTGTAACTCCCTAAGACTGTGTGGAAAAACCTATACCAAAATTAAATAGACTACATGGACATGTGGGGTGACCGTGTGGGACACATGGCCGTGTGGTAGACCGTGTGCACCTTAAATAACTTCAAAATCAAGCCATTTCACCTACCATTGCTTGGTTACCAAGCCATACCATTTGAACCTATAAATACCCATTTCAAAACACACCAAATCATGTCAAAACATGCCATATGCCATTCAACCTAAGTTCCTAACCAATATGCTCACAATTGCATCTAAATTTACAAATCAAAACAACCAAAATGAATATGCTCAAACATACCAATTCGTTAACATTATATTACATTTTATCAATAACTTACTTAAGCACAACTAACTTTTAAATCAACTTCATAATTCAACATCAAATATATCAAAACATATCAAGCATCTTTTGTAACATCCCGAATTAGGGCCTAGTCAGAACAGTGGCTTTGTGACCATAAATCCGATGTAAGAAAATTTATATTTATTATATTTTTATGGTTTACGATTTCACGAAATGATTTCGTGAAAATTTCGTTCGAAAATTTTGACGTTTGGGCACTCAATTTAGTCAAAAGACTAAATTGTAAAAAGTGCAAAAGTTGAGTTCCATATGTTAGAAGTGTCCAATTGTTATGAGTTTTTAAATTGGAGGTCCTTAAATGGTAAATAGACCATTGGTTAATTGTTGGACAAAAATAGACATGAAATGGGTGTAATAAAATATTTTTAAGTTAGGGGCATTTTGGTAATCTAATAATTAAAAGAATTAAAAAGCCAAAATAGCCAAATTAGCCCATCTTCTTCATGCTTCAGCTGAAACTTGCATGGACACCATAGCTAGGGTTTGGCCAAGCTTTCCAAGCTCATTTGTAAGTGATCCCAAGCCCCGTTTTTAATGTCCTTTACATTTTTGAAGTCCCGATAACATGGTCTACTCATTTCTACCATTATTTTGAGCTAGGGTTTATGTTTAAAAATTTTCCCATGAGTGACATGCTTGTATTTTGATGTCTAATGGTAGAAAATGAGTGTTGGGTGTTAAATAAACGACTTTTACTAAGCGATTTTCAATGAAAACGTCCGAAAGGAGTGTTTTGTAAAAGTTGTAAAATTGGTCATAAAAGGGTGATTTAGTGGAAATTAGGGGCTGCCATAGTTATGAAAATGATTCGGATAGGCTTAAAGTGCAAGGAAATTGAATAAAAATCATTTTACGAGCCTATAGGCCAAAGTGTAAATAAGTGAAAGTTTAGGGGTCAAAATGAAAATCTGTAAAAGTATGATTTATGGACCCATTTGAATAATGTGAGTAATAAATGAGCTATATTTGTAATGTTAGATCAAGGAAATTGAGATTCGGGCTTAAATCGAGAAAATACAAATTTTGGACTAAAATGATAATTTTGCCGTTTCCGTATTCGAGGTAAGTTCGTGTGATTTAATAAGCATATTATTCATGTTATTATGGTTATACATGAAATATATCTTACTATTATTGTGTTGAAATTGATGTTAATGGAAATTTGATGGAAATTGACATTTTAAATGAAATAAATAAGTTTGTATGAAAACTAGGTGATATGTTATTTTTATAGTATGGACTAATGTCCAAATAAACATGAAAATGTGTTGAATTGAATGTACATTGCATGATCATCTACGCATATTGATATACTAGATGAAAAGAGAAAATCCTGGTTGAATAAAAAGGAATAACTGATGGATTTCCCGGAAATGTATTGATGGTAAAAAGGATCTAGCTCGGACGGGTGTTACTTAACTGATCGAGCCTCCCGAAGAATATGTGTGCTGAAATGAGAAATGAGATCTTGCATGTGTTGTAGAAAGGATTTAGCTCGGACGGGTAATCCATCGATCTCAGTATAGAAAGGATTTAGCCCAGACGGGTAATCCGATTGAGGACTGAATTTAGCCTAGACTGGCAATTCAGATATGAGCTTATGAGAGCAATTGTCATTGAAAGAGATTTAGCCTGGACTGGTAATCCCGACATTGCTCTATGAGATTATATCACGGGGGATTTAGCATGGACTGGTAATCCCGCCGTAATGAGTGAGGTTCGCGGGAGTGCGTACTTGAAATGATCACTTGCATGACTTGACGATAAATGTGAAATCCATCGAGATTTTGAGAAATTCAACAGGATAAAAATGAGAAATGAGGATGGAAATTATTGAATTGATGAGCTCCTCTAAGGCTAATGATATGATGTATTGATATGAGGAAAGAAATAAAGAGTTCTTGCCAGGATACATCATGTATGTTATATGATACTAATATGATGTATATGAATTGTCATGTTCGGACGAGTGTTGTGCTAAATGATAGCACAGGTAAGTACTCGAAACTCATGAGCATGTGTTTGACATGAGAAATGAAATGGACTTGTGATGATAGTGCAAATGAATGTATGATATTTATGAGAATAATTTCTATGACAAATTTGTGATGGTTTTCATTATGTTGCACTAAGACAGATTAGTACAATAGAAGTGGTCCAAATTTGAAAATCCACTAAGAATTGTGGAAGTCGAATTAAAGGCTGAATAAAATATGAAATTGATGTTTATCGAGTCTAGTTTCAGATGAAAGAAACGGTGTAAGTAAAGGAATCTCATATTATGAGATATTGGAATTTTTGTGAAACAGGGTCAGAGTGATCTCAGACTCCCTTATCTTAACTTTTGAAAATCAATAAAAATTGTAAAAAAATCATTATGGGTTATAATTTATATGCCTAAAATCCTAAATGAGTAAAGTATAATCTGAGTTCCGTACCATGAGATAATTAATTCGTAGTGAAGAGAGGCTGGAACTATAAGATCGTGAAATAGGGGTAACTTTAAAGAATAAATTGTACTTATTGGCTGGACTAAAAATTATGAAAATTTTATGGTAAGAAGATATATGAGTATAGTTTTTGGGAAAATTAACAAATCTTGATTTGGAGTTCTATAACTCGAGATATAAATAATTTAGTGACCGTGACTTAGGAAAATAACTTGACTGGACTTTGAATAAATAGAAAGAATTGAAAATAACATGTTATCACATTGCTTATTATTTTTCATGCGAGCTTACTAAGCATAAAGCTTACTCCCTCCTTTCCATTTCTTTAGTGTTTTCAGGTCGGCTCGGGGTTGGAGATTGTCAGAGGCAGCATCACACTATCAAGCCATCCCCTTTGGATTGTTAACATGTATAAGTTAAGCGTACACAAGTGAGTGGCATGTATAAAGACTTAGTCTTTTGATATATGTGTTTCATGATTTGGCCAATGTATAGGCTTATAATGATTCAATTGTATATAGCCATGAGATGTGGCTTATATTGATTAATGGGTTGTAACCCTATTATATGTGCATGCACAAGCTTAAAAGTTTCATGTGATGTGAGTATGTGACTTGCTATGTTGTGTTTAACTTAGTATAAAATGAGTATGTAAAACACATGAATCATGACATGCAAATGCTATGCTTGTGGCCAAATTGAAGATGTTTACTCATTAAATGGATGTCATGTTATATGTTATGGATGTTGTATAAATGTGTGAGGGTTTATGGTTAACCAAGCTTGAAAAATAGCCTAAGTGTTAGCCACAAGGCAGAGACACGGCTGTGTGTCTCAGCCGTGTGGGGGACATGGCCTTAGCACACAGGCGTGTGACTTGGCCGTGTGACCCTATTTCATTGTTGACATCATAAACAGAGAGCTACATGGGCTGAGGACACGGGTGTGTCCCATGCCACACGAGCATGTGTGACCACACGGCCTAACCCACACGGGCATGTGACTCTCTAAACTTGGAAAATTTCCTAAGCATTGTAAAATTTCCAGAAGTTCTCGGTTTAGTCCCGAATCACCCCCGATATATGTTTTGGGCCTCGCAGGCCCGTATAAGGGACAATATGCATGTGTTTAGATGTTTTTAATTTGAACGAAATTTTATGGCCCGATTTTATGAAATGATGTACGTTTAAGTCCGATAACGCCTCGAACCCTATCCCGGCATCGATACAGGTAGGGGGTGTTACATCTTTTCACATCTAAGCATTAACCAAAAAATATAGCATAACAAGACATTTCTCTCAACCATATGGATATTAAGCAAACACTTTAAGCAATCTAACAAGTCATCAACCAAATACCATTACCTTCTCATATATACATATACACTTATAAACATAATAAGCAAGACGATCAAGATACAAAATAAATTTTATAACTAAAAGGCTTTTTAGGTACTTGCTGATAACTCTTGAAAAGAGTTATATTTTATACCTTTAGACTTTGATTAATTGCCTATACTTAGGTAAGTTTAGTTGCATCTTAGGATTTTCCATTAGTATTTTTAGGAAATTGCATTAAAAGGCCTGGACTATACTTAAATGTTATTACATGTTACTTCTAATTGTTTGTGTGAAGGATTTTTGTTAAGTGGTAGGTGCAGAATGTGAAAAAGAAGTAAATGAGTGAAGGTTTGTCGTGGCAAAAGGTTGGATAGTTTGCCAACATGAATGTTGTGGAAATGCTAGCAAGTGACTCAGTCAACACTTAACTGTTACCAGCCTTGCTGTATGTGTACCAGAAAATTCAGCCTAAAAAAGAGGAAAAAGATCATGGGATGATGGACCTACTCTAAGAGGTATAAAACCCAACAAGAAAGAGGAAAAAAGAGGGGGAAAAAAGAGACGGTTGAGAAGACAATTTGAGAAAAATGTTTCTTGGACAGGAGTAGAGGATAAGGTTGAGAAAAATGCAAAATTGTAAGGGAAAAGAAGGTAGTTCCTCTTGGTCACCTTTAGATTGCGACGCTGAAGCTATGGGGCTGGATAGGCGAACACCATCTTCCTGAAGTTCTTGTTTTACTTCTTTATTTGCTACTTTGTGAATTGAATTAAAAAGAATGATGTTTAATGCTATTCTAAATGTGAATGTTATTTTCCAGCCCATGAGTTAATCTCATAGGGTTGTGATTGCTTGATGAAACCTTTATTCCATTTAATCACTAAGGCCTAGATTAGTTTTAATTTACTATTTCATTCGGTGGTATTTATGAATTGTATGCATATAATTTCTAAACATAGACGAATGTGCAACATGTTTATGAAATTAATTTAATACTAACAATGTTAGGTTAGTTAGATGGAAATTGAATGATATGAGTAAGTATTCAAATGAATACTTGTAGCAGTCTCTAGACATAGAGCAGCGTTCCAAATGGAAAGAAAACAAAACAGTGTTGGGTACTGTGCTAAAGGCATAGGCATATATCACTTTAGGCAAGGTAACTTGCGGTCTTAGTCTTGAAAGAAACAGACCATTTTAGATCTCTTCTAAGTAGTAGAATAAGATTGATGCTGCCGATGCATGTTTGGTTAACAAGGGTAGATTCTCAGTAATCTCAACCTTCCAAGTCAACATTGTAGATTCTTTAACCTTTGCCATAACATCACTATTTTCACATCCTTAGTTGTTACTTGTTTACATATTATTCACGTAATCATTCTCATAATTGCCATAGCATACTTACTCTTGTCTTGCCTGTAACACCCCTTACCCGTACCCGAGACCGAGACCGGATACGAGGCGTCACCAGACATGAACTTGAACATTTTCAGGAAATACGGGTTATAAAATTTCATTCCATTATAAAATAGATCAAATTCCATCATAATGTCCCTATTATGGGCCTACGAGGTCCTAAACATACATTGAGAATGACCCGAGACTAAATCGAGATCTTACGAAAGTTCATAAAATTTTTCCTAGGCAAAGCCTCACACGCCCGTGTGGAGGCAATACACATGCCCGTGTGCTTTGGGATACGCCCGTGTCCTCTACCCGTGTTGAATTTATGAAAATTATTTTCCATTTCGAACCTACAGGGGTTTTCACACGGCCAAGCACACGCCCGTGTCCCTGGCCCATGTCTTTCACACGGCCTAGTCACGCCCGTGTGGCCGCTCGTGTCTGAAAACTCGAGCATTCTGTTTATGACGTCAGCATGCATTTAGGGGCACACAGCCAAGACACACGCTCGTGTGTCTAACCTGTGATCGAAACTGACTTAAAATTTTAGGTGCAAGGGACACAAGGCCATACCACACGCCCATAAGGGCGATCCGTGTGTCACACACGGCCTAGACACGCGCCCGTGTGTCTACCCGTGTGGACCTTATCAGGCTATTTTCCAAGCCTTTGGTCACCTTCTACATCCCTTATACTTAAAGGTTACCAAAATACAAAGAAAGACATGATTGTACACTTACAAATAACCTTAATAAGCCTCATTACATGTAAACCTCGTATCATCGATTTAACATATGCTAGGTTATTTCTTTAATTTTAAGGATTTCCATGTCTCGTTAACGCTTTTAAAATTGGCTCATTATTGTAACTCATTGCCAATTATGGTCAAGCCATCCCATGCAAACATAAGCATGCATAAATTTGTAGGTCATAACCTACTTCAAAATGAGCCAATTCCCATGCCCTTATACAAAAAGATAGGTATATCTTTACATGCCTTCATTTTGGCGAATCAAATGACACATATAACAAAATAAACCAAAAGCCCTATACATGCCATTGAACCAAATAAAAGTGTCTTTATACCAAAGCTGGACTAGTTGATAGTGTGTCGATTCTCCAACCATCTTCTAATCTTTATGAGTCCTTGAGCTCTGTAAGACAGGGACAAGAGAGGAGTAAGCATTTACATGCTTAGTAAGCCCAAATAATTGGAAAGTAAACTTACCGAGTAATTAGCATACAACCATATTAAGGAATTAAACCAACAAGAATGGAATGGTTTCCCTATCACATGCACTCAGTCAACAAGTTAGCCACAATAATAATGCACCATGTAATTTGTCTTAGATGAGCTCATCATTCATCATTTCATTTATATACATCATATTAATCCCGTTGAGTTTCTAGGAAATCCTGATGGATTATCCATTTACCGTTAATTCATAAGAATGATCATTTCAGGTATGCACTCCCGCAAATCTCACATTTTACGGTAGGATTACCAGTCCAAGCTAAATCCCCCGTATCGTAAACACATAAGGTGATGTCGGGATTATCAGTCCAGGCTAAATCCCTTTTAGCGAAAAACACCCTTAATGAGCTCTGATTTGAATTATCAGTCCAGGCTAAATTCAGACCCTAATCGGATTACCCATCCGGGCTAAATCCACAATGCACACATATTCTTCCAGAGGCTCGATCACTCAAGGAACACCCATCCAGGCTAGATCCTTTTTATATTTGAGATTAACGGATTACCCATCTGGGCTAAATCCTTCTGCAACACATGCAGGATCTCAAGTAACATGTAAATCGTGGTTTATCCACCGAACTTCCTTTTTAACCTCAACCGGGACATTTATTAACATGTCATTATTAAAGATACATTTCATGTATTTTCATGCCATCGTCAAATGAAATTATCATATATTCATAAATCATGCAATTAGGCATATTATGAGTTTACTTTAAGTTATCCGAACTTACCTGGTACTCATCTCGGTATCGTGTTTTGGTTATTCCGAAACTTTTCATTTTCCTCAATCGACCTCCAAAATTTGGTCCTCGGGGTCTATAACAATAAAAATAAATCATTAACAACTCACATTATACTTTTCAAGTCTAAATTTCACCCCTAGTCCAAATGACCGTTTTGCTTCTAACCTTTCATATTTTAAAGATTTAGTCCCTGGGCTCGTATAATGAAATGTATGCAATTTCTACATTACCGAAGCCCAGCCAAATGTTCTTTCTTCTTATAGAAGCCCACATTTTTTCCATTATTTGACATTTGTACCTCACATTTTACATCTTTTGCAAAAAGGTCCTTTTAGGGGTTTTTCATGAAAATCACCTAGGAAAAGATGTTTAACACACATCCAACTTCCATATTTCTCCATAAACCATCAAAATACAAGTAACTCATGCATGGGTAAATTTCTAAACATGAACCCTAGCATGAAATATGGGTATAAATAGACAGAGTAAGCTACCGGGATTTCAAAAACATTAAGAACATTAAAAACGAGGCTTGGGAGCACTTACTATTGAGCTTGAAAATGTTAAAAACCCTAGCTATGGAGACTTGAGAGTTTCGGATGGACAAGGAAGAAAAATGGCTGATTTTTGCCTTCTTTTTCCTATTTTATTTCATTAAATTGCCAAATGACCAAAATACCCTTAAGCCTTTTCTTTAAGATTTCATCCATACAAGCCCATTTTTGTCCAAAAACTTAGAAATTGGGAGAATTTCCCTTTATTACCTTCTAATAAATAATCTAAAGCAATTTCATGCAAATTTCTTCTAGAATCCAAGTTTTGAAATTTATTCAATTTGGTCATTATTTTCCAATTAGATACCTTACTCATAGAATTCCTTCATGAAACTTTATCACATGCATATTCTCATATTCTAGACCTCATAATAATCATAAAATAAATATTTTGATGTCGGATTTATGGTCCCGAAACCACTATTCCAACTAGGCCCTATTTCAGGATGTTACATTGCCATAACATTTTCATTTATTTGTTACAACTCACATATTACAGACATCAGTATTCCTTAATCATCTCTATATTCTTATTATTGTTTTTGCTGTAGCATTAATCTCACTCTTTTATAATAACTTGACCAATTTATACCTAATCGATCCCTGTGGAGATGATCTCACTTACCACGTTATTACTTGAGCTGACATGTATACTTGCACAATTCACATAGTATATTCACATGTGACAAGTTTTTGGCATCGTTTCTGAGAATCAACAATTTGGTGAAAGTTGGTTTGGTTATTTTACTTAATTCCATTAGTTTTATTTAACTTAATTGTTTTTAATTTCTACAGGTTTGCCGTTAGTGCATGGGTAGAGGCATTCCAGCTAACGAAGAGTATCTTTTTAACCTTGAGATCAAGAGAACTTTGAGAAGAAGAAGAAGAAGAAGAAGAAGAAGAAGAAGAAGAAGAAGAAGAAGAAGAAGAAGAAGAAGAAGAAAAAGTGCGTAACATGGCTAGGGACAGGAATTGTAACACCCCTTACCCGTATCTGACACAGGACAAGGTACGAGGCATATCAAACTTAAACGTACACAAACATGCAAAGCCCGGCCACAAAATTTTGTCCAAATTAAAACTTTTTCAGACACATGTATATTATTCCTTATACAGGCCTCCGAGGCCTAAAACATACATCAGGGTGGTATGGGAGCAAACAGAGAACTTAAGGAAAGTTTTATAAAATTTCCCATGTTAAACCTCATACGCTCGTGTAGAGGTATTCCACACGATCGTGTAGAGGTATTGCACACGCCCGGCTGCTTAAGACACGCTCGTGTCCAATACCCGTGTGGAATTATTTTTCATTTTGAACCTACAGGGGTTTTCACACGGCCGAGCACACGCCCATGTCCCTGGCCCATGTCCCTCACACGGCCTCGACATGCCCGTGTGATCGCCCGTGTCCAAAAACCTAGACATTTTGTTTATGACATCATCATCCATTTTGAGGCACACGGCCATGGCACACACCTGTGTACTAGGCCATGTCCTCCACACGTTCGAGACACACGGTCGTGTTTTTACTCGTGTGTTTACTACCATGCATTTTAACTTAGAAAATTTGGGTGCAGGACACACACGGCTATTCAACACGCCCATGGGGCAAACCGTGTGTCACACACGGCCTAGACACATGCCCGTGTGTCTACCCGTGTGGACTTTTGAAAGGCTATCTTCCAAGCCATTAGTCACCCTCATTCATTCTTACACTTATGCGTAAGTCATAACATACAACATGGCATATTTAATCACTTAAATATTCCATTCCATAGCATTTTTGTATCAACATAATAACATCCTATTTCCCAATCATTTTATTATACGATTTATAATCATTCCGCACCAATTTCATGCAACAATAAACTAGTTACCTTAGCTTCAGATTTTGCATTCATGTCCATAGTCATATTAAGTCGTTAAGTCATCTTTATCTTATCATGCGTTCATCAAGAAACAACATATCATATCATCAAGGCATTATCACATGCATGCACGGGTAATTATAATTACAACCCAATGATCAAATATAAGTCATATCACATGGATATTACAAAGCAAATCATCATCATCATCGTAGGCCTTCACATTTTGGCCAAATAGCATGACACATATCACAAAATAACCAAGTCCCCTATACATGCCATACTCAAAATAATACATTTACCATACCAAATGATCTTTTGATAGTGTGATCGAATGCTCCGACAACATCCGATCCCCGAGCTAGCTTGGCGGAACTACAAGGAAGAAAATTAGAGGGGAGTAAGCATTTAAGCTTGGCTAGTCCACATGAAATAATATGCAATAATAATATGCACCATCATGCAAAATCATAGGAACATATTCACAATTTCTCATCATCCAAACCTTTTTGGCTTACTTATTTGATAATCACATATACACATGCGAATTCACTTTTTTGTCACATGTCATTCTTTAACAGGAAATTACATATGAGAATAATGTATGTACCTGTACATACTCGTAGCATCTTAAATAAATTTACCTGGCCCACCTCGGGCTTTCATCACATCGTTCTTTATATCAATTGCCAAACTTCTTATTAGATTTCCCATTGAATTATCCGTTGAACTCTCAGAATACCATGGGATACATGGAAACTTACACTTGAGTTCCATATAAACATGGGTAGAACCCAATAACATGTGTCGTATCCGTTTTCAACTCAGACCGCTCAAAGAACTCAGATGCTCGCATCTATAATGAAATCGAACCACTCAACGAGCTCAGATGCTACATATCTCACGAACTTGGACTGTTCAACAAGTTCAGATTAACAACATGTTTCACGAGCTCAGACCGCTCAACGAGCTCGGATATCATATACGTCACGAACTTGGACCGCTCAACAAGTTCGGAATTCTTAAATTCCTAGTGACATGTCACTTGTATCCTAAACCATTCCTATGGTTCAAACGAGATTACTTTTTCACTTATACATGGAAATTTCGGTTGCGATTGCTCGTGGTGTCGGAATAACATCCATAACTTTTCTCATGCTTGCAATGTCATCAATAAACATAACATATACAATGATGACATGATGATAACCATGCAATATCAATGCATTAAAACATATCATATTGTCACATTATTTACATATGTACTTACCTCGGTACAAAATGATAATAATCGAGTCTAATCGTCATATACTTTATTCTTCCCTTGATCGAGAATCGGTTCACATATTTCTTAATCTATAATGCCAAATTTAACTCATTTATTAATCACATTTTTCAAATCAATCCATAACTTATGCTTTGGTACAATTACCCTTTTACCCCTAACTTTTCACGTATTTACGATTCAGTCCTTAGGCTCATAAAATGAAATGCATACATTTTTCTTTTTATCCAATCCTAGCCAAACTCATAACATGCTCATAGCAGCCATATTTCCCATTATATCATACATCTCTTTACCCATTTTACAAACTTTACAAGTTAGCCCCTTTTTAGCCATTTTCACTAGAAATCACCTAGCAAAAGATGTTTACCATGTCTCAAACATTCATATTCCTCCATTAATCAACAAAACACATGCACGTGGGTGATTTTTCAAACATAAACCCTAGCTTAAAATATAGCTAGAAATGGATAGATCATGTTACCGGGACTTCAAAAATACAAGGAAAATTAAAAACGGGCTAGGGAAACACTTACTATTAAGCTTGGAAATGTTGAACAAAACCCTAGCTATGGAGTCTTGGTATTTTCGGCAGCTAAGGAGGAAGATGGACAACATTTTCACTTGATTTTTCCCTTTTTATTCTTTTTATTACCAAATGACCAAAATGCCCTTACGGTTTTTCTTTCCAATTTTTCCTATGCATGCCTATTTTCGTCCAAAATTATAGAAATTGGTCAAATTGCTAATTAGGACCCTCTAATTCATAATCTAAAGAAATTTCATGCTTAAAGCTTCTAGAATTCAAGTTTTGCCTTTTATTCAATTTGGTCCCTAAAATGCAATTAGACATTTTATGCATAGAACTTCTTCATGAGAATTTCACCCAAGCATGAATTCATAACATAAACCTCATAAGAATCATAAAATAATTATTTCTATCTCAGGTTTGTTGTCTCGAAACTACTATTCCGACTAGGCCCTAATTCGGGATGTCACAGGAATGATCCTGGTCTGAATGATCCATTAAATCCAAATGGTCAAGATGTTGATCTTCCTATTCATCATGTGATAGATGATCGAGACAGACCTATTCAAGAGCATGTTATGCCAATTTTGGATGGTCTGAATCCAGGGATAGTCAAACCGCACATACAAGCCCAATATTTCGAGTTGAAATCAGTGATATTTCGGATGTTGCAAATAGTAGGACAGTTCAGTGGGTTACCTACTAAAGATCCAAGACTGCATTTAAGAATTTTTATAGAAGTTTGTGATTCATTTCATCAACTTCGCGTGGCTTAATGCTTTACTTTTGGGAGCAGTGACATCATGGAATGATCTTTGCCAGAGATTTTTTCCATAGTATAATCTGCCAAGCATGAATGCCAAGCTTAGAAATGGCATCACATCAATTTGGAAATTGGAGGATGAAACACTATATGAAGCTTGGGAATGATTTAAAGAATTACTTCGAAAATGTTCGATATAGGGGTTTTAGCATTGGAAGCAAATATAGATGTTTTATAATGGGTTGAATACATATACGAGAATGGTAGTTGATGTTTCTGCCAATGGTACTTTGCTGGATAAATATTATATTGAAGCTTATGAGATTTTGGAACATATTGCCAACAATGATTATTAATATCCGACCACGTGAGTTGGGACTGGTAGAAGAACTATTGGCACCGTGGAACTTGACGCAATCACTCCATTGACTTACAAGGTATCATCTTTAACTAATATAATCAAAACAATGAAGAGGCCACCTATAGTTCAGGAGATGAAAACAGTTGAGCTAGCGTGTCTTTATTGTGGTGAAGACCATGTGTTTGACGAATGTCCATCAAATCCAACATCTGTGTGCTACATGGGTAATTTCAACTGAAATAATAACCCTTATTCCAACACCTACAATCTAGGATAAAAGCAACATCCAAAATTTAGTTGGAATAATCAAGCTGCGGGGAATTCTAACAATGCTGCAAGACAGAATGCCATCAGTGAACCACCTAGTTATACTCAATCTATGCCAAGGAAAAATGTGCAACAAGGTCAAATATCGGCTTCATCATCATCATAATCATCATCATCATCATCATCATCATCATCATCTATTGAAGTCTTGTTGAAAGAATATATGGCCAAGAATGATGCCGTAATTTAGAGTCAAGCTACATCCCTTCGAGCTCTTAAGAATCAAGTGGGGCAGATAAGAAATGCTTTAAATTTGAGGCCACAAGGAGCATTGCCAAGTGATACCGAGAATTTTAGAACATAAGGGAAAGAACAGTGCAAGGCCATCACTCTTAGAAGTGGGACTCAACTGAATGAAATCGTTAAAGATGCCATGGCAGAAGAGGGAAAATAAAATTACAACAATGGAAAGATTCTAAAAAGTCTGAAAATCACATTGCGTTTGAAAAGGGTAAACACAAGAATGTTGTAGCAGAATTAGATCATGTTGCCAACAAAAATGCCATAGTAAAACAATATTAGACCTGAAGGATGACCACCTCCACCTTTTCCTCAATGATTCTATAATTTTGAATAGGATATTTAGTTTAGAGGTATTTTGGATGTCTTGAAGCAACTCCATATCAACATACCACTAGTAGAAGCTTTGGAGCAAATACCCAATTATGTGAAATTTATGAAAGATATATTGTCTAGAAAGCGCAGATTGGGAGAATTTGAGACTATTGCTTTCACTGAAGGGTGCATAGCGATGCTGATGAATAAATTACCCCTATAGTTAAAGGACCCAGAGAGGTTTGCTATCCCTTGTTCAATTGGAAATTAGTATGTTGTTAAGGCAATATGTGATTGAGGATCAAGCATAAATCTAATGCCTATGTCTATTTTTAGAAAGTTGGGAATTAGGAAAGCAAGACCTACTACGGTTACATTGCAATTGGCTGATCGATCTTATGCACATTTGGAAAGTAAAATTGAGGATGTACTAATAAGAGTAGATAAGTTTATTTTCCCGACAGATTTTCTTGTTTTAGAATGTGACCCTGACCATGATGTGCCAATTATTCATGGAAGACCTTTCTTTCTATATGCAGGACTTTAATTTATGTACAGAAAGGTGAGCTGACCATAGGGGTAAATGAATTACGTTTAATGTATTCAATGCCTTAAAATGTGCTGATGAGAATAAAAAATGCCATGCCATTGATTTGATAGAAACAGTAGTAAAGGTAGAATTTGCAAAACTTTTGCCACAACAATTCTAATAGTGAGGAAGATTCATTTGAGCAGAGTGACGCAATAATTTTTTAGGACCTTGGTGATCTTGCGGAAGCCAAGCAGCTTGCAGATAGACTAGGGAAGAAGTTTGAATCGTTGGATTTATTAGATCACTCTTTCAAGCCTCTTAAACATTCTATAAATGAACCTCTCACACTGGAGTTGCAAACTTTGTCGCAGCATTTAAAACATGCTTATTTGTGAGAAAAAAACATTTTGCCAGTAGTTATTTCTGCCAAGCTGACACCCGATCAAGAGGTGAGGTTGTTGGAAATACTCTGTCGATCTAAAAAGGCATTGATATATACAATTACTGACATTAAGGGAATCAATCCTGTTATCTGTACGCATAAAATTTTACTGGAGGATTGCTATAGCAACTCTATTGAACAACAAAGGAGGTTGAATTCAATCAGGAAGAAAGTTATGAAAAAAGAAATTATTAAGTGGTTAGATGCTGGCAGTATTTACCCGATTTTAGACAGCTTATGGGTGAGTCCTGTACAATGTGTACCTAAGAAATGAGGTGTCACAGTGATCAACAATGAAAACAATGAGCTTATTCCAATTTGTACTGTCATGGGATGGAAAGTATGCATGGATTACTGCAAGCTCAATAAGGCAACTTGGAAGGACCATTTTCCCTTACAAGTTATGTAACACCCCTAACCCGTATCCGTCGTTGGAACAGGGTTTCAGAGCATTACCAAAACTTTTAGAACATTTCACAACTAATTTATGTAAATTACTATTCATTTACCTATATCATTCAAAACATCCTTTAATTGGACCTTCGAGGTCCGATACAAGAATTAGAATTGAGTAGGGACTTAATTGAAAACTCATAAAATTTTTCGCAACATTTCAAAAATTTTCCAAAGTAACAGGGCTCACACGCTTGTGTGGTCTAGGGACACGCCCCTGTGGTCAGGCCATGTCCTACACACACCCATGTCCTTAACCCGCGTAACTTTATGACTTTTAAGGCATGAAGAAATTGATGTCACATGGCCAAGTCACACGCCCGTGTGCAAGCCGTGTGGCGAATTTAATTTTTGAAATTTAGGTGCAGTTTTCACACGGCTGTGTAACACGCCTATGTCCAAGGCCGTGTCAACCACATGGATGAGATACACGCCTGTGTCTTTGCCCATGTACCCAATTTGAGCATTTAGTTTCTCATTTTTAAGATGTAGGGGACACACGGCCAGGCTACATGCCCATGGAACAAGTCGTATGTCACACACGGCCAAGACACACGCCGGTGTGTTTGCCTGTATGGACGAAATAAGGCCATTTCCTAGCCTCATTTTTCACGAAAAACTCACTATTTTCCTGCACCAAAACATACCAAACACATTCCAACCATTTCAAGCATTCAAATTTAACAAACTTCATCATTCAACAAGGCATATCATTACATGCATATGTGTTTATAAACTTACCTTGGATTAACTTTGGCATTAGCATCATTTGATCACATATACATAACATATCATATATGAATATATCATCATAACCTACTTAATCATACCAAAATAATCCATTACTAGCCATTCTAATGGCTAGGTTACAAAACAACATTTTCAAGCCACTATTGGCCAAGTTGTCCTATACATGCCATTATACCAAAATGATTTTACTAAGTATACCCAAAATTACTAGTTGATAGTGTGATGATGCATCAGTGATCTCCAACCCTCGTGAGCTTCCGAGCACTATAAAACAGGGAAAAATAAAACAGAGTAAGCATTACATGCTTAGTAAGTTTGTATAACAGAAACTAAACTTACCAATCCCGTTTATTTAATCTAAGCATACAATAACAAGTTTTCCATCCATTTGGTTAAATTTTCCTAAACACATGCATCCAATCAAGCATGTTAGTCACAAAGTTTACCTATATATCAAGTAAGAATAGATGAGCTCATCATGCAACACCCTTTTAAGACATTGTCATCTCATCTCAAAATTCTCATGCCATGTTAAGAGTTTTATGTTCGTTGAATCATTAAAATTCTGATGGATGCTCAAGTAGTACACTCGAGGTGTATGATTCCAAAAGCTGTCAATTCTTATTCAATGGTACCCATTAGGGCACTTAATCAAAGAACACACTATAACATCCCAAAATAGGGCCTAGTCAGAATAGTGGTTTTGAAACTACAAATCTGACATCAAAATATTTATTTTATGATTATTATGAGGTTTAGAATATGAGTATATGCATGTGTTAAAGTTTCATGAAGAAACTCTTTGAGTAAGGTGTCCAATTGAAAAATAGGGACCAAATTGAATAAATTGTAAAACTTGGATTCTTGAAGCAATTTGTATGAAATTGCTTTATATTATAAATTAGAAGGTCTTGGAGAGAAATTTTCCCAATTTCTAAGATTTTGGTCAAAAATGGGCTTGTATGGATGAAATCTAAAAGAAAGGGCTTAAGGGTATTTCAGTCATTTGGCATTCTAATGAAATAAAATGGGAAATATAAGCCAAAATCAGCTCATTTTCCTTCTTGTTGCTGCCAAAATTCTAGGGTTCTACATAGCTCGGATTTCCAAGGTTTTCAAGCTTAATAGTAAGTGCTCCCAAGCCCCATTTTTAATGTTCTATGTATTTTTGAAATCCCGGTAGCTTACTCTCTTTATTTCTACCTATATTTCATGCTAGGGTTCATGTTTAGAAATTTAACCATGCATGAGTTACTTGTATTTTGAAGATTTATGGAGAGACATGAAAGTTGGATGTGTGCTAAACATATTTTCCAAGGTGATTTTCATGAAAAACCCTTATAAGGACCTTATTGTAAAAGGTGTAAAATGTGTGGTAGAAATGAGAAATAATGGAAAAATGTGGGCTGCCATAGGAGTGAAAATATTCGGCTAGGCTTGGGTATGGTAGAAATTGCATGTGTTTCACTATACAAGCCTAGGGACTAAATCGTAAAAATGTGAGAGGTTAGGGGCAAAACGGTCATTTGGACCGGGTTGAAATTTAAGCTCGAAAAGGTACAATATGTGTTATTAATGATTTATCTTTATTGTTATAGACCCCGAGGAACAAATTTTGGAGGTCGATCGAGGAAAATGAAAGGTTTCGAAATAACCGAAACACAATACCAATACTAGTACCAGGTAAGTTCGGATAACTTAAAGTAAACTCATAATATGCCTAATTGCATGATTTATGAATGTATGATGATTGCATTTGATGATGGCATAAAAATCCATGAAATGCATCCTTAATAATGATATGTTGATAAATGTCCCCATTGAGGTTAAAAAAGGGAAATTCGATGGATAAACCATGATTTATATGTAACTTGAGATATTGCATGTGTTGCATAAAGGATTTAGCCCGGACGGGTAATCTGTTGATCTCAAATATAGAAAGGATCTAGCCTGGACGGTGTTCCTTGAGTGATCTAGCCTCCCGAAGAATATATGTACATTGAGGATTTAGCCCGGACGGGTAATCCGATTAGGGTTTGAATTTAGCCTGGACTGGCAATTCAGATCCAAACTCAGTAAGGGTGCTTGTCGCTATAAGGGATTTAGCCTGGACTGGTAATCCCAACATCATCTTATAAGTTCATGTTACGGGGGATTTAGCCTAAACTGGTAGTCCCGCCATAAAACGTGAGGTTCGCGGGAGTGCACACCTGAAATGATCATTCTTACAAATTGACGGTAAATGCATAATCCATCGAAAATTCCTAGAAACTCAATGGGATTAATATGGTGAACGTAGATGAAATGATGAATGATGAGCTCATTTAAGACAAATTACATGGTACCTTATTATTGTGACTAACTTGTTAATTGAGTGTATGTGTTAGGAATATCATTCCCATGCTTGTTGATTCTAATGCATAATATGGCTTTATGCTAATTAACCGGTAAGTTTAATTTCCAGTTATTCGGGCTTATTAAGCATGTAAATGCTTACCCCCCTTTTTTCCCTGTCTTACAGAGCTTGAGGACTCGTAAAGGTTGGAAGACGGTTGGAGAGTCAACACACTATCAACTAGCTCAGCTTTGGTATATAGATACTTATGTTTTGTTCAATGGCATGTATAGAACTTTTGAGCATTTGGTCATATGTGTCATTTGATTTGCCAAGATGAAGGCATGTAAAAATATACATATCTTTTTGTATATGGCCATGGGAAGTGGATCATTTTGAAGTAGGCTATGACCTACAAATTAATGCATGTCTATTGGTTTTTAATTGCAATGCGTTGTAAGAACGAGCCAATCTCAAATATTTCAAGGAGGCATGGAAATACCTAAATGCAAAATGGGAATTAACCTAGCATGTATGAAACCAATGACACGAGGTTTACATGCAATAAGGTTAATAAAAGTTTTGTATAAGTTTATAAATTAGCCTTAACTTGTATTAAAGTAACCTATAAGTATGTTTGGTTGATAGAGGTAAAGTAAACTATAAGTATGTTTGGTTGATAGAGGGTGATCAAAGGCTTGGAAAATAGCCTAACAAGGTCCACACGGGTAGATACACGGACGTGTGTCTAAGCCGTGTGTGACACACGGCTTGCCCCCATGGGTGTGTGGTAAGGCCATGTGTCCCGTGCACCTAAAGATTTAAGTCAGTATAGAGGACGGGCTAGACACACGGGTGTGTTTCTTGCCCGTGTGTCCCTAGATGCATATTGATGTTATAAATAGAGAGCCACACGGGCTGAGGGCATGGGCGTGTCCTAGGACACATGGGCGTGTGTGTCCACACTGCCCCACCCCCACGGGTGTGTGACTCTCCAAGGAAAGACATTCATTAAGTCGTCCGGAATTTATCAAATGTTTTTGGTTTTGTCTCGATCCTTTTTGACATATGTTTTAGGCCTCGAGGGCCTGTATAAGGGACAGTACACAAGAGTGTGTGAAGTTTTAAATTTTGGGTGAAATTTGGTAAACCAGATTTGTATGTCGTGAAATTTTAAACCCGGTAACGCCTTGAGCCCTGTCCCGATGTCAGATACAGGTGAGAGGTGTTATATTTAGTGGTATCAGAGCTATGATTTAGTCTGTTCTCCAACTACCGTAGAGAGTATTGAGGTTCGCTATACATGCCATGATAAGAACGTTGATAGTGTGATATCTCTTAACTGTTTCAATTGTTTTTGAATATAGTAAATGTCTTCCAATCAAGCACACAATGAGTCTGAGGGAGCCGAGAGCCATGCTCTAGCTTCTGTACAACGAGCTGTATCTAGTAGTAGTAGAAGGTTTATGTTTGAAGGCCGAGAAGAGGCCCGAGCCGCCTTCTTTAACATGATGAATGAATGGTTTGGGGATTATCTGAGGAATCGCCCCAACATACCACGACCTCCCCCGCCCCCTAACCAACCCAATAAGGAATTGCCATGAGGTATGACACTGGTAAGAATCGGTAAGGCCCCCGTAGATAAGCTTAGAAAGTATGGGGCCGAGGAATTTAGAGCTAAAATCGAGGATGATGCTGAAAGAGCCGAGTTCTGGCTCGAGAATACTACACGGGTATTAGATGAATTGTCATGCACACCTGAGGAGTTCTTAAAGTGTGTTGTATCCCTCTTGAAGGATACTGCATACCACTGGTGGAAGACCGTATCTTTAGTGGTGCCGAAGGAAAATATCACTTGGGAATTCTTCCAAACAGAGTTTAGGAAGAAATACATCAGTAAAAGGTTCTTAGACTTGAAGCAAAAGGAGTTCTTGGAACTCAAACAAGGGAATAAGACTGTGGTAGAATACGAAAGGGAGTTTGTAAGGCTAAGTTAGTATGCATCTGAATGGGTTCAAACCGAGTCAGAAATGTGTAAACGCTTCGAGGAAGGTCTGAATGAGGAAGTCAAGTTATTGATTAGGATTCGTGAAATACGGGAGTTTGCCGCACTAGCTGATCGGTCCAAGAAGGCTGGGGAGCTTAATAATGAAATAAAGTAAGCGAAGAGAGAGGCTCGAGTTTTGAGCAAGAGATCCAGTGGTAAGACGCTCCCATTTCTTACAAGAAAATCAATGAGCCAATATGAACGCTCCACTTCATCGGTAGGATATTCGGGTAAAGCGAGAGGCTCCAAACGACGTAATCAGAAGTCTTCCTCCCTGATGGTGACTAGTGTGAGGAGTGTGGATGACCAAAAGCCAAAGTGTAAGAGCTACAACAAATTTCACTTCAGAGAGTGCCGAATGAAGAGCGGTGCATGCTTTAGATGTGGTTCTCTTGACCACTTCTTTAGGGACTGCCCAGAGCGAATTGAAAAGAAATGCAAGTAGCCCCGAAGTCGAGTGCTCCCATATAGACCTCCGAGATACCCTGGATGTGCTAGTGGCAGTCCAGTTGTGGCTAAAGACGCTGCAAAATTAGAGGCTTGAGCCGCGGCAAGAACATATGCAATACGCGCTCGAGAGGAAGCCTCTGCTCCTGACATTATCACGGGTGCTTTTTCTCTTTTCAATACGTGTGTTGTTGCCTTAATTGATTCGGGGTCGACGCATTCATTCATATGCATGAGATTGGTGTCTAGTATGAACATACCCGTTGAACCTACGAAATTCATTATTAGAGTGTTGAACCCACTAGGAAAATCAGTTCTAGTTGATAAAGTCTGTAAGAATTGTCCTTTGACAATTCATGGTCAATGCTTTCCTGCTAACCTCATGTTGTTACCTTTTGATGAGTTTGATGTAATACTTGGTATGGATTGTGATGTGAGCACACTCGGGGCATCCTCGAATGCACACCAAGAATCAATCGAGCTTCCAAAGGGCCCCATGACTTGAGCTCAGACCAAGCAAATTCAAGATGCTATATCAGCCTTTGTGTTGCACATTTGGGATGATAAAAAGGTCCATGACATTGGAGGAGCTAAGGACAACTCCTTGAAGACTCCATGCACCATTTTGCAATCCGATCTCAGCTCCTCTCCAGCTCCCCATGCGCCATTCAGCTCACATCAGCTCACTTGAGCTCATTTTAGCTCGTTTGAGCTTGATTTTAGCTCGTTTCAGCTCATTCCTTTTTCATTTCAATAAACTAAGTTTTAATTTAGCTTTTAACTAAGTTTCCTACAGCTCATGCCGAATTCTCTAGCTCAACTTAGCTCACTAAGTGTTTTTGACTATTTGAGCTAGCCGAATTTAATATGATAGTTGACTTATAATTATTATGTCCAAATTTAGTTAGTGTCATTATGTTGTTTAGTTACTATTTTAAATTATAATTATATGAATAGTTGTGTGTTATTTAATTATTTTATTTAATTATGTAGGTTAGCCGAATGTGGAAGATTCATTCATGACAAGGTGCATGAACGGGAATGTTCATTGAATGGGAAGATACATGCATGGATCGGTTCAATGTTTGGAGGGCATACATCCATGTACATGGAAGGTTAATGTATATTGAAAGGTGCATCTCCCTTGGACGGCACACATTCATGAATAGAGGATAATTAGTGCAAGTGCATGTACGGCTAGGTTCAAGCCTCCTTCCAAGTTCCATGTACAACCGATGCATGTGGGAGGACCCTCGGAGTTTTCTAAGCACCTATTCGGCCAAGAGACACCTCTTGGGAGTTTCATGCATCCCATGGCCGAACCTAGACAATCTCTTTGGCTTCCAAAGCTTTACATTCATCCAAGTGTTTATGGTCATACATGAAGCTGCCCAATACACTTCCATCAGCCGAATCAAGACCTAGTCAATTAATGTTTTTATTCTAGAACATTCTAGCTAGTTCATGACCGAATTTGCTTAGTCTTTAAGCTAGCTAGTTTGTCCATTCGGTTACTACATGATAGCTTATAAATAGTTTGCTCATTTCATTATAAAACGACTTTTGCCAAATTTTTATTGAATTTAATCTTGTGAGAATTTTCTTCTCTAAACTTTGTTTGAGACTTTGTTGACTTATCTACCTAGTAGTGGCGTCAACCTTGTTCTTCCTTTAAACTTATCAATCAATCGAGTGTGGCGTTCACCCTTATACCGAGGTTCCTACTTTGCTAAGTAGCGGGTCGAGGTTTATCACTTTCATCCTCCACCTTGAAAACCTATAAGCATTTGGGGTCGATATTTTCTAATATTGGTTCGTGCTTGCTTTTAAGAACCCCTTTCTTCCATATCCATCATTAAACCATTATACTTAGCTTTTGTCCTAATTTTCCTATCAACTTCATTCTAAAAGCGAATTGAACGATACTTTCTCGTAGACGATCGGGCAACTCAGCATACGACTCGACTCTTCCCGAGGCGGTTCGTATCATCTGGTATCAGAGCTTGTAAATCGAGAGGTGTCGACGTTCATATCAAGACCGAAATAGGTTCGTAGTAAAAAAAATTTGAAAAAAAATTAAGTTGTATTTTCGTTTTATCTTTGTAAAAGTGATATGTTGAAGTTGTAAAAAAAAAAGAAAAAGAAAAAAAGGTACGAAATTATTTAAAAAAAAAGAAAGAAAAAAAAAAGAGTGAAGTGATCAAACTGTTTCATATTTTGTGCCGTTCTTCAGTTATTCTTACCATCTACTTTGTACCCCCCAAAACGCCACACTATACCAGAAACTTTTTTTTAGCCTACCCGTACACCATACGTTTTAACCCTTGTAACCGTTTGAAGCCGACCCCAAAGCACCTAGACGAGTCAAAAGAAACAAAATACGAGGTTGCGAGAGGAAGATTGAGAGGTAAAAGGCACGAGCGAGTGAAAACATTCGAGTGGAGGTAAAAGCCAAACGAGTGTAAACACGAGCGGCAGTGACACCTTTTCCTTCTTCTTTCCGAGCGAAATTGTGAGGTTTGTGGTGAGGTACTTAATTTTTTATTTTGTTTTGTGATCTAACATTTTCTTTTCAGCAACAAAAATCATGTCACGCGAAGAGTTCACCGAATCGGAATACCAATACTTGGTACAAGAAATGCGAAAAATGATGGAGTCCAACACTAAGAACATACACGAGAGATTAAATCATTTGGAAAAACAAGATCAAAGTGATAGAGTTTCTTCGAGTCGAAAAATGGAGACAAGAACCCCACGGAGATATACCCCCGACTACTACTTGAGAAAAAGTTCCTATCGTGATTCCTTTTCGCCATCTACTTTAAGACAAAGAGATTCATACTATGACTCATATTCATCAGCGAATTCAAGAAGTGACTTCGATCGAAAGTCCTTTTCATCAAGAAATTCGAGAAGACGAGAAGCCGATTACGATTTTGATTTATTCCAAGATGGCGATCAAAGAGAAAGACATACTCCTACTAGATCGTCAACGAAATCTTACTCGGAGTATTCTTTACGAAGTCTTGATTGTGAATCATATGCAAATAGTTCATCTTTCGAACAAGATTTGTATTCTCATCATTCTTTTGTACATTCTTGTAAAGAGAAAACAAAGAAAAGAAAAGAAAAAGCAAAGGAAGAAAAAGAAAACGAAAAAAAAAGAAAAGAGAGGCAAGAGGCAAGTAAGAGAGAAAATGAGCGAATCTTGAGGGAACTTGAAAAAGCCTTTGAAAAAGCCTTTGGAAAGCAAAAAGAAAAAGAAAAAGAAAATGAGATTGAAAAAGAGTTTGAGAGTGAAAAAGAAGATGAAAAAGAAATTGAAACAAAAGGAACGAGTGATTCAGAAGAAAAAGAATCGAGTGAGAAAACAAGTGAGCAAGTGAGGATTATCTCTACTAACCCACATGTTCGATCTTCTTGTGAATTAACTTTTCAGGTTCCTAGAGGTTTGTGCAACCAATTCCATCTACATTACCTTCCAAACGAGAGGTGTTTTAGGTTGTTCGAAAAAGGTAAGTTCACGAATGACAACCACCCACTTGCGATCGAAGGTAAGAAAGGTAAGGATTCTTTGTTTATCGAATCAAAGTCACTTGATTTGGCTAATTTTTGTTAACTTATTATTGTTAACGATTCTGTTTTAAAAGGTGCCATATACAGCTTTTCTTATGACGATTACTACATTGGCAAATTTGTTGACAACATTGGATTAGTTTTCTCTAAGCGAATTTTGAATGTGTTTGGTCAAAGTCTGTCACTTAAAAATTCTGATGTGTTTGACCATGCAAACTTTTTGAATTCATGTGTTAAATCTTTATGTTTAAATATGCCTGCTCAATTGATTTGTGATAAATCTGCCTGTTTGAAAAGTTGTATGTTCTCTAAAAATTCTTTGTTTGGAATCCATGTTAAAAGATCTTCACATGATATGTGCAATTGTGTTACTCATGAACAATCTTTGAGTTTTTGTGCAAAATTTCCATGTTGTGATTTACATTCCCGATTGATACTCTTGAAGCATGAACCTTTGCATATTGGTACGCTCGGTTTTGTCAATTCAACATGTGTGTTTAAACTAGTGCAATATAATTCGTGTGGTGAGTTGATTATATCTTTTTCTGATATGTTACTTGTTGGAATTCCTAATCAAGTTCGTGTGTTCAAGCTCGGTATTTGCTACATGAATTCATTTTATGGAAACATTTAGCACTTGGCATCATTTGCATTCAAATTATGTTTGCTTGATGTTCGAACTTTTGATAAGAAGGTGAAATTCAATGATTTGGGTTTCAATTTTGATTCGTTTACTAATCACCTTGCTTGGCCACATCTGAAATTTTCGTTCCATTTTGAGAAGGTAAGATCGACTTATGCTTTGGGACTTGAATCAAATTTCAACGATGATTTATTTTTTTCTTTTCAGTCCATACCTCCCATTGAAACTAACCTTTTACATTTTTGTGAATGTAACCCTTTAAAAGGTACGAGCTGTCATGGTGCTTCGTCACCCATCCAAGTTGATCGAGATAAAAGGTTTGTTTTACATTATCTGTCCAAAGAGAGAAGATTCATCTTGTTTGAAAAAGGTAAAACCGATCATAAATTTTCTTCTCTTCAAGATCGACAAGGTAAAGTTTATGAAAATTTTCAAATACCTTTACTCTATTCGACTGTTGTTGAAAATCTTTTTGATGGTTTGATGTTTGGAAATTGTTTGTACCTTGTTGTGATTGATTGTTGTCTTTGGCCTAGTAGTGATCCGTTTGTGTTGGAAAGTGATTACACAAATCATGTTGTTAATAAGCGAAAGAGTGATTTAGTTTCCAATTGGCCATGGTACACTTTGCGTGTACATTCCCATGAATTGTTATTTTTGAATAAACATATTGAAATGTTTTGGATCATGAATAATGTGTTTAAGTGCCTGCCATCGTTTACAACCAATTATCCCTTGATCCAATTTAGTTTTCATGTTTGCAACGATGGTCTAACGAAACTCTTCGATAAATTTACGTATGCTTGCTTTGTCCAATTGAAATTTTTGGCATATGTTCGATTGAATGAATTTTTTATGAACTATCGAACACATTTGAATTTGACTCCTTTGAGTTTCTTTTTACCGACTGTGGTAAGAATTTTTCAGGTTTGTGTGACATCTTCCATCCCATTTGATCGAGGAAAACCATGCACGAGTCAAAGCTGTCCCATGGACAAATGGCTCGACTTGAGGACAAGTCACTTTGAAGACGGGGGGAATGATGTGAGCACACCCGAGGCATCCTCGAATGCACACCAAGAATCAATCGAGCTTCCAAAAGGCCCCATGACTCGAGCTCGGACCAAGCAAATTCAAGATGCTATATCAGCCTTTGTGTTGCACATTTGGGATGATAACAAGGTCCATGACGTTGGAGAAGCTAAGGACAACTCCTTGAAGACTCCACGCACCATTTTGCAATCCGATCTCAGCTCCTCTCCAGCTCCCTATGCGCCATTCAGCTCACATCAGCTTACTTGAGCTCGTTTTAGCTCGTTTGAGCTTGGTTTTAGCTCGTTTCAGCTCATTCCTTTTTCATTTCAATAAACTAAGTTTTAATTTAGCTTTTAACTAAGTTTGCTACAGCTCATGCCGAATTCCCTAGCTCAACTTAGCTTACTAAGTGTTTTTGACTATTTGAGCTAGCCGAATTTAATATGATAGTTGACTTATAATTATTATGTCCAAATTTAGTTAGTGTCATTATGTTGTTTAGTTACTATTTTAAATTATAATTATAGAATAGTTGTGTGTTATTTAATTATTTTATTTAACTATGTAGGTTAGCCGAATGTGGAAGATTCATTCATGACAAGGTGCATGAACGGGAATGTTCATTGAACGGGAAGATACATGCATGGATCGGTTCAATGTTTGGAGGACATACATCTATGTACATGGAAGGTTAATGCATATTGAAAGGTGCATCTTCCTTGGACGACACATATTCATGAATGAAGGATAATTAATGCAAGTGCATGTACGGCTAGGTTCAAGCCTCCTTCCAAGTTCCATGTACAACCGATTCATGTGGGAGGACCCTTGGAGTTTTCTAAGCACCTATTCGGCCAAGAGACACCTCTTGGGAGTTTCATGCATCCCATGGCCGAACCTAGACAATCTCTTTGGCTTCCAAAGCTTTACATTCATCCAAGTGTTTATGCTCATACATGAAGCTACCCAATACACTTTCATCAGCCGAATCAAGACCTAGTCAATTAATGTTTTTATTCTAGAACATTCTAGCTAATTCATGACTGAATTTGCTTAGTCTTTAAGCTAGCTAGTTTGTCCATTCGGTTACTACATGATAGCTTATAAATAGTTTGCTCATTTCATTGTAAAACGACTTTTGCCAAATTTTTATTGAATTTAATCTTGTGAGAATTTTCTTCTCTAAACTTTGTTCGAGACTTTGTTGACTTATCTACCTAGTAGTGGCGTCAACCTTGTTCTTCCTTTGAACTTATCAATCAACCGAGTGTGGCGTTCACCGTTATACCGAGGTTCCTACTTTGCTAAGTAGCGGGTCGAGGTTTATCACTTTCATCCTCCACCTTGAAAGGCTATAAGCATTTGGGGTCGATATTTTCTAATATTGGTTCGTGCTTGCTTTTAAGAACCCCTTTCTTCCATATCCATCATTAAACCATTATACTTAGCTTTTGTCCTAATTTTCCTATCAACTTCATTCCAAAAGTGAATTGAACGATACTTTCTCGTAGACGATCGGGCAACTCAGCATATGACTCGACTCTTCCCGAGGCGGTTCGTATCAGATTGGTTAGCCCTGCATGATGTAATTGTAAATTGTGGTAGCAAGTATGTTAAATTGAAATGCACAGATGGTAAGATTCTACGGGTTGATTCAAGAGAATTGGGTATGTAGTCGGTTGTAATCACAGCGATGGTTGCTCAGAGATATATTAGAAAAGGGTACGGAGCCTACCTTGCTTTTGTATTGAACACTAAAGAAACAGAGTCAAAGATTGAGTCTATGCCAATGGTATGTGAATATCCATACGTATTCCCGGAAGAATTACCTGGATTACCTCATGAAAGAGAGATCGAGTTTGGTATTGAACTAATGCCAGGAACAGTTCCCATTTCTATTGCCCTGTATAGGATGGCGCCAACTAAGCTGAAAGAATTAAAAGCACAGTTGCAAGAGCTAACGGATAAAGGTTTTGCAAGGCCAAGCTTTTCACCTTGGGGTGCCCCCGTATTGTTTGTAAAGAAGAAAGATGGTTCGATGAGGTTATGTATAGATTATCGACAACTGAACAAGGTAACTATCAAGAATAAATATCCTTTGCCAAGGATCGATAATTTGTTTGACCAATTGAGAGGAGCCACCGTATTTTCCAAGATAGATCTAAGGTCTAGCTATTATCATCTACGAGTTAAAGAATCGGATGTACCTAAGACAGCTTTCAGAACGAGGTACGGTCATTATGAATTTCTTGTCATGCCGTTTGGGTTAACGAATGCACCGACCGTATTTATGGACCTAATGAATAGGATCTTTCAGCCATACTTGGATAAGTTCGTCGTTGTGTTCATTGACGACATCTTGATTTATTCTAAAGAAGAGACAGAGCATGCAAAGCACCTGAGAACTGTGTTACAGACCTTACGAGAAAAACAACTGTATGCTAAATTTAGCAAGAGTGAGTTTTGGCTCCAAAAAGTTGGGTTCTTGGGTCGTATTGTTTCGGGAGAAGGTATCCGAGTGGATCCAAGTAAGATTTTTGCCATTGTTTAATGGAAACCACCTAAAAATGTAACCGATGTTAGAAGCTTTTTGGGCTTAGCTGGTTACTATTGAAGATTTATAAAAGGATTCTCCATGATAGGGACTCCAATGATGAGGTTGCTACAGAAAGACGTTAAGTTTGAGTGGACAGAGAAGTGTCAGCATAGTTTCGAGAAGTTAAAGACATTGCTAACTGAAGCTCCTGTCTTAGTATTGCCTGAGTCGGGAAAAGAGTTTTTGGTCTACAATGATGCATCCTTGAATGGTCTAGGTTGTGTACTTATGCAAGATGGCAAGGTGATAACTTGAAGCCACACGAGAAAAACTATCCCACACATGACTTAGAACTCGCCGCCATTGTTTTTGCCTTGAAAATCTGGAGGCATTATTTATATGGTGAGACCTGTCATGTATTTACCGATCACAAGAGTTTGAAGTATTTGATGACTAAAAAAGAATTGAATCTGAGACAGTGGAGGTGGTTAGAATTAATTAAAGATTATGAGTTGATCATTGACTATCACCCAGGAAAGGCGAATGTGGTCGCAGACGCGTTAAGCAGAAAATCTTTGTTTGCACTGAGAGCCATGGACGCTCAATTAGCACTGCTTGATGATGGTTTAGTCTTGACAGAGCTAAAAGATAGGTCAACATTTCTTTAGGAAATATATGATGCTCAAATTAACAATAGTGACCTACAAGCTAAAAGAACTCAATGTGAGTCGAGCATTGAATCAGACTATTGGATCGATCCTGATGGATGTTTGATGTTCAGGAATAGGGTTTGTGTACCCAAAGATGATGAGCTTATTCAGAAAATCTTGCAAGAAGCACATAACAGCCGTTTGTCTATTCATCCGGGAAGTTCCCAGATGTACAACGATTTGAAAAAAAAATGTACTGGTAGAATGGTATGAAAACAGACATCTCCGAATTTGTATCGAAGTGCCTGATATGTCAGCAAGTTAAAGTTGAACATCAAGTACCTTCAGGTTTGTTATAGCCTGTAATGGTCCCCAAATGGAAGTGGGACAAAGTTACTATAGATTTCGTGACAGGATTACCGTTGTCTCCGAAAAAGAGAGATGCCATATGGGTTGTGGTGGATAAGTTAACGAATTAAGCTCATTTTATTCTGGTAAGAATAGATTTCTCTCTTGATAAGTTGGCCGACTTGTACATATCTGAGATTGTGAGATTACATGGGGTACCGCTGTCGATTATTTCAGACAGAGACCCGAGGTTCACTTTGAGATTTTGAAAGAAGTTAAAGGAAGCTTTGGGTACAAAGCTGAATTTTAATACGACTTTTCACCCACAGACCGATGGTCATTTTGAGCAGATGATTTAGATTCTTGAGGATATGTTGCGATGTTGCATCCTCGAATTTCAGGGTAGCGTGGAAAAATACTTTCCATTGGTAGAATTTTCCTACAACAATAGTTTTCAAACGAGTTTGAAGATGGTGCCTTATGAAGACTTGTACGGCATAAAGTGCCGAACTCCATTGTACTGGATAGAAATCAGAGAGAGTTAGATTCACGGGGTTGACATAATCAAGGAGACTGAAGAAAAGGTTAAAGTAATACGAGACTGTTTAAAAGCGGCATCGGATAGGAAAAAGTCATATGCTGATCTGAAAAGAAAAGAGATTAAGTTACAAGATGGAGATAAAGTATTATTGAAAGTATCTCCATGGAAAAAGGTGTTGATATTTGGTCGGAAAGGCAAATTGAGTCCGCGATTTATTGGACTATATGAGATCACCGAAAGAGTTGGACCATTAGCCTATCAACTGGCATTACCACCTGAACTGGAAAAGATTCATGATGTTTTTCATGTATCTATGTTAAGATGTTATCGATCAGACCCCTCTCATGTGATTTCACCAGCAGATATCGAGATTAGACCAGACATGACCTATGGAGAGGAACAGGTCAAGATTTTGGCTCGTGAGGTTAAGCAGTTGAGAAATAAAAATATGGCTTTGGTAAAGGTTTTATGGCATCGACATGGTGTGGAAGAGGCTACTTGAGAGCCGGAAGAAACCATGAGAAGCCAATATCCGAACCTGTTTACTAGTAAGACTTTCGAAGACGAAAGTCCTTAAAGGGGGGAGAAATGTAACATCCCAAAATAGAACCTAGTCGGAATAGTGGTTTCGGACCACAAATCTGACATCAAAATATTTATTTTATGAATGTTATGAGGTTTAGAATATGAGTATATGTATGTGTTAAAGTTTCATGAAGAAACTCTTTGAGTAAGGTGTCCAATTATAAAATAGGGACCAAATTGAATAAATTGTAAAACTTGGATTCTAGAAGCAATTTGTATGAAATTGCTTTAGATTATAAACTAGAAGGTCTTGGAGAGAAATTTTCCCAATTTCTAAGTTTTTGGACAAAAATGGGCTTGTATGGATGAAATCTAAAAGAAAGGACTTAAGGGCATTTTGGTCATTTGACATTTTAATGAAATAAAAATGGGAAAAATAAGCCAAAATCAGCTCATTTTCCTTCTTTTTGCTTCCAAAATTCTAGGGTTCTCCATAGCTAGGGTTTCCAAGCTTTTCAAGCTCAATAGTAAGTGCTCCCACTCCCCGTTTTTAATGTTCTATGTATTTTTGAAATCCCGGTAGCTTACTCTCTTTATTTCTACCCATATTTCATGCTAGGGTTCATATTTAAAAATTTACCCATGCATGAGTTACTTGTATTTTGATAATTTATGGAGAGACATGAAAGTTGGATGTGTGTTAAACATCTTTTCCAAGGTGATTTTCACGAAAAACCCTTATAAGGACCTTATTATAAAAGGTGTAAAATGTGTGGTAGAAATGAGAAATAATGGAAAAATGTGGGCTGCCATAGGAGGGAAAAATATTCGGCTAGGCTTGGGTAAGGTAGAAATTGCATGTGCTTCATTATACGAGCCTAGGGACTAAATCGTAAAAATATGAAAGGTTAGGGGCAAAACAGTCATTTGGACTGGGGGTGAAATTTAAGCTCGAAAAGGTACAATGTGAGTTATTAATGATTTATCTTTATTGTTATAGACCCCGAGGAACAAATTCCAGAGGTCGATCGAGGAAAACGAAAGGTTTCGGAATAACCAAAACATAATACCGAGACTAGTACCACGTAAGTTCGGATAACTTAAAGTAAACTCATAATATGCCTAATTACATGATTTATGAATGTATGATAATTGCATTTGAGGATGGCATGAAAATCCATGAAATGCATCCTTAATAATGATATGTTGATAAATGTCCCAATTGAGGTTAAAAAGGGAAATTCAATGGATAAACCATGATTTATATGTGACTTGAGATCCTGCATGTGTTGTAGAAAGGATTTAGCCCAGACGGGTAATCTGTTGATCTCAAATATAGAAAGGATCTAGCCTGGACGAGTGTTCCTTGAGTGATCTAGCCTCCCGAAGAATATATGTGCATTGAGGATTTAGCCCGGACGGGTAATCCGATTAGGGTCTGAATTTAGCCTGGACTGGCAATTCAGATCCAAAATCAGTAAGGGTGCTTGTCGCTATAAGGGATTTAGCCTGGACTGGTAATCTCGACATCACCTTATAAGTTTATGTTACGGGGGATTTAGCCTGGACTGGTAGTCCCACCGTAAAACGTGAGGTTCGCGGGAGTGCACACCTGAAATGATCATTCTTACGAATTGACGGTAAATGGATAATCCATCGGAAATTCCTAGAAACTCAATGGGATTAATATGGTGAACGTAGATGAAATGATGAATGATGAGATCATTTAAGACAAATTACATGGTGCCTTATTATTGTGGCTAACTTGTTAATTGAGTGCATGTGTTAGGAATATCATTCCCATGCTTGTTGATTCTAATGCATAATATGGCGTTATGCTAATTAACCGATAAGTTTACTTTCCAGTTATTCAGGCTTATTAAGCATGTAAATGCTTACCCCTCTCTTTTCCCTGTCTTACAGAGCTCTAGGACTCGTAAAGGTTGGAAGACGGTTGAAGAGTCAACACACTATCAACTAGCTTAGCTTTGGTATATAGATACTTATGTTTTGTTCAATGGCATGTATAGAACTTTTGAGCATTTGGTCATATGTGTCATTTGATTTGCCAGGATGAAGGCATGTAAAAATATACATATCCTTTTGTATATGGCCAGGGGAAGTGGCTCATTTTGAAGTAGGCTATGACCAACAAATCTATGCATGTCTATGTTATTATGCAATGGCTTGGTTTTTAATTGGCATTGAGTTGTAAGAACGAGCCAATCTCAAATATGTCAATGAGGCATGGAAATCCCTAAATGCAAAATGAGAATTAACCTAGCATGTATGAAACCAATGACATAAGGTTTACATGCAATAAGGTTAATCAAAGTTTTGTATAGGTTTATAAATTGGCCTTAACTTGTATCAAAGTAACCTATAAGTATGTTTGGTTGATAGAGGGTGATCAAAGGATTGGAAAATAGCCTAACAAGGTCCACACGGGTAGACATACGGGCGTGTGTCTAGGCCGTGTGTGACACACGGCTTGCCCCCATGGGTGTGTGGTAAGGCCGTGCGTCCCCTGCACCTAAAGATTTAAGTTAGTATAGAACACGAGCTAGACACACGGGCGTGTGTCTTGGCCGTGTTTCCCTAGATGCATATTGATGTTATAAATAAAGAGCCACATGGGCTAAGTGCACGGGCGTGTGTGTCCACACCGCCCCACCCCCATGGGCATGTGTGTCCACACGGCCCTACCCCCACGGGCGTGTGGCTCTCCAAGGTAATACAATCATTAAGGCGTCCAAAATTTATCAAATATTTTCAGTTTTGTCCCGATCCTTTCTGACGTATGTTTTAGGCCTCGAGGGCCTGTATAAGGGACAGTATGCATAAGTGTGTGAAGTTCTAAATTTTGGGTGAAAATTAGTAAATCGAATTTGTATGTCGTGAAATTTTAAATCTGGTAACGCCTCGAGCCTTGTCCCAATGTCAGATACGGGTGAGAGGTGTTACATACACTATTGAGCCAAAAATCGTATAACAGGATTACCAGTCTAGGCTAAATCCTTTATATAACTTATGCTCAACAAATTCAATTAGGTTTACCAGTTTAGGCTAAACCCTAATCATAATGTATACTCGAGAGGTATTATATTAGGATCACCTATCCGGGCTAAATCCTTTCTATAGCAAGGTCAATAGGATTACTCGTCCGAGATAAATGCTGTCCACAATAAATGCAGGACCTTATTCATTTCGAGAAAGTGCATATATTCATCGGAATTCAATTTTCAATCGGGACTTAACCCTTTTTCATCATATCAAGCATATATTAAATTCCACACTATATTATTCAAGAAATGTGCATCAATATAAGTCACAATTCCATACAACACAATATTCAATTAAACATATTTACTTGCTCAATTAGGTTACACGAACTTACCTCGACACTTGTTCGCGTTAGAAATCTACTAATCCTAAACCTATTCTTTTCCTCAATCTAACCTCGAATTAGTGTTGTCTGGATCTATATAAATGAATTTAACCATCAATTTCACAAATTTCATATTTAAATGGACTAAATTTACGTCCTAGGCAAAATTACCATTTTGCCCCTAACTTTTCCATAAATTTTGATTTTGTCTTTAGGCTCGAAAAATGAAACTTGTGCAATTTACGCCCTATTCCAAGCCTAACCAAAATCCCATTACAAATTTTACAGCACATGTATTCATAAAAATTTAGAATTTTTCTTCAAATTTCACAAGTTTACCTTTTAGTCCCTAAATCATGTTCCATCAAAACTCACTTTGTAAAAGTTGTTTATCTATTAACAACCTTTCATTTTCTACCATAAATTTCTAATTTTTAGCACATACATCCTTGACCCATTTTCCATACTTTGATAACTTTTCAAATTAATCCCTCAAATAGAGAGAGTAAGTTATCCCGGTTTTAAAAATATCAAAATTACTAAAAATAGGACAAGAAAACTTAACCAATTAAGCCTTGAAAGTTTCCCCTCTCTCTCCTAGGGTTTCCATAGAATTTTAGGTTAAAGATGACAAAATTAAGATGATATTTTCTTTTCATCTTTTAATTAATTAAGTATTTTGAAATTTCCAATTTAGTCATTGCCTTTTTTCTATATTTCCATGAATGAGTCATCAAAAAAAATCTACATACTTCTCTATGGTCTAATTACCATATAAGGACCTCTAGTTTTGAATTCCATAGCTATTTGATCCTTATAGCTACTAGAATTCAACTTTCACATTTTATGTGATTTAGTCCTTCTTGTAATTAAATACTTAATCGATAAAATTTTCGTATCAACATTTTCGCATGACATACCCATTATAATACGGACTATATAATGAAATAAAAATAAACCTTATTTTCAGATCGGATTTGTGGTCCTGAAACCACTATTCCGATTTCACTGAAAAATGGGCTGTTACAAGTTATTAACCAAATGTTGGATAGATTAGCTAGGAAAGCTTACTACTATTTCTTGAATGGTTATTTAGGATATAATCAAATTGCCATAGCTCCAAATTACTAAGAGAAGACAACTTTCACGTGTCCATATGGTACTTTTGAGTTTAGATGAATGCCATTCGGGTTGTGTAATGCCTCGATAATATTTTAGCGTTGCATAATGGAGATATTCTTAGATATGGTGGAAAATTTTCTTGAAGAATTCATGGATGATTTCTCTATCTTTGGTAATGATTTCAAAGACTGTTTAACAAATTTGGAATTGGTTCTGTGCTGTTGTGAAGAAACAAATCTTGTCTTGAATTAGGAGAAATGCCACTTCATGGTTCATGAAGGTATTGTGCTAGGTCATAAGATATCGCAGCAAGTGATTGAAGTTGACAAAGCAAAAATTGAGGTGATGGACAAATTGCCGCCTCTGACTAGTGTCAATGGTATTAGAAGTTTTCTAGGTCATGCGGGATTTTATAGAATATTCATTAAGGATTTTGTGAAGATATCTAAACCTTTGTATGCCTTGCTGGAATAGAATAGACCTTTCAATTTTTATGAACCTTGTTTGACCGTTTTCAAGGAGTTGAAAGGACGATTGGTAACAACACCAATTGTAATTGTTTTGGAATGGACACTAGTTTTTGAACTCATGTGTGATGCCAGTGATTATCCTGTGGGAGCATTATTGGGATAGCATAAAGATAATGTATTTCAAGCAATTTATTATGCAAGTAGGACCCTGAGAGATGCGATTATCTTATGGGAGCACTATGGTGTTCGTATTTGATAAATTTCGATCTTATTTAGTTGGCACCAAAGTTAGGTCTACACAGACCACTCTACTATTAAATATTTGGTAACCAAGAAAGATGTCAAGACAAGATTAATTCGGTGGATACTTTTGTTGTAAGAGTTTGATATAGAAATTTGGGATAGAAAAGGGACTGAAAATCAAGTGGCTGATCACCTGTCAAGGTTAGAAGCTGGAAATGAAGAAGAAAAAATTCATCTTATTAAAGATGATTTTCCATATGAGCAACTGTTGGTTTCCATGGCATTACCTTGGTATGCTGATATAGTGAACTTATTAGTAAGTGGGATGCTGTCACCTGATCTCAACAGCCAAAGAAAATGGAAGTTCCCTCATGATGCCAAGCATTATTATTGGGATGAACCCTTCTTGTTCAAGCAATGTGCTGATAAGATAATTAGAAAGTGTATCCTCAATGACGAAGTACATAGCATTCTGCAGCATTATCACTCAGCGCCTTACGGTGAACACTTTGGAGGAATGAGAACTGTTGTTCAAAGAGGTTCATGAATTTTATCAGTCGTGCTATTGTTGTATAGGACAGGTAATTTATTTAGGAGACACGAAATGCCGTTGCAAAATATTTTGGAGATTGAGTTGTTTGATGTTTGGGGAATCAACTTTATGAGTCCATTTCTATCATTGTGTGACAATCTCTACATACTTGTGGTAGTGGACTATGTCTCTGAATGGGTCAAAGCGGTACCCCTCCCTACAAATGATGTTTTGCACAAGTATGAGGTGAAACATAAGATTGGAACCGCATATCATCCCTAAACAAATGGACAAGTAGAGATTTCTAAAAGAGAAATTAAACAAGTTCTGAAAAAAGTAGTAAACCCAACTCAAAAATATTGGTCCTCTAAATTGGATGAAGCTTTGTGGGCTTATCATACTGCATTCAAAATAACATTGCATTATTGGAAAGCCATGTCACTTACCTGTTGAGTTAGAGCATAAAGCATTTTGGACTATTAAAAAGCTGAATATGGATTAAAAAGCTGAAGAATTCTGGGCACATGCATATGAGAACACTAAACTGTATAAGGAAAAGACCAAGCGGTGGCATGATAAAAGGATTATGCTAAGGTAATTTGAACCACGACAATATGTGTTGTTGTTCAACCCTAGGCTTAAATTGTTCATTGGTAAATTAAAATTTTGCTAGTCAGGTCCCTTTGAAGTAGCTCAAGTCTATCCTCATGGAGCTATTGATGTCAAAGATATGAAAATGGGGGTCACATTTAAAGTTAATGGACAACGCTTGGAGCAATCCATTAACCTCCGAGATGTTTGAGCTAATAATTTTATTTTCTAATTTTATTTTCCTTAATTGCTTTACTTTAATTTTGTTTTAAATTATTTAATGTTATCTCCATATATGTTTTCATCTTTGAGTAGTTTTTTTTCCTAGGATTTCCAGAGACAGAATAAAAAGTGTGAACTTATCAGTTTTGCTACTAAGAGGAGAGTGCCATAGCATTACGAAAGAGAGTTATGCCATGAAAAACTGGGAAATGGACGTTGAGGTACGAGGTAAAATGGGTTGACCAAATAGAAAAGTCCAAGGGAGAGATTTCTAGATAGTTGGGCCTATTACGTTACTTGGGTAACCCATGGTGGGAAAGGCAAAATTCTTGTTTTAGGGCTAGGTCACTTCACAGTTCCCCCCCAAAAAAACCTTTTGTTTTTCCCTCCTCTATGCTACAAAGTTTACTCTACACATTTAATTTTTCTAAACCATCAACATTATCTTATAACGATAATTATGAGGTTGGGTTGTAGGATACCTGTTGGCCCATTGGGAATTTGTTTCCCAAATATTTGGGTCTATAACCTTTTCACTTTCCCTCCAAATTTCCATCACACCAAAGTCAGGCAATAATTACCAGCCTCCCATCACTCACGTCATAACCCATTTACTCCTTACTTTACCGTCGTTTTATTTTACCCTAACTTCTTCAACTCTTTTATAATTACCCTAAATTTTCTTTCTCTCCACGCTTATTTGTGCTTTATTCAGACATTGCAAATTTTTTTCTTCCCTTTCTACATAGTCTTTTACCTTAATTTTCCACAATGGATGTAACAGCCTGTTTTTGGGTCAAACCAGAATAGTGATTTCGAGACCACAAACCCGAAGTAGAAATATTTATTTTATTATTTCTTTAAGGTTTACAACATTATAGAATAATTGTTTGAAAATTTCGTTAAGAAATTTTATTGATTGAGTGCTCAATTTAGCTAAAAGGACTAAATTACAATAGGTGCCAAACTTGAGTTCCCTTAGCTAAAGGTGTTTAATTGCTATGAATTTTTAAATTGGAGGTCCTTAAATGGTAATTAGACCATTTTTTAAATTGGTGGACAAATATGGACATGGTTAAGTTTGTTTTTAATGTTTTTCATTAAGGGTATTTTAGTAAATTGGTCATTAAAAGGATTAATAAGTAAAATAAGGCCAAAATTTTGTCCATCTTCTCCCTCCAGCGCCGAAAATTAGGAGAAGACATAGCTAGGGTTTTTGGCCAACTTTCAAGCTCGATTGTAAGTCTGTTCTTGTCCTGTTTTTAATGATTCTTATATTTTTGAGATCGTTGTAACTTGATCTAGCTATTTCAAGGACTAATTTGAGAGAAAGTTAAAGTCTAAAATTTTACCCATGTTGAATATGTTTGTATTTTGATGTATGATAGTAGAAAATGCTTGTTTGTTGTTAGTTAAACAACATTTGTAAAATGATTTTTGGTAAAAATGTTAAATAGGGACTTATTTGAAAAGTGTTGAAAATGTGTGGTAAAGTGTGAATAAATGTAAAATGTGGGTTGTTATGAGTAAGGGTAAGGTTTGGCTAGGCTTGGGTTGTGAAGAAATTGAAAGAAATTCATTTTACGAGCCTAGGGACTAAATCATAAAATGTGTTAGGGGCAAAAATGTAATTTTATCCATAATGTGATTTTCATATACTAGCATATTATCGGAGTTTACTCAAAATTTATTCATCAAGCTCTCAAGGTCATCCAATACAGATTACAGTTTGTATGTGCAGAATTTAGTCAATTTAACACGTAATTGTAATTTGACTTACCTCATACGGATTTCGGACGGAAACGAGTCGACTATTCAACTATTTTGGACTTCCCTCGATCTAAGTCCGATTTTCTTTGTTCTTGATCTAATACAATTCATATTCAACCATTCAGTCATTCATTTCATTCAAAATAATCCATGAACACATATTTAAGGCACCTTGCATTTTAGCCCTTACATTTTCACACTTTGACAATTTAATCCATTTTTCACAAAAATCACAAATATGCAAAATTCACCAAGAATAGAGCTTGGCCGAATATATATAGCTTCCATACAAGCCCAAATAACATATTTAATTCACAATTTAGTCCTTCAAAACTTCATTTTCACAAATTAGCCCAAATAGCTTTATTCCATCAAAAATTCAAGAACAAAGTATGATAATCTTACATATATCTTTCATAATCCAAATAAAAACATTACAAAACTCATATAATCATCAATGGCATATTTCAAAATCTTCAGCAGAAATAGAAATTCAGACATGGGTTTTGAAGAACATGAAGCAACGATCATAGAAACGTAGATATTATCAAAAACAGACAAAAATTCATACCTTAATAAAGGATCAAACTAGCTGAAACCTTGAATGGCTTTCTTATTTTTATTTTCTTTGATTTTCGGCTATATGCATGATAATATGGCCACTTTCATGTTTTCTTTATTTAATATACATTATTAATTAATTTACTATTTTATCCATAACATATATCATAAAATTTTAACTACTACATGTCCAACATTGTCCACCATTAACATAAATGGTAAATTTGACATGCAAGGACCTTTATTTTAAAAGCCAAGGCCAATTAACCCCATAACATATAGCATGCAACTTTTTCATTTTACGCGATTTAGTCCTTTATCATAATTAAGCACAAAAACAAACAAATTAAATCACAGAAACTTCACAGTTATAAATTCACATATCACAGACACAGAAAATAATATTAAATTATTTTTCAGACTCAGATTTGTGGTCCCGAAACCACTATTTTGACTAGGGTCAGAACCGAACTGTTACAATTCTCCCCCTTAGGGATTTTCGTCCTAAAAAATTTTACCATTAAACAGATTCGGATATTGTTGTCTCATATCATCTTCAGACTCGCACGTGGCCTCTTCAACACCGTGTCGATGCCACATCACTTTGACAATGGATTTTTCTTATTTCGTAACTCTTTAACCTCGCGAGCTAAAATATAGATTGATTTTTCTTCATAAGTCTTATCAGATTGGATTTCAATATCAGACGGGGAAATTATATGCGAAGGATCGGATTTGTATCGTCGAAGCATCGATACATGAAATACATTGTGAATCTTTTCTAACTTAGGTGGCAATGACAATCTATATGCTCCGGCCCAACTCGCTCGATGATTTCATACGGTCTGATGAACCTCGGACTCAACTTCCCCTTTTTACCAAATTGGAACAGTTTCTTCCATGGAGATACTTTCAGAAACACTTTATCACCGATCTCAAATTCGATATCTTTTCGTTTTAAATCCGCATAAGATTTCTGATGATCAGAGGCAGCTTTTAGACTATCTCGAATTACTTTCACTTTCTGTTCTGTTTCTTTTGTCAGATCAATACCGTAAATGTTATTCTCACTGAGTTCAGACCAGTATAACGGAGTTCTACACTTTCTACCGTATAAGGCTTCGTACAGTGCCATTTTAATACTCGATTGAAAGCTATAACTATAAGCGAATTCAATCAAAGGTTGATATTGTTCCCACGTACCTTCAAACTTAAGAATGCAACATCTCAACATATCCTCGAGTATCTGAATAATATGTTCAGATTGACCATCTGTTTGCGGATGAAAAGCAGTACTAAAATGCGATTTAGTACCCAGAGCATCTTGCAATTTCTTCCAGAATCACGATGTAATTCTCAAGTCTCTATCTGACACTATCGACAATGGTACACCATGCAGTCTCACGATATTAGAAATGTATAAATTAGCTAATTTATCAAGCGAATAATCAGATCGAATTGGAATAAAATGAGCTGATTTCGTCAAACGATCAACTAGAACCCAAATTACGTCTTTCTTTCCTAGAGACAAGGGCAAACCCGACACAAAGTCCATGGTCACTCGATCCCATATCCACACCAGAATCATAATCGGTTGTAATAACCCAGATGGCACCTGATGTTCAGCTTTAACTTGCTGACAGATTAAACATTTAGAAACAAAATCAAAGATATCTCTTTTCATTCCAGACCACCAATAATGTTGCTTCAGATCATTATACATTTTTGTACTACCCGGATATATAGATAAACAACTACTGTGAGCTTCACTCAGAATCATCTGAATCAACTCTGGATTTCTTAGAATACAAATTCAATCTCGAAATCTCAAGCAATCATTTTTATCCACTCTGAAATCTGAATCAGACTTTGCATCACACTGAGCTCGTTTAGCTAAAATCTCATTCTCAACCTTCTGAGCTTCGATAATCTATTGTCAGAACAAAGGTCTTTATTTTAATTCAGCTAAAACTGAACCATCATTAGACAGAACCAAATGAATATTCGTTGCATGCAATGCAAACAACGATTTTTGACTTAAGGCATCGGCAACAACATTTGCTTTTCCCAGATGATTATCAATCACAAGTTCGTAGTCTTTTAACAGTTCTAACCATCTTCTTTGTCGCAGATTCAAATATTTTTGCGTTATTAAATACTTTAGACTTTTATGATCAGAAAACACGTGACATTTCTCGCCAAATAGATAGTGACGCCAAATTTTCAGAGCAAACACAATAGCAGCTAATTCCAGATCATAGGTCGGGTAATTCTTTTCATGCGGTTTTAGTTATCTCGAGGCATAAGCTATAACCTTGCCTTCTTGTATCAGAACACAACCTAGTCCATTCAATGAAGCATCACTGTAAACAATGAATTCTTTACCTGATTCAGGTTGCACAAGTACCAGAGCTTCAGTTAACAGAGTATTTAACCGATCAAAACTATTCTGACACTTTTTAGACCACCCAAACTTCACATCTTTTTGGAGCAATTCTGTCAACGGAGTCGAAATCATTGAAAAACCTTTTACAAATCGTCTGTAGTAATTGGTAAGTCCTAGAAAACTACGGACTTCAGAAACATTTCTCAGAGGCTTCTAATCCAGAATAGCAGAAATTTGGCTCGGATCAACTCCAATACCCAATGCTGACGCAATGTGGCCCAGAAAACCAACTTCTCGTAACCAAAACTCACATTTACTGAACTTTGCATACAACTGTTTATCTCGTAGAGTCTGTAGCACTATTCTTAAATTCTCGGCATGTCCAGATTCATCCAGTGAATAAATTAATATATCATCAATGAATACCACAACAAATTGATCTAAATACGGTCTAAAAATTTATTCATTAAATCCATAAAGACAGTAGGTGCATTCGTTAATCCAAAAGGCATAACTAAAAATTTACAATCTCGTACCTCGTTCTTAAATTAGTTTTCAGAATGTCAGAGTCCTTTACTCGCAATTGATAATAACCCGATCTCAGATCTATCTTTGAAAACACAGTAGCACCTTTCAACTGATCAAATAAATCATCAATTCTGGGTAGAGGATATTTCTTCTTTATAGTCACTTTGTTAGGCTGACGGTAATCAATACACATTCTCATTGTGCCATCTTTCTTTTTCACAAACAGAACAGGAGCACCCCATGGCGAAAAGCTCGATCTAGCAAATCCTCGATCGGTCAATTCTTGCAACTAAGATTTTAATTCCTTTAACTCGGTCGGATCCATTCTATATGGAGCTATCGAAATCGGAGTAGTTCTAGGTACTAATTCAATGCCAAACTCGACTTCTCGAATTGGAGGCAAACCCGTTAGTTCTTCAGGAAACACATCAGAGAATTCACAGACAATAAGCACTGATTCAACTTTCTTATCATTCACTTTCGAATCTAACACATAAGCTAAGTAGGCTTCACAGCCTTTCTTCACATATTTTCGTGCTTTCATTGCAGATATCACAGCTGATAGTCCATTCAAATCACTAGACTCAATTTGAATTATCTCATCATTCTTACACCTTAACTCAATGACTTTTCGTTTGCAATTCATAATAGCATCGTGCAAAGTTAACCAGTCCATTCCCAGAACTATATCAAATTCGTCGAAAGGTAAAAGCATTAGATCAGCAGGAAAACATACATCTCGGATCAATAACAGGCAATTCTTGCAGACTTTATCAACCAAGACACTTTTGCCTAAGGGGTTCGATACTCTAATTACGAATTCAGTAGACTCTACAGGCAAAGTCTTATTGTGCATTAAATTCATATAGATATTAGAATGCTTTGATCCAGGGTCTATCAATGCAATCACAAAAGTATCATAAAGAGTAAAAGTACCAGTAATCACATTTGGAGATGAGGCTTCCTCACGAGCACGAATAGCATAGGCCTAGCAGGTGCTCTGGCCTCAGATCTAACAGCAGTATCCCTAGTAGCTCTTTGACCACCACTTGCATTTCTCGTATTTCTGGAAGGTCTACCTCTGGCTGAGGTGTTGCTTGGTCTCGGATTCTATGCATTCTCTTGCTTAGTTGGTTTAGAACAATCTCTTACAAAATGGTTTAGAGATCTATATCGGAAACAGGCTTCATCATTCAATCTACAATTTCCCAAATGTCTTTTACCCCAGTGTTTACATTCAGGTTTCCCAGATCGGACATTCCTGAAACTTACAACAGAAGTAGTAGGAGCTCTGAAATTCGAATGCAATCTAGCTCGATCTCGGTTTGATTGTCTTACATCAGCCTTTGAACGGCTATGATCATCTCAGAATTTATTTGACACAGACTGAAATTATCTACTCGCAGATCTCTTTCTAACATCTCTAGCTTCAGAATAAGCTTTTCCTTTCTCTTTACTTAATTCTTCATCTTTACAAGCTCGCTCAACGAGCACTACCATTTCTTTAATCTCTAAAATCCCAACTAACATATGGATATCTTCATTTAGTCCATCTTCAAACCTTTTGCACATTATTGCTTCATTCGATACACATTCTCGAGCATACTGGCTCAATCTTACAAATTCACGTTCGTATTCAGTAACAGACATACGGCCTTGTTTAATCTCGAGAAACTCTTTACATTTCTGGTCGATGAATCTCTAACTAATGTATTTATTCTGAAATTTAGCTTGGAAGAAATCCTAAGTAACCCGTTCACTCAGAACCACAGATATCAAAGTTCTCTACCAATGGTACGCTGTATCTTTCAGAAGTGAAACGTCACATTTTACACATTCCTCAAGATTCAGAGGCATTTGATCAAACACTCGTATTTTATTCTCTAACTAGAATTTGGCTCTTTCAGCATCATCATTCATTGTAGATCAAAACTCTATAGCCCCATACTTTCTAATCTTATCAACTGGTGGTCTACTTAACTGAACCGGATTCACTGAGGGCATAACAGGAATTTGAGAAGGATTAACCAGGGGTAGAGGTTGTTGTACAGTCGGATTGGTTCTAATATATTGGGTGAACCAATCATTCATCATCTGATAGAAGGCTTGTTTAGCCTCACCATCACAGCTACTCGTAGCCAGTCTAGAATCAACTTGCACTGTTCCTTTCACGGGAGCAGGTGCATTGCTTTCTACATCGTCAGCTATAGCTCTATCGGGATCCATTTGCTATATAAAAGCACATTTCACTGTTAGGATTCATCACACTATCGCAGTTTCAGATATATGACATGTATAGCTAGACTCACATACACTATGGTCGTCCTAGAACAGACTAAACCATAGCTCTGATGCCAATAAAATGTAGCACCCCTATCCCGTAACCGTTGTCGAAATAGGTAAGGGGCGTTACCAGACAGACAAAACATTTCAGTCTGATTCAGAATCATAGATATCACATAACATTAGTACATAATTAATCATCAATAAATCATCCCTTATGATGGTATACAAAACCTAAAACATACTTTTAAGGGCAATCGAGACTAAACTGAACACATTCATAAATTTCAGAACTTAGAAAAATTTTCAATTCTGTTGAGGTCACACGCCTGTATGACCAGGCCGTTTGCCTCTCATTGGTACCAGCCACGCCCATGTGAACCATTCATGCCAAAACAAGACATACATACTATCTTCCACCCACGGCCGATAGACACGGCCGTATGCTATGGCCGTGTGATACTTAGCTAGCTATTGACTTGAGCCCACAGCCAGATGACACGCCCATGTGTCTTAACTGTATAGTCTTAAGAGATTACTGCTTTGCCTACACGGCTACAAGGCACGCCCATGGTCCCTAACCATGTAGCACAGGGTAGGCTTGGTTTAAGCCAACTTGCCACCCCTTTTTGAATCATTCCTACAAGAAAAATTAAACAACATTCATACCAACATTTTCAGCCAATTCCAAGCTTAAAATGACCAAACATATCATATCATAAAACATTACAAGCATGCACCTTTTAGTACCACCAACCAAATACCAAAACTATGTACAAACATATCATTTGCTAGCCAACTCTCGTGGCATAACATATATACATATCAAATCTTACTTACATAAACATTCTAGCCTATACATGCCATACTTAAAAATATTTACACTTTCAAAAGTACCAAAATGAGTTCGATAGTGTGGTGACAATCCTTGACTATCCTTGAGCCTTCAGTAGCTACGGTAACTGTAAAACAGATAGAAACCACACAAAGTAAGCTACAAAGAGCTTAGTAAGCCAAATACAATTGGTCTAACTATTAAAGCATAGAAAGTAAAAGTTAATAGCAAGAATTCATAACCATTTCAAAAAGTATTTCATTAGCCTAACCTTGCTCATTTACTTGTATACATGTCATGTTTCATTTCCATGATTTCATACGTACTTTGTATTCATTATTTCACAGAAACAAAGTCTTTTATATTCAGAAGTTTAGTACGATACAAACGTACTTGTATAGATTATACAATTCATCTATTCATTACCATATCTCATACTTTATCATCTAACAGTTAAGAAAAGATACAGATACTCATAAATGGGTACAATGCCGACGTCCCGGACGTGGTCTTACATGTAATTCAGTGTCGATGCCTTTGTCCTTGACAGGGTCTTACACGAAATCAAATACGATGCCGATGTCCCAGACATGGTCTTACACGTAAATCTCAAATTAATGTCAACGTTCTTTTAGAAACGTATAGAGCTTTACAGATACTAGCATATTATCGGAGTTTACTCAAAATTTATTCATCAAGCTCTCAAGGTCGTCCAATACAGATTACAGTTTGTATGTGCAGAATTTAGCCAATTTAACACGTAATTGTAATTTGACTTACCTCGTACGGATTTTAGACAGAAATGAGTCGACTATTCAACTATTTTGGACTTCCCTAGATCTAAGTCCGATTTTCTTTGTTCTTGATCTAATACAATTCAAATTCAACCATTCAGACATTCATTTCATTCAAAATAATCCATGAACACATATTTAGGGCACCTTGCATTTTAGCCCTTACATTTTCACACTTTGACAATTTAATCCATTTTTCACAAAAATCACAAATATGCAAAATTCACCAAGACTACAGCTTGACCGAATATACATAGCTTCCATACAAGCCCAAATAACATATTTAATTCACAATTTAGTCCTTCAAAACTTCATTTTCACAAATTAGCCCAAATAGCTCTATTCCATCAAAAATTCAAGAACAAAGTATGATAATCTTACATATATCTTTCATAATCCATATAAAAACATTACAAAAATCATATAATCATCAATGGCATATTTCAAAATCTTCACCAGAAACAGAAATTCGGACATGGGTTTTGAAGAACATGAAGCAACGATCACAGAAACGTAGAAATTATCAAAAATAGACAAAAATTCATACCTTAATCAAGGATCAAACTAGCCGAAACCTTGAATGGCTTTCTTCTTTTTATTTTCTTTGATTTTTGGCTATATGCATGATAATATGGCCACTTTAATGTTTTCTCTATTTAATATACATTATTAAATAATTTACTATTTTATCCATAACATATATCATTAAATTTTAACTACTACGTGTCCAACATTGTCCACCATTAACATAAATGGTAAATTTGACATGCAATGACCTTTATTTTAAAAGCCAAGGCCAATTAACCCCATTAACATATAGCATGCAACTTTTTCATTTTACGCGATTTAGTCCTTTATCATAATTAAGCACAAAAATAAACAAATTAAATCACAGAAACTTCACAGTTATAAATTCACATATCACAGACACAGAAAATAATATTAAATTATTTTTCAGACTCAGATTTGTGGTCTCGAAACTACTATTTCGACTAGGGTCAGAACTGAACTGTTACAATTCTCCCCCCTTAGGGATTTTCATCCTCGAAAATCATACCATTAAACAGATTCGAATATTGTTGTCTCATAGCATCTTCAGACTCGTACGTGGCCTCTTCAACACCGTGTCGATGCCACATCACTTTGACTAGCGGATTTTTCTTATTTCGTAACTCTTTAGCCTCGCGAACTAAAATACGGATCGATTTTTCTTCATAAGTCATATCAGATTGGATTTCAATATCAGACGGGGAAATTATATGTGAATGGTCAGATCTATATCGTCGAAGCATCGATACATGAAATACATTGTGAATCTTTTCTAACTCAGGTGGCAATGACAATTTATATGCTACCGGCCCAACTCGTTCGATGATTTCATATGGTCTGATAAACCTCGGACTCAACTTCCCCTTTTTACCAAATCAGAACAGTTTCTTCCACGGAGATACTTTTAGAAACACTTTATCACTGATCTCAAATTCGATATCTTTTCGTTTTAAATCCGCATAAGATTTCTGATGATCAGAGGCAGCTTTCAGACTATCTCGAATTACTTTCACTTTCTGTTCTGTTTCTTTTGTCAGATCAATACCGTAAATCTTATTCTCACTAAGTTCAGACCAGTATAACAGAGTTCTACACTTTCTACCGTATAAGGCTTCGTATGGTGCCATTTTATACTCGATTGATAGCTATTATTATAAGTGAATTCAATCAAAGGTAGATATTGTTCCCACGTACCTTCAAACTCAAGAATGCAACATCTCAACATATCCTCGAATATCTGAATAATCTGTTCAGATTGACCATCTGTTTGCGGATGAAAAGAAGTGCTAAAATGCAATTTAATACCCAGAACATCTTGTAATTTCTTCCAGAATCACGATGTAATTCTCGGGTCTCTATCTGACACTATCGACAATGGTACACCATGCAGTCTCACGATATTAGAAATGTATAAATTAGCTAATTTATCAAGCGAATAATCAGATCGAATCGGAATAAAATGAGCTGATTTCATCAAACGATCAACTAGAACCCAAATTACATCTTTCTTTCTTGGAGACAGGGGCAAACCCGAACAAAGTCCATGGTCACTGAATCCCATTTCCACTCCGGAATCATAATCGGTTGTAATAACCCAGATGACACCTGATGTTTAGCTTTAACTTGCTGACAGATTAAACAATTAGAAACAAAATTAGAGATATCTCTTTTCATTCTGTACCACTAATAATGATGCTTCAGATCATTATACATTTTCGTACTACCCGGATGTATAGATAAACAACTACTGTGAGCTTCACTCAGAATCATCTGAATCAACTCTGGATTTCTTGGAATACAAATTCGATCTCTAAATCTCAAGCAATCATTTTTATCCATTCTGAAATCTGAATCAGACATTGCATCACACTGAGCTCGTTTAGCTAAAATCTCATTATCAACCTTCTAAGCTTTGATAATCTATTGTAAGAACAAAGGTCTTGCTTTTAATTTAGCTAAAACTGAACCATCATCAGACAGAACAAAATGAGTATTCATTGCACTCAAAGCAAACAACGATTTTTGACTTAAGGCATCAGCAACAACATTTTCTTTTCCCAGATGATAATCAATCACAAGTTCATAGTCTTTTAACAGTTCTAACCATCTTCTCTGTCGCAGATTCAAATCTTTTTGCGTCATTAAATACTTTAGACTTTTATGATCAGAAAACATGTGACATTTCTCACCAAATAGATAGTGACGCCAAATTTTCAGAGCAAACACAATAGCAGCTAATTCCAGATCATAGGTCGGGTAATTCTTTTCATGCGGTTTTAGTTGTCTCGAGGCATAAGCTATAACCTTGCCTTCTTGCATCAGAACACAACCTAGTCCGTTCAATGAAGCATCACTATAAACAATGAATTCTTTACCTGATTCAGGTTGCACAAGTACTAGAGCTTCAGTTAACAGAGTTTTTAACCGATCAAAATTGTTTTGACACTTTTTAGACCACCCAAACTTCACATCTTTTTGGAGCAATTTTGTCAACGGAGTCGCAATCATTAAAAAAACCTTTTACGAATCGTCTGTAGTAACCGACAAGTCCTAGAAAACTATGGACTTCAAAACCATTTCTCGGAGGCTTCTAATCCAGAATAGCAGAAATTTTGTTCGGATCAACTCGAATACCCGATGCTGACGCAATGTGGCCCAGAAAACCAACTTCTCGCAACCAGAACTCACATTTACTGAACTTTGCAGACAACTGTTTATCTCGTAGAGTCTGTAGCACTATTCTTAAATGCTCAGGATGTTCAGATTCATCACATGAATAAATCAATATATCATCAATGAATACCACAACAAATTGATCTAAATACGGTCTGAAAATTCATTTATTAAATCCATAAAGACAGCAGGTGCATTCATTAATCCAAAAGGCATAACTAAAAATTCATAATGCCCGTACCTTGTTCTAAAAGTAGTTTTCAAAATGTCAGAGTCCTTTACTCGCAATTGATAATAACCCGATCTCATATCTATCTTTGAAAACACAGTAGCACCTTTCAACTGATCGAATAAATCATCAATTCTGGGTAGAGGATATTTATTCTTTATAGTCACTTTGTGAAACTGACGGTAATCAATACACATTCTCATTGTGCCATCTTTCTTTTTCACAAACAGAACAGGAACACCCCATGGTGAAAAGCTCGATCTAGCAAATCCTCGACCGGTCAATTCTTGCAACTAAGATTTTAATTCCTTTAACTCGGTCGGAGCCATTCTATACGGAGCTATCGAAATCGCAGTAGTTCCAGGTACTAATTCAATGCCAAACTCGACTTCTCAAATCGGAGGCAAACCCGATAGTTCTTCAGGAACCACATCAGAGAATTCACAGACAGTAAGCACTGATTCAACTTTCTTATCATTCACTTTCGAGTCTAACACATAAGCTAAGTAGGCTTCACAGCCTTTCTTCACATATTTCCGTGCTTTCATTGCAGATATCACAGCTGATAGTCCATTCAAATCACTAGACTCAATTCGAATTATCTCATCATTCTTACACCTTAACTCAATGACTTTTCGTTTGCAATTCATAATAGCATCGTGCAAAGTTAACCAGTCCATTCCCAGAACTATATCAAATTCGTAGAAAGGTAAAAGAATTAGATCAGCAGCTAAACATACATCTCGAATCAATAACAGGCAATTCTTGCAGACTTTATCAACCAAGACACTTTTGCCTAAGGGGTTCGATACTCTAATTACGAATTCAGTAGACTCTATAGGCAAAGTCTTATTGTGCACTAAATTCATATAGATATAAGAATGCGTTGATCCAGGGTCTATCAATGCAATCACAAAAGTATCATAAAGAGTAAAAGTACCAGTAATCACGTCTGGCGATGAGGCTTCCTCACGAGCACGAATAGTACAGGCTCTAGCAGGTGCTCTGGCCTCAGATCTAACAGCAGTATCCCTAGTAGCTCTTTGACCACCACTTGCATTTTCCGTATTTCTGGAAGGTCTAGCTCTAGTTGAGGTGTTGTTTGGTCTCGGATTCTATGCATTCTCTTGCTTAGTTGGTTTAGAACAATCTCTTACAAAATGGTCTAGAGATCCATATCGAAAACAGGCTTCATCATTCAATCTACAATTTCCCAGATGTCGTTTACCCCAGTGTTTACATTCAGGTTTCTCAGATCGGACATTCCCGAAACTTGCAACAGAAGTAGTAGGAGCTCTGAAATTCAAATGTAATCTAGCTCGATCTCGGTTCGAAAGTCTTACATCAGCCTTCGAATGGCTATGATCATCTCAGAATTTATTTGACACAGACTGAAATTATCTACTCGCAGATCTCTTTCTAACATCTCTAGCTTCAGAATAAGCTTTTCTTTTCTCTTTACTTAATTCTTCATCTTTACAAGCTCGCTCAACGAGCACTACCATTTCTTTAATCTCTAAAATCCCAACTAACAGGTGGATATATTCGTTTAGTCCATCTTCAAACCTTTTGCACATTATTGCTTCATTCGATACATATTCTCGAGCATACTGGCTCAATCTCACAAATTCACGTTCGTATTCAGTAACAGACATACGGCCTTGTTTAATCTCGAGAAACTCTTTACGTTTCTGGTCGATGAATCTCTAACTAATGTATTTATTTCGAAATTTAGCTTGGAAGAAATCCCAAGTAACCCGTTCACTCAGAACCACATATATCAAAGTTCTCTACCAATGGTACGCCGTATCTTTCAGAAGTGAAACGGCACATTTTACACATTCCTCAGGATTCAAAGACATTTCATTAAACACTCGTATTTTATTCTCTAACCAGAATTTGGCTCTTTCAGCATCATCATTCGTTGTAAATTGAAACTCTATAGCCCCATACTTTCTAATCTTATCAATTGGTGGCCTACTTAACTGAACCGAATTCACTGAGGGTATAACAGGAATTTGAGAAGGATTAACCAGGGGCGGAAGGTGTTGTAAAGTCGGATTGGTTCTAATATATTGGGTGAACCAATCATTCATCATCTGATAGAAGGCTTGTTTAGCCTCACCATCACAGCTACTCGTAGCCGGTCCAGAATTAGCTTGCACTGTCCCTTGCACGGGAACAGGTGCATTACTTTCTACATCGTCAGCTATGGCTCTATTGGGATCCATTTACTATATAAAAGCACATTTCACTGTCAGGATTCATCACACTATCGCAGTTTCAGATATATGGCATGTATAGTTAGACTCACATACACTATGGTAGTCCTAGAACCGAATAAACCATAACTCTGATACCAATAAAATGTAACACTCCTATCCCGTAACAGTTGCCGAAATAGGTAAAGGGCGATATCAGACAGACAGAACATTTCAGTCCGATTCAGAATCACAGATATCACATAACATTAGTACATAATTAATCATCAATAAATCATCCCTTATGATGGTATACAAAACCTAAAACATACTTTTAAGGGCAATCGAGACTAAACTGAACACATTCATAAATTTCAGAACTTAGAAAAATTTTCAATTCTATTAAGGTCACACACCCGTGTGACCACTCCGTGTTCCTCTCATAGGTACCAGCCACGCCCATGTGAACCATCCGTGCCAAAACAAGATATACATACAGTCTTTCACCCACGGCCGATAGACACGCCTGTATGCTATGGCCGTGTGAAACTTAGCTAGCTACTGACTTGTGCCCCCGACCAGATGACACGCCCATGTGTCTTAACCGTATGGTCTTAAGAGATTACTGCTTTGTCTACACGGCTACAAGGCACGCCCGTGGTCCCTAACCGTGTAGCGTAGGGTAGGCTTGGTTTAAGCCAACTTGCCACCCTTTTTGAATCATTCCTACAAGGAAAATTAAACAACATTCATACCAACATTTTCAGCCAATTCCAAGCTTAAAATGACCAAATCATATCATATCATAAAACATTACGAGCATGCACATTTTAGTACCACCAACCAAATACCAAAACTATGCACAAACATATCATTTGCTAGCCAACTCTTATGGCATAACATATATACATATCAAATCTTACTTACATAAACATTCTAGCTTATACATGCCATACTTAAAAATATTTACACTTTCAAAAGTACCAAAATGAGTTCAAAAGTGTGGTGACAACCCTTGACTATCCTCGAGCCTTCAGTAGCTACGATAACCATAAAACAGATAGAAACCACACAAAGTAAGCTACAAAGAGCTTAGTAAGCCAAATACAATTGGTCTAACTATTAAAACATAGAAAGTAAAAGTCAATAGCAAGAATTTATAACCATTTCACACGGTATTTCATGAGCCTAACCATGCTCATTTACTTGTATACATGTCATGTTTCATTTCCATGATTTCATACGTACTTTGTATTCATTATTTCATAGAAACAAAGTCTTTCATAATCATAAGTTTAGTACGATACAAACATACCTGTATAGATTATACAGTTCATCTATTCATTACCATATCTCGTACTTTCTCATCTGACAGTTCAGAAAAGATACAAATACTCATAAATGGGTACAATGCCGACGTCCCAGACGTTGTCTTACAAGTAATTCAGTGTCGATTCCTCTTTCCCTGACAGAGTCTTACACGAAATCAGATACGATGCCGATGTCCCAGACATGGTCTTACACGTAAATCTCAAATTAATGTCAACGTTCTTTTAGAAACGTATAGAGCTTTTCAGATACTAGCATATTATCGGAGTTTACTCAAAATTTATTCATCAAGCTCTCAAGGTCGTCCAATACAGATTACAGTTTGTATGTGCAGAATTTAGCCAATTTAACACGTAATTGTAATTTGACTTACCTCGTACGGATTTTAGACGGAAACGAGTCGACTATTCAACTATTTTGGACTTCCATCGATCTAAGTCTGATTTTCTTTGTTCTTGATCTTATACAATTCAAATTCAACCATTCAACCATTCATTTCATTCAAAATAATCCATGAACACATATTTAGGGCACCTTGCATTTTAGCCCTTACATTTTTACACATTGACAATTTAATCTATTTTTCACAAAAATCACAAATATGCAAAATTCACTAAGACTATAGCTTGTCTGAATATACATAGCTTCCATACAAGCCCAAATAACATATTTAATTCACAATTTAGTCCTTCAAAACTTCATTTTCACAAATTAACCCAAATAGCTCTATTCCATCAAAAATTCAAGAACAAAGTATGATAATCTTACATATATCTTTCATAATCCATATAAAAACATTACAAAACTCATATAATCATCAATGGCATATTTCAAAATCTTCAGCAGAAACATAAATTCGGACATGGGTTTTGAAGAACACGAAGCAACAATCAAAGAAACATAGAAATTATCAAAAACAGACAAAAATTCATACCTTAATTAAGGATCAAACTAGCCGAAACCTTGAATGGATTTCTTCTTTTTATTTTCTTTGATTTTTGGCTATATGCATGATAATATGGCCACTTTTTTGTTTTCTTTATTTAATATAAATTATTAATTAATTTACTATTTTATCCATAACATATATCATAAAATTTTAACTACAACATGTCCAACATTGTCCACCATTAACATAAATGGTAAATTTGACATGCAAGGACCTTTATTTTAAAAGCCAAGGCCAATTAACCCCTTTAACATATGGCATGCAGCTTTTGCATTTTACGCAATTTAGTCATTTATCATAATTAAGCACAGAAATAGACAAATTAAATCACAGAAACTTCACAGTTATAAATCCACATATCATAGACACAAAAAATAATATTAAAATATTTTTTGGACTCAAATATGTGGTCCCGAAACCACTATTCTGACTAGGGTCAAAATCAGACTGTTACACAGAGAGTTATACGGGTTAGGGACACGGGCGTCTGTGACCACACGGCTTGCCCACACGGGCATGTGACCCCTGTTTATAGAAATTTTTTTCTAAGTTTTGTTAAAATTTCCTGAGTTATCGATTTAGTCCCAAACCACTTCCAAAGCATGTTTGGGCCTCGTAGGCTCGTATTAGGGACTTTATGATTGATTACAAATGGTTTTAATTTGGATGAAAATTTATGACTTGATTTGTATGTTCACTTGCAATGTAAGTCTGGTAATGCCTCGTATCCTGTTCCGGCGTTGAATATGGGTATAAGGTGTTACAATGGGTAAACGATCCACCCCTTACGCTGCAATTTCTTTAGCGTTGTGACAGAAAAGCGGTACTAGAACAACATCTCCAAGCGACCCTTTTGCTTGGAAAAAGGTTTTCTTTTCAAAGACGATCCTTTCATGGTATACGACGCTTCTGTTTCTTCTATCGTCGAGCAACATGGGTGGCAAATTTTTTGTTTGCATCTGGAGGATGTTTTGACCAAGATTGTTCGTGAGTTCTATGCTCACCTTACTTCTATAAATACTAATTTTATATATGTGCGAGGAATCTCGATTTTATTTGATGAGGACACTATTAATGCTCAGTATAGTCTTTTTGATATCTAAGATAAGCATACCTAGTTTGCTGCAGCCATCACTGCTAATGGATTGAACCAGGTTTTTCAAGACCTTTGTGTGGCGGGAACTAAATGGACAGTGTTGAGGTAAGATTGTTACACCGTGGAAGGGGCCTCTTTGAAGTCCAAGTGTAGGGTTTGGTATCACTTTCTTAATACGCGCCTACTCCCTTCTACCCATAACTCAATAGTTTTTAAGGAGTGGATGTTGCTACTCCATTCTATCATGTAGGGTAGGAAAATTAATGTGGGTAAGATTATATTCAAAAAAGCACGCTGGTGCGCACAAAAGAATACTGAGAGTCTGAACTTTCCTTCCTTAATCACCACACTTTGCCAGCGTGTTAAGGTCTTAGTCCAAGGCAATGAGGATGTTGTAACAGCCAGGTTTTAGCTAAATCAGAACAGTGGTTTTAGAACAAAAAATTTGAGGTTTTAAAATTATTTTAAAATTATTTTTGGTGTTTATAGCATGAGAATATATATGGGTGAAAATTCCGTGAGTTAATTTTATCGTTTAATAGCTCAATTTGAGAAAAAGGACTAAATCACGTAAAATGTAAAAGTTGCATTCTATATGTTAAAAGTGCTTAATTGCTATGACTTATTAAATGAAAGGTCCTTATGTTGTAATTTGACCACTAATAGTGGAGATGGATATTAATGGCCTTATATTTGATGTTTTAAATGTTTAATAATTAAGGGTAAAATGGTAAAATATGTATTAAGTTATAATAAATAAAAGAAAAACAATTTTAAGCCTAAATTATCATCATCCTTAGCTGAATATTAGAGAAAGAAAAGAGGGTTTTGAGCTTTCATCCATTCGACCATGGTTAAGATTGATTAAGGCACGGTTTTAGCTCGATTTTTTTATGATTTTATGTTTTTGTGATCGTTGCTTTGAGTACTAGCTAGCCCATGTCTTAATTTCTGAAATTTTTGATGAATTTATGAGTTTCCATTTATGAATTCATATGTTTTTGGATGTTTGACGATGAAATATGAAAGCTTGGTGTTTGATATACATGTTTTGTAAAGTGATTTTGAGTAAAAATGTCAATTAGGGATTAAATTGAGAAAAGTGTAAATTGAAGGGGTTAAATTGTGAAATAAATGAAACATATGGGCTACTAGAGACCTATAGAGAATTCGGCTAAGCATGGGTCATATTGAATTTTGTGTATTTATGAAGTAGGGACTAAATTGTAAAAATGTGGAACTTTAGGGGCTAAAGTGCAAAAATTCCCAAATATGTTTTTGTGGACTAAATTGAATGTGTTGATGAATAAAAGAGTAAATTTTGAATGTATATAGATCAAGAACGAAAGAAATCAGATTTAGATCGTGGGAAGTCGAAAGTTATTGAATAGTTGATCCGGCCCTTTATTCCGACTACGAGGTAAGTTCATATGCAAATAAACATCTTTACATTAAATTATATATGTTTTATTATGATTGAATTGTAATGAATGTTGAACGAGCAATTACGAGCAAGAATCGACAGAGTTACAACATCCGAAAGTCCCATACGAACCTTAGGAATAGTATAGGATACGAATGTCATGACATTAGGTTATTGAGATGTGATTACATGTAAGACCATGTCTGGGACATTGGCATTGTATTCAGACTACGTGTAAGACCATTTCTGGGACATTTGCATCGTTAATCGATTTCGTGTAAGACCCTATCTGGGACAGTGGCATTGATATGTGATAACATGTAAGACCATATCTGAGATATGGCATTGTACGAGCTTATGTGATTTTTGAGTATCTTTAATGATTCTGAATGGTTCAACGGGAAAAGTCAAGTCAATAAAGAATATTTGAATGAGCTAAGTGACTCAGGTACGTACAAAATTCATACAAGCATTGAAAAAAAGGAAATATTTGATAAACATGATTAAGACATTGAATATATGTTCAATGGAAATGTTTGTGAATTTGAATGATATTAGATATGTTAAGCATAATTGAATTGAAATGCAAATTTTAATGTGATAGCTTTATTTGTATATGGCTTAGTAAGCTTTAAAAACTTACTTTGTGTGTTTTTTCCATGTTTTATAGGTTATCGAAGCTAGCTCAAACTCGTGGATCGTCAAGAAACATCATTACACTATCGATCATCACGTTTGTACTTTTGGAGCTTTATATATATGGTATATGGCATGTATAAGCTAGTGTCATTTTGGTATGTTTTGAGTTATGATATTAGCCATGAGATTTGGCTTGTAAATGATGATGTGTATGGCCATTTGAGTTGGCTTGATTTGTATGTTGGCAAGTGATATATGTGAAGTTTATAAGTTACCATGTGTTTTGACATCTTTGACATGGTTGTTAGTATGGATAAGTGGTTGCTCATTTGGTCAGTTATTAGTTGATACATTAATGCTTGAGAAATGGTATATTTTGGTATGATTTATAGATGATGAATTGGTAAGTTTGGAAAGCATGAATTGGTTGACAGAAAGGTGAGGAAATTCATTTAGGAAATATGTAAGATTGATGAATATGGCATTAATTTGGTATGTTATTGAGTATGAAATTGAGTAATTGAAATTGTTGATGATTGATGGCATGTTATGTGTAAGGTGTAACATCTCGAAATAGGGCCTAGTCAGAATAGTGGTTTCAAGACCACAAATCTGACATCAAAATATTTATTTTATGACTATTATAAGGTCTAGAATATGATAATATGAATGTGTTAAGATTTCATGAAGAAATTCTTTGAGTAAGGTGTCCAATTGGAAATCAAGGACTAAATTGAATAAATTGTAAAACTTGGATTCTAGAAGCAATTTGTATGAAATTGCTTTAGATTATAAATTAGAAGGTCTTAAAGAGAAAATTTCCCAATATCTAAGTTTTTGGACAAAAATGGGCTTCCATGGTTGAAATTTCAAAGAAAAGACTTAAGGGCATTTTGGTCATTTGGCATTTTAATGAAATAAAATGGGAAAATTAAGCCAAAATCAGCCATTCTTCTTCCTTGTACGAGCCTAAATTCTCAATTCCTTCATAGCTAAGGTTTTCAACATTTTCAAGCTTAATAGTAAGTGCTCCCAAGCCCCATTTTTAATGTTCTTTGTATTTTTGAAATCCCGGTAGCTTGATCTTTCCATTTCTATCCATATTTCATGCTAGGGTTCACGTTTAAAAATTTACCCATGCATGAGTTACATGTATTTTTATGGTTTATGGAGGGGTATGAAAGTTGAAGGTGTGTTAAACATCTTTTCCTAGGTGATTTTCATGAAAAACCCCTAAAGGGACCTTTTTGCAAAAGTTGTTAAATATGTGATAGAAATGTGAAAATAATGGAAAATGTGGGCTGCCATATGAGGGAAAAGTGTTCGGCTAGGCTTGGGTGAGATAGAAATTGCATGTGTTTCATGATACGAGCCTAGGGACTAATTCGTAAAAATATGAAAGGTTAGGGGCAAAATGGTCATTTGGACCGGGGGTGAAATTTGGGCTCAAATAGTACAAGTTGAGGTGTTAGTGATTTAATTTTATTGTTATAGACCCCGAGGAACAAATTTTGGAGGTCGACCGAGGAAAACGAAAGGTTTCAGAATAATCGAAACATAACACCGGAACAAGTACCAGGTAAGTTCAGATAATTTAAAGCAAACTCATAACATGCATGATTTTATGATTTATGAATGCATGATGATTGCATTATGGATGGCATGAAAAATGTATCTTTGATAATGATAATAATTTGTTGGATAATGTCTCGGTTGAGGTTAAAAAGGGGATTCGATGGATAAACCATGATTGACATATGATTTGAGATCCTTCATATGTTGCAGAAAGGATTTAGCCTGGACGGGTAATCCGATGATCTCAAGTATGAAAAGGATCTAGCCCGGATGGGTGTTCCTTGAATGATCGAGCCTCCCGAAGAATATGTGTGCATTGTGGATTTATCCCGGACGGGTAATCCGATTAGGGTCTAAAGTTGCCTGGAATGGTAATTCAGATCCAAGCTCATTAAGGGTGTTTGTCGCGTAAAGGATTTAGCCTAGACTGGTAATCTCGACATCACCTTATGAGTTTATATTGTAGGGGATTTAGCCTGGACTGGTAATCCCACCGTAAGATGTGTGGTTCGCGGGAGTGCATTCTCAAAATGATCATTCATATGAATTGACGGTGACTGGATAATCCATCGAGATTTCCTAGAAACTCAACGGGACTATCACAAGGTATATGTACAAATGACATGTAAAATAATGAGCTCATCTAAGATAAAAATGTTCATGGTATTTGTTATGTGACTAACTCATTGATTGAGTACATGTTATAGGGAAACCATTTTCCTTTTCATTGGTTTCATTATCTATTATGGATGTATGCCAAACAATCGGTAAGTTTATTTTCCAGTTATTCAAGCTTACTAAGCTTGTAAATGCTTACCCCTCTCTTTTTCCCCCATTTTCAGAGCTCGAGGACTTGTAAAGATTGGAAGACGGTTGGAGAATCAACACACTATAAAAAATTTCAGCTTTGGTATATAGACTCTTATGTTATGTTCAATGGCATGTATAGAGCTTTTGAGTATTTTGTTATATGTGTCATTTGATTTGCCAAGATGAAGGCATGTAAAGTTATGCTTATATTTTTGTATATGGCCATGGTAATTGGCTTATTTTGAAGTAGGCAATGACCTACAAACCTATGCATGTTTATGTTCACATGTGATGACTTGGTTATAATTGGCAATGAGTTATGAAAACGAGCCAATATTGAATGTGTCAATAGGAAATGGAAATCCTTAAAGGCAAGACAAGAATTAACTTAGCATGTATGAAACCAATGACATGAGGTTTACATGCAATGAGGTTAATTAAAGTTTCACATACATATATATATAAATACACAAAGTGTATAATTTGATCTTAACATGCACTAAAATAATCCAAAAGTATATTGGTTGATAGAGGGTGATCAAAGGCTTGTAAAATAGCCTAATAAGGTCCACATGGGTCGACACACGGGCGTGTGTGACACACAGTTTATTCCCATGGGAGTGTGCTATGACCGTGTGTCCCTTGCACCTAAAATTTTAAGTCAGTATAGAACACAGGCTAAGCACACGGGCGTGTGCCTTGGCCGTGTGTTTTTACCAGAATGATAAGGTTGAAGTCAGTGTTGCACGCTGGCAAAAGGGCACGGACGTGTCCTAAGCCACACGGGCATGTGTGATTACATGGCCCTATCCCATGGGCGTGTTGCACTTCAAGTAAGGGAAAATTTTCTAAAGTGCCCCAAGATTATCGTAGATTACAGTTTTGTTCCATATCGCCCCTAGAAGTGTTTCAAGTCTCGAAGGCCTGTATAAGGGACAAGATATATATTTGAAAGGTTTTAAATTTGGGTGAAGTTTGGTGACTTGACCTAGTGAGTTTGTAACATCCCGAAATAAGGCCTAAACAGAACAGTGGTTACGAAACCACAAATTCGAGGTAGAAAAATTTATTTTATTATTATTTTGAGGTTCATGATATGATTACATGATTGTGCGAAAATTTCGTGATGAAATTCTATGCATAAAATGCTTAATTTGAAGTTAGGGACTAAATCGAATAAGTTGTAAAACTTACATTCTAGAAGTTTCTAGTATGAAATTGCTTCGAAATATTAATTAGGAGGTCTTAAATAGCAATTTGATCAATTTTAAGTTCATGGACAAAATTAGGACATGGAAGGAATTTTTAAAAGTTTAGTAAAGAGGGGCATTTTGGTCATTTGGTTATTAAATGAAATAACATGGGAAAAATAACACAAAATGGTCATCTTTCTCATATGTTGCTGCCGAATTTTGCTCTCTCCATAGCTAGGGTTTCTTCAACTTTCAAGCTTCATAGTAAGTGATTCCAAGCCCCGTTTTTAATGATTTTTATGTTTTTGAGATCCCGGTAGCTCGATAAAGCTTATGCTAGCAATAATTTAAGTTAGGGTTCATATTTGGAAAAATACCCATAGGTGAAAAGTGTTTATTTTGATGTTTTATGATAGAATATGAGGTCTTAGATTATGTTAGACAACTTGTGCTACTCGGTTTTAGGTAAAAACGAGTAAAAGGGCTTAATCGGTAAAATACCTAATAGTCATAAGCGCATGTTAGAGTATGAATTTGATGCTGCCATAGAAGGGAAAAATGATCAGCATGTCATAAAACATAAGAATAAGGGATGAAGTTTAATTCCCGAGCCTAGGGGCAAAAGTGTAATTATGCAAAAGTTTAGGGGCAAAAATATAATTTTGCCAAAGTTCGTATTAAATGCTGTTTTAATGAATGTATGTATTAAATAAGTTAAAATTGCTATTATAGATCAAGAAGAACGAAATTCAGGAGTAGATCGGGGAAAAGAAAAAGTAAAGGACTAAGTTGTAAAGTTTAGTCACATTTTGTATCGAGGTAAGTTTCTGATGAAATAAATGCAATATTCTTATATTTTACATTATTATTGTTAATTTCCAGCATTTATATACTTATTTTTTTTAGAATATTTAAAGGCGAAGTAGCAGAGGAAAAGCATTAGGAAGCCTCATTTGAACCTTAGGAATATTAGGATATTGGGGTTGACAGGACAGGATAGAAATGAGCCATGTAAGTCCATATCAGATATATGGCTTTGGAGACAGGAATGAGCCATGTAAGCCCATATTATATATATAAATATGACATTGGAGACAGGAATAATTCATGTAAGTCCATGTCAAAGACATGGCATTGGCAGGACATTGATAGACAGGAACGACCCTAGTACCCTTAGTATTCCGAGTGGTTCATCGGGTCATTGTATATATTAAATCATAGTGAATTATCAGCAAAAAGGGAAGTAGATTATATTTATGAATAGTAAAAGGTCAGGTAGGAAAGAAGGTAAGTGAGTAAAGAAGAAGGTAGAAAATGAGAAGTAAAGAAAGTTTATGAGGCTAGGTGACTTGATGTATATTTATTCATTATGTTGAATGTTGTAATTTATTTGCTTGTAAGCTTACTAAGCCTAGTGCTTACTCTCTTATTTTATTTTTCTTATAGTTTTTATCAAGCCACTCGGGGATCAAAGGAAACGTCGGAGACCCGACCACACTATCGAAGAAATTACATTGGTATAGTTAGACGTTTCGTTTTGTGTATGGCATGTATAGGAACTTGGTTTCTTTTGATATGATATGATCAATGAATGATGTGTAAATATTTTCTAGTGATTAGCTAATAGAATGGCTGATGATATACATGTTTAATAGTATGTATGATTAAGTAGTAACTATCACATGAAAATTATGAAAAATGTGAAAGTAACTTAAAAACAGATTCAAGTATTAGAAATAATGTGATTTTGAAAAATCACAAAAATTTGTAGAGACATGTTTTGATAGTGAATAATAAATGAAATTAAATCTTATTGTGTCTATTTTCATATGGAATAAACAAATCAGGTAAAGATTTTGTATTTTATAAGATATCTGAGTTTTAGTGAAATAGGGCCAGAGTGATTTCTGGATCCCCTATTTCAAATTTATAAATTCACCATAAATTTTATAAAAATAATTAGGTGGTTTAAGTTATATGGTTAGAATCCTTATTGAGTCTAGTTTTAAGAGAAATAAACCTCATAGTCATTTAAATTCTGTACAGAGAGATATATAATTCGTAATACACAGAGGTCAAAGCAATCAAACCCTGAAACAGGGGAGAATTTAACTAATAAACTGTACTAATTGGACCAACCAAAAATTCTAGAAAAACATTTAGTAAATAGATATATGAGTCTAGTTTCAGGGGAAATTTACGGAATAGGATTTTGAGTTTCGAAACTCAAGATATGAATTTTTAATCGACTGTGACGCAGATTGCTAGCTGGACTGAAAATTTTAAAATTAAATTGTTTGAGCTGTTTAAGCAATGAATTAAGTCTGTTAACACCTCGTGTTCGACTCCGACAATGGTCTTGGGTACGGGGCGTTACATTTATTGGTATCAGAGCAGGTTTAGTCGGTTCTCGAAACAGTTAGTGTGAGTAAAAGTCTAGCTAGACATGCCATACCTGTATTTTGATAGTGTGACGACTCCTGACGATTTTTAAATATTTTTTTTATAGTAATGGATCCCGGCGAGCTGGTGATGATGATGTAGAATGTAATCGCGCCGCTGCTCGCAGAAGGGGCGGCGCCATCCGAGAATAGGCGAGAATGATTAATCGGGGAGGAGTGATTCGAGAAGCTCTCTTCCAAGCTTTGAATGATTTGTTTGCCGAGTTCGTCGCATGCGAATCCGGCGATTAGACCTCCACCCCCTCATGATTCTCGGGCTACCCATGCAGCTCAAGCTTCCCGATCCACAGTGCGGTGATAAGAGAAAAGCCACCAGTTGATAGAATCAGGAAACAAGGGGTAGAAGAGTTCCGAGCAACAAAGGATGATGACGCAGAAAGAGCAGAATTTTGGTTAGAAAATACTATCAGAGTCTTTGACGAATTATCTTGTACACCCGAGGAATGTATGAAATGTGTAGTATCACTTCTTAGAGACTCAGCCTACCACTGGTGGCAAACACTTGTATCAATTGTACCGAAGGAGAGGGTCACTTGGGATTTCTTTCAGGAAGAATTTCGTAAAATGTACATCAGTCAGAGGTTTATTGATCAGAAGAGAAAGGAATTCCTGGAATTGAAACAAGGTAATATGACGGTGACCGATTATGAGTACGAATTTGTCAGGCTTAGTAAATATGCTAGAGAATGTGTGTCCATAGAGGCTATCATGTGTAAAAGGTTTGAGGATGGGTCAAATGATGATATTCGACTGTCAGTAGGTGTTCTAGAAATAAAAGAGTTCGTTATTTTAGTTGAGAGAGCCTGTAAGGCAGAGGAGCTGTTAAAAAGAAAAGGCAAAGTTGAGACAGAGACACAAGATACAAAGAAGAGACAGATGAGCAGGTCATTCCAAGCTACATCCAAAAGGCCAAAGGAGTTTTCTACCAGATCTAGTTTCTCAGCTAGGTATTCTAATCAGAATAGAGGCAGCAGATTTAAGGATTCAAAAGCTCAGACCACCTCGACTGCGAGTGTAGGTAATGTTGGATAGGGCAGATCAGGGTGTCCACGGTGTGGTAGACTTCATTATGGTCCTTGTCGGGTAGGCAAAAATGTTTGTTATAAATGCGGTGCTCCAGATCATTTTGTACGAGAATGTCCAGAGGTAGCTAATCGAGAGATAACACAGAGTGCTAGATCCGAAAATGCTCCTACTAGAGGCAGATTACCTAGGCAACTGGGAGTAGGAGCAAGTAACAGAGGCACCTCAAGAGATTCAGCTGTGAGACCAGATGCTAGAGCCCCTACAAGGACTTATGCTATTCGTACATTACGGGTACATTTTCTCTACATAATATTAATGTCATTGCTTTGATTGATCCGGGTTCAACTCATTCATATGTTTGCAAGAAATTGATGCCTAGTATAAGTATGCCTATAGAATCTACAAAATTTGTGATTAAACTATCGACCCATTAGGCAAGCATGTATTAGTAGATAAAGTATGTAGAAATTGTCCTTTGATGATTAGAGGCTACTGTTTTCCGGCCGATCTCATGCTATTGCCATTTGCTGAGTTTGATGTGATTCTTGGTATGGATTGGTTGACTACACATGATGTGATAGTGAATTGTGGGAAGAAATTCATTGAGTTGAAGTGTGAAAATGGTGAAATTATTCGGGTTAATTCAGAAGAGTCAGATAGTTCATTTTCCATAATTTCTATTATGTCTGCTCAGAAATGTTTGAGAAAAGGGTATGAAGCTTATCTTGCTTTTGTGTTGAACATTAAAGATCCAGAATTGAAAATTGAACCAGTGCCTGTGGTATGTGAGTTTCCCGATGTGTTTCCGAAAGAACTACCAGGTTTGCCTCCTGTTAGAGAAGTTGAGTTTGGTATTGAGTTGATTCCAGGTCCCATGCCCATTTCTATTGCTCCTTATAGAATGGCTCCGTTAGAATTGAAAGAATTGAAAGCTCAGTTGCAGGAATTAACAGATAAAGGCTTTGTAAGACCCAGTAGTTCACCATGGGGTGCACCAGTGCTATTTGTGAAAAAGAAATACAGATCGATGAGATTGTGCATAGATTATCGGCAACTTAACAAGGTAACAGTAAAGAACAAGTATCCATTGCCTAGAATTGATGATCTGTTTGATCAATTGAAGGGAGCTACTGTGTTTTCCAAGATAGATTTGAGATCCGATTACTATCGATTGCGAGTTAAAGAGTCGGATGTCACGAAGATCGCTTTAGGACTAGGTATGGTCATTATGAGTTCCTTGTGATGCCATTTGGCTTGACTAATGCTCTTGCCATTTTCATGGACTTAATGAACTGAATTTTCAGACCGTACCTGGATAAGTTTGTAGTTGTGTTCATTGATGATATTTTGATTTATTCTCATGATGAGACTAAGCATGCAGCGCATTTGAGAACAGTTTTACAGATTCTGAGAGATAATCAGTTGTATGCCAAGTTCAGCAAAAGTGAGTTCTGGTTACGAGAAGTTGGTTTTCTTGGACATATTGTCTCAGGTGAAGGTATCAAGGTTGATTCGAGCAAGATTTCAGCCATTTTTGATTGGAAGCCTCCTAGAAATGTATCAAAAGATAGAAGTTTTCTTGGTTTTCCCGGATATTATAGACGATTTGTAGAGGGATTTTCTATGATAGCTACCCACGACAAGATTCTTTGTGAAAAGATGTCAAGTTTGAATGGGTGAGAAGTGTCAATGAGTTTTGATAAGTTAAAAGCATTGTTAACTAAAGCTCTGTTTTAGTACAACGAGAACCGGGTAAGGAGTTTCGATTTCTGATGATGCGTCCATGGATGGACTTGGTTGTGTACTTATGCGGGAAGGGAAGGTAATCGCTTATGCCTCTAGAGGCAGCTAAAGCCACATGAGAAGAACTATCCGACACATGATTTAGAGCTATTTGCCATTATTTTTGCGCTGAAAATTTGGAGACATCATTTGTATGCGGTGAGAAGTGCCACATATTTATCGATCACAAAAGTTTGAAGTATTTGATGACTCAAAAGATTTGAATTTGAGGCAAAGAAGATGGTTAGAGTTGATTAAAGATTATGAGCTAGTGATCGATTATCACCTGTAAGGCAAACGTTGTTCTTGATGCTTTGAGTAGGAAATCTTTATTTGCATTAAGAGCTTTGAACACTAATCTAGCCTTATCGGATGATGGTTTTATCTTAGTGAGTTGAAAGCCAAACCGATGTTTCTTGAAGAAATTTGTGAAGCTCGAGAAAAATGACAAAGTGAGTTGTTAGCCAAAAGAGATCGGTGTGAGTCGGATATAGAGTCGATTTTCAGATCAATTCTAACGGTTGTTTGATGTTCGAGAGACGTGGTATGCGTCATCAAGAATGATGAGCTTATTCGAAAGATCTTACAGGAAGCACATAGTAGTTCTTTGTCTATTCATCCAGGTAGTACAAAGATGTATAATGATTTGAAGAAAATGTATTGGTGGGTAGGAATGAAAAGGGACATTTCAGAGTTTGTTTCTAGATGCTTGATCGTCGCCAGGTAAAGGCGAACATCGGTACCTTTAGGTTTATTGCAGCCGTGCTAGTCCACGAGTGGAAATGGGATCAAATTACTATGGATTTTGTGACAGGATTGCCGTTTTTACGAGAAAGAAAGATGCAGTATGGGTTGTGATTGATAAATTAATGAAGTCGACTCATTTTATCTCAGTTCGTATGGATTATTCACTTGACAAGTTGGCCAAGTTGTATATTTCAGAGATAGTCAGACTACACGGGGTACCATTATCGATCATTTTGATGAGAGATCTAAGATTTACTTCACGATTTTGGAAGAAATTACGAAGGCTTTGGGCACAAAGTTGAGTTTTTAGTACTGACTTTCCATCCTCAAACCGGTGGTCGATCGAGAGAGAGTTATTCAGTACTTGAAGATATGCTTAGATCTTTGTGTATCTTTGGAATTTCCAGCGATTGGGAAAAATATTTACCCTTAGTAGAGTTTGCCTATAATAATAGTTATCAGTCGAGTTTGAAGATGGCACCTTATGAAGCTTTGTATGGACGTAAATGTCGCACACCTTTGTATTGGACAGAGCTTAAGGAAGATCAGATTTACGGGGTTGATCTAGTTAAGGAAACAGAGAGAAAGTAAAAATAATCCAGAGATTGCTTGAAAGCGACTTGAGATGCACAAAAGTCGTATGCAGATTTGAAGAGAAAAGAGATTGAATATCAAGTTGGTGACAAAGTTTTTTTAAAAGTATCCCTATGGAAGAAAGTTCTTAGATTTGGCGAGAAAGGCAAACTAAGTCTACGTTTTATTGGACCGTTTGAAGTGATTGAGAGAGTTGGACCATTAGCATATCGGTTAGCTTTGCCGATTGAGTTAGAGAAGATTCATAATGTATTTCATGTGTCTATGCTACATCGTTATCGTTCAGATTCGTCACATGTGATTTCTCAGACAGAGTTTGAGATTCAGCCAGACATGACTTACGATGAAGAACCAGTTAGGATTCTAGCTCGAGAGGTAAAGCAATTAAGGAACAAAAGTATTGCACTTGTGAAAGTACTATGGAATATACATGGGGTAGACGAGGCTACATGGGAACCTGAAGAGGCTATGCAAAAATAGTACCCAAATCTCTTCACAGGTAAGATTTTCGGGGACGAAAATCCCTAAAGGGGGGAGAAATGTAACATCCCGAAATAGGGCCTAAATGGAACAGTGGTTACGAAACCACAAATCTGAGGTAGAAAAATTTATTTTATTATTATTTTGAGGTTCATGATATGATTACATGATTGTGCAAAAATTTCGTGATGAAATTCTATGCATAAAATGCTTAATTTGAAGTTAGGGACTAAATCGAATAAGTTGCAAAACTTGCATTCTAGAAGTTTTTAGTATGAAATTGCTTTGAAATATTAATTAGGAGGTCTTAAATAGAAATTTCACCAATTTTAAGTTCATGGAAAAAATTAGGACATGGAAGGAATTTTTAAAAGTTTAGTAAGGAGGGGCATTTTGGTCATTTGGTTATTAAATGAAATAAAATGGGAAAAATAACACAAAATGGTCATCTTTCTCATATGTTGCTGCCAAATTTTGCTCTCCATAGCTAGGGTTTCTTCAACTTTCAAGCTTCATAGTAAGTGATTCCAAGCCCCGTTTTTAATGATTTTTACGTTTTTAAGATCCCGATAGCTCGATAAAGCTTATGCTAGCAATAATTTAAGTTAGGGTTCATATTTGGAAAAATACCCATAGGTGAAAAGTGTTTATTTTGATGTTTTATGATAGAATATGAGGTCTTAGATTATGTTAGACAACTTGTGCTACTCGGTTTTAGGTGAAAACGAGTAAAAGGGCTTAACCGGTAAAATACCTAATAGTCATAAGCGCATGTTAGAGTATGAATTTGATGCTGCCATAGAAGGGAAAAATGATCAGCATGTCATAAAACATAAGAATAAGGGATGAAGTTTAATTCCCGATCCTAGGGGCAAAAGTGTAATTATGCAAAAGTTTAGGGGCAAAAATATAATTTTTCCAAAGTTCGTATTAAATGCTGTTTTAATGAATGTATGTATTAAATAAGTTAAAATTGCTATTATAGATCAAGAAGAACGAAATTCAGGAGTAGATCGGGGAAAAGAAAAAGTAAAGGACTAAGTTGTAAAGTTTAGTCACATTTTGTATCGAGGTAAGTAAGTTCTGAAGAAATAAATGCAATATTCTTATATTTTACATTATTATTGTTAATTTCCAGCATTTATATACTTATTTTTTTTAGAATATTTAAAGGCGAAGTAGCAGAGGAAAAGCATTAGGAAGCCTCGTTTGAACCTTAGGAATATTAGGATATTGGGGTTGACAGGACAGGATAAAAATGAGCCATGTATGTCCATATCAGATATATGGCTTTGGAGACAGGAATGAGCCATGTAAGCCCATATTATATATATAAATATGACATTGGAGACAGGAATAATTCATGTAAGTCCATGTCAAAGACATGGCATTGGCAGGACATTGATAGATAGGAACGACCCTAGTATCCTTAGTATTCCGAGTTGTTCATCGGGTCATTGTATATGTTAAATCATAGTGAATTATCAGCAAAAAGGGAAGTAGATTATATTTATGAATAGTAAAAGGTCAGGTAAGAAAGAAGGTAAGTGAGTAAAGAAGAAGGTAGAAAATGAGAAGTAAAGAAAGTTTATGAGGCTAGGTGACTTGATGTATATTTATTCATTATGTTGAATGTTGTAATTTATTTTCTTGTAAGCTTACTAAGCCTAGTGCTTACTCTCTTATTTTATTTTTCTTATAGTTTTTATCAAGCCACTCGGGGATCAAAGGAAACGTCGGAGACCCGATCACACTATCGAAGAAATTACATTGGTATAGTTAGACGTTTCGTTTTGTGTATGGCATGTATAGGAACTTGGTTTCTTTTGATATGATATGATCAATGAATGATGTGTAAATATTTTCTAGTGATTAGCTAATAGAATGGCTGATGATATACATGTTTAATAGTATGTATGATTAAGTAGTAACTATCACATGAAAATTATGAAAAATGTGAAAGTAACTTAAAAACAGATTCAAGCATTAGAAATAACGTGATTTTGAAAAATCACAAAAATTTGTAGAGACATGTTTTGATAGTGAATAATAAATGAAATTAAATCTTATTGTGTCTATTTTCATATGGAATAAACAAATCAGGTAAAGATTTTGTATTTTATAAGATATCTGAGTTTTAGTGAAATAGGGCCAGAGTGATTTCTGGATCCCCTATTTCAACTTTATAAATTCACCATAAATTTTATAAAAATATTTAGGTGGTTTAATTTATATGGTTAGAATCCTTATTGAGCTAGTTTTAAGAGAAATAAACCTCATAGTCATTTAAATTCTGTACAGAGAGATATCTAATTCGTAATACACAGAGGTCAAAGAAGTCGAACCCTGAAACAGGGGAGACTTTAACTAATAAACTGTACTAATTGTCCCAGCCAAAAATTCTAGAAAAAAAATTTGTAAATAGATATATGAGTCTAGTTTCAGTAAAAATTTACGGAATAAGATTTTGAGTTTTGGAACTCGAGATATGAATTTTTAACCGACTGTGACACAGATTGCTAGCTGGACTGGAAATTTTAAAATTAAATTGTTTGAGCTGTTTAAGTAATGAATTAAGTCTGTTAACACCTCGTGTTCGACTCCGGCAATGGTCTCGGGTACGGGGCATTACAGAGTTTGTAAAGGTAAATTACCAGTAACGCCTGAAACCCTATCCCGATGTCGGATACGGGCAAGGGGTGTACATTTAGTGGTATTAGAGCTACGGTTTAGTCGGTTCTAGAACTACCGTAGAGAGTATTGAGGTTTGCTATACATGCCATTTTATGAACGTTGATAGTGTGATATCTCCTAACTGTTTAAATTGTCTCTGAATATAGTAAATGTCTTCCAATCATGCACAAGATGAGTCCAAGAGAGCCGAGAGCCATGCTCTAGCTTCGTACAACGAGCTGTATCTAGTAGTAGTAGAAGAGTTATGTCTGAAGGTCGGGAAGAAGCCCGAGCTGCCTTCTTTGATATGATGGATGAATGGTTTGGGGATTATCTGAGGAATCGCCCCAACATACCACGACCGCCCCCACCCCTAACCAACCTGATGAGGATTTGCAGTGGCACCGATATGAATTGGTAAAGCCCCCATAGATAAGCTTAGAAAGCATGGTGCTGAGGAATTTAGAGTTAAAATTGAGAAAGATGCTGAGAGAGCCGAGTTCAGGCTCGAGAATACCATAAGGGTATTAGATGATTTATCGTGCACACCCGAGAAGTGTTTAAAGTGTGTCGTGTCTCTCTTGAAGGACACCGCATACCACTGGTGGAAGACCGTATCTTCGGTGGTGCCAAAGGAAAATATCACTTGGGAATTTTTCCAAGCAGAGTTTAGGAAGAAGTGTATTAGTCAAAAGTTTTTAGACTCGAAGCGAAAAGAGTTCCTGGAACTCAAACAAGGGAATGAGACTGTGGCTGAATACGAAAGGGAGTTTCTAAGATTAAGTCAGTATGCGACTGAGTGGGTTCAAACTGAGTAAAAAATGTGTAAATGCTTCGAGGAAGGTTTGAATGAGGACATTAAGTTGTTGATTGGGATCCTTGAAATACAGGAGTTCGCTGCCTTAGCTGATGATGCCAAGAAGGCCGAAGAACTTAATAATGAAAGAAAACGAGCAAAGAGAGAGGCTCGAGTTACGAGTAAGAGATCCGGTGGTAGGACACTTTCATTTTCTACAAAGAAATCAAGGAGCCAACATGAATGCTCCACTCCATCTGTAGGATATTCGGGTAGAACGAGAAGCTCTAAACGACGAGATCAGAAGTCTTCCTCCCCGATGGTGACTAGTGTGGGAAGTGTAGACGACCAAAAGCCGAAGTGTAAAAGTTACAACAAATTTCACTTCGGAGAGTGTCGAATAAAGAGTGGTGCATGTTTCAGATGTGGTTCTCTTGACCACTTTCTCAGGGATTGCCCAGAGCAATTTGAAAAAGAAGTGGAAGTAACTCCGAAGTTGAGTGCTCCCATGGCACAAGGTAGACCTCTGAGATATCCTGGAAGTGCTAGTGGTAGTCGAACCGTAGCCAAAGACACTGCAAAATCAGAGGCTCAAGCCCCGGCAAGAATATATGCAATACGCGCTCGAGAAGAAGCCTCTGCTCCAGACGTTATTACAGGTACTTTTTCTCTTTTCAATACATGTGTTATTGCCTTAATTGACCCGGGATTGACGCGTTCATACATTTGCATGAGATTGGTGTCTAGTATGAACATACCCGTTGAACCTACGAAATTTGTTGTTAAAGTGTCGAACCTACTAGCCAAATCAGTTCTGGTCGATAAAGTCTGTAAGAATTGTCCTTTGACGATTCATGGTCAATGTTTTTCAGCTAACCTTATGTTGTTACCTTTTGACGAGTTTGATGTAATACTTGGTATGGATTGGTTAGCTCTGCATGATGTAATTGTAAATTGTGGTAGCAAGTATATTAAATTGAAATGCCTAGACGGTAAGATTCTACAGGTTGATTTAAGAGATTTGGGCACGTCGCCAGTTGTAATTACGACAATGGTTGCTCAGAAATATCTATGAAAAAGGGTACGAAGCCTACCTTGCTTTTGTGTTGAACAAGAGGGAAATAGAGTTGAAGATTGAGACTGTGCCAATAGTATGTGAATATCCAGACGTATTCCCAAAAGAATTACCCAGATTACCTCCTGAGAGAGAGATAGAGTTTGGTATTGAATTGGTGCCAAGAACAGCTCCCAACTCTATTGCTCCGTACAGAATGGTGCCAACTGAGATGAGAGAATTAAAAGCACAATTGCATGAGCTGACGGATAAAGGCTTTGCAAGGCGAAGCTTTTCACCTTGGGATGCCCCCATTTTGTTTGTAAAGAAGAAAGATGGTTCGATGAGATTATGTATAGATTATCGACAACTGAACAAGGTAACTATTAAGAATAAGTATCCTTTGCCAAGGATTGATGATCTATTCGATCAGTTGAGAGGAGCCACTGTGTTTTCTAAGATAGACTTGAGGTCTGGCCACTATCAGTTACGTGTTAAGGAATCAAATGTGCCAAAGACAACTTTTAGAACAAGATACGACCACTATGAATTTCTTGTTATGCCATTGGATTGACGAATGCACCGGTCGTATTCATGGACCTGATGAATAGGATCTTTCGGCCCTACATGGATAAGTTTGTCATTGTATTCATTGATGACATCTTGATTTATTCTAAAGGTGAGGCAGAGCATGCGAAGCACCTGAGAACTGTGTTATAGATCTTACGGGAAAAACAACTGTTTGCTAAGTTTAGCAAGAGTGAATTTTGGCTCCAAGAAGTTGGATTTTTGGGTTATATTATTTCGGGTGAAGGCATCCGAGTTGATCCAAGTAAAATCTCTGCTATTGTTGAATGAAAACCACCTAAAAATGTAACAGAGGTTAGAAGCTTTTTGGGCTTAGCCGGTTATTACCGAAGATTTGTGAAAGGATTTTGTATAATAGAAACTCCAATGACGAGGTTGCTACAGAAAGACGTTAAGTCTGAATGGACAAAAAAATGTCAGTAGAGTTTTGAAAAATTAAAGACGTTGCTGACAGAAGCTCCTGTTGTAGTATTACCTGAGTCAGGAAAAGAATTTGTGGTCTACAGTGATGCATCCTTGAATAAACTGGGTTGTGTACTTATGCAAGATGGCAAGGTGATAGCCTACGCTTCACGGCAGTTGAAGCCACACGAGAAGAACTATCCGACACACGATTTAGAGCTTGCCGCCATCGTCTTTGCCTTGAAAATCTGGAGACATTTTTTATATAGTGAGACTTGTCGTATATTCACAGACCACAAGAGTTTGAAGTATTTAATGACTCAAAAAGAATTGAATCTGAGACAGCGGAGATGGTTAGAACTAATTAAAGATTATGATCTGATCATTAACTATCACTTGGGAAAGGCGAATGTGGTCGCCGATGCGTTAAGCAGAAAATATTTGTTTGTATTGAGAGCCATGGATGCTCGGTTAACTTTACTTGATGATGGTTCGGTCTTGGCAGAGATAGAGGCTAGACCGATATTTCTTTAGGGAATTTATGATGCTCAAATTAATGATAGAGACCTGCAAGCTAAAAGGACTCAATGCAAGTCGGGCATTGAATCAGACTATCGGATTGGCCCTGATGGATGTTTGATGTTTAGGGATAGAGTTTGTGTACCCAAAGATGATGAACTTATTCAGAAAATCTTGCGAGAAGTACATAACAACCGTTTTTCTATTCATCCGGGAAGCACCAAGATGTACAACGATTTGAAGAAAATGTACTGGTGAAATGGCATGAAAAGAGACATTTCTGAATTTGTATCGAGATGCCTGATATGTCAGCAGGTTAAAGCTAAACATCAAGTACCTTCTGGTTTGTTACAGCCTGTAATGGTCCTAGAATGGAAGTGAGCCAAAGTTACTATGGATTTTGTGACAGGATTTCCATTGACTCTGAAAAAGAAAGATGCTATATGGGTTATGGTGGATAAATTGACGAAGTTAACTCATTTCATTCCGGTAAGAATAGACTACTCTCTTGATAGATTGGTCGACTTGTACGTATCTGAGATTGTGAGATTACATGGGGTACCGCTATCGATTATTTCAGACAGAGACATGAGGTTCACTTCGAGATTCTAGAAGAAGTTACAAGAAGCCCTGGGTACAAAATTGAGTTTTAGTACGGCTTTTCACCCTTAGATCGATGGTCAGTCTGAGCGGATGATTCAAATTCTTGAGGATATGTCACGATGTTGCATCCTTGAATTTCAGGGTAGTTGGGAAAAGTATTTGCCATTGGTAGAATTTGCCTACAACAACAGTTTTCAAACAAGTTTGAAGATGGCACCTTATGAAGCCTTGTATGGCAGGAAGTGCCGAACTCTATTGTACTGGACAGAACTCAAGGAAATTCAAATTCATGGGGTTAACCTGATTAAGGAAACTGAAGAAAAGGTTAAAGTAATACGGGACTATTTAAAAGCAGCATCGGATAGGGAAAAGTCTTATGCTGATCTGAAGAGAAAAGAGATTGAATTCCAAGTCGGAGATAGAGTATTCTTGAAAGTATCCCTATGGAAAAAAGTGTTGAGATTTGGTCGGAACGGCAAAATGAGTCCGCGATTTATCGGACCATATGTGATCACTGAAAGAGTTAGACCAGTAGTCTATCGTTTGGCATTGCCACCTGAACTGGAAAAGATTCATGATGTGTTTCACGTATCTATGTTAAGGCGATATCGATCAAACCCCTCTCATGTGATTTCACCGGCAGAGATTGAGATTAGACCAGACATGACCTATGGAGAGGAACCGATCAAGATTTTAGCTCGTGAGGTTAAACAGTTGAGAAATAAAAATGTGGCCTTAGTAAAAGTTTTATGGCATCGACATGGTGTAGAAGAGGCTACATGGGAACCAGAAGAAGCTATAAGAAATCAATATCTAAACCAGTTTACTGGTAAGACTTTCAAGGACGAAAGTCCCTAAGGGGAGAGAAATGTAACATCCTGAAATAGGGTCTAGTGGGAATAGTGGTTTCGGGACCACAAATCCGACATCAAAATATTTATTTTATGATTATTATGATGTCTATAATATGAGACTATGCATGTGTTAAGATTTCATGAAGAAATTCTTTGAGTAAGGTGTCTAATTGGAAATCAGGGACTAAATTGAATAAATTGCAAAAATTGGATTCTAGAAGTAATTTGTTTGAAATTGCTTTAGATTATAAATTAGACGGTCTTAAAGAGAAATTTTCCCAATTTTTAAGTTTTTGGAAAAAAAATGGGCTTGCATGGATGAAATTTCAAATAAAGGACTCAAGGGCATTTTGGTCATTTGGTATTTTAATGAAATAAAATGGGAAAAATAAGCCAAAACCAGCCATTCTTCTTCCTTGTACCAGCCGAAATTCTCAAGTCCTCCATAGCTAGGTTTTCAACATTTTCAAGCTTAATAGTAAGTGCTCCTAAGCCCCGTTTTTAATGTTCTTTATATTTTTGAAATCCCGGTAGCTTGATCTTTCCATTTCTATCCATATTTCATGCTAGGGTTCCTGTTTAAAAATTTGCCCATGCATGAGTTACATGTATTTTGATGGTTTATGGAGGGGTATGAAAGTTGAAGGTGTGTTAAACATCTTTTCCTAGGTGCTTTTCATGAAAAACCCTTAAAGGGACCTTTTTGCAAAAGTTGTTAAATATGTGGTAGAAATGTGAAAATAATGGAAAATGTGGGCTGCCATATGAGGGAAAAGTGTTCGGCTAGGCTTGGGTAAGATAGAAACTGCATGTGTTTCATGATACGAGCCTAGGGACTAAATCGTAAAAATATGAAAAGTTATGGGCAAAATGGTCATTTGGACCAGGGGTGAAATTTGGGCTCAAATAGTACAATGTTAGGTGTTAATGATTTAATTTTTTTGTTATAGACACCGAGGAATAAATTCTGGAGGTCGACCAAGGAAAACGAAAGGTTTCGGAATAACTAAAACATAACACTAAAACAAGTACCAGGTAAGTTCGGATAATTTAAAGTAAACTCATAACATGCATGATTATATGATTTATGAATGCATGATGATTGCATTATTGATGTCATGAAAAATGTACATTTGATAATGATAATAATTTGTTGGATAATGTCTCGGTTGAGGTTAAAAAGGGGATTCGATGGATAAACCACGATTGACATGTGATTTGAGATCCTGTATATGTTGCAGAAAGGATGTAGCTCGGACGGGTAATCCGATGATCTGAAGTATGAAAAGGATCTAGCCCAAACGGGTGTTCCTTGAATGATTGAGCCTCCCGAAGAATATGTGTGCATTGTGGATTTAGCCCGAACGGGTAATCCGATTAGGGTCTGAATTTAGCCTGGACTGGTAATTCAGATCCGAGCACATTAAGGGTGTTTCTCGCATAAGAGATTTAGCTTGGACTGGTAATCTCGACATCAATTTATGAGTTTATATTGCGGAGGATTTATCCTGGACTGGTAATCGCGCCGTAAGATGTGATGTTCGCGGGAGTGCATACTCAAAATGATCATTTGTATGAATTGACGGTGACTGGATAATCCATCAAGATTTCCTAGAAACTCAACGGCACTATCACAAGGTATATGTACAAATGACATGTAAAATGATGAGCTCATCTAAGATAAAAATGTTCATGGTATTTGTTATGTGACTAACTCATTGATTGAGTGCTTGTGATAGGGAAACCATTTTCATGTTCATTGGATTCATTATCTAATATAGATGTATGCTAAACAATCGGTAAGTTTATTTTCTAGTTATTCGAGCTTACTAAGCTTGTAAATGCTTACCCCTCTCTTTTTCTCCCATTTTCAGAGCTCGAGGACTTGTGAAGATTGGAAGACGGTTGGAGAATCAACACACTATCAACAATTTCAACTTTGGTATATAGACTCTTATGTTATGTTCAATGGCATGTATAGAGCTTTTGAGTATTTTGTTATATGTGTCATTTGATTTGCCAAGATGAAGGCATGTAAAGTTATGTTTATCTTTTTGTATATGGCCATGGTGGCTTCTTTTGAAGTAGGCAATGACCTACAAATCTATGCATGTTTATGTTCACATGTGATGGCTTGGTTATAATTTGTAATGAGTTATGAAAACTAGCCAATATTGAATGTGTCAATGAGACATGGAAATCCTTAAAGGCAAGACGAGAATTAATTTAGCATGTATGAAACCAATGACATGAGGTTTACATGCAATGAGGTTAATCAAAGTTTCACATACATACATATATATATATATAGAAATACACAAAAGTGTATAATTTGATCTTAACATGCACTAAAATAACCGACAAGTATATTGGTTGATAGAGGGTGATCAAAGGCTTGGAAAATAGCCTAATAAGGTCCACATGGGTAGACACACGGGCGTGTGTCTAGGCCGTGTGTGACACACGGTTTATTCCCATAGGAGTGTGCTATGACCGTGTGTCCCCTGCACCTAAAATTTTAAGTCAGTATAGAACACGGGCTAAGCACAAGGACGTGTTCCTTGGTCGTCTATTTTTACCAGAATGATGAGGTTGAAGTCAGTGTTGCACATTGGCAAAAGGGCACGGACGTGTCCTAAGCCACATGGGCGTGTGTGATTACATGGCCCCATCCCACGGGCGTGTTGCACTTCTAGTAAGGGAAAATTTTCTAAAGTGCCCCAAGTTTATCGTATGATTTCGGTTTTGTTCTGTACCGCCCCTAGGAGTGTTTTAGGCCTCGAAGGCCTGTATAAGGGACAAGATATATATTTGAAAGGTTTTAAATTTGGGCGAAGTTTGTTGACCCAACCTAGTAAGTTTGTAAAGGTAAATTACGGTAACGCCTCGAACCCTATCCCGGTGTCGGATATGGGTGAGGGGTGTTACATAAGGAATAGTACGTTTTGGTCGCTTACATATGTGTGTTGAAAAGGTACAAAATTTGGTTGCTATGTGTGCATGAGAGTAGGCTGGCAAATTTGGCTTTTCGTATGCCTTATTTTTGTCCACATGGGTAGAGACAACGGCATGTGTTTAAGCCGTGTGTGACACACAGTCATGCTATACGACTGTGTGTCCCCTGGGAAATAATTAGGGATTTAATTCAGTCTTGAGCATGGCCTAGACACACGGGCATGTCTGGTGGCCATGTGAATCACATAGCCTTGGCACATGGGTATATGTGGCTATTTCAAATGGTACACGGGCTAGACACACGAGCGTGTGGTCAGCTGTGTGATCTAAGTCTGTATGTATGCCCTATTTTCACACGGCTTGTGACATGGGCATGTTTGGTGGCCATGTGAGGCACGGCCTGTTCACATGGGTGTGTGATCCTAAAATCAAAGAAAATTTTATAAGTTTCCCAAAGTTTGCATATGTTATCGGTTTAGTCCCGAACCATTTCTAAACATGTTTTAATAGGACCTTATAAGAGACAAATTGATTGAGATGAATGGATTATAATTATGTTTGCTCAAATGTATGATTTATGTTGTGGTTGAACGGTAATGCCTCATAACCCTATTCCGGTGATGGATACGGGTTAAGGGTGTTATATTTAATTGGTATCAGAGCTACGGTTTAGTCGATTCTAGGACTAATGTAGCGCGTGAGAGTCTAGCTATACATGCCATATATATAAAATCCAATACTGTGATGATTCCTGACAGTTAAAATGTGTTTTTATATAGTAAATGGATCCCGACTGAGTCATAGCTGATGATGTGGAAAGTAATACACCCGCTCCTACTCAAGGGGCAGCGCCGGCTGATTCTAGGCCAATTTCTAGTAGCCAAGGGGGAGAGGCTAAGCAAGCCTTCTTCCAAATGATGAGTGAGTGGTTCACGGAGTTCATTCGAACAAATCCGGCTGCTCAACAACCTCTACCCCACCTGTTCCTAAACAATTCCCAGTTGTGTCGCAAGTGTTAGATTTGATTTGATTGAGTAAGCCGTCAATGGATAAGATACGTAAACACGGAGCTGAAGAGTTTTGGGCTACAGTTGATGATGATGCTGAGAGGGCTGAGTTCTGCCTCGGGAGCACGATCTAAGTATTCGAGGAATTATCATGTACTACTGATGAATACATTAAATGTATAGTATCTTTGCTTAGAGATAATGCGTATCATTGCTGGAAAACCTTAATATCAGTGGTTCCTAGAGAACGAGTTACCTGAGAGTTCTTTCAGTCCGAATTTAGAAAAAAAATACATAAGCTAGTGATTTCTTGATAAAAAAACATAAAGAGTTTCTCAAGTTGAAACAAGGTCGGATGACAGTGATAGAATATGAAAGAGAATTTGTACGTTTAAGAAAATATGCTCGGGAATATGTCTCCATTAAAGAGATCATGTGTAAAAGATTTGTTGATGGACTGAATGAAGATATAAAACTTCTTGTTGGGATTCTAGAAATCAAAGAATTTGTTATGTTAGTTGAAAGGACTTGTAAAGCTAAGGATCTCAGCAAAAAAAAAAAAGAGAAAAGCTGATTTTGAAGCAAGAGATTCAAAAAAGAGATCAACTAGTAAGTCTTATCAGTCTGCATTGAAAAAATTTAGAGACTCGTTTAATTGTTCCAATGCATCTGTGGGACATTCAAACAGAGACAGAGTGAGACAACAGTCGAGTTTCAAAGCTCCAGCTACTTCGATAGCTAGTGTTGGGAGTGCAAGACCTAATCGATCTGAATGTAAACATTGTGGTAAACGATATCCTGGTGATTGTAGATTGAATGAAGAGCTTGTTTTAAATGTGGATCATTGGATCATTTTATCCGTGATTGTCCGGAGTTGGCTGAGCAAGATATAGTACAGAATATGAGGCCGTGTAACACTTCAGCTAGAGGTAGACATACCAGAAACATGGGAAATATGAGTGGTGGTAAAGGTCTGACACGAGACACTACTACGAGATCTGATGCTAGAGTACCTGCACGAGCCTATGCTATTTGCGCTCGCGAAGAAGTGTCATCTTCAGACGTCATTACCGGTACTTTTACTCTCTATGATACTAAAGTTATTGCATTGATGGATCTAGGATCAACTCATTCGTATATATATGTGAATTTAGTATCCAGTAAGACTTTGCTTGTAAAGTCTACTAAGTTTGTAATTAGAGTATCAAACCCCTTAGGCAAATGCGTGTTGGTTGATAAAGCGTGCAAGAACTATCCATTGATGATTCGAGATATTTGTTTTCCGGATGATCTGATGTTGTTACCATTTGACGAATTTGATATAATTTTGGGTATGGATTGGCTAACGTTGCATGATGCTTTTGTAATTTGGAAAAGAAAGATGGTTGATCTGAGATGCTAGAATAATGAGATTATCCGAATTGTGTTTGATGATCTGAATGGCTTGCTAGTGGTGTTTTCATCGATGTTAGCTCAGAAATATGTGAGAAAGGATTGCGAAGCTTATTTTGCTTATGTGCTTGATACGAAAGTGACTGAAAAGAAGATTGAATCAGTGCCAATTGTGTGTGAATATCCGAATGTATTTTCTGAAGAGTTACCAGGATTACAGCTGATACGAGAGGTTGAAATTGGTATTGAGTTAGTGCCAGGTACAACTCTGATATCGATAATTCCATATAGAATGGCTCCGACAGAGTTAAAAGAATTGAAATCTCAATTGCATGAGTCGTTAGATAGAGTATTTCCACGACTGAGTTTCTCGCCTTGGGGTGCTCTTATGTTGTTTGTGAAAAATAAAGATGGCACGATGAGAATGTGTATAGACTACAGACAGTTGAACAAAGTGACGATCAAGAACAAATATCCTCTACCAAGAATTGATGACTTGTTTGACCAGTTAAAAGGGGATACAGTGTTTTTGAAGATAGATTTGAGATCAGGCTATTATCAGTTGCGGGTTAGAGACTCAGATGTGCCAAAGACTACTTTCAAAACGAGGTATGGTCACTATGAATTTTTAGTTATGCCTTTCAGATTAAAGAATGGACCTGATATTTTTATGGACTTAATGAATCGAATTTCCGGACCGTACCTAGATCGATTTGTTGTTGTGTTCATAGATGATATTTTGATTTATTCGAGAGATGAAATTGAGCATGCCGAACATTTAAGAATTGTATTCCAGACTCTGCGTGATAAACAATTATATGCAAAGTTTAGTAAATGTGAATTCTGATTGCGTGAGGTTGGTTTTCTGGTGCATGTCAGAATCGGGTATCCGAGTCGATCCGAGTATGATTTCTGCAATAATGGACTAGAAGCCTCCGAGAAATGTATCCGAGGTCTGCAGTTTTCTTGGACTTGCCGGCTATTATAGATGATTTGTGAAAGGCTTTTCGATGATTGCAACTCCATTGACGAGATTGCTACAGAAAGATGTAAGGTTTGAATGGTCCAAGAAATGTCAGAAAAGTTTTGATCAGCTGAAGGTGTTTTTGACCGAAGCTCCAGTGTTAGTACATCCAAAATCGGCTAAAGAATTTGTAATCTATAGTGATGCATTGTTGAATGGTTTGGGCTGCATTTTGATGCAGGAATGCAAAGTCATAGCTTATGCCTCGAGACAGTCGAAGCCACATGAAAAGAATTATCTGACGCATGATTTAGAGTTAGCAACCATTGTATTAGCGTTTAAGATTTGGCGTCATTATCTGATCGGTGAGAAATGTCATGTTTATTCAGATCACAAGAGTTTAAAATATCTGATGACTTAGAAAGATTTGAATTTGCGACAGCAGAGATTGCTAGAATTGTTAAAAGATTACGAGCTAGTGATTGACTACCATTCGGGAAAAACAAATGTTGTTACTGATGCGTTAAGCTGAAAATCTTTGTTTGCTCTAGGTGCAATTAATACTCAATTATCTCTTTCTAATGATGGCTCAATTGTAGTTGAGATGAAAGCGAGACCATTGTTTTTACAACAAATTTGTGAAGCTCAAAAAGTTGATAATGAAATGTTAGCAAAATGAGCTCAATGTGATTCTAATCCTGATTTAGAGTTTCAAGTTGATTCCGATAATTGTTTAAGATTCAGAGGCCGAATATGTGTTTCGAGAAATTTAGTGTTGATTCAGATGATTTGGGTGCTATGTGTGCATGAGAGTAGGGTGGCAAATTTTGCTTTTCAAATGGCCTATTTTTGTCCACATGGCAGAGACACGGGTGTGTGTCTCAGCCGTGTGTGACACACGGTCATGCTATATAATTGTATGTCCTTTGGGAAATAATTAGGGATTCAAGTCAGTCTTAAGCACGGCCTAGACACATGGGTGTGTCTGGTGGCCATGTGAATCACACAGCCTTGGCACATGGGCATGTGTGGCCATTTCAAATGGTACACGGGCTAGACACACGGGCGTGTGGTCAGCCGTGTGACCTAAGTTAGTATGTATGCCTTGTTTTCACACGACCTGTGACAAGGGTGTGTCTGGTGGCTATGTGAGGCACACGGCCTGTCCACACGAGCGTGTGACCCTGAAATCAAAGAAAATTTTATAAGTTTCCCAAAGTTTGCATCTATTATCGGTTTAGTCCCGAACCACTTCTAAGCATGTTTTAAGGTCTCTTAGGACCTTATAAGGGACAAAGTGATTGAGATGAATGGATTATAATTATGTTTGCTCAAATGTATGATTTATGTTGTGGTTGATCAGTAATGCCTCGTAACCCAATTCCGACGACGGATACGGGTTAGGGGTGTTATAAATGTCATCCCAAATAAAGGGGCCATTACAAGAATGATTGTTGCAAAGATTCCTGGGGAGGATTTTCCACCGCAACAACCTCCTGGCTTAGCCTCAACATCTTCTACGCCAACATTTTCCACTGCAACCACTTACACTTCTAATAGTTTATTTGACCAACAAGTGCTCAGTTCATTGTCAAAGTTGTAGAAGCAGAATAATCTTTTCAAGACTCAGCAACTTTAGCTTACTCCAGATTTGGCAAAAGTGCAGGGCAAATTATGTAACACCCCAAACCCGTTTCCGTCGCCGGACTAGGTTACGAGGTATTACCAGTCAGAACACATATTCGAATAATCACATGCATATACTTGTACACATTTATATACCATTCATTTTGTCATTTTCATTTCATCAAGCTGAACATCAAAGCATTCTCCATTATGTTAGAAAATTGTTCACTTCCAACCTTGTTCATCTATTTTATAAATCAATACCTATTTTAATACGCACATTAAGCATACACTGAATATCATCCTATAAATAACATGCATTTTAGCTCAATAATGCATAATTCATTCTAACACTATATACATTCCCTATTCATACATAATCGAAACACATCATTAATCATCATCATATTTATATATATAAGATAAAATACATATCAAATCAAATCCTTGTGCATAATTATTTATATAGTCAAACGCCAAATCACAAGTTAATCAAAAACCATTACAAATGTTTTCATCTTATAATGAACATATCAAAACGATCTTATGTCATGTTCGGACATAACCAAACTACTTATAATGCTATCTCATATTCAACACTTTGACCAGATACAATAGTCAAGATACAATTAATTACTTATATATGAATACCATGACCGAACATACCCAATACACATATTCAAATTTACCAAGCATCTTCAACACTCAAATTATATATATACCACATGTAACTTTCATTCAAAACACATGACATAATAATATAAAGGAACTCAAACATAGTCTAACAAAACCGAATCATCTAACCACACTTATGAAAATTTACATACACCATGTCAAACTTTTCAACCACAATCAAGTACACCAACCATTATCAAGCCATTTTCAATACGTATAGCACCAATCACATAACCATTCATTCATAGCATATAATATTATAACCAAAACGGATTAAACCATGATCAAATTCAAACTTAGTAGTTAAGCCATTTTCGCATGGCTTAATTTATACATATCCAAGATCGAACAGAATACTTATTAGCCTATACATGCCATAAGTTCGAAATAAGACTTTTAAAATATCGAAGGTTGACGATAGTATGGATGACTTCATTGACCATTCTCGAGCCTGTTGCTAACTTCCAAAATCTATAAGAACAAAGAATAAACATACACATAGTAAGCTATCGTAGCTTAGTAAGTTATAAGCAATTTAAACAAATTAATGACCTCGATAGATCAATAAATTAAACCGAATCAAACATATTTTTATACACAAAATATACCATGGCCGAATATACACATATATAAATTATCAATATGTTCTCCAATTTCAAAGTCATAATATCATAGATAATCAATTATACATATGTATTCATGTATATACATACTCATGAATCAAGTTTTTAAATCACATACTTATACCTATCATAAAACCAAATACACTACTCATAATTACATACATTTTCAATAGCATCACAAAACATTTCTATCACATATCTTTCAATCAATTTACTTTCATCTCAATTAAGTAAGCCACATTCACATACCTGGTCACTTTAGCTCATTTAACCCAATTGGTTACTTTTACCGTTGCTCACATAAAATTTGTTAGGCATAAAGTCTAATATAATCACCGGCACAGAGCCTGCTAGGTAATAAACCTGATTTAATACACCGGTGTAAAATCTGCTAGGCAATAAGCCTGATATCATACATCGGCATCAAAGCCTACTAGGCAATAAGTCTGATATACCACTGTTACAAAGTCGATCTTATTCATAATTCATATCTCAATTGAACCGAACTTATTCCCAAATCTCATAAACATTTATGCATTCGGCTATAACTACAGAAATTCACACAATTAAATTCAACATAATAAGATTATATACATTTAAATTTAATGACGTTTATTGCTTATAGACTTACCTCGGATATCGACGAACGATGTAAATCGACTATTCAACTATTTTTGCTTTTCCCCGATCAAAGTCAGATTTCTTTTGTTCTTGATCTATACAATTTCAAATTAATCTCATTTAAACACAATTTCATTCAATTTAATCCAACAACACATAAATGGGCAAATTACCATTTTACCCCTGATATTTCATACTTTTACAAATTAGTCCTAATTGCATAAAAAAAAAACAAGCATAATTTGCTCATGCTATACTTAGGTCGAATACTCCCCACACCCATATAAGTCCTTACATTTCCTTTATTTTGCATTTTAGCCCTTCAATTTATTATTATTGCAATTTAGCCCTAATTACTCAAAATCATCAAAAACTCCAATACAAAACATGTTAATCTAAAACATATCTTTAATAATTCATCATCAAACATCACAAAACAGAAATATTTATCAATGGAATAACTTAAAACATTCATCAAAATCAGAAATTCTAGCATGGGTCGGATAGTATTCGAAGCAACAATCTCAGAAACGTAAAAATTATCAAAAATCGAAACCAAACTAACCTTGAATTTGGATCAACAATGGTCGAATACCTAGCTTTCTCTTTTTCTTTTCTTTTGTTTCTATTTTCGATCATGAGATGAAAGTATGAACACTAGTGTATTTTATTATATGTTTTATATTATTATTACATTTTAATTAATTACAATTATAACCTTTATAATTAAATAACTAAAACATATATTCCAAGGGTACAACTGGCCATCACTAACTCCAATGGTCTATTTGCAACTTCAATGCTTCAATTTAAAAAGCCAATAGCAATTCGGCCCTTCAAGTTTTCAATTTACGCGATTAAGTCATTTTATTAAATTAAGCACACAAATGATCAAATTTTCATACGAAACTTTCACACAAGCAAATTCACATATAATAAACACAAAAAATAATATTTAAATATTTTTCTAACTCAGATTCATGGTCCCGAAACCACTGTTCCAATTAGGGTTTAAATCGGGCAGTTACAACTCTCCCCCTTAGGGATTTTCGTCCCCAAAAATCTTACCGATGAATAGGTTTGGATAGTGTTCTCTCATTACATCTTCTAGCTCCCACGTTGCTACCTCAACTCCGTGTTTATGCCACAGTACTTTAACCAATGAAATTTTCTTATTTCACAACTCTTTAATCTCACGAGCTTGAATACGAATCGGTTCTTGCTCGTACGTCATATCAGGCTTAATTTCAATCTCAGACGGTCTAATCACATGTGAAGGATCAGATCGATATCTACGAACATGTGAAACATGGAATACATTGTGGATCTTTTCTAGCTCAGGTGGCAACAATAGTCCATACGCAACTGGCCCAATCCGCTCTATAACCTTACTCTCGGACTCAATTTGCCTTTATAACCAAATCTAAGTATTTTCTTCCACGGTGGGACTTTCAAAAATACTCTATCCCCAATCTGAAACTCTATATCTTTACATTTCAAGTCCGCATATGATTTCTGATGATCTGATGCTGCTTTTAAACTTTCACAGATTACTTTCACTTTCTGTTCAGTTTCTCTGATCAAATCAACTCCATGTATCTTATTTTCACTAAGCTCAATCCAATACAATGGTGTACGACATTTACGACCATATCAAGCCTCGTAAGGTTCCATTTTAATACTCAATTGAAAGCTGTTATTATATGCAAATTCAATAAAAGGTAGGTATTGTTCCTACGTACCTTTAAACTCGAGAATGCAACATCTCAACATATCCTCAAGTATTTGAATGATTCGTTCGGACTGGCTATCTGTCTGGGGATTAAAAGCAATGCTAAAATGTAATTTCGTACCTAGTGCATCTTGTAGTTTCTTCCAAAATCGCGATGTAAATCTCGGATCACTATTTGAAACAATTGATATAGGCACACCATGTAACCTCACGATCTGAGAAACAACAATTCAGCCAACTTATCAAGCGAGCAATCTGTACGAACCGGAACAAAGTGAGCAAATTTAGTCAATTTATCTACAATAACCCAAATTGAATCTTTCTTGCTCTGTGTTATCGGTAAACCGGATACAAAATCCATAGTGACTCTATTTCATTTCCATTCAGGTATCATAATCGGGTGAAGCAATCCAGAAGGTACCTGATGTTCAGCTTTTACTTGCTGACAGACTAAACATTTCGATACAAAGTCAGAAATGTCTCGTTTCATACCTTGCCACCAATAGTGTTATTCGAGATCATTATACATCTTCATACAACCCGGGTGAACAGATAGCCGACTGTTATGAGCTTCGTTCAAAATCATCTAAATCAACTCTGTATTTCTCAGAACGCATATTCAGTTTCTAAATCGCAAACATCCTTCGGCATCCACTTGAAATTCTGAATCAACGTTCGAATCACATTGAGCCCGCTTTACTATCAAATCATTATCGACCTTCTGAGCTTTGCAAATCTGCTGAATAAATAACAGTCTTGCTTTCAATTCAGCTATTTTCGAACCATCATCAGACATAGCCATATGCGCATTCATTGCACGCAAAGCTAACAGTGATTTTCGGCTTAAAGCATCAGCAACAACATTAGCCTTTCCCGAGTGATAGTCAATCACAAGTTCATAGTCTTTTAGAAATTCTAACCATCGGCGTTGTCTCAAATTTAGATCTTTCTGAGTCATCAAGTATTTCAGGCTTTCGTGATCAGAATAAACATGACATTTTTCACCAAACAAATAGTGACGCCAAATTTTCAACGCAAATACAATAGTTGCCAACTCTAAATCGTGCGTCGGAGAGTTCTTTTCATGTAGCTTTAACTGTCTCGAGGCATAAGCTATTACTCTACCTTCTTGCATCAAAACACAACCCAAACCATTTAAAGATGCATCACTATAAATAACAAATTCTTTACCCGATTCTGGCTGAACTAGCACTAGAGCTTCAGTCAAAACAGATTTCAACTGGTCAAAACTTTTCTGGCACTTTTCTGACCACTCAAACTTAACATCTTTTTGCAGTAGCTTGGTCATCGAGGTTGCAATCATCGAGAACCCTTTCACAAATTGTCTATATTAACCAGTAAGTCCCAGAAAACTTCGGACTTCAGAAACGTTTCTCGGAGGTTTCCAATCAAGTATTGCTAAAATCTTACTCGGATCAACCTGAATACCTGATGCTGAAAAAAATTCCCAAAAAGCTAACTTCGTGTAACCAGAACTCACATTTACTAAACTTTGCATATAACTATTTTTCTCGCAATTTCTGTAACACAAGTCCCAAATGCTCGGCATGTTTGATTTCATCACGGGAGTAGATCAATATATCATCAATGAGTACAACCACAAATCTATCCAAATACTGTCTGAAGATCCGATTCATCAAGTCCATAAAAAAAGCAGGTTCATTAGTAAGTTCGAACGGCATAACCAGAAACTCATAGTGTTTGTACCTCATTTGAAAAGCAGTTTTTGGCACATCGGAGTCTCTGACTTGCAACTGATAATAACCCGATCTCAAATCTATCTTTGAAAAGACTGAAGCCCCTTTCAACTGATCGAACAGGTTGTCGATCCGTGGCAACGGATATTTTTTCTTTATAGTCACCTTATTAAGCTGTCTATAATTGATGCACATTCTCATAGTTCCATCTTTCTTTTTCACAAATAACACAGGTGCACCCCAGGGAGAGAAACTCGGTCACGCGAAACCTCTATCTGTCAACTCTTACAACTGTGCTTTCCACTATTTTAATTGAGTAGGTGCCATCCGGCACGGAGCTATCGAAATCTGAGTTGTCCTTGGTACTAACTCAATACCAAACTCTACCTCTCGGATAGGTGGCAAACCCAGCAATTCTTCAAGAAACACATCTGGATACTCGTACACAACTGGTACGGATTCAATTTTCTTTTCAGTCACTTTACTATCAAGCACGTAAGCAAAGTAGGCTTCACAACCTTTTCTCACATACTTTCGAGCTAACATCGAAGATATTACTGCTGGTAAACCACTCAGATCATTAGATTCAATCTGAATAATCTCGTTGTTCTAACATCTCAAATCAATGGTCCTTCTTTTGCAATTAACAACGGCATCTTGCAAAACTAGCCAGTCCATACCCAAAATTATATCGAACTCGTCAAAGGGTAACAACATCAAATCAGCCAGAAAGCATGAATCTCGAATCATCAACAGGCAATTTTTACACACTTTATTAACCAGAACACACCGGCCCAGGGGGTTTGATACTCGAATCACAAACTCAGTAGACTCAACAGGCAAAGTCTTACTGGATACTAATGTTTCACACACATATGAATGAGTCGAACCAGGATCAATCAATGTAATAACACTAATATCATAAAAAGTGAAAGTACTAGTAAAAACATCTGGGGAAGAAGCGTCCTCGCGAGCACGTATAGCATATGCTCTGGCAAGTGCATGAGCCTCAGATCGAACTGTTAAATCTTTCATCCCTCTCTGACTGCCACTCATATTACTCGAATGCCTGGGTGGTCTGCCTCGTACTGACAGATTACTCGATCTCGCATTCTGAACAGTGTTTTGCTCAGCTAACATCAGGCAATCTCAGATAAAATGGTCCATTGATCCACATTTAAAACAAGACCAATCATGCAAACTGCAATCTCCAGAACGCCATTTACCACAATGCTTGCACTCTGTTCTGACAAACATTGCCAACACTTGCTATCAAAGTGGCTCGTGAACTCACAGGGGGTCGGTCTCGATCTCATCTAGAAAATCTGAGGTATCCCTAGATCGACTAGAATCATCTCTGAACTTTTTCGATGCTGAGTGAAAAGTCTTACCCGATGATCTTTTACGGAAATCTCTGGCTTCAAAATTAGCTTTTCTTTTCTCTTTCCCGAGCTCTTCGGCTTTGCAAGCTCGCTCAACAAGTACCACAAACTCTTTGATTTCAAGTATGCCAACCAGTAATTTAATGTCTTCGTTCAAACCGTCTTCGAATCTTTTACACATGATAGCTTCGGTTGAAACACATTCACGGGCATATCGACTGAGTCTCATGAATTTTTGCTTATATTCTGTTACGGTCATACGACCCTGTTTCAATTCTAGAAATTTTTTGCGTTTCTGGTCGATAAATCTCTGGCTGATATATTTCTTACGGAACTCAATCTGAAAGAATTCCCAGGTTATAAGCAATTTAAACAAATTAATAACCTCGATAGATCAATAAAATAAGCCGAATCAAGTATATTTTTATACACAAAATATACCATGGCCGAATATACACATATATAAATTATCAATATGTTCTCCAATTTCAAAGTCATAATATCATAGATAATCAATTATACATATGTATTCATGTATATACATACTCATGAATCAAGTTTTTAAATCACATACTTATACCTATCATAAAACCGAATACACTACTCATGATTACATACATTTTCAATAGCATCACAAAACATTTCTATCACATATCTTTCAATCAATTTACTTTCATTTAAAATAAGTAAGCCACATTCACATACCTGGTCACTTTAGCTCATTTAACCCATTTGGTTACTTTTACCATTGCTCACATAAAATTTGTTAGGCATAAAGCCTAATATAATACACCGGCACAGAGCCTGCTAGGTAATAAACCTGATTTAATACACAAGCGTAAAACCTACTAGGCAATAAGCCTGATATCATACACCGGCATCAAAGCCTGCTAGGCAATAAGCCTGATATCATACACCGACATTAAATCCTGCTAAGCAATAAGCCTGATATCATACACCGGCATCAAAGCCTGCTAGGCAATAAGCCTGAGATATCACTGTTACAAAGTCGATCTTATTCATAATTCATATCTCAATTGAATCGAACTTATTCCCAAATCTCATAAACATTTATGCATTCAGCTATAACTATAGAAATTCACACAATTAAATTCAACATAATAAGATCATATATATTCAAATTTAACGACGTTTATTACTTATAGACTTACCTCGGATATCGACGAACGATGTAAATCGACTATTCAACTATTTTTGCTTTTCCCCGATCCGAGTCAGATTTCTTTTGTTCTTGATCTATACAATTTCAAATTAATCTCATTCAAACACAATTTCATTCAATTTAGTCCAACGACAAATAAATGGGCAAATTACCATTTATCCCTGATATTTCATACTTTTACAAATTAGTCCTAATTGCATAAAACACAAAACAAGCATAATTTGCTCATGCTATACTTAGACTGAGTACTCCCCACACCCATATAAGTCCTCACATTTCTTTTATTTTGCATTTTAGTGCTTCAATTTATTATTATTGCAATTTAGCCCTAATTACTCAAAATCATCAAAAACTCCAATACAAAACATGCTAATCTAAAACATATCTTTAATAATTCATCATCAAACATCACAAAACACAAATATTCATCAATGACATAACTCAAAACATTCATCAAAATAAGAAATTCTAGCATGGGTTGGATAGTATTCGAAGCAACAATCTCAAAAACGTAAAAATTATCAAAAACTGAAACCAAACTAACCTTGAATTTGGATCAACAATGGCCGAATACCTAGCTTTCTCTTTTTCTTTTCTTTTGTTTCTATTTTCGGTCATGAGACGAAAGTATGAACACTAGTGTATTTTATTATATGTTTTATATTATTATTACATTTTAATTAATTACAATTATAACATTTATAATTAAATAACTAAAACATATATTCTAAGGGTACAACCGGCAATCACTAACTCCAATGGTCTATTTACAACTTAAATGCTTCAATTTAAAATGCCAATAGCAATTCGGCTCTTATACATTAAACTATCAAGTTTTCAATTTACGCGATTAAGTCCTTTTATTAAATTAAGCACCCAAACGATCAAATTTTCATACGAAACTTTCACACCAGAAAATTCACATATAATAAACACGAAAAATAATATTTAAATATTTTTTTGACACATATTCATGGTCCTAAAACCATCGTTCCGATTAGGGTTTAAATCGGGCTGTTACAAATTGGCTCTCTAATGGGCCTATGTGGAGAGAAGGGACATTGCTCTGAAAAGGTCCATTCAAAATAATTTCACCAAGCCAATGCTGACTTTTCATGAATTCCCTAAGGAATTGCATGTGGCTATAGCAGAAGGGGTTGGTGAAGCCCAGCCAACTAAAACAAACCTTGTTGCCACAAACCCTACCATTGCTGAGAAAGAAACCAAAGAACCAGAGGAAAAAATAGAGAAAATAGAATTAGTTAGTATTGCAGCTGATTGTAAGGAAGAAGAAGAAGAAAATCTCACACCTGCACCACCAGTACCTCCCTCTACTGAACCTATGACTGAACAGGATCGCGAGATCAATTGGATTATTGATGAAATCACCAAATATGATGATGAACAAGAGGATGTTCCACTCCAATCATTGAAAAGGAAAATGCATTACAAACACAGTGCACACAAATCCACCTGCAGAAAAGAATAAAGTAACCATAGTAAGCTCCAAGGCATGGAAGTGTTCTTCCTTTCTTTGCATCATGCATCCCATTTGTTTTGCCATGTCATTTTTTGTACATATATATCTTTTTGCGTTCATGTTTCATGCATGTACATGCATTAAGGACAATACACCCTTTAGGTTTGGGGGTGTATTTAGCATTTAGGATGCATTTTCTATTTAGTAAACACTTTGTTTATATTTAGTAAGCATATTCATTTTAGAGAGTTTTGTTTGGCCGCATAACAACCAATGACTGATTTGCCTATGATGAGTACAACTTTTACTTGTGATATTTGATAATGAGCTTAAATTCTTTAAGAAATCTAGAACATGTGATAGTGGATTAGGTGAATTTAGCTCTGGATAGGTTGCTTGAAAATTAATTCCTAGACATGAGATGTCCTAACCTTAGTTAGTTTTGGACTATAGCGAGTGTCTTTTAATGAACTTAGAGACTTCTAAAGGACAGTAGGCACTCCAAGGCTTAGAATTCCCAAGTAAGTCAACATTACTTTGTTTGCTCCATCGTGTTGTTGACTAAAAAGGTGAGTTTATGTAAGAATGTGTAATAAAATAAATAAGGGGCACTCCGTTGTAGTAACAGGATGAGTAGCTAAGGAAGTAGTTGTTTTCTCCATCCATCTTTTAAGTCAAAAACCATATCTTTAAGAGTGATTTTTATTTAAATTGTGACATGATTGAGTACTCAGTAATTCAGTTTTTGCTCCATTGTGATTATCGAGTTAAAGAATTTTGTGACGTGCTAAATCCCCTACATTAGTTTAAAAATAAAAATAAAAATAATATATGAATAATATATATACATTTTGAGTAGCTTAGAGAAACTTGAGTTTAAGTAACAAATGAACTAAGTAAATTAAGAGATGCTTGCCATGGCCAGAAAGCACAGATGAGCACCTCAAAAATTTTGTTTTTAGGATAAAATTTTTTGCGCTACCTTTGTTGAGTGAACCTTTGACACTTGAACGAGTTTTTGGAGAAAGAAGATTGCTGAGAACTAATGTATATATTGTTCTTTGAGTAGACTGGCAGTACAAGGTGGTTATGTATGATTGCAAAGTCTTGCATATATGCATTCATGCATATCTTGCTTGAGGACAAGCAGAAACTCAGGTTTGGGGTGTGATAGCTCTTGAAAAGAGTTATATTTTATGCCTTCAGACTTGATTAATTGCCTGTACTTAGGTAAGTGTAGTTGCATATTACGATTTTCCATTAGTGTTTTTAGGAAATTGCATTAAAAGGCTTGGACTGTGCTTAAATATTATTACATGTTAGTTCTAATTGTTTGTGGGAAGAATTTGTTCATTAAGTGGCAGGTACAGAATGAGAAAAAAATTAAATGAGTGAAGGTTTTTCATGGCAAAAGGTTGAACAATTTGCCAACATGAATGCTAAGGCAATGTCAGGTAGCGACTCAGTCAACACTTCATCATTTTCAGCCTTGATGTATGTGTACTAGAAAAATCATCCTAAATAAGAGGGAAAAGATAATAGGATCATGGGAGGATGGGCCTGCTCTATGAGGTATAAAACCCAACAAGAAAAAAGAAAAAAAGAAGGGGGAAGAGAGACAGTTAAGGAGACAATTTGAGAAAAAAGTTCATTGGACGGGAGTAGAGGATAATGGTTGAGAACAAGGCAGAATCGTAAGGGAGAAGAAGAAGGTAGTTCCTCTTGGCCACCATTAGATTGTGACACCGAAGTTGTGGGGCTAGATAGGCAAAAACCATCTTTCGAAAGTTCTTGTTTTACTTCTTTATTTACTGTTTTGTGTATTGAATTGAGAAGAATAGTGTTGAATATTATTCTAAATTTGAATGTTATTTGCCAGCCTATGAGTTAATCTCATAGGGTTGTGATTGCTTGATGAAAACTTTATTCCCTTTATTGACTAAGGCTTAGATTAGTTTTACTTTACTATTTCATTCGATGGTATTTATGAATTGCATGCCTATAATCTCTAGACATAAACGAATGTCTAGCATGTTTATGACGTTAATCTAATACTGACAAGGTTAGTTTAGTTAGATGGAAATTGAATAATATGAGCAAGTATTCAACTGAATACTTGTAGCAGTCTTTGGACATTGAGTAGCATTCCATACGAAAAGAAAACAAAACAATGCTGGGTACTATGCTAAAGGCCTATAGACATATATCTCTTTAGGCAAAGTAACTTGTGGTCTTGCTCTTGAAAGAAGCAATGCATTTTAGATCTCTTTCGAGCAGTAGAATAAGATTGATTTTTCTAAGGCATATTAGGTTAACAAGGGTAGATTCTTAGTAATCTTCCAAGTCAACATCATAGAATCTTTAACCTTTGCCATAGCATCACTATTTCACATCCTTAGTTGTTACTTGTTTACATATTATTTACGTAATCATTCTCGTAATTGCCATTGAATATTTACTCTTGTCTTGCCATAGCATTTTCATTTATTTGTTAGATCTCACATATTACATATGTTAGTATTTCTTAATTATCTCTACATTCTTATTTTTGTTTTTGCCATAGCATTAGTCTCACTCCTTTATAATAACTTGACCAATTTATACCTAATTGATCCCTGTGGAGGCGATCTCACTTATCACTTTATTACTTGATTCGACGTGTATACTTGCATAATTCGCATAGCATATTCACACACGACACTTGCCAAAACCAAAATAAGAGTATCACCAAAACTTGGGTTCGAGATTGTCACTGGATGTTGAATCGACATATGAATTAAATAGTACTTAACCTACGCATGGAAAATGAAACTGTACGCGAAGTATAACTCAGAGGTATTTCTATAATCTGAACAATAAGTATAATAATGGAATGAAAATAACATACAAAATATCTAGCCAAATATGCTATTTCACATAATCATGTTCTCAAAACCATATCAAATTAAGTCTATCACATTTTGCAAGTTAATAATCATACAACTCATATAACATACATTTCATCTCAAAATCCAAATTCATGATTTCATGGAACATAACACATTAATGTTCCCAATTCAATCCACAAATCACAGTTTATTTTTCCATTTCCAATTTCATTTATTGTTCTTTTTGCCATATAAAAAATCATTTAATCCATATCTTCCTTTATATCCCTATTAACATGACTCACACTCGGACGGATACAAGGATTGTAACACCCTTAACCCGTATCCTTCGCTGAAACAAGGTTATGGAGCATTATCGGACCAACAGAATAGTAAACCATTCAATTCATATATCAATGCAAACATAATCTAATTTCATTCATATACATTCATAATGTCCCTTAATCGAGCCCTCGAGGCCCTAAAGTTATATAGAAATAGTCCAAGATTAAATTAGAAACATTTGGAAATTTTAGGAAAAGTTGAAAATTTTGGACTACATGGGTCACACGGCCATGTGGACATTTGAAATAGGGACACATGGCCGTGTCCCAGCCCGTGTCCATACCCATGTAACTCACTGACTTGGGTCACACGACCAAGATATACACGCATGTACCAAGCCATGTAACCCTCAAAATGGCCTTAGACGTCCGTGTGCCAGGCCATGTGCTAGGCTATGTAACTACCTGACTTGCATGCATTAAACCTCCAGGGGACACGTAGCTGAGACACATGTCCATGTCTTAAGCTGTGTGGCTGCAAAATGACCCTTGAAACACAAGTTTACCATTTCAAGTTTGCTTGGACCTTAAGAAACTCAAATATTTAAAAGAAATACCAATTCTAAATGATATTAATCGAGCCAAAAATAAACCAAAACCAACCTAATAAGTGCTTAATGTAATTCCCCAAAAAGGTAGGGTCTGTATCTTTGCATGTGTTAGCATAAATTCCATGTTTTCTTGAATGGTTAGTTGATTTAAGTGTGTTGGGGGAGTTTGAGAGGTCCTAGGTTCAAGTTTCGTCTTTTGCAGCATTTTTGTTTTGTCCTTAAAAGAACCTGAGCACTGGTACTTAGGCTTTGTAAATAATGGAGTTAGATAGTTAGCACAAAAATCCGTATGGCTTGGTGGCATGTGGCATGGTTTGGCAATAGGAAGGCAGGGGTTTGAATCCCATGGAAGGCAATGAATGTTTATTTTGCTACTTGGGACGACAGGAGTTTGTAGTGAATTCGAACTCTGCTGGTGGAAGTTTGAACTGGTCTTGGTTTGTTGGGAGAGATAAAGGGAGTGATTTGTGGAGATTTTCTAGGAGTTGGAGGGGAGGAGTGTTGTAGCCGAAGTGGGCATCTTGCTTGTGCAAAATCGGCTAAGGGTAAAACACTCTAGCATTTTCGGCATTTTGGGGTTTTTTTAAGGAGAGGCCGAAATCTCTTTTTGTTCCATCCTCGGGTTTTTGTTCATCTTTTGGTTCTTTTGGTCCATTTGGGGGTACCTTTCTTATCTTGTGTCAAATACATTCTCTTCCTTTCTTGTTTCGCTACATTTCATTTTGGCCAAATAACTCCACTCTTTCCCTTACCTATTTGGTTAGTTTAGTCAAACATCTTCTTGAGTTGTATTCATTCGTTACTCATTCTTAAGTGTGTCTTCTGTCTTGGGGTACTATCCAAAACTCCCTTGGTTCTTTTCCCTCTCGACTTAGTTGGGTGGTTCATTGGGCTAGTCGAATATTCTTCTGTCTAACTGAAGCTCTCCCTGGTGAATTAAGGTAAGTCTCCTCTTGGGTCGCCGAATCCCTAACAATAGCCAAACTTTACTATCGTTTTCAGCTATGGCCATGCCACTTCTCCTTCTTCTGTCATATTGTGTTAGACTCCTTTCTTTAATCCATTTCTTTGATCGATTTTCGCTAGGGGTGTGTTCTTGGCATCGTGCGCTAGACAGTGGTGGTTGTTGGGTTTAGGCCGAATATTGCTGCCCTCCTCATCTAGTCTTCGTTTCAGTAAGAGGCTTATGTGGTTAAGTGGTTTATATTAAGGTTGTGTAACATGTGAACTTTAATGCAGCGTGTTGCCATCAGGGGTGATCGGAGGTTAAAGAGATTTGAAACCTACTTGGGATATCAAGGTAAGCGATACGTATTGTTGAGATTTGTGAGTACATAGTTGGGTGGCCAACTCATATGTTTGAGAGCTAACAAGGGATCATTATTTTGGTTTTAGGTTGAGTGCGCAGAGTTCAACGTGTTTCTCTCTGAAAAGGTGTGTAACTGTACACCATTCTTGTTAGTGATCAAAAGCCGAAAGGTGTGCATTCACACTCCTGCTTTACTACAGATCGGCAAAAGCTGAAAAGCCGAAACGTCAGCATTTGAGGTCTCGCGAGCGTGCAATTGCTTGTGTGATAAACTGAGCCACAAACCATAGGCGTCAGACTATGGAGGCCGCCACGAGTGTTCTCGTGGGCTTAGGCTGTGAGGGACCCATGGGTCGAGAAATGGGCCTTGGGCCCATTTGCACTATTTTGGCCATTTGTGTTACTTGAGCCGTTTGAGATGGCTGAAGACTTTTCGAAGGGTCGATATCTGTATCGAGACCCTAAATGCTATAGATGACCAAGATACCTCTGAGGGGTAAAAATTACCGTTTTACCCCTAACTGCTGTAGTGACCTTTATAATGCTAGTGGTAGGTCATTTGATGTGTGAATGGCATTTATATGACTGGTTATGAGTATGATATACTACACATACGTAATATCTATGACATGGCATTGCATGGGGTTGGGTTTATGTTATGGAGGAAGTACTGTACTGGTGACTATGTCACATTTATTATTACTGGTGGCTTGCCACACTTACTGTTACTGGCAGCTACGCTGCGTTATTGATATTACTGGCGGCTTTGCTGTGATTTTGGTGTGATGGTTGGGTGGGTCGATTGATATCCCCACAGGTGTGTTGGTTGGTACGGGTGGTGTGCTGGATGGTTATAGGACGAGTTGCATCATCTCGCATCGACATCTTGTATGGGGCTTAGGCTCACATTTGCATCGTTTTAAGGGCTAAGGCCCGGACTATATCTTGACAATCGTCATTGTGTTATCCACTATTTATTGTTATTGGGATTACACACTGAGTTTTCGTAAACTCACCCCATTTCTAACTGTGCAGGTAATCCCTAAGTTTAGATGAGTTGGAGTTGCGAGGGACTCGGAGCTGGCCACACTTCTGTTTCTATTTCTTTTTGCAATTAGATTTCGTTTTGGGAAATAATTTATGTAATAAGGCTGTTGGTGGGTATTAAGTTTTAATTTGGATTTTATTTTTATATACTATACTGCTAGTCTAGGAAGAGATGAGTTTTCAAAATAGCACCATTCTAAAAAGGACACGAGCTTCTAACAACAAAGTTTTTAAAATGCTTCCTGGTTTAAAACGATTTGACAAGAATTTTAGTTAAATAATAAAAGGATTTAGATTCAGTAACGGATTTTTACCAAAAAGATCTATTTTGAAAGAAAAACGCTTTGATGTGTCACGCCAGATCTGGCCCTAACATCTAGGCCGGGTTTGGGGTGTTACACTTAACCAATGTACCCTCATTGGTACCACAAGTATATATAATTATACATCAAAATAAAAATCAATTCAATTTATCGATTCATTTAGGCAACTCCTAATCAAAATACCTATGAAAGGTACCACAATCACAACATTTCATTTTTGTATACCATTCATACTAGCATAAAAATTATACCTCATTCTCATGTAATATGTAAGTTGGTTATTTGCACAAAATATCATTCATAATATTTAAATAAGCCAAATAATAACAAAAACCAAACAAGAGCCTATACATGCCATATATCTGAATTAAATGTTCCAAAAACTACCGAGATGAGCTGGATAGTGTGACTTGAGTGCCGATCCGGTCGTCCAACCTTCTGAGAATCTACAATAACATTAAAAAACACAAGTAAGCTTAATGAAGCTTAGTAAGTTCGATGTATTAAATGATAAATCTTACCGAACTAAATATAATAACTCAAATAATAATAATCATCCATGAGAACTCCCTGTCATTCACAATTTCAATCGATAAATTTATCTATGTTCAAATCAATATGGAATAAGTAACATATCTTTCAAATTCATTAAATAGATTACCTTACCGAGATTTTCCATTCGAAGAACGACTTACGGGTAAGAGTACATCGTCAGATAGACTGAACACACCAGACAGAAAACTTATAAAATCTGATCCAACCGAAATACGCCAAACAGAAGCTCATAAGAGCTGGTCCACCCGAAACACACCAATAGAAGCTCATAGGAGCTGATCCACCCAGATTACGCTGGACAAAAAGTATAACACGAGAGTTCACAACAAATGCTGAACCTCGATTTACTTGGGTAATATACATATATCTCCCTCCAATACCATATACATTCCAAACCCCTGTAAAACACCAAAACACGAATGTACTCTATCCCGCGTTCAATTCAAACCGAGCATCAAATTTAATATTATAACTCAAATAATGATTCATTTCCCACAATGAAATATATATTATATCATGTAATACCAATCACCAATTTATATAAATGTTCAATTTTAACCGTACAAACTTACCAGGACTGAATTGTAGTAATTGCAGAAGTGTAAGGACTATTTTGCTATTTTTCCTTTTCCACGAGTATCTACGGGATCTTGATCTAAAATGTAAAATTACTCATTTATCAGCTTAAATTTCACATTCCAATTTATTTTACAATTAATACCCTTTTATTTTTTAAATTTACATAATTACCCCAAACTTTTATAATTTTTGCAATTTAGTCCCTTAACCCAAAATTCATCAAATTAACCATTTTTCTCAAGTCAATTGTAACACCCCTTACCCGTATTCGATGCTGGAATAGGGTACGAGGCATTACTGGACTTTAACACAAGCAAACATACATTTTTGAGTTGTAAATTTGGCACCAAATTAAAACAATTTGCAAATAATCATAAAGTCCCTAATACGAGCCTACGAAGCCCAAAACATGCATTGGAAGCGGTTCGAGGCTAAACTAAGAACTTTTAGAAAATTTTTGCTAAAATAGGGGTCACACTCCCGTGTGGCTTGGGACACGCCCGTGTGGGCAGGCCGTGTGGTCACGCACGCCCGTGTCCCTAACCCGTGTAACTCTCTGTTTGTAACTCATGACCAAACTGAGATCACACGGCCAAGTCACATGCCTGTGTGCTAGGCCGTGTGGAAAATTAATTTTCACAAAAAAATAGGTGCAGGGGACGCACAGCCGGATCACAAGCCCATAGGGCTGACCGTGTGTGACACACGGCCTACACACACACCCATGTGTCTACCCGTGTAGATAAAAACAAGGCTATTTACCAAGCCACTCTGCCACCCTCACTTGCACATATCTACTCAACATCACATGGTACAAACTCAAGCATGAAGAGCAACAAAATAATCACAACCAAGACAATAACATGTCATTCTCATACCATTTTTAAACATGCTTAAAACATCAACCTTTCCACATCAAATTATGCAAGTTTCCACATTCACAAATGACATTAATACAAATATACTCAAAACCAACATTAGCCAACTTCCAAGGCTATATACAAAATGAACCATGAACCATTATAAGCTAGCACATATGACCAAAAGACCAAGTCCCTATACATTCCATAAACTTTAAATGCTTGAATTCATCAATACCAATGATAGCTTGATAGTGTGATAGGATCTCCGGCGATCTCCAACTAGAGCTAGCTTGACGACACTATAAAACATGGGAAAGGAAGGGGGTAAGCTATGTAGCTTAGTAAGTCTGTATGAACATAATAAGGAACTCTTACAAATCATTTACAAAGTCCAACAATATAAACACAGGATAATATAAATTGCTATAAAGCTTACAGTAATAACTTATCCAGTCACATTGCTTGATCTATCAATTTGCAAGCATAACTTAACATGTTTTGACATTAGCTTAACAACCGTAATATTTCCATTATAACTAATTACCACAATCAACCAATCATTTCAAACCTTATAATAACATGTACATTAATTATGAGTATTCACATTCCAAGCATATATTTTAACATCTTGCAATTGTCTAATGTAATATCCCGAATTAGGGCCTAATCGGAATAGTGGTTTCGTGACCACAAATCTGAGATAGAAATAATTATTTTATAATTATTTTGAGGTTTATGATATGATTGCATGATTGTGTGAAAATTTTGTGAAGAAATTCTATGCATAAAATGCTTAATTTAAAGTTAGGGACTAAATTGAATAAATTGCAAAACTTGCATTCTAGAAGTTTTTAGTATGAAATTGCTTTGAAATATTAATTAGGAGGTCTTAAATAGAATTTTACCAATTTTAAGTTTATGGGCAAAATTAGGACATGGAAGGAATTTTTGAAAGTTTAGTAAGGAGGGGCATTTTGGTCATTTGGATATTAAATGAAATAAAATGGGAAAAATAACACAAAATGGTCATCTTCCTCATTTATTTGCTGCCGAAATTCACTCTCACCATAGCTAGGGTTTCTTCAACTTTCAAGCTTCATAGTAAGTGATCCTAAGCCCCGTTTTTAATAATTTTTACGTTTTTGAGATCCCGGTAACTCGATAAAGCTTATACTAGCAATAACTTAACCTAGGGTTTATATATTTTGATGTTTTATGATATAATATGAGGTTTTAAATTATTAGACAACTCGTACTACTCGATTTTAAGCAAAAACGAGTAAAAGGGCTTAATCGGTAAAAATACCTAATAGTCACAAGTACATGTTATAGTGAGAATTTGATGTTGCCATAGAAGGGAAAAGTGATCACCATGTTATAAAACATAAGCATAAGGAATAAATTTTAATCCCGAGCCTAGGGGCAAAAGTGTAAATATGCAAAAGTTTAGGGGTAAAATTGTAATTTTGCCAAAATTTGAATTAAGGATTAATTTGATAATGTGAGTATTAAATAAGCTAAATGTGTTATTTTAGATCAAGAAAGACGTGGAATCGACCCCAATCGAGGAAAAGAAAAGATTGTGGACTAAATTGCAAAATCTTTGTATTTTGGTACCAAGGTAAGTTCATGTGTAAATAATGTAGCATAATTGTTATTTTTAAGTTATTGATGTTAATTATATGATATGCTAATTTTTATTTTGAAATATATGCTTTGTGGTTAATTTCGAATAAAATGTAAATTATGTAAGCTACTTGTTAAGTACAAATTGTTACCGAATATTGATTTCGGCATTCTCCGAAAGACAGCAAGGATATGTGTTCGAAGAAAATCCCGTTTGAACCTTAGGAATAGATTAGGATACAAGTGACATGTCACTAGGATGGTTGAGCATCCAAACTCGTTGAGTTGAGTCCGAGTTCACTTATGGATGCGAATGTCCGAACTCGTTGAGTTGAGTCCGAGTTCGTGAGATGTAACTAGGCATTCGAGCTCGTTGAGTTGAGTCTGAGTTCACTTATGGATGCGAACGCCCGAGCTCGTTGAGTTGAGTCCGAGTTCACTTATGGGCGGGTTACATGATTGCTTGATTGCATATGTGGCACTTAAGTGCAAGTTATCCATGTATCCGAATTATATTCCGATGAGTTCAACGGGTAAAGTTTTACTCAAATGGAGGAATACTCGAGATGTAAAGAGACGTATTGGTAAGTGATGTGAAATGGATATTTTGGACAGGTATGTATTTAACCCTCGGGTTGAGTATTGATACAACCACGATAAGGTAATAAGATGATGAAAAATGATTAGAAATGTGATATGTGTTTTGGTGATATATGCTAATGTTGATTGGTTTGATTGTTTGTTATGTTATTTATTATTTGCATATGAACTTACTAAGCATTTATGCTTACTCCCTTCTTCTTACTCATTGTAGTTTTGGAAAAGCCAGCTCAGGAGTTGGGATAGGTCGAAGGCTCAGTCACACTATCTGAAGAACTTTTCGGTAAATGGCTTGTAAATTTAAGTATGGCATGTATAGCAATATACCTATTTTGTGTAAATGATCTTATGATATGGTGATGTAATGGTTGAGAAAATGCTTGATAATGATAAGTTATGGAAATGGTTAGTTTAGATTATGTTTGATGTCATGGAAGGTTAATAGGATACTTTGTTCATGAAAACTCATAAAAAGGGATGAAATTTGCCATAAACAGAATATTGCAGCAACACTGACGTGAGTTTGAAAATTTACTAAAAATCATAGAAATCGAATTAGGTGATGGATTAAATATCAAATTGAAGCTTACTATGTATAGTTTCACATAAAACAAACTAAACAAGTATAGAAATTATATGTTAGAAGATATTTTAATTTTAGTGAAACAGGGCCAGAGTGATTTCTGGATCCCCTGTTCCAACTTTAAAAATTCATCATAAATTGTACAGATATAATTAGGTATTGTAATTTATATTCTCAGAATTCTTAATTAGTCTAGTATCAGGAGAAACAAACCTCATAGTCATATGAATTTTTTACAGAAATAAATGTGGTTCGTAGTAAACAGAGGTCAGTCCAGTCAAGTCCTGAAACATGGGTAACTTTAACTAATAAACTGTACTAATTGGCCTAACAAAAAATTCTAGAAAAAAATTAGTAAATAGGTATATAAGTCTAGATTCAGGGAAAATTTACGGATCTTGATTTCGAGTTTCGTAACTCTAGATATGATTTTTCTTGTGACTGTGATGCAAGTAGCTAAAAAGCTGTGAATGTAGAAACAAATAATCTAAAGTTCTTAAAATGTTAAATTAAGCTTAGTAACACTTCATACTCGACTCCGGCGACGGTCTCGGGCGTGGGGGCGTTACATCTAAAGCTCATATCTTCTCATACTTCCATAATCATTTTAATAGGTAATTATGCCAATCTTTCCTTTTTCTCATATCTAATAAATCACAATTTGTGTGAATAATACATGTTATATCATGACTCAATTTGGCCCAAAAATCACTTACACGTTCTCCAACCGAATTTACCATGTATTTCATATATCACAAGGCTTTCACAAAAAACATTCTCGTAGAAACCATGAACTCACAATATCATGAAACCAATACTTATAAACCTATGTACATACCTATACTAATTCGTAATACTTACATGCTCTTTCTCTTCTTTGACATACCCATTAAATTACCCGTTGAACCACTTGGAATAGTAAAGGATACTCGGGAATCTCGTACACACAGTACCGTACCAATGTCATATCCCAGATATGGTCTTACATGTAATCTCGTATCGATGCCAATAGCCCAGCTATGGTCTTACACGAAGTCTCATATCGATGCCATACCCCAGATATGGTCTTACTTGTAATCTCAGTAACCCTAAAGTCATGACATTTTTATCCTATCTATTCTTAAGGTTCAACCGGGACTTTCGCTGTATCGAATCTCTATCGATTATTTCCGTAATATCGTACTCAATAGCATTCACATTTCATTTCAATAATATAACATTTACCACAATTATATCAATTAAGCATTTATACATATATAATTTAATGCTTATTAAACATAAGAACTTACCTTAGCATAAAAATGGCGAAAAGGACCTAACCGTCAAATACGCGTTTTTCTCCCGTTCTAATTCCGAACCTCGTTTTTATTGATCTATAATATCATATTTAACTTATATAATAATTATACTATTCAAATCAGCCCAAAATCACATTATGGAAAAATTACATTTTTGCCCCCAAAGTTTCACATTTTTACAATTTAGTCCCTAGGCTCGTAAAATGAAATGTACTCAATTTCTTCAATACCCATGCCTAACCGAACCTTATACATGCTTATATCAGCCCAAAATTTTATTTTATTTGTATTTTAATACCCATTTTACAACTTTTTACAAATAGGTCCTTTTTAGGCATTTTTATCGAAAAACACTTAGCAAAAGTCGTTTATCTGACAACTAACATATATTTTATACCATTAAACATCAAAATACATACATGTTCAACATGGGTCAAACCTTAAACCTTCAACCATTCCTCAAATTAGTACTAGAAATAGGTAGATCATGTTACAAGGATTTCAAAAACATAAAAATCATTAAAAATGGGGCTAGAACGGACTTACAATCGATCTTGGAAGCTTGAAAAACCCTAGCCATGGTTTCTTCTTGTAAATTTTGGCCATGGGAGGAAGATGGACAAAAATTGGCTTTTATTTTGGCTTTTTAATTCATTTAATTACCAAATTACTAAATTGCCCTTAATGAAAAACTTTAGAAACATACCTAACCATGTCCATTTTTTCCACCAGCTTAACCAATGGTCTAATTACCATTTAAGGACCTCCAATTTAAAATTTCATAACAATTAGACACCTTTAACCTATAGAACTCACATTTTACACTTATTACAATTTAGTCCTTTTGACTAAATTGAGCGCCCAAACGTCAAAATTTTTGAACAAAATTTTCACGAAATCATTCCATAAAAATGTAGACCATAAAAATATAATAAAAATAATTTTTCCTGTGTCGGATTCATGGTCCAGAAACCACTATTTCGACTAGACCTAAAATCGGGTTGTTACATCAATATTATAACCAAATATACTAGACCCTTAAACAGTCCCCAATAAACATTAAATTCACTATTAAGCCCTAAAATTTTGACATTTTCACAATTTTATCCTAAAATCAAAATCTAACAAAAATCATTTTACAAATTCATCATAAAACATAATCAAAGCTCCAAATACTTGTTATCATCAAAAACATCCAATATTCAACCATGGAAACTTCAAAAAAATTTTAACAGAATAAAAAACAAAGGTACAGGCTAGCCGGACCTAGTTGTAACGATCTCAAAAACATAAAAATTACAAGAAACCAAATTAAAATAAACTTACATGCAAAGCCTTTGAGTTAGCAGAAGGTGAAGCTTCAAAAATGGAGAAATTTTTTTTTTTTTGTGAAACATGGAAAGATGATAATGAATTTTAGTTTTGTTTTATTAAACTTTAATTTAATTATTAATTTACACGTTTACCCTTAATTATATCTTTATAAAATAACCATTTAAAGACCCATTATTGTCCATCAATATTCTAATAGATTAATTACTCATTAAACCCCTTTTTATTTCATAGTTAAGCTATTAAATCTATGGAATTCAAGATTGACTAAATTTTGCACCTTTTTCAATTTAGTCATTTTCTTTTAATTAACTATCTAAATGTTAATATTTCTAAACCAAATTTTAATACGACTATAATGACTCTATAAATATTATAAAAGTAATATTTCTAAGTCAACACGATGGAAATTTGTGGTCCCGAAACTATTGTTTTATCACTACTGAAAAATGGGTTGTTATAACTCTCCCCCCTTAAAAAATTTTGTTCTCGAAATTGTTATCGGAAAATAGATACAGATGTAACACCCCACACCTGAGCCCCATGCCGGGACGAGATACGAGGCGTTACCACACATAAGCACATGCATGCAAACATTTCGATGTCATTTCAAATTAAAAAAAATTCAAAATTTATCTAAATCTTCTTATCATAGGCTTATAAGGTCCAAAACATCTCTTAGAAACTACTCGGGACCAATTCGGGTCTTTATACTGACTTAACAAAAATGACCCTTAAAAAAGCGCACATGCCCGTGTGGCCATTATGACATGGCCGTGCTGACGGCCCGTGTAACACACAGGGCCTAAGCACCTAGGGACATGCCTGTGTCCCATGCCCATGTTAATTAAATTCTAAATTCAAACCTACAGGGGTTTTCACACGGCCTGGCACACGCTCGTGTCTATGGCCCGTGTCCCTCTCACAACCATGACACGCCCGTGTCTTAGCCCATGTCTAAAAATCTTGACATTCTATTTCTGACGTCAGCATCTAATTTAAGGCACACGTCCGTGGCCAAAGGTCGTATCCTCCACACGGCTGAGACACACGCTCGTGTCTCTACCCATGTGTTTACTACCATGCATACTAACTTGAAGAATATTTACGTGCAGGGGACACACGGCCGGACGACACGCCTATGGGGCTGGCCATGTGTCACACACGGCCTAGACACATGCCCGTGTGTCTACCCGTGTAGACAAGATAAGGCTATTTACCAAGCCATTTGCCACCCTGAAACACAATTTAATCACCAACCAAACAACCAAAGCTAAGTCTAAATACATTTCATGTATCTAACCATGCCAATAATTTCACATTCATGAAAAAATATCTTACATTCATATAATAACTTTCAATATTAGTCATATTCATGGCCTTATACAAAACGAGTAGAATACTAAAATAAGCCAACACATTTAGCCCAAGATAATATAACACCAAAACAAAATCAAGAGTCTCTATACATGCCATAATCAAAATGATAAAACTAGTTATACCAAGTGCTTCAAGAATAGTGTAGCTGGCTTTACCGACGTAGTCAATGATCCTCAAGTTACTTTGGCAGCACTATAAGAAAAGGGAAAGGAAGGAGGGTAAGCATGGGAGCTTAGTGAGTACATATATGCAAATAAGTGTAAATAGACACATTCGTCAACATTAGCTTATCATATTTACTACATCTCATCACATACTAAGGTCTTCATCCGAGAGTTTAGTATACATACCTGTAATTACTCGTAAAATAACTCAAGTTTATTCTCTCTATTGACATACCTCATTGGAAGTATCACCAATCCATTCATTGAGTTACCCCTTTGAACGCTCAGAAATACTGGTGAATACACAAATAGTTTACTCCTAAGTACTTTACAAGTCGCCAAAGCTACCTCGTACTTTGTAATACTTCCTTATTTGAGCTACTCATGGGCCTTTTCACCAAGTCAGTACCCGGACCCCATAGCTTTATCATGTAATGCCCGCTCACTGAGCTACTCACGGGTCTGCACACAAAGTCAATATCCGGACTCACATTACATATTTCACTTGTCTCATGAACTCAGACTCAATTCATGAGTTCATACCACTCAATTTCTCACAATCTACCTTTTTTATATCCTATACTATTTTCGAGGTTCGACGGGATGTCATATCTAACTTGATGCTGTTGCACTTGTTCGTAATGTAGGTTACTCTTATATCACATTATTTATACTTTCATGGTATCGAGTAGATTATGATACATGGTAAAAATAAAACATTTAAAAGTAAGCTACAATGACACATTATTTACATGTGTACTTACCTCGGCACAAAATGTTGGGAACGAGCCTAATCCACATAAATTTTGTTATTCCCTCGATCAAGACCCGAATCATGTTTTTCTTGATCTAAAATGTCAAAAATTAGCTTATTTAATACACAAATCATTCAATTCAACTTAAAACTCATACTTTGGTAAAATAACCACTTCGCCCTTAAGCTTTGTAAAAATTATGATTTTACCCCTATGCCCGAAATTTGATTTTTATCAAATTTCCTTATTAGCCAAACTTAACTGACCATTTATTTCTCTAATGACCACCCCAAATTCTCAATATTTCACAACATTACCACCTATTTTACAAACTTTACAAAATGGTCCTATTATGGTTTTCATGAGAAGTCCTTTCACAAAAGTTGTTCACTCAACAACCAAGACTCATTTTCTTCCGTAAAAACTCAGCTAACATACAATTTTTTTCATGGTAAGTCCCTAGACTATCAATCATTTCACAAAATAGACCCCTCAATAGCTAGATTAAGCTTTAAGGATCCCAAAAGTAAAAAAATTATCAAGAATAACATATAAGTTGACTTACTTGCAAGAGGCTAGCTTGGCTGAAATTTCAAGGCTTCAAAACCCTTATTTTTGCTGAAAATTTTGGTGAAGAAGAAGAGGTGAAATGGGTGATATCATCTTTTGTTTATTTTATTTCTTTTTAGTCAAATAAGTCACCAAATTTTTACCTAACATTGACTAGCCTAACTCTTTGTCCCTATGGCTGGCCATGCTGCATTTTAAGGGTCTATTTTCCCTTTAAAGACCTTAAATTTTGGCTCTCTAGCTATTTGGTATGTCTATCAAGTGAAATTGAACTTTTACTCTTAATGCAATTTAGTCCTTTTTTGCAATTAAGCATGCAATTGCTAAAATAAATTCACCAAAATTTTCATGCACTCATATAATCATGTTATAACACATAAAATAATATCAAAATATTTTCTCCGACCTCGGGTGAGTAGTTCCAAAACCACTATTTCGGCAAGGTCCAAAATCGGGCTATTACAACGGATATTGTAGTTTCTTTGATTCCTCGATTTCTCAGGTAGCTTCTTCTGAACCATGATGATGCCATAGGACTTCTACTAATGATACTCATTTTTTCCATAGTTCTTTGTCTTCCTGAGCTAAAATTCTTACAAGTTCTTCCGAATACGTCAAGTCTGGCTATAGTTCAATCTTACTATGAGGAATCACATGTGAAGGATCAGATCTGTACTGTCTCAGCATTGAAACACGAAACACATTATGGATTTTCTCAAGTTCAGAGGGCAAAGCTAATTTATAAGCTACAGGGTCGATTCTTTCAAAAATCTTGTACAGCTCAATAAATCTCGGACTCAGCTTTCCTTTCCTATTGAAACGTAACACTTTCTTCCACGGAGAGACTTTTAAAAATACACGATCACCAACAGTAAATTCTATATCTTTCCTTTTCAGATCCGTATATGATTTTTGACGATCAGACGCATCTTTCAAACAATCTCGAATAATTCAAACTTTGTCTTTATTTTCTCGGATCAAATCAGCTCCCACCATTTTGGATTCACTCAACTCAAACTAATACAACGGTGTTTTACACTTCCTCCCATAAAGAGCTTCAAACAGTGTTATTTTTATATTGGATTGAAAACTGTTATTGTAAGCGAATTCAACATATCTTTTAGAATATATTCAAACTTGAGTATACAACATCTCAGCATATCTTCCAGAATCTGAATCACTCGCTCTGATTACCCATCAGTCTGAGGATGAAATGTTGTACTAAAATTATTGGTGCCTAGAGCCTCGTGAAGTTTAATCCAAAATCTCAATGTAAATCTCAGATCTCAATATGAAATAATAGATGTTGGAACTACGTGTAATCTTACAATTTCATATACATATAGTTCCGCTAATCTCTCAAGTGTGAAGTCTGTTCTGACTAGAATAAAATGTGTCGATTTAGTCAATCTATCAACAATCACCCAGATCAAATCTTTCTTTCTTGGAGTTACAGGTAAACCAGATACGAAATCCATCGTAACTCATTCTCACTTCCATTTAAGAATCATAATAGGTTGTAGAAGGTCTGACGGTACCTGATGTCCCGCTTTCATCTGTTGATAATCAAGCATTTAGCTTCAAATTCACAAATTTCTTATTTTATACCTAGCCACCAATACATCTGATTCAAATCACAATACATCTTTGTGCTACTGTGAATAGAATACGTACTACTGTGAGCTTCAGACAGAATATCATGTTTCAAATCTAGATTATTTAGAACACAAATTCTATCATGGTAATGTAATGTACCATTATCATCAACACTGTACTTTGTACTCAATTTATCTTGAACCAACTACCATTTCATCATTAACCTCGAATCTTCATTTTTCAATTCTCAAATTCGTTGTAGAAATACGAGCTTTGTTCTCAACTCTGCTAATACAGAACCATCTTCATTCAGAGCTAAATAAGCGTTCAATGCTCGAAATGCAAACAAAGACGACTTTCAACTTAGTGCATCCGCAACTACATTAGCCTTTCCTGGATGATAATCAATAAATAAATTGTAATATTTTAGTAGCTCAAACCACCGTCTCTATCTTATATTTAGTTCTTTCTAAGTCATCAAACACTTTAAACTTTTGTGATGTGTAAACACATGACATTTCTCACTGTTTAAATAATGTCTCCAAATCTTCAAAACGAATACAATCACGGCCAATTCGAGATCATGAGTAGGATAATTCATTTTCATGCGACTTTAATTGCCGAGAATCATAAGCTACTACTTTCCCTACCTGTATAAGCACACAACCCAAACCATTGAGAGATGCATCACTATAAGCAACGTAAGCTACTCAAGATTTAGGCTGAGTCAACACTGGAGCTTTCCTCAACATGTTTTTCAGCTGATCAAAACTCTATTGGCACTTATTGGACCAAACAAATTGTAACACCCCCAAACCCGGCTTGGACGTTATGGCCGAATTTGGCGATGTCACAGTGAAGTGTTTTTCGAAATCTAAGACTCATCATTTAAAGGCCTTTCCTTTAACTCGCCTCTTTGTGTAGGTTGAAAATTTGTTTTAAAGCCTTATTGTTTATTCATAATGTGGTTGTGTAACACCCCAAACCCGGCCCAGAAGTTAGACCCAAATCTGGCATGTCACATTGAAGTGTTTTTTGAAAATCATGTTTTCATTAGAAACCCTTATTTAAAACGTAGTACATTGAAAACTTCTTAATTTTATTTCCAAAATTCCTTTTTAATTTTCGGAAGCTAATTCTAAAAGTAACCAATTCACGAAAATGTGATGTTGGAAAGTTAAGTTGCAAAAATTTATGTTTTGAAAACAATTGTTGTTTTTGGAAAATTGCGATCTACTTCTAACCATTATAAAACATAGTAACCAAAATCCCAAAGTAAAATAAAAACCAAAATTAAGAGAGGCCTTATTACAAGCCAATTAAAAATAAATACGCCACAACAAATAAACAAATCTGAAAATATAAGCAATGTGTGTGGCCATCTCCGACTCCCTCGCAGCACCGAACCACCTAACGTTGGGGATTACCTGCACAGTTAATAAACGGGGTAAGTTTATGAAAACTCAGTGTGTAATCCCCTCCTAAAATAAAATAGGTAAAGTCAGTAAGACAGACAGAAATAGAATCAAACAGGGCTTGTTCCCTTTTATAGAATCAGGTGGGCCTAAGCCCAAATTAGCATCACTTGGGTCTCATCCCTTGTTAGAATCAAACCATATGCATAATGCAAAAATGAATGCTAACCCATCCCATCAAACCGATACACATCAACTCCGTCTCTCGGTACACATTATGTGGGGATATAAATATCGACCCACCCATCCGATACACATCAATGGTAGCCCGGTTGCGGTACTACCTTCATTGCAGCAAGCTGCTAAATAACAGGACGGCTGAAAGCCGTAAGCAGAATGGCACAATGGCACAAAGCCATCGATAACTACATTATGTTAGGCACATAGCCATCAACTAGAGTAACATAATCGGCACACAGCCCTAGGTAAATGTGATCGACACAGAGTCATCAGTAATCATATATTGGCACATAGCCTTAGGCAAATTCGTTTGGCACACAGCCATAATCAGGTTGGCACAGAGCCATATGTAGGTTGGCGCAAAGCCATAATCAGAATAATTGGCTTTAAGCCATCGGTAGCTGTATCATGTTAGGCACATAGCCATCAGCGACGGTAATATAGTTGGCACACAGCCTCGGGTAAATATGATCGACACAGAGTTGTCAATAATCATATATCGGGCCTAAAAGCCACCGGTGGATCCACGATCGTCAAGCAACCATGCGATCCTTAATTGGTGGATCCACGATCATCAAGCAACCATGCGATCCTCAATCGATGGATCCAAGGTCGTCAAGCAACCATGTGATCCTCAATATCTTCCTCTATTTCATAATCCCCACCCATGTGCAACATAATATTATATGAATGTAGCAAATATACACACGACATACAAAATCATACAAATCACAGTCACAACAGTCCAATCACAGTCATACATTCTTAGTCAAAACATAGTCAAATCAATCAAATTGTATTATCAGTGAGTCATATACCCTAGAGGGGCAGAACGATCTTTTTACCTATTAGGGGTATTTTAGTCATTTCATCCTACAAGGGTGTTTTGGTAAATCTATAAATTAAGGGTATTTTAGTAATTTTGTAAACCAATGGTATTTCTATAATTTTGAAAGTCAAGGGTATTTTAGTAATTTTGTAAATCAGGGGTATTTCTATAATTTTCCAAATCAAGGGTATTTTGGTAATTTTCCAAATTAGGGGTATTTTGGTAATTTTACAAATTGAGGGTATTTCGATAATTTTACAAGTCGAGGGTATTTTGATAATTTCACAAATTAGGGGTATTTTGGTAATACTAGCCTACAGATATGAGATTCACATAGTCCAATCCAATATTTACTACACAATCATACAATTTATCCACTTGGCCCATAGGCCCATTGGGCCCACATGGCCCATCCCGTCCAAAAGCAACCTAAGCCCACGAGAGCACTCATGATGGCCTCAACCATCATGTTAAAGTTCCCACACGTGCGCTCGCACGCTCGTGTGGCTGCCATCGTCGTGTGACCGGTATTTCGGCATTCCGGCATTTACCGGGCTACAGTTAGACTAGTGCGAAATACACACCTGTTTATGAGAACGCGCCGAATAGCAAAATAAATCTCCACTGCGCATCCCAAGACTTGAACCTCAGACCTCACAGTTGCACAACACGCCACCTTGCCACTCCACCACAGGCTCTTTCTGTGATAAAAACATCCATAATTAACTTTAAGACATATGTGCCAGCGTCCAGATTCACTTAAGAGAAAAACTAAAATGAATTGTAAAAACCAAGACTTGAACCCAAGCTCCCTTGCAACCTTAATGACATCACAACCACTAGACCACATGCTTCCTTATGTCATTTATTTAACACAATAATTTAAAAGGCCTTCATCCAAGTATCTAGGGTTTTATTCACTTAAAACCAAAAGTTTTGCTAAAGCCCAAGTTTGAACCCAAGATTTCTCCAACACTTCTCAGGGCCATTAACCACCAAAGTAGACATTTAATTGTGTTATTTCCTTGTACAATTAAATACTTATATACGGACCCATACTTAAGGCCCAATATTTCTAGACCCGAATTCGGGGCGTTACAGGTTGTACTTTTGAAGGTTGCTTTTAGTAAAACATTATTAATTTTGAAAATGGTTTGTTAATCGTGGAAGCTTTGAAACGAGTTATATATATTTGTGGTGGTTTTGAAAACATTTTGAATTTTTGGAAACTCACGTTTTCCTACCGCTAGCAGTTATTAATCAAAGCAACTAAAAACCCAAATTCAAAATATAAAATTAAAGAGGCTTTATTACATAATAAAACCCAAAATAAAATTCCAATTATATTATTAAAAGAAAGCTTCGTCGAGTGGCCACCTCTGAGTCCTCCGTTACCTCAATTCGTCTAAGCTTGGGGATTTCCTACATAGACAACATATGGGTGAGTTTCCTCGAAATTCCCTAAGAGAGAGAGTTGTTACAGCCCGATTTAGACCCTAGTTGGAATAGTAGTTTCGGGACCACAAATTCAAGTTAAAAAAATATTTTAATATTATTTTCTGTGTTTATAATATGTGAATTATTCTGTGTGAAACTTTCGTATAAAAATTTGATCGTTTGTGTGCCCGATTTGATAAAAGGACTTAATCCCGTAAAATGCAAAAGTGGCTTTCTATTTGATTAAGTGCTGAATTGATGTGTCTTATTAAATGTAAGGTCCTTAAGATTTAAATGGCCCATTGGAATTATGCATGGACAAAGTTGGACATTATTTAGTGGTTTTTAAATGAAATTAAAAAGGCTAAATTGGTAATTTGTAAATAAAAGATTTATTAAACAAAAAAAGCCAAAATTCATGCATTATCATCTTGTTTTGCCGAAATTGAAGAAGAAAAGATAGGTTTTAAGTGTTTGAAGCATTCGGCCAACATTTAGCTTGATTAAAGGTCTATTTTGACTCGGTTTTTAGTAATTTCTATTTTTTTTTATTGTTGCTTTGTGTTCTATGAAGCCCATTCCTTAATTTTAGAACTTGATGATGATTTTGAGTTATGCCATTATTGATTTTGTGAGCTTTGTGTTATTAATTGATGAAAAGTGAAAGATATATGTTGGTTTAATATGTTTTGTTTTTGGATTTTTGATGAATTTGAGTAATTTGGGCTAAATTATAAAAATGAGATTTTGAGGGACTAAAATGTGAAATAAATGAAATATAAGGGCTTATATGAACTAATGAATATTCGACCAAGTATGTGTCTAAGGAAATTTTGTGATTCTGTTAATTAGGGACTAAAGTGTTAAAATGTGAAAATGTGAGGGCAAATTTGTAAAATGCCCTAAATATGTGTATATGGATTTAATTGAATGATTTGTTGAATAAAAGAATTAAATTTGAATTTATATAGATCAAGAACCAAAGAAAATAGAATTAAATCGAGGAAAGTCAAAAGTCGTCGAGTAGTCGATTTCATCCGTTCGAATCTGTACGAGGTAAGTCGATATACAAATAAATGTTTTAAATTGAATTATTATTGTTTATATGTTAATGAATTGTGATGAAATGGCTATTTGAGCTAAATATGAGAAATCTGAGAAATTTTCAATAAAGTGACGACATCTGAAAAGTCTCGTATGAACCATAAGAATAGTTAGGATACATATGTCATGACATAGGATTCCGACATGTGATTTCGTGTAAGACCACGTCTAGGACGTTGGCATTGATTTGAGATTTACGTGTAAGACCATGTCTGAGACATTGGCATCGTATTTTATTTCGTGTAAGACCTTGCCTGAGATAGTGGCATCGATATTTGATTACATTTAAGACCACGTCTGGGACGTTGGCATTGTACAAGCTTTCTGAGCTATCTGTATATCCTATTTGATTTCATACAGTTCAACGGGCATTTCGAGAAACGAATGATTATGTGAATATGTATCCAATTTAGGTACGTTTGAAATGTATAATATGTTTGAAAATGAAAGGTAAGTATATGTACATTTGTGGACATTTGATATATATGTATGAATTACTATGAGAATGAGATGTGTTAAAGGTAAGTGAATTATGATCAAATAAGTTATATGAGACGTATGAATAAGTAATTGTATTATGCCATGAGTTATATGAATGATTTGGTTTAGAATGATGTTATGTGATAAGTTTATTTGTATACGGCTTACTAAGCTTTTGAAAGCTTACTTTGTGTGTGTTTTCAATTGTTTTATAGATTATCGAAGCTACGGGATCGTCGAGGATCATCACCTCACTATCGAACTCTATTTTGGTACCTTTTGAAAATGTGAATATTGAAGTATGGCATGTATAGGCTAGAAGTATTTGAATATGATTTGTTAAATGTATATCATGCCATGTGATATGGCTAGATTAAATTTGCTATTTGGTTAGGTTCTGTTTATATAAGTTGTGTTAAGAAATGGTATATTTTGATGTGCATAAATGGCTTAGTGAAAAATGGTCAATTTGATAATTTAGTTATATGAATTTGGTATACTTTGATATGAAATTGAGTATGAAATTGATTGGTGATATTGTGAATTGAAATATGCATGTTTGAGTATGGTTTTGATTGCCATTTGGTCATGAATTGTGTTTTGGATGATGCTTATAGGGATGATCCTTAAGGGTGGCAAATTGGCTTTGCAAATAGCCTATTTTTGTCCACATGGACAGAGACACGAGCGTCTGTCTCATGCGTGTGCGACACATGGTCATGTTACACGGCCATGTGTCCCCTGGGATAGTCCTACAATTTAAAGTCAGACTCGAGCACGACCTTAGCACACGGGTGTATGGCTAGCCGTGTGACCCAAGTCAGTTTCGACCACGGCCGAGGCACACTGTAACAGCCCGATTTTGGGCTTAGTCAAAACAGTGGTTTCGGGACCACTAACCTGAGGTCGGAGAAATTATTTTTGATATTATTTTATGTGTTGTGGCATAATTATATGAGAGTCTGAAAATTTTGGTGAATTAATTTTATCGATTTCAAGCTTAATTGTGAAAAAAAACTAATTTGCATAGAGTGCGAAAGTCCTATTTGATAGCTAAAGGTGTTAAATAGCTAGAGATCCATAATTGGAGGCATTTAAAGTGCAATTAGACCTTTAATAGAAGCTTGGCCAGCTATAGGGACAAGATTTGACCAAGTTGGCTAGGTTAGGTGGGTTTTGGTGACTAAATTGGGTGAAAATGAAATTTAATAAGGAGAGAATGATATTTTATTTTCTCTCATCTTCTTCCCACCATTTATACCAGAAAAAGAGGGGTTTTTAAGATTCAAAAATTTCAGCCACTCTCTATTCTCATAGGTAAGTGATTTTGATAGTTTTTCTTGATGATTTTTGCATTTTTGGACCCCTTGTATCATGAGCTTTCTAATGAGGGGACTATTTTGCAAAATGATTGTGAGTCTAGCATTTTGCCATGAAAGCATGTGTGTTGTTAACTGAAATTTTGTGGAAGATTATGAGTCTTGGATGTGTAGTAAACAACTTTTGTGAAGAAGTTTTCATGGAAACCCTAACTAGGGACCATTTTGCATAAGTAATAAAATAAGTGATTAATGGGTGAAATAGTGGAAATTTTGGATTTCTATAAGAGTGAAAAGGGTTTGGCTAGGCTTATGATATAAAGAATTCAATAAAAATCGATTTTTGAGCATAGGGGTAAAATGGTCATTTTGTGAAAGTCTAGGGGAAATGGTCATTTTGCCCAATTATGAATTTCCGGGTGTTTAGGTTAATGTCCTGATAAAATGAGTGAATTTTGTTATTATAGATTAAGAAATTCAAAATTCGAACCTAGATTGGGGGAAGGCCAAGTAAGTAGATTAGACCGACGAGTCGCCATATTTTATAATCCAAGGTAAGTTGTATGTAAATAATACAACTACATTGTTATTATATGTATTGAATTAATATAGCATGATTTGCTTGATTGTGGAAATGATAATGCATGATGAAAATTGAGATAGTAGAATTCCTATTTGAACTATAGGGAATAAATCGGATATTCATGCCATGACGTATGGGTTATTGTGAGCTGGTGTAAGACATGTCTGGGACATGCATCGGCCACATTATGAGAGCCAGTATAAGACCATGTCTGGGACATGGCATCGTCATTGAGACAAGAGCTAGTGTAAGACATGTCTGGGACATGCATCAGCCTCGAGATGTAAGCCAGTGTAAGACATGTCTGGGACATTGCATCAGCACAGGTATGTAAGAGCTAGTGTAAGACCATGTCTGGGACATGGTGTCAGCCTCAATGACGATAGTTAGTGTAAGACCATGTCTAGGAAATGGCATCGACATGAGATATGAGCCAGTGTAAGACCATGTCTGGGACATGGCATTGACATTCTACCCCACGTTTGAGGCTTATTGAATATCCGGTAGTGTTTTGAATGGTTCAATGGTGAGAGTTATGGTTTAAGTTAAATGAGAAAAGTATAACCATGTTGTGAGTGGTAGAGGTACCCATTTGAAATGTATGAGATATGAACTCAATATATGTTATGTGAATTGTATTGGATAGTGACGAGTAAGTTCTGCTCATGCTAAGTTCTGCTCATGCCTACTTTTGTATTAAGAGAATGATGATGAATGGTGAAGTTATTGTTACATTTATTTGCATGCAACTTACTAAGCTTTATGCTTACTCTCTTTCCTTTCTATTTTCTTATAGCGCTGCCTCATTAGCTCGAGGATCATCGGACGTCGGAGCATCGATTCACACTATCGACTGAAGCACTTGGTATAGTTAGTTTTGTTATTTTGAATATGGCATGTATAGGGTTTAGACTTTTGAGTTTTGTGTTAAAGTTAATTTGGCCAAATGTGTCGGCTTGGGATGAATACCTCCATTTTGTATAAAGCCTTGGAATAATGGCTAATGTTTGTTACTGTTATATACAAATGATGATATTTTCATGAATGAGTAATGCATTGGGTGTTTGATTATACCTTGTATGTTTGGATGGATGTTGTCATATTGTGTTTCAGGGCAGCAAAGGGCTTGGTAGATATCCCTATATTGTCCACACGGGTAGACACGCAGGCGTGTTCTAGGCTGTGTGTGACACACGGCCAGCCCCATGAGCGTGATGTCCGGCCGTGTGTCCCCTGCACGTAAAAATTACAAGTTAGTATTTATAGTAATAAGCACACGGGCAGAGACACGGCCATGCATCTCAGCCATGTGAAGGGCACGGCCTAGTAGACGGGCGTGTGCCTTGGCCGTGTGGCCCTTGAGAATTTGCTGACGTCAGAAACAGAATGTCCAAGATTTTGCACATGAGCTAGGACACGGGCGTGTCATGGCCGTGTGAGGGACACGGGCCATGGACACGGGTGTGTGTCAGGCTGTGTGAAAACCCCTGCAGGTTCGAATTGGAAATTATTTCCACACGAGTAAAGGACACAGACATGTGCCCCTGTGTCACGTGTTATTTTTCAAAGTTCTTAAAATGACCCGAATCGGTCTTGAATGGTTTCAAATGAATGTTTTGAGCGTCGTAGGCCAATATTGAGGAGTTTATGGTAAAGTTTGGAAAAGTTTTAAATTTGACCAATTCTTGGTGACTCGGATAACGTGTGAATGTATGTGTTCAAGTTAGGTAACGCCTTGTATTTTGTCCCAGCGTAGGGTACGGATGTGGGGTGTTACACACACGGGTGTGTCTTGTGGCCATGTGGATAAGTTAGTATGTAGTCCTATTTTGCCACGGCCTAGACACACAGGCGTATCTAATGCCGTGTGAGGCACACGGTTTATTCACACGGGCGTGTGACCTTTGTAACTTAGAAAAATTGTTTAGTTTCAAAAAAAATAGGTATGTGCTCGGTTTAGTCCCGATCCCATCTCAAAGCATGTTTAAGGTCTCGTAGGCCTATGAAAGGGACTTTTTGATGATGTATGATTATAATGCTATGATGTGTGGATGATGATTGTGATTTTATCATAAAATGTTCCAATATGTCTAGTAATATCTCTTAACCTTAGTCTGGCGACGGATATGGGTTAGGGGCGTTACAACGCTTCAGGAAATACATTAGTGAACAACGCTTCAGGAAATACATTAGTGAACTCACTAACAACTGGTAATTGATCTAGCTTCAATTTTGAATCTCTTATATAAAGAATATATGCTAGAAATGCTTCGCTACCTTTTCGCAACAATCTTTGAGTAGAAAAAGCTTAAATAATTCTAACAACATCTTTCGAACTCTCAGACTTAACTGAAATCATCTCTCTTGTTTGACATTTCAAATCAATCCATTTCTGTCTACAGTTTACTATATCATCATGCAATGATAGCCAATCCATACCCAGAATAACATCAAATTCTCGAAAGGATAACAACATCAAATCGACAGGGAATTCACACTCTGATGAATGATTCACTCGAATCACGCCAAACAAAAAGTATAACGCAAGATTTCGCAAAAAATGCTAAACCTCAGTTTACTTGGGTAATATACATATATCTCCCTCCAATACCATTTCCACTCCAAACCCTCGTAATACACCAAAACACAAATGTACTCTATCCTGTGTTCAATTCAAACTGAGCATCAAATTCAATATTATAACTAAGATAATGATTCATTTCCCACAATGAAACATATATATTATATCATGTAATACCAATAACCAATTTATATAAATGTTCAATTTTAACCGTACAAACTTACCTAGATTGAATTGTAGTAATTGTAGAAGTTTAGGGACTATTCTGCTATTTTTCCTTTTCCATGAGTATCTATGGGATCTTGATCTAAAATGTAAAATTACTCATTATCAGCTTACATTTCACATTCCAATTCATTTTACAATTAATACCCTTTTATTTTTTAAATTTCCACAATTACCCCAAACTTTTATAATTTTACAATTTAGTCCCTTAACCCAAAATTCATCAAATTAACCATTTTTCTCAAGTCAATATTATAACCGAATATAATAGGTGCTTAAACAGTTCCCAATAAACATTAAATTCACTATGAAGCCCTAAAATTTTGACATTTTCATAATATAATCCTAAAATCAAAATGTAACAAAAATCACTTTACAAATTCATCATATAACATAATCAAAGCTCCAAATACATGGTATTCATAAAAAAAATCCAGTATTCAACCATGGCAACTTCCAAAATTTTTAACAGAATAAAAAACAAAGGTACTGGCTAACTGGACCTAGTTGCAACGATCTCAAAAGCATAAAAAGTACAAGAAACCGAATTAAAATAGACTTACATGCAAAGCGTTTGAGTTTGCCGAAGGTGAAGCTTAAAAAATGGAAAAATTTTCTTTTGTTTTCGTGAAACACGGAAAGATGATGATGAATTTTAGTTTTGTTTTATTAAACTTTAATTTAATTATTAATTTACATGTTTACCCTGAAGTATATCTTTATAAAATAACCATTTAAAGACCCATGATTGTCCATTAATGTTATAATGGATTAATTAATCATTAAACCCTTTTTATTTCATAGTTAAGCTATTAAATGTATGGAATTTAAGATTAACTAAATTTTACACCTTTTTCAATTTAGGCATTTTCTTTTAATTAACTATTTAAACATTAATATTTCTAAACCATTTTTAATACGACTATAATGACTCTATAAATATTCTAAAAATAATATTTATGAGTCAACACGAAGGAAATTTGTGGTCCTGAAACCACCATTTCGTCACCACTGAAAATTGGGTTGTTACAACTCTAACAAACACACTAGTTTGACACCTAGTTCCTCATCGGATAAATCCATAGCCAATTATTGCACCCAACGCTATCAAATAGAATGACACCTAGTGTCTCTTCGGTTAAACCGAAGCAAATTAGCATCTAGTGCCTTATAGACTCGTAGTCGAAGAAATCCCTAAACTTTTCTTATCATATGGCATACCAACTATATCTGACTCTGCACGAACAATTAATAGGGTTACCATTACTTATTTAATTCTCAATCCATGTACCAATTCACATCAATTACATCATTAACTCATTTATGCAATAATAGAATAATATAAAACATTTAATTATAAATCCAATTCAACATTTTCATGAATACACACATATTTCACATATGCTCAAATTAATCCTCAATAACACCAATCATTTTTACCAATTAAAACACATCTCAATTTCCCAAATAGTCTGACCTTATATTCTTACCATACAAATAAAATTCAAATGCAACAATTTACATGTAATTCGGATTATAGAAACACAAACTGTAAAATCTGAGTTATTCGTCGACGATTTTGTCTTTTCCTTTCTTTTTTGAAGAATCTGGGTTGACGTTAGCTATGAATTAAAATAAAAAACACAATTCATCAATACACAAACAATTTCACATGTAATTTCTAATTAAATCAACTTTTACATTTTATTTAATTTAGTCCATAAAACTGGGACTAACATAACTTTCATGTTTAACCTCAAATTTTTATACCAAGTTCATTCTAAGCCAAATTTAACTCCCTATTTCTCATTTCTACCCAAAATTTCAATTTTTTTGCAATTTGGTCCCTATTGTATAAAATCAACCATTGACTTTACAATTTAGTAATTTTTCACTTCTAACTAAAAATCTATCAAATTGGTCACTAAAAATTTAACTATTCTACTAAAGTAACATCCTCAAATTTTAAAAATAATGAAAAATACAATATGATTTAGCAAGCTCGAGGTACCGGGATTCCAAAAACATAAAAATTACAAGAAAATGACTAAATTGAACTCACCAATTTGGGGCTTGAAATATTAAAACCCTTGCCATTCATCCTTCTCCCTTCTTTTATGTTTTGAAATTTCAAGAAATGAATGAGAAAATATGTTTTTTTCGCACTTTTTTAGTTTTATTGTATTTTATTATATTATGATGTTATAACATATATTATTATTTATAACCTTTATAACTTATATATACTAATAATTGTCTTATGATCGTCGACTATAATAAGAACATGGGTGCAATTATTTTTTAAGTCCCTTAGCTATGTTTTACCTTATAATTTAATAACAATTCACACTTTTGTCACTAACTTTCAGGTTGTTACAAAATCAATCAAATATAATATTCAAGACTACAAATGAGGATGCTAGATTGGCTATTCCTTAAAGAAGGGTCTATGCAAAGGCTAGGTCAAAAGAAGATTATCATTGGGGCAATATGGTAAACATATGTTAACTTCAGCGTGGAATGAATGGAACAGGGTAAGGATCTGTTGTTGTGGCGAAGACAATTGCAAGTCCGCTAGTAGTAGTCGACAATACGCATATTCGTGTATATGGTTATCTTTAAGGAGTCAATCGGGAAAGGTAAAATGGAAGCTTGAGATGAAGCTGGATAGAGTCAAGTCCCAAAAGAAATGTTATTTGGAAACACACACTTATGAGTAAATCAGGGCATATGTTTGCCAACAGTTAGCTCAGAGAAAACAAAACATCTATTAAGCTAGCGAAATTATGGAATCCTCTACGATACTCAGGAAGTTTATGTAACATCCCAAAATAGGGCTTAGTAGGAACAGTGGTTTCGAAACCATAAATTCAATGTTGAAATATTATTTTTATGATTATTATGAGGCCTAGAATATGAAAATATGCATGTGTTAAAGTTTCATGAAGAAATTTTATGAGTAAGGTGTCCAATTGGAAAATAAGGACCAAATTGAATAAATTGCAAAAATTGAGTTCTAGAAGCAATTTGTATGAAATTGCTTTAGATTATTAATTAGAAGGTCTTAAAGAGCAATTTTCCCAATTTCTAAGTTTTTGGACAAAATGGGCATGTATGGATAAAATTTGAAAGAAATGGCTTAAGGGCATTTTGGTCATTTGGCTAATTAATGAAATAAAATGGGGAAAAATAAGCCAAAAATCAGCCATTCTTCTCCCTCATGCAGCCAAATTTCTCAAGCCTCCGTGTCTAGGGTTTTCAACATTTTCAAGCTCAATAGTAAGTGCTCTCAAGCCCTGTTTTTAATGTTCTTAGTATTTTTGAAATCCCGGTAACTTACTCTCTCTATTTCTACCCATATTTCATGCTAAGGTTCATATTTAGAAATTTACCCATGCATGAGTCACTTGTATTTTAATGGTTTATGAAGGAATATGAAAGTTTAAAGAATGGTAAACAACTTTTACTAAGTGATTTTTCATGGAAATGGCTTTAGGGACCATTTTGTAAAAGTTGTAAAAATGGGTAGAAAGATGAGAAATAATGGAAAATGTGGGCTGCCATAAGAGGGAAAACATTCAGCTAGGCTTGGGTAATGTATAAATTTCATGCATTTCATCATACGAGCCTAGGAACTAAATTGTAAATAATATAAAAAGTTAGGGGCAAAACAGTCATTATGTCCGGGGGTGAAATTTGGACTCGAAAAGAATAATGTGAGGTATTAATGGTTCATTTTTATTGTTATAGACCTTGAGGAACAAATTCTGGAGGTCGATCGAGGAAAATGAAAGGTTTCGGAATAACCGAAACGCGAAATCGAAACGATTACCAGGTAAGTTCGAATAACTTAAAGTACACTCTTAATATGCTTAATTGCATGTATTATGAATGTATGATAATTAGTTATAATGATGGTATGAAAAACCATGAAAGGTGTTAATAATAATGACATGATAATAAATATCATGGTTGAAGTCAAAAAGGGAAATGCGTTGGATAAACCATAGCTTACACGACTTGGGATCCTGCATGTGTTGCAGAAAAGGATTTAGCCCGGATGGGTAATCCGTTGATCTCAATATAGAAAGGATCTATCCCAGACAAGTGTTCCTTGAGTGATCAAGCCTCTTGAAGAATATGTGTGCATTATGGATTTAGCCCGGATGGGTAATCCGACTAGGGTCTGAATTTAGCCTGGACTGATAATTCAGATCCGAGCTCATTAAAGGTGTTTTTTGCTATAAGGGATTTAGTCTAGACTGGTAATCTCGACATCACCCAATGAGTTTATATTACGGGGGATTTAGCCTGGACTGGTAATCTCGCCGTAAGATGTGAGGTTCGCGGGAGTGCGTACACGAGATGATCGCTCTTATGACTTGACGGTAAATGCATAATCCATTGAGATTTTTGAAAAGCTCAATGGGATTAACATGAGATATAAAAATGAAAATGTTGAATGTTGAGCTCATCTAAGACAAATTTCATAATATATTGTTATGAGACTAACCTGTTGATTAAGTGCATATGATAGGGAAACCATTTCATGCTTGTTGGTTATATTGCCTAATATGGTTGTATGCTAATTAATCGGTAAGTTTACTTTCTAGTTATTCGGGCTTCCTAAGAATGTATATACTTATCCCTCTCTTTTCCCTGTCTTACAGAGCTCGAAGACTCGTAGAAATTGGAAGACGATTGGAGAGTCAACACACTATCATCTTGTCCAGCTTTGGTATATAGATACTTTTATTTTGTTCAATGGCATGTATAGGGATTTTTTTATTTTGTTATATGTGTTATTTGATTTTCCAATGTGAAGGCTTGTAAAGGTATACATATTCACTTTTAGATGGCCATGGGAGTTGGCTCATTTTGATGTAGGTTAACCTACAAATTTGTGCATGTTTATGTTCAATTGTTCTAGTGAGGATGAAATATGGTATATCACATTTAGATACTTGTAATGTGACCAAATCACATGGGATGGCTAGGCCATAATTGGCAATGAGTTATAATAATGAGTCAATCTTAATAGTGTTATAAGACATAGAAATCCTTAATACAAAGGGGATAACCTAGCATGTGTAAAACCGATGAGATGAGGTTTACATGCAATAAAGTTTATCAAGGTCGTTTAAAAGTATAATTAGGTCATATTAAATATTATTAAAACCTATAAGTGTGTACGGATGTTAGAAGGTGACCAAAGGCTTGAAAAATAGCTTAATAAGGTCCACAAGGATAAACATACGGGCATGTGTCTAGGCCGTGTGTGACACACGGATAGCTCTATAGGTGTGTGGTATGGTCGTGTGTCCCCTGCACCTAAATTTTTTAAGTCAGAATGCATGGTAGTAAACACACGGGCAGAGACATGGCCGTGTGTCTCAACCGTGTGGTGGACACGGCCTAGCACACGGGCGTGTGTCTTGGCCGTGTGCCCCTAAATGCATGCTGACGTCATAAATAGAATGCTCGAGTTTTTGGACACGGGCGACCACACGGCCATGTCTAGGCCATGTGAAAGACACGAGCCAGGGACATGGGCATGTCCTTGGCCGTGTGAAAACCCCTGTAGGTTCAAAGTAGAAAATAAATTCAATTAAATCCACACGGGTAGGGGACACGGGCGTGTGCATTGTCTCCACACGGGCATGTGAGACATTAACCTAGAAATTTTATTAAATTTTCCTTAGGACCTCGGTTTTGTCTCAAACCATTCTCAATGTATGTTTAGGGCCTCGTAGACCCATAATAGGACACTAAGATGTGGTTTGACTGGTTTTAATTTGAAACGAAATTTCATAGTTTTTATTTTCCAAAAATGTCTGAGTACATGTATGGTAACGCCTCGTACCCTGTTCCGACGTCAGATACGGGTAAGGGGTGTTACAGTTTAAATTTTGTTCTTTTATTTTTCTTTCCTTGAAATCTAGAATCTTATATAATTATTACTGCACAGAATCTCACTAAGTTCAACTGAACTTACATTATTATGCCTTGTATGTAGGATCAAAGATTGTCAAAGTTATTGTGGGAAGGGACCAAGCCAGACATCACCAAATTCACTCGATAAGCATTGAAATTATATCATGTATATAAAGAGGCACCCTAGAGGCTATGCCTCAGGGAATTAATTAAGTGTTTTCACAAGGAAGTCTTAGTTTTATGTCATTTTAATTAATTTTTCAAGCTCAATAAGGAGAATCGAATGTAAATGTAACCCCCTAAACCTGACCTAGATGTTATAGTCGAATCTTGAAGATCACATTGGCCATGTTGATGGAAAAGAAAATCATTTAGCTATTTTCTCTTAACAATCGTCATCATTTTAAAACGTCATTTTCATTTTCTTTAGGAAAGCCAAGTATTTTCTATAGATTTCTTTTGAATGAATTTGTCGAAACTATTTACCTTTAGAAAAAATCAAGTATTGATGGTTTACAGAAGACATCATATTTCAAGAAATTGTCACAATGGAAAAATACATAGCTAAATCTCACTCATTGTTTTGAAAACGTAGTTTTAACGTATCTTGTAAAATTTCAGTTTAATGAGTAGGTAGTGTTGGGTTTCGAAAGCGAAGTATTGAGTTTGAAAATACAAACATTGAGTTGAGTTTGACGTTATTATGAAAAATCTAGTTTTTACTACCGATTTCATAAAATCGTCTTAGATGATAGTTTCTTTTTTTTTTTAAATTCTAAATATGCAGTGTCATCCAAAAGAAAAGTCCCAAGCCACAATCTAAAGAAATAAAAACAAATCCCAAAATACCAATTATGAAAATATAATAGTTTATCTAAAAATTTTCGAGTGCACCTCCATAAGTTGAGCCCATGTCCTAACCTCGAATATTATCTAAAAAGTCATAAACTTAAAGGGGTGAGCTTTTGAAGCCTAGTATATAAGAATATAATTTAATACAGAACATCATTAACTTAATAAAACATATATATACAACTACAAAATCACATTTATCAGTATGCATAATGACGATGTCAATGCAAAACTTTTTCAGAAACAGTATAGATTTTTCAGAAAACGTTTCCTACCCTTCTCCGTTACACACCATAATGAGTTACCCAGAACTTGTCCATCCAATAACACACTAGTAATGTGGATAAGCCACCAGATATCATAGTCAAGCTGCCAGAATAGAGTATTGTGGTCAAGCCACCAAATAATGCTGATATACTACAAAATACAAAATTTTGTGGTCAAACCACCAGAAATGTGTAGATTATTAAACTGCCAAAATATTCCTCTGTACAATATTATCCCAACCCCATGAATGTGATTTGGCTTATAGAACACAATTTTCAGTAGGCATGCTTTACATGCGAATCAAATCTTAATACGATTTAACACAATGTCATGCTTAACATGCGAATCAAAATATTAATAAATTAGTGTCATGTTTATAATACATGTATATCCAATATCACCATATATCACATATCATGAATATTAGGAAAACATACATTACCACCTTTTTAATAGAAATATCACTTAAGCACATAAAAACATCATAGATCTAAAGTTTCAGAATTACTTACTTGGAATCCTCCTTTTTATCGGATTTTATCAATCTATATGAATACTTACCATATTGACCCTTTTTCACTTTTCAGATATTTTATTAAACAATTATTTAAAACTTTTACATATATACTTTTATCTTGATTAAAAATAATATCATATATTTTTTATCAAGGAAAATCCCCACACCTGATTTCGCATATGCGATGGCAACAACTTTGTTTCCAACTTCTAAAGGAATAGATAAAATCTTGAGTCAAAATCGATTGTCCAATTACACTCTTCCGAAAGTAGGGTACAGATCTGAGATTTTGGAGTATCAGTAATATCGAAAGACTAGGGCTCAACAACTTCCTACGAAGATTTGATTAGGGAGGGGGATTTGCAACAAGACAAAAATAACAAAGTATAAAATAAAAAAAATAGAATTATGATGTGAAATAATATTTTTTGTGAACAAAATATCAGAATTTAGTGTTTAAAAGAATCAGTTACAAATCGAGAAGGAGAAAAGAAGAAGAATAGAGAATTTTGGTGGTGGTTGAAGGCAGCGGTGGTGAGGTGGTGGTTCTGTGGCTTTTAGAGATGATTGAGTGGAGAATAAATGAGAATAAAAGGTGGTTTAGGTGGTGAAAACAAAATTAAAATAAGAGAAAAAAGAGAGCAAGGAGGAGGAGCAACTAAAGAGAAAGGAGGAAAGCAAAAATAAGAAAAAAAATAGAACAGTGTCCTAGGTGCATGGTCAGCCAAGGTATTCAAAGGGGGAGAAAAGATAAGTTCGGGGATAAATGGATTGAAATGAGGATCATGGAGGGAACAAATGAGTGAAAAAGGGAAAGAAAAAGGCATGTTGACCAAGCCAAAAGGGACAGAAATCTAACCTATTTGGCAACTAAAGGGATAGCACAAGAGGGTTTGACCCATTTGAATTGTCAAAAAAATTAAATAAAAAGTGGGAGTGTGGGGTCTTGAACATGGGATCTTTTAGAAACAATTCACTCACTTAACCACTAGGCCATTTTATTCCTTGTGATAAAACTAACGAATTAAAATAACTAAAATATAGGGTGTGATAGTAAAAATCTTAGAACTTGAAAAAAATTATTTGTAGTCTTATTTTGAATCCTAATGTTAATATAAGATATCAAAGTATAGTTATGTGGTAAAAATTTATTAAACCTTGGTATCATTAAGGTTGTTACTAAGCCAAGTTACATTGCGGATTAAGTAACTCGAGTTAATTGTGACACTTGGTACTCAAACCCGATAATCAGGTCGGGTAAAGGGTGTTACAATTTAGTGGTATCAAAGTTTCTATTTAGTTGATCCTCTAGACATAAGAAGTTAAGGAATAACCCCTATAGGAATTATACATTAGATTTGCTTAGTTCCTTAAACTATTATAAAGTTAATAAGTGTTACGACAATAAATGTAGGTTAGTGGATCATTTTTAGTTGGTTGTAAATGTATTGGGAAATAACAAGATGAAAGGTAAGTACAACAGAAATAAAAGACAAGGAATAAATGTAGAAAAGTTCATTAATGGGGAGACAAGTACAAGTGCAAGAACAATCAAGCATTGTCCTCAATTGGTGGATCGATAGTCTCCTCTACATCTTCCTTCCTCTCGTCATTGACTTCTTTTATAGGGCCAAGAGTAGTTGGCTCGAGTTTTGGTAAGAGAAGAGGTTGTTAGACTCCTTCCACTTCTTTTGGAGTTCCTCCCACTTAGCCCCAGAAGGATTCAACACTTTGAAGCCTAGATCAACACCGGTGAGCTTGCACATGCAGCTGAAGTTGACTTGGCTCACATCAAAAGGCCTCGCAATGACTTAGGCATGAAGAATGTGAGTTTAGGCAAATTCATATCATAAACATGATTGTAAATAATAGCCTTTGTGGTGAACTATGAAAAGAATAGTCATTGTGGAAAAATTTGAAAAGAATAGCCTTTGTGGCGAACTCTAAAAGAGATACCTTTCTAGCAAATTTTGAATGGATCGTCTTAGTAGCGTGTTCTATCTGATTCCTTGTATGTTGTTTTCTACTAAGTGTATATGGTGTGAACTGTCAGGAATATCTGGTAAGCTATGATTCTAAATATCTGTCTCTATAGTAAGATATGAGTATAACCAAGATAAGGTATTGATATGCTCTGGAATAGTAGTTGAATAAGGTATCTGTTATGATGATATGTAAGTATGAAAAGTAAGGGGTATCATTTCTTCTTCTAAAATTATTTTGAATATGAGTCATTGCTATTATGAATTATGAGATTTAGTTATAGCATGATGTGAAGCTCATTGGGTGTTATACGCTATATTTTAGCAATAGGGATATGTGTAGAAAACTGAATCAGGTGAATTTGTGTATGTCTGAATGTGAACCAATGGTATGAAACTCTGCGTAAGTATTTTCCATATATATGTATCCATCCAAGATAATGTCAATGAGTAGTTATTTGAAATAAGAGCATGGGTTAAGGTGAGGAGTGTTGGAAGTAGTTTCTAAAGGTATGTTCTGTTAGATACGTATTATGGGATAAGAGATTCATGAATTGATTGGAAAGATTCCTCAGTTAACAAGATATGGAAGATTAAGTATGATAAAGATATGATAACTGGTATACAAAGAAGTGATAATACTATATGGTATCAACTGAAGGAAATGACATATTGTAGTAGTTCACTCATAACAACTTCTATAGGATTGCAAAGCCACCATCAAGGTATGGTTATTGAGCTCACTAACTACTCTTGTCCTTACAAGATTTGTTGTTTCTTTTTAGGAATTTGGAAAGGGAACTTCGCCTGGAGGGACAACACCAAGAGTACACCAAGTTTGTGGCGGAGTGGGTTGTTATGTATATAATGGATAAGTGGCGTAGTCTTGAATACACCTTTGAGCCTATCTTGAAATAGTTTCTAACTTGTAAAGGTTTATATCAAATTTTCTGTAATGATTTATTTATCATATGTTCTACTTTAACTTACCAAATGTTAAGTTTTTCTTTTGGAAATTCTAATAACAAGTTTTAAGTTAAATAAGAAAATGTAATATGTTTTCGTTAAATGTTTTTGTATTGTTTAGTAACACATGAGATCTAGACCCAGTGAATTGAGTCAGGTTGAGGGCATTACACATCCTTTTTAGATCCTCTACTATCTATTATTACAGAAATTTCACATCAATTTCATAATTTAATCACTTTATTCCTTTTGTACAAAACGAACAACTAAACTTTACAATGTAGTCTTTTTTCACATCTAAGATTAAAATCTATCACTTTAATACCAATTTCTTCAAGAAATCATTAATTGCAACTTTAGTTTTTTTTAACAGATTTACAAATTGGTACATGGGCTAGCTAAATCAAGCTTTCATGACCTCAAAAATATAAAAATTATAATAAAATGACTTGAAAGTTTACCAATATGAAGGGTCAAATGTTTGAAATTTAAAATGGCTTTCTTTAAGTTTTTCTTTGGTGAACATTCAGTGAAGCAGAAGAAGAAATAAAATGACAACATTAAGTTGTCTTTTATACTTTAATTAAAATTAATTAACCTCATAAAAAGAATTTAAAAATAACCTAAGAAAATATAGAAAAATGAAAGATCTTCAAGATAAGCTTTCTAATCAGTCTTGATTCAATATCCATATTTCACAGGATTCAATTTCTTGATTCAATCTAATCCAATCTTCAAAGATTTGTTGCTCTACAAGATGGATCTTCAAATTTGATCCAACACAAGTCTACATTGTAACATCCAAAATTAGGGCCTAGTGGGAATAGTGGTTTCGGGACCACAAATCTGACGTAATAAAATTTATTTTTATTATATTTTTATGGTCTACGATTTCATAGAATGATTTCATGAAAATTTCATTCGAAAATTTCGACGTTTGGGCACTCAATTTGGTCAAAATTACTAAATTGTAAAAAGTGTAAAAGTTGAGTTCTACATGTTAGAGGTGTCTAATTGTTATGAAATTTTAAATGGGAGGTCCTTAAATGGTAATTAGACCATTGTATAACTTGTTGGACAAAAATGGCCTTGGATGAATAAAATTTCGAAGAAAGGCTAAAAGGGCATTTTGGTCATTTAGGGGTAAAATGAATTAAAAGACAAATTTTAAAACCCAAATGTGTCCCTCTCTTCTTGCTTCAGCCGAAACTTGCATGGGCACCATGGCTAGGTTTTGGCCAAGCTTTCCAAGCTCATTTGTAAGTGATCCCGAACCTCGTTTTTAATGTTCTTTACATTTTTGAAATCCCGGTAACATGCTCTACTCATTTCTACCATTATTTTGAGCTAGGGTTTATGTTTAAAATTTTACCCATGAGTGACATGCTTGTATTTTGATGTCTAATGGTAGAAAATGAGTGTTGGGTGTTAAATAAATGACTTTTACTAAGCGATTTTCGATGAAAACGTTCGAAAGAACCGTTTTGTAAAAGTTGTAAAATTGGTCATAAAAGGGTGATTTAGTGGAAATTGGGGGCTGCCATAGTTATGAAAATGATTCAGCTAGGCTTAAAATGTAAGGAAATCGAATAAAAATCTTTTTACGAGTATTAGGGCAAAAGTGAAAATATGTGAAAGTTTAGGGGTCAAAATGAAAATTTGTAAAAATATGATAAATGGACCCATTTGAATAATGTGAGTAATAAAAGAGCTATATTTGTAATGTTAGATCAAGGAAATCGAGATTCGGGCTTAAATCGGGAAAATACAAGGTTATGGATTAAAATGGTAAATTGTCGTTTCTGGATCGAGGTAAGTTCGCGTGATTTAATAAGCGTATTACTCACGTTATTACGATTATACATGAAATATATCTTGCTATGATTGCATGGAAATTTGATGGACTGTGATATTTTAAATGAAATGAGTATGTTTGTATAGAGACAAAGTGACATGTTATTTTGATTGTATGATTTGCTCTCTAATAAACATGAAAATGTGTTGATTGGAATGAACATTGCATGATCACCTTTACATGTAGATATACTTAATGGAAAGAGAAAATCCCGGTTGAATAAAAAGGAATAACTGATGGATTTCCCAGAAATGTATTGATAGTAAAAAGGATCTAGCTCGGATGGGTGTTCCTTAAGTGATCGAGCCTCCCGAAGAATATGTGTGTTGAAATGAGAAATGAGATCCTGCATGTGTTGCAGAAAGGATTTAGCCCGGATGGGTAATCCATCAATCTCAGTATAGAAAGGATTTAGCCCAGACTGGTAATCCAATTAAGGATCGAATTTAGCATGGACTGGTAATTCAGATCCGAGCTCATTAGAGTATTTGTCATTATAAGGGATTTAGCCTGGACTGGTAATCCCGACATTTACTCTTTGAGTTTATAATGCGGGGGATTTAGCTTGGACTGGTAATCCCGCCGTAAGATTTGAGGTTCGCGAGGGTACGTACATGAAATGATCACTTGTATGAATTGACGGTGAATGGGATATCCATCGAGATTCTGAGAAATTCAACAAGATTAATATGAGAAATGAAATAAAAGGTAAGTACTAAATGATAGCACAGGTAATTACTCGAAATCTCGATGGATATCCCATTCATTTAGCACGTGTGCTATCATTTAGCACTGCACTCGTCCAAACATGACAACTCGAAACCCATGGGCACGTGTTTGACATGTGAAATGAAATGGACTTGTGACAATAGTGCAAATGAATGAATGATATTTATGAGAATAATTTCTATGACAAATTTTGTGATGGTTATTATCTGGTTGCACTAAGACAGATTGGTACAATAGCAGTGGTCCGACTTTGAAAATCCACCAAAAATAGTGGAAATTGAGCTAGAGACTGAATTAAATCTTAATGAGTCTAGTTTCACATAAAGAAAACATTGTAAGCAAAGGAATTTTGTGTTATGAGATATATGAATTCTTGTGAGACAGAGTCGGAGTGATTTCAAACTCCCCTGTCTCAACTTTGGAAAATCACTAGCAATTGTACAAAAATAATTTTGAGTTAGAAATCATATTAATGAAATCCTTAATAAGTCTTCTTTTAGGAGAATAAGACGGGAACATTATCTGAGTCTCATACTATGAGATATTTGATTTTTAGTAGATAGAGGTTGAAGCTGTCGGATAGCAGAACAAGGGAAACTTTGAATAATAAACTGTACTTATTGGCTAGACCAAAAATTCTAAAAATTTTATGGTAAGAAGGGATATGAGTCTAATTTCTGGGAAAATTGACGGATCTTAATTTAGAGTCTCGTAACTCTAGATATAAATAATTTAATGACTGTGACTCGGGAAAATAGTTTAGCTGAAATTTGAATAAATAAAAGAATATGAAAATTGCATGTCATCGCATTGCTTATTATTTTCATGCGAGCTTACTAAGCGTAAAGCTTACTCCCTCCTTTCCATTTCTTTTAGTTTTGTCAGGTCAGCTTGGGGTTAGAGATCATCGGAGACAGCGTCACACTATCGAGACATCATCTTGGATTACTCATATTTGTGTTAGTGATTTCAAGTGAGTGGCATGTATAGGGACTTAGTTTTATGATAGATGTTGTTATGAGTAGCCAAGTGTATTGGCTTATAATGATTTGTTGTATATAGCCATGAGATGTGGCTTATAATGATTATGGCTTGTAAGCCTATTTATCCATGTTAAGTTCTAAAGTTCGCGATGTGAATAGGCTTGTTGAGAATGCATGTTGGTGTATAACATGTGTGTGTGATGAATATTTCATGACCAATCGAACCGGTCATTGCTATGAAAAAGTGCATGATATAAAATAAGATGTTGTTGATTAAACATGAATGCTTACGATCTAATGACACAAGTGATAAGTGAATAATGACATGTTGATGTTAAGAATATATCTTAATGAAGGAGGTTAAATCATTAAAAATGATGCCATGACATGTGTCTTTAATGTACGTAATGAATTGTGAAATTAAGGGTAACACAAAGGCTTGGATAATAATCTAAGTCTTGACCACACGAGAAGAGACAAGGCTATGTGTTTTAGCCGTGTGGAGGACACGGCCTCTGGCCACGGGTGTGTGCCTTGGCCGTGTGACCTTAAACGGTTGCTGACGTCATAAATAGAGAGTTACACGGGCTGAAGACACGGGCATGTCCCAAGCCACATGGGCGTGTGTGACCACACGACCCCACCCACATGGGCGTGTGACTCTCCAAAGCAAGAAAATTGATTAAGTTACCCAAAGATTTTCAAAGTTCTCAGTTTAGTCCTGAACCACCCCGATGTATGTTATAGGCTTCGAAGGCTTATATAAGGGACGATATGTATGTGTTTGAAAAGTTTTAATTTTGGGAAAAATTTGGTGACTCGATTTTGTATGTTTGTGAATGTTTAAGTCCGGTAATGCCTCGAGCCCTATCCCGATGTTGGATACAGGTGAAGGGTTTTACATACATAATAATTTAATTCTTTTCCCAACTAATTTGGTTGAAAAGAATTCCAACTTTAAATAAGGCAAGTTATGCTCCCTATTAATGTACGCAGTGAAAGTGGCCACTTCCTTTAGCACTTCGTTGGCCACTTAAAAGAACACTTGCCTCAATAATAAAACCTCTATCAAGGTTTAACAGGTTACCATATTTAGGGCATGAATCCATCTTCACAAAGTAACCTTTAATTCATCTTGATCTACCAAAATCTCATCAAATCATTTATCCTTAATGTAAGGGTACAAATAATCATAAAGTCAACTCATATCTTTCTCGATTGCATATCTTATTATAAAAGGTAAGTAGATGACATAAGAATCTTTGAAAAAAATTTCTTGCTTGATTCAATTTCTTCTCCAATGATAAATGTCACACTCACACATCTTTAAGGACCCAATTAGGGAGAAAATTTGAGACTTAATTGAATGTGTGGTAAGTTAGCGGACTCCACTAGGAATTTTAAGGAAAACTGTAAATTGTTGAGTAAATAGTTGAGTTCTAATTCTAGTTTGGTTAGGATGAAACCGACTGGTTCCATAGTGGGAGACATAATAATCAGCGATGAATGGGTAAAGGAGAGCAGAAGACCATGTATAGGAGATATATATATAGACACAGAGAGGGGTAAAATGGGACACTTTAGAAATGAAGAAAAAATTCCTCTTCAAATTCAGTCTATAACTTTCTTTCACTTGCTTTGTTTTTTTTTTTAGTTGTTTTAAAGAAGAAGAAAGCTTGGGAAAGCTCTGCATAGAGTAGAAGTTGTGAGAATTTGAGTCTAGAAGTAGAGATATTTTGAACCTAGAAAGCTCCTTAACTCTTAGTGCTTGAGAAATTGAGAAAGCAAGAGGTCTAGGGCCCTTAACAAGTTTCTATAAACTGGGTTCTGAGTTTTAAGGTTTAATAATTTCAATTTAACCAGTTTATACGATTTTCATGCTTAGCTGCTAGGATGAATGAGGCTCTAGCATTGGAACAAACTAAGCTGACACAAAAAAAGAATCTAAGGTGAGTTTCTGCACTCTATCTTGGATTAATCATGTTGCATTTTTCTGCGTTACTTGAGCCAATTATTGTGCATAAATATGGTGAGTGCTTATATGATTGATTGTTAAGTGTTAAATGATTGTTGTATGGTATGGAATGTGTGTAGCGTACATGTGCTATGTATTAAGTACCTAATTTGCATGAAATGTATGAGTGTCTTATGCAGCTAGCTGCCTTGTACAAACATGATCAAACCTGCAATTTGAGTGGAACAATCTTGAAAAGAATCTATAAATGAAATGTTTGAAGCTTTCAAGGAGAATGAAGATGTCCACCTCTAGGTTATAAAGAATATTAAGTGAAATGTTTGGAGTTTGCCTCTAAGAATAGGTATGAAAGGAATTTTCAAGGACAAAATTTTCTTTAAGAGTGGGGGAGTTGTCACACCTGGATATCTTAAAGGACCTAATTAGGGAAAAAATATGGAACCTAATTGAATGTTTGGTAAGTTAGCAAATTATACTGAGAATTTTTAGGAAAACTGTGAACTGTTGAATAAATAGTTGAGCTCCAATTCTAATCTAATCAGGATGGAACTAGCTGGTTCCATAGTGGGAGACATAATAATTATCGGTGATTGGTTAAAAAAGAGCAAGAGATTGGTTATAGGATATATATAGAGAGAGAGAGAGAGGTAAAAAGGGACACTCTAAAAAAGAAGAAAAAAAATCCTCTTCAAGTTCAGTTTGTAATTTTCTTTCCACTTGCTTTATTTTCTTTGGTAGCTCTGGAGAAGAAGAAAGATTGGGAGAGTTCCGCATGGAGCAGAAATTATAAGAATTAGAGTCTCGAAGTAGAGAGATTCTGAACTTGGTAAGCTCCCTAACTCTCTATGATTGAGAAATTGAGAAAGAATGAGGTCTAGGGCCCTTAACAAGTTTCTGTAAACTAAGTTTTGAGCTGTAAGGTTTAATAATTTGGATTTAACTAAATTATACGATTTTGATGCTTAGCTATCAGGACAAAGGAGGCTCTGGCGTTGAAACAAACTAAGCTGAAAGGAAAAAGGATCTAAGGTGAGTTTCTGCACTTTGTCTTTGACAAATCATGTTGTGTTTATCTACGTTATTTAAGCTTATTATTGTGCATAAAGATGGTGAGTGCTTATATGATTGATCGTTAAATGTTAAATAATTGTTGTATGGTGTAGAATGTGTGTGGTGTACTTGTGCTATGAATTAAGCACCTAATTTTCCTGAAATGTATGAGTGTTTTGAATGTGGAGTATAGGGGTATTTACTTTGACGGGATAAATGGAGTAGGAGTGGCAAATGAGAGGACTGAGCAGATGGATAGAGAAATGGAAATTTCAGTTAGATTCTGCAATTTGGTGTTGTTTGACTCAAACTGTGATGTGAAAAGCTTCGGGCCTTGGGAGGGGACACTATGGTGTTTGAGCATCGAGGTTAGATATGAGATGAAAGGATATCGATTGACACACTAGAGTGAGATCGTGACGACGGTTAGTGACTGGTCCTTAAGGGCAACATCGTGACAACGATCTGCAAGCTCTATGGGGGGACACTGTAACGACGATAAGGTCTTTAGGGGCGACACCTCAAAAGAGGTTTAAAGGTGTAAGACCATGGCTTGCCTATTGCAATCAATAAAGTCCACCGGGACAATAAACATGGGGTAGTCCGCTGGGACAATAAAAATGGAATAGTCTGTCAAAACAATAAATATGGGGTTATAAAGTGTAAGGCCATAGCTTGGCTATGGAAGCCAATGAAGTTCGTCAAGACAGTAAACACGAGGTAGTTCATCAAGACATTAAACATGGGATTATGTTATATAAGACCATAGTTAGGCTATGGCGACAGATTAGGTGCGCCAAAATGTTGAGCTATGAAAAATTAATAGGACAAAATGAAAGAAGTCACTGTAAGGCTCGCGCGATAAGTAGCATATTGGGATGAGTTACTGCTTCCTAAACCGTGGATAAACAAATTGTTAAAGGAATCTGCCAAAGTATTATGAAAAAAGGAAAATTATTCTATGTGGCCTTATCTGGGTTTAGGTAATAGACGAGGTACTCTCTTCGAGATATGTGGTAACCGTCAATATGAATTCGTAAGATATTGGCAAATATAACTATGTGTATAAGATCTTATCTTCTTAAATCTCTTAAGTAGATACCTATGAATAATTAAAATGATCTCACTATGTTCACTAAACTTATAAAAATTCATTTTTTGTATGTTGGATAGGCATTGCCTTGGAGAATAGAGTGGTGGAACCGAGCCAGACACTACTAGATTCTAGTAATGGGCATGGTAGTTATTCATGTATATAAAGGTTCACCCTTAGAGACCATGTCTCAATGATTAAGTAGAGTATGTTTGTATTCGAGTTAAAATTTAAAGCTTATGTAAATGACTATTGAATTAACTTAAAAAAGCAAAATTGTAAGAATTTATAACTGAAATGATATGAGTTTTAATAGTAGTTAAAATTTGAATTTAGGTCATCTAAGTATGTAATTAATTTAGATCTGAAAATTCTTAATTGATTCGGGTAGTTTTTATATCCAGTACTCAAATCAAGTGATCGGGTCAAGTATAGTGTGTTAAAAATTAAGATGTATCAAATTTATGGTTTAACCGATCCTCTAGTCATAGGAAGTTGTTATAAGTTATTAAATGTGATAAGAATAAGTGCAGGTTGGTGAATTATTACAGGTTTGGTGATAGACTTACTAAAGAACAATAGAAGGAAAGGTAAGTGCAATAAGAATAAGAAGATAAGGAAATTAAATATGAAAGTCTTTCATTATTATGGAAAACCAGTACAAATGCACGAAAGTATCAGGCATTATCTCTAGCTGGCAGATCGGCCACCTCCTCAGTGTCTTCCTCTTCCTCACCATTGAGTTCCTTAATATGGGCAGGCAGTTTTGGCTCAGGTTCTAGACTATAAAAGAGGTCAACAGATTCCCTCCACTCCTTCTAGAACTCTTCCCATTCATCCCCAGAGTGATGTTGGTAAACTGGCATAGACAACTAAAGTCCATCTAGCTCACATCAAAGGGGCCCACGGCCACTTGGGCATGTAGGATGTGATTGGACCACAACTTGGGAATATAGTTTGTTATTCCTATAGTGGTTTCTATCTTGTATAGCTTCAGAGCCTCATTGCTTTCTTTTTTAACCCTTTCTAAGTCTACCAATTAAAGTTCCTCCTGTGCCTTGATCTGGTTCTCAAACTAGCAAACCCTCTCCTCAAATTCCATTTTTAGGGAGTTATATTTAGACTACCAGCTAGAAACATACTCAGTGAACTCCTAAATTTGACGGGCTACTACTTCTTGATATTGGTAGAGCTGGGCTTGTTCTCAATCTCGAGAAGCTAGGGTCATCTCTAACTGAGCCCGATTACCTTTGTTTTCACTACATCATTCAGGGTGGGCTCGACCAAGTAAGCCACCTTCTTTCACAACAATCTGGTAAGAGTCCATCAACTCAAAGAGAAATGGTTTACGAGCTTCAGAGGAAGAGGGAGAGTACATTCTTTCTATTCTTAAGTTAGGCCACTCTCCCAACGTTGGTTGATTTCTGTTGGGGAGAATGGATGCTGACCCGTAACAAAATGGTCCCTCCAAGAAAGTAAACTTAATGTCATGCCAGAAGGAGTGGGATGTTGCCTTGATCCAGTAGGGAGGAACGGTAGTGTAGAAAGGTAATGTGGGAAGCAGACTTATTAGGCGAACCTTGGGCGAGGGGAGCCAAGTATCCTAGAATGGTAGACTCCATCAAAGTTTTAGGATTAGAAGGGAGGATAAGCGGAGTAAGCTCCCACTAAGAGTTGACTGGTTTCCTGCCTCGCCTACTACGACTGCTCTCATTGATACTTCAAGAGCCCTCTTCAGCCCTTAACCTTTTACGACTGCTACTACCCACTTGTACCTGTGTATCAAATTCATTATCAACCCCTTATGCCCTCCCTATAAGAGCACCCACATCCATACTGTTAGAAGTTTGAGATGGAGTAGAATATTGGGTGGAACCTACAAAACAAGAGTAAGGTCAGTCATATGAGGAATCAAATGAGTATTAAAGAACACACTAGTGTTTGCTACTGGTGGAATAGACCAACAATGTACATGCTGCTTGTAGTAGGTGTAGAAGAAGTGAGGGGCTTCCTCCTTCCTCTAAACTAAAGTGGCCATAAGATCATCAGAAGTATTGTAAGACCACACCATGTTGGAGGGGTGCACGATCTAGACATCAGCCCTAATAGTAGTATTGGTTGGCCTATAACTATTCGGTTATGATTCTCTAGGCAGAAGTAAAAAACGCTTTTGATAGTGATAAGGCTCTCCAACATAAGGGAATGGCCCAAATTTAAGCAACCGAATTGATCCTCTGCAACCTTATTATCTAGTGGTTGCCTGCGAGTGCAAATAGATTCGGGAGGAATAAACCATTGGGTTAGGAACCCAAATTCACCTTTCAAATTTCACCTTACTCAAATGAACTTGTTTCTGTTGAGGTGAAGTTTTGAAGCCCAGTTTCTGATTATGGGCTTACGACCCTAGCGAGTACTAAAATGGGCCAACCTAATAGAGGTCCCTCGAGTGGTCACTTTCAATTGATAGATCCATTGGAAAATGCTAAGGATGGGTGGCTTGCCCTTCAGGCTACAGTTAATAAAGTAGGCAACCAAGATAAGTCGACGTGTTGCTCGAGTGCGATTCTATACTCGTAGAGTACAATGCAAAAGAAAGGATGAAGTAGGAGATGAAACCCAACCTTGAAAAAATAAAGAGGATGAATAATGTCGTTGGAGTTGTCATTCAGTCGACACTATCCGTGAATAAGGTGAAATTCAACAGCTGTACCCCTCTAACACCCAGAAAGTGGACCATTTCCTCTTGGGACATTGTACAATGGAAAAGTAGGGTTTCTACTAAGGTGCTTACCTCGCAACCATTGGATCTAGCCCTATCGCCTTTATTGTCACCTCCACGACCTTTCCTACTACCACCGTCGTGATGGCTGTTACCTTTAAGATGATTGTACTTGATTCTAACCATTTTTGGGAAAATGAAAGGAAATGAAAAGACTCAAAAAATTACTTGGAAGACTTTCGGAGAAGTGGTTGAAGGGATAAAAAGAAGAATGAAATAGATGAGGAAATTAAAAAATTTTAAGAGTGGAAAGTTCAAAATTTCAAAGGAAACTTAATCAACAAGGAATGAGAAAAATTGATTTCAAATAAAAATGCCTCTTTTCCCTGCGTCTTAAATTTTAAAGCCAAACGTCCAAGGGAAGTTTGGTTGATTTGAAATAGATGATTCAAATTCTCAAACCTATATTTGCCACCTGTGGAAATGAAAAGTGTTTCTCTAAAACCCCTCAACAACTAGAAAAGTGAGAATGTCTGCCAAAGCTGGTAGTTTATCGAATAATTGCCATAAGACCCATGTTAATTCAGGAATTGCTCATTAGCTTCGTGGTAAAATGAATTACTGGTTCAAGGTACATGACAAGGATTTGCCAAGATAGACACAATACTACACTTGTACAGCTAACTGCCTTGTACGAACATGATCAAACCCGCAATTTGAGCGGAACAATCTCGAAAAGAATCTATAAATGAAAGGTTGGTACAAAGGCTTTCAGGGAAAATGAAGATGCCCACCTCTAGGTTATAAAGAGGATTAAGTGACATATTTGAATTCTACCTCTAAGAATAGGTACGAGAGGAAATTTCGAGGATGAAATTTTCTTTAAGGTTGAAAGAGTTGTCACACCCGATATCTTAAACGACCCAATTAGCGCGAAAATTTGGGACCTAATTGAATGTGTGGTAAGATAGCAGACTCTACTGAGAATTTTAGGAAAACTGTGAACTGTTAAGTAAATAGTTGAGTTCCAACTCTAGTCTGGTCAGAATGGAATTGGCTAGTTCCATAGTGGGAGACATAATAATTACCAGTGATTGTTTAAAAAAGAGTGAGAGACCGCTAATAGGAGATATATAGAGAGAAAGGTGAAATGGGACACTCTATAAAAGAAGAAAAAGTCCTCTTCAATTTTAGTCTGTAATTTCCTTTCCACTTGCTTTATTTTCTCCAGTTACACTGGAGAAGAAGAAAGCTTGGGAGAGTTCTGCATGGAGTAGAAGTTATAAGAATTGGAGTCTGGAAGTAGAGAGATTCTAAACTTGGTAAGCTCCCTAACTCTTTGTGCTTGAGAAATTCAGAAAGAATGAGGTCTAGGGCCCTTAACAAGTTTCTATAAACTAGGTTCTGAGCTGTAAGGTTTAATAATTTTTATTTAACCGATTTATGCAATTTTCATGCTTAACTGCTAGGATGCAGGAGGCTCTGGTGTTGGGACAAACTAAGCTGACAAGGAAAAAAGATCTAAGGTGAGTTTTTGCACTCTGTCTTGGATGAATCATGTTGCATTTGTTTATGTTATTTGAGCCTAATATTGTGCATAAAGATGATAAGTGCTTATATGATTTATTGTTAAATGTTAAACAATTGTTGTATGGTGAGATGTGTGTGGTGTACTTGTGCTATGTATTAAGCATATAATTTGCATGAAATGTATGAGTGTCTCAAATGTAGAGTACAGAGGTATTTACTTTGACGGATAGATAGAGTAGAAGTGGCGAATCGGAGGAGTGAACGGATAGATAGGGAAATGGAAATTTTAGTTAGATTCTACAATTCGGTGTTGTTGAATACAAACTGTGATTTACGAAGCTTCGGGCCTTGCAGAGGAGACACCGTGGTGTTCGAGCATCAAGGTTAAATATGTGACGAAATGATATCAACTAACACACTAGAGTGAAACTGTGACGACAATTATCGAGTGGTCTTTTAGGCAACACTGTGACGACGGTAATTAGGTTCCATAGAGCAACAATGTGACGATGGTCTACAGGCTCTATGGGGTGACACCGGGACGACGATAAGGTCCTTAGTGGCGACACCTCAAATGTGGTTTAAAGGTATAAGACCATAGCTTGGCTATGATAATCAATAAAGTCCTCCAAGATAATAAACACGGGGTAGTCCGTTGGGACAATAAACATGGGATAGTATGTTAGGATGATAAACATGGGGTTATAAGGTGTAAGACCATAGCACGACTATGAAACCATTGAAGTCTGCTAGGACAGTAAATAAAGGGCAGTCCGCCAGGATATTGAACATGAGATTATATTTTGTAAAACCATAGCTAGGCTATGGCGGCGAATTAGGTGTGCCAAAATGTTGAGCTATGAAAGTTTAATAGGGCAAAATGAGGGAAGTCACTATAAGGCTCGCATGACGAATAGTATATTGGGATGAGTTAGCTCTTCTGAAACCGTGGATAAACGAGCTAGTAAGGGAATCCACCAAAGTATTATGAAAAAGGGAAAATTGGTCTATGTGGCCTTATTTGGGTTGAGGTAATAAATGAGGTACCCTCTTCGGGATATGTGGTAACTATCAATATGAATTCGCCAAAGATTATCAAATAAATTGACCTGGGGTACAATAGGCGAGTCCATGAGGTAGAATATCTTTGTATTCAAGTTAAATTTTAAAGCTTGTAAATGACTGTTGAAATGTTTTAAAAAGCATTGTAAGAATTTATAACTGAAATGATATGAGTTTCAATAATAATTAAAATTTGAATTTAGGTTGTCTATATATGTAATTAATTCAGATATGAAAATGATTAATTGATTCGGGTAGTTGTAATATTTAGTACCTGAACCGAACGATCGGATCGGGTATAAAGTATTACAATAAATACGAGATTGGTTGCACAAGATCCTCAAAAATATACAAGCAAAATCATCAAAATATTTTGATCAAACATGCCAACATATAAAACAAGTTATGTGTCTGACGTAATGATAGACGAAGTCAATATTTTCCTTGACACATAGACATTCACTTCAAAAACTCAGATCTAACACATCGGATCTAACACATTCAATACTGAGTAGCCTTAGATTTTGACACTAGAACTTGAGTCAACAAATAAGACTGTTAGCAATGTCTCTCTCTATCTCATCATACATTAAAAATGTCATGATAATGTGCTAAAATAATAATAAGCATATTGTCATAAAAGCTTAACAACAATGTATTTCAAATGTTTAAAGCGGGGCAGAAAGCATAGATAAATGCTAGAATACTGTCAATGTACTATATTTTTACTATAATTTTATAACATCATAACATCACCAAAACGGTAACATGAGTTTCAAATGGTGATAATTATCACCTATCTACTCACATCACCTAAAGGTATCACTCTAACCTTATTTTATCTTAGATTTGTTTCCCACAAATGTATTCATGGATGGTGATTGCCTAATTAATATTTCTGTTGCACCGTAAGGCGTACGAGTGGTCCGATAGTGGTATCATCCTTCTACTAGCACAACATAAATCTTGATAGATTGCATTTAATATGGACACTTACATGAAATCATAAATGATTGAAAAATACAAATGGTTCACTAGATTTACTCATTGGAGTATTAGGTGCTTCTTAGTTTAAATGACAAATGGTTGACTAGATTTACTTATTGAGTATTAGGTGCTTCTTAGTTTAATGATAAGTTTATTTAAGGTTAATTTAATCACTTTGAATATTTATTTAATGGAATAAATAATGATTCTAAAATGGAGTATTAGGTACTTTCTTAGCTTAATGATAAGTTTGATTTAGAGTTAATTTAGTCGTTTTAAATATTTATTTAATAAAATAAATAATGATTCTAAAATAAAGCTAAATTTAGAGATCATGCCTTGTACTTATTTATAATGGAATAAAATTAAATTAAACTAAGTTGTTCAAGCATTTTAATATGGTAAAATTGTTATAAATTTAACAGGATTAAAATAGGACTTGTGTCAATCATTTAATGGGATATTTAATTTAATTTTCTTAATTAAAATTAATTAAGAGTTGAAAATACACACGTGCGTCTTAAGATGACCCAATAAGGGTCAAAGGGTGGTCGTACATATAGAAGGAAAGGTGCGGCTTTTTTACTAAAATAAATTTTAAAAAAATTATTTATCAAAATAGGTTGTTAGCCCGATTATATACGAAAATGGGGTTTTTTTTCATTCGCGTCTATCTAACAGGCGCGAATGATTATTTTATATTAAATTTTTTTTGTTTTTTAAATAAAATATTATTTTTTTATTTTCAGGTCAGTATGACCTGCGTATAAATACGAATACAAATTGCACCTACTTGAGAGGCGCGACTAATCGAGCCTTTCTCTGAGGCGCAAATGATTGTGTCTATCTCAGAGGCACAAATGGTTGTGCCTATCCCAGAGGCGCAAATGGTGGGGCCCACACGTGCTTACCTTTTCCCCTATATATACCCCCGAAAATCAAATGAACACATACACAAAATTTAGCATAGCAAGTTGAACGAAAATAAGAAGATAGGGAGAAGAAAAAAGAGAAAGGAGAAGAAAACAAGGAGGAGGATAAGGTATTTTAGTATTTTTTTTGTAAATAGAATGTAAAGTTTTGTTAGTAATTTTATTATTTGAAAGCTATTTTGTTAGGTTATTAATTTTGTTAGCTTATGAATGAAAATTTTTGCATTAAAAATTTTATGTATTTTTTTTGCTATTCGAAACTGTTTTGAAATTTTTGAAAATTTTGTAATAGATCTAATATTGAAGATGGAGAATCAGTTTTTCGTATGTGTTTTTTTCGATGGAGAAATTTTGACAACAACCGTGGGATGTATATTTGAATGTCGCAAACAAGTAGCAATGAGATTTAATAAAAATATCTCGTTTGATGATATGAAGGAAAAAATTAGTGAAAAAATTTATAGACATTGTGGAAGAAGGATGTCGAAAATTTTCTACAAGTTTCCAGTTTTGACGGATCCCATAAAATTCATCAAAATGGAACTCGTACACGATGAAGACGTGGAGACAATGGTCGCTCTTTATTGTGGGACTCGAAGCAACCAAAATGCACCGATTCAATTATTTGCTGAGTTAGCTGGTATAGAGGCAACTGAAGATCCCACTTCATTAGGTGAAGAAGATAGAGCTCAAGATCCGTGTATGGTGGTTCCGATATCGTATGTTGATAGTCAATCAACTATACATGGGATCGACATTGATCTTAATGCTGCACCCGAGATTGATGTGGTTGGTGATGATGTATACCATAGTAGTGATCCTTCTAATCACGAAGTCAATAGTGAGAGTGATCCTGACGTAGACGAGGTCCCGAATGATATTGATGACGAAGGCGTGAATGATGATGGAAACGTTAACGCGTCTTCAGTTGGGAACCAGATTCGTCGTATTGTGGTACACAATAATCCTGGGGTACACATGTCTCGGATAGACCCCGATGCGGCGCACGCAGCTGAGTTTTTGGAGTACCCTGAAATACTACCTGCTCACCGGATGGCTGTATATTCTGATCCTGAGGTGCTGTTCATGGGCCAAAGATTCGAAAGTAAGGAAGAATGCATTTTTTCCATTAAGCAGTATAACATGAATATATCAGTAGACTATAAAGTTGTAACGTCTAAACTGACATTATACATTGGAGAGTGTTGGAGGTCGGCAGAAGGCTGCAATTAGCGGATACGAGCTGCATTTATCCAGAAGTCACAGATGTAAGAGATACGAAAATTTGTTGGGCCTCACACATGCACTTCAACACGTATGACAGAAGATCATCAAAAACTTGATTCCAAAACTATCTGTACGTGCATCATGCCAATGGTGAAAGACATGCCTACCATTAAAGTTTTGATCGATTGTGCGAAATGCAAAGCGCGATTCGATGATTTCGAGTATCATACCGAAAGGCATGGATAGCTAAACAAATGGCAATGGAACAATTGTACAGAGATTTTGATGCATTGTACAATGAGTTACAGGGATGGATAGCCGCTATGAGGGAGTACGTGCCGGGTACTATCATTGAGTTGCAGACACACTTATTACGGGCCGGATGACCAACTACAATCGGGAAAAAGAATTTTTCATCGAATGTTCTAGATGTTTGATCCATGTGTGCGCGTATTTCCCCACTGCAAGCCGTTTGTGCAAGTAGATGGGACCTGGCTATATAAAAAATATATACAGATCCTACTTCTTGCTATTGCTCAAGACGGCAACAAGAACGTGCTCCCGATAGCATTTGCCATCATCGATAAGGAGAACATGGAATCGTGGGAATTCTTCCTTACCAACCTACGAAGGTATGTTATTAGCAATGATAATATTTGTATCATCTTTGATATAGGGAAAGGATTAATTGCTGCCATTAGGCGTTCCAGTGTGCCATGGAGATCCGTTTACTGCATCCGGCACATCGCGGCTAACTTCCAGCGAGATTATAAGAATGCAGACTGGAAGAGACAAGTTGTGAGAATGGGTAAAGGATTACCTTATCTTTTCAATATAAGTTTTAATGTTTTAGGGTAGTGTTGTAACTTATCTTTTCTTAATACATATGCAGTGCACGAGTCAGAGCCACACATTTTTTGCCAAAGAATGACTCGACTTAAGAGCGACATGGAGGGTCAAACAAACACATCTTTCCGACAGTGGTTGGGTACTATGGAGCCGTGGCAATGGGCTCAAAGTTTTGACGAGGGCTTTCGTTATGGTCAAATGACCACAAACTTGGTGGAGGGGATTAACGTTGTGTTGTTAAAAACACAACATCTTCCAATTTCATCTGTCTTCTCAGCTACATTCTACAGGTTGGCTACTATGATGCCAAGAATGGGTCAACAACAAGTTAACCAAATGAAGGCGGGACACGTGTTTGTAGAAGATGTCAGGGATGTAATTGCTGCAAACCGTCGGATGGCGAGGTCAATGACTGTAGAAATATATTCACGACGTAATGAAATGTTTCGAGTTATTGAGACTATCGGTCGTCGACCCAGTATACCACCTAGATCCTATAGAGTTGATCTTCGAAACAGACGATGCGATTGCAGGAGGTTTTAAACACTTCATTATCCATGTGCACATGTTGTGGCAGCTTGTGCTAAAGTCTCACTCAATGTAGAATAATTTATCGATGAAGTGTACACCCTCGAACGCACGTTGTGTGTATGGGAGAACGAGTTCCCCGTGCTTCTTGACCTATCTACTTGGAGGTACCTCCGACAACCTTCGAGCTTGTTCTAGATAAAGGGTTACGTAGGAACCTGAAAGGTCGTCCACAATCATCCAGAATCCATAACGAAATGGAAATTAGGGAGAAATCCGACGGGAAGCTGTGTGGCATATGCAGATTAGCCGGTCATAATCGAAGTAAATGCTCACTCCGAAACTACCGTGTTGGACAATCGTCGCAATCGGGTAGAAATTGAGATGTAGTTCATGACATGTTAAAATGATTGAATCACAAATTTGTCAACAATTTGTTGCAGTTAATCTAATTTGACTTACATAGTTAGTATAAAGTTTATTTATTTAAATAATAAATAAAAAAACCATAAAATTGATAAATAAAATGGCAAAAAAGTCATTACATAAATACAAAGTTAACTATTTAAATTGCAAAAAAAATTAAATTGTTAATTAAAATGCCAAAAAATTCATTACATAAATAAATATGAAGTTATTTATATTACAAAACCCCCTAAAATTGATGGTTTGATGGTGTCATTCTAGGGGTATATTTTTGTGGAGCTCGACGTTCACGTTGCGGGCGATTACGACGATCAACATTCTCTTCATCCGTATGTGGGGGTGTGCGAAACATAGATGAAAAATCATATGTCTCAAACGCCATCGATGAACTTGAGCCGAGAGGAGTGGAGTACGGCGATTGATACAGGCTGGGAGGAGTGGAGTACGGCGGTGGATATGGGCCGGAAGGAGCGGAGTACTGAGGTGGATACGAGGCAAGATGACTAGAGTAATGATGTGGTAGTGGGCTGAAGATATCAAACTCTGAATGATATCCGTGGCCTGACGAGCTTGGGAAATAGTCATTGCCCCCTAAATCTGGATGATAAGAACTATCTCCAAAGTGTAGTTCCGGCTCTAGCTCTGGTGCGTGATGCGAATCTGAAAATGGTTGCCTAATTTGTGTCGTATGCGGAGGGACTACCATCGACCGCCCACCAAATAAAAATGGTTTCCCTATCTCACAGTACCACTGTATGTACTCTAACGAGGGCTGCAGATCCAAAGCATGATCCATCTGAGGTACCCTCCCTAATCGGTTGTTCCACATCGTAATATATTCTTCATGCACTTCTCCCCAATTATTTCCATATGCCCCCTCTTGCTCATCCCATGGATATCCCCTAATTGTACTAGCAGTGTCGGGATATACTGTATGCAACCGAATTGTCGGAGTACTCGATTGCCATGATACCACTCCACTATATGAAAATTGATAACAGGTGTGCTAATGCCCCATAAGTTTGAGTGGACATGGGCAAATGAGGAAATAACCGCCATAATTTCTGGAACGGAATACGGCATCCAAACGAACTGCACAGTTAATAACATTTTTATATTAATGCGGCTCGAGTGAGATAAAATAATAAAATTAAGTTTATATTGGAAAAACTTACCCCCTCTCCAGCATGATTCTCAATCATCAGACGGTATATGAAACCGTGTATGACCTCCCGATACCCGGATTAGTGCTCCATCTAAGGAAAACAAATTGTTAGAACAATATAATTCGAAAAAAAGTCAACTAATTCTTATAACGAGTAAAAATTCATCACCTATTAACGAGTGGAAATATATATGATTGATGACTAATGGATGCCAAGAATGGCATCCGGTAAAGTGCCCACGACTGCAGCAGTATGAGGCATCCGCCTATGTCCATTGCAGAAGGATCTGTCGTCCGACAAAGTTCGTGATACAATATGGCTAACACTGCGGACCCCCAACTGTATGAACGGGTGTTATGCAAATTGGATAATAGGGGTAAGTACATCAAGTGAACCATACTGTCGTTTGCATCTGGCATGAGTACACCCCCTATAAGGTGCATAATGTAAGTTCGAGCAGCCTGCATCACCTCCCATTCATTGGCAGTACCCGGCAAATGCTCAAAATTGGCCTTTAGCCATGAAAACTTCAAACTGGTAAATTTCCCCTCACTTGGGGAGCGTCCAAGTAATTCATAGCAAAGGGTAGCCAACCTAGAGATCAAACTTACGCTCGTGACCACATTCCCGTCGATGGGAAGCCCGAGCTGTAGTGCAACATCCTTTAGAGTGATGGTACACTCCCCGCATGGCAAATGAAACGTGTGGGTCTCCGGACGCCATCGCTCGACTAAAGCAGAAATCAAGTCGTATCGCAGATCAAAAGTCCGGATCAATGCCGCTGATCCGAACCCGGCTAATTCCAAGTATGGTATTAGGCGTTCATCTGGCAGAAATCATACACTATTAACACGGCCCCTCAATACGCGGTACTGGCCCTGACATTATTAAATTAGCAAAATAGTTAATACGATATAATTTAATTCCGCAAATAACATGAGTATCAAATAAAAATTTTATTACCATCTCATTAATAGTACTTGATATGTGATTATTATTATTAATCAAAGAACCCATTTGCTGCAAATCTGCAATTAAAACAATGAATTCATTTAATTTGTTTCAAAAAATATAATAAATTATTTCAAATTTTAGAAAGAAAACACGGAAAATATCTAATAATTTCCCATAATTTACCTACAATAAAAAATTTATGTTAGATTACAATAATAATATAATTAAAATTAATATAAACTATATAAACATAAAAACATACGAATTAAAAAATAAAAATAGAAATAGAAACATACCTGATTAGTTTCTTTCAAACAAACAACCTATAAAAATAACAACAAATTTAATCAATATTTTAATAAATCAATAAAAATTGTCAAATAAATGAAAAATAAAATTACACTGCATAAAAAATACTTTATAACTTTTTCAAATATTGTATTGAAAAATCAAACACATGAAAATTAATTATATATAATAGTGATTTGAATTAAGATTTTATAACTTTTTCTAATACCAGTAATGTAATATCCCGAATTAGGGCCTAATCGGAATAGTGGTTTTGTGACCACAAATCCGAGATAGAAATAATTATTTTATAATTATTTTGAGGTTTATGATATGATTGCATAATTGTGTGCAGATTTCGTGAAGAAATTTTTGGCATAACGAGTTTAATTTAAAGTTAGGGACTAAATCGAATAAGTTGCAAAACTTGCATTCTAGAAGTTTTTAGTATGAAATTGCTTTGAAATATTAATTAGGAGGTCTTAAATAGTAATTTGACCAATTTTAAGTTCATGGACAAAATTAGGACATGGAAGGAATTTTTGAAAGTTTAGTAAGGAGGGGCATTTTGGTCATTTGGATATTAAATGAAATAAAATGGGAAAAATAACACAAAATGGTCATCTTCTTCATATGGTTGCTGCGAATTTTACTCTCTCCATAGCTAGGGTTTCTTCAACTTTCAAGCTTCATAGTAAGTGATTCCAAGCCAGTTTTAATAATTTTTACGTTTTTGAGATCCGTGAGCTCGATTTAGCTTATGCTAGCAATAATTTAACCTAGGGTTCATATTTGGAAAAATACCCATAGGTGAAATTTGTGTATTTTGATGTTTTATGATAGAATATGAGGTTTTAAATTATGTTAGACAACTTGTGCTACTCGGTTTTGAGTGAAAACGAGTAAAAGGACTTAATCGGCAAAAATATCTAATAGTCACAAGTACATGTTAGAGTGAGAATTTGATGTTGCCATAGAAGAGAAAAGTTATCAGCATGTTATAAAACATAAGAATAAGGAATAAATTTTAATCCCGAGCCTAGGGGCAAAAGTGTAAATATGCAAAAGTTTAGGGGTAAAATTGTAATTTTGCTAAAATTTGAATTAAGGATTAATTTGATAATGAGAGTATTAAATAAGCTAAATGTGTTATTTTTTATCAAGAAAGACGTGGAATCGACCCCAATCGAGGAAAAGAAAAGATTGTGGACTAAATTGCAAAATCTTTATATTTTGGTAACAAGGTAAGTTCATGTGTAAATAATGTAGCATAATTGTTATTTTTAAGTTATTGATGTTAATTATATGATATGCTAATTTTTATCATGAAAAATATGCTTTGTGGTTATTTTCGAATAAAATGTAAATTATGTGAGCTACTTGTTAAATATAAATTGTTACCGAGTATTGGTTTCGGTATTCTACGGAAGACGGCAAGGATATATGTTCGACGAAAATCCCGTTTGAACCTTAGGAATAGATTAGGATGCAAGTGACATGTCACTAGGATGGTTGAGCATCCGAACTCGTTGAGTTGAGTCCGAGTTCACTTATGGATGCGAATGTCCGAACTCGTTGAGCTGAGTCCGAGTTCGTGAGATGTAACTAGGCATCCGAACTCGTTGAGTTGAGTCTGAGTTCACTTATGGATACGAACGCCCGAGCTCGTTGAGTTGAGTCCGAGTTCACTTAGGGGCGGGTTACATGATTGCTTGATTGCATATGTGGCACTTATGTGCAAATTATCCATGTATCCGAATTATATTCCGATGTGTTCAACGTGTAAAGTTCTACTCAAATGGAGGAATACTCGAGATGAAAAGAGACGTATTGGTAAGTGTTGTGAAATGGATACATTGGACAGGTATGTACTTAACCCTCGGGTTGAGTATTGATACAACAACGATAAGGTAATAAGATGATGAAAAATGATTAGAAATGTGATATATGTTTTGGTGATACCATGCTAATGTTGTTTGGTATGATTGCTTTGTTATGTTACTTATTATTTGCATATGAACTTACTAAGCATTTATGCTTACTCCCTCCTTCTTATTCATTGTAGTTTTGGACAAGCCAGCTCAGGAATCGGGATAGGTCGAAGGCTCGATCACACTATCTAGAGGACTTTTTGGTAAATGGCTTGTAAAATTTAAGCATGGCATGTATAGCAATATACCTATTTTGTATAAATGATCTTATGATATGATGATGGATTGGTTGAGAAAATGCTTGATAATGATAAGTCATGGAAATAGTTAGTTTAGATTATGTTTGATGTCGTGGAAGGTTAATAGGATACCTAGTTCATGAAAACTCATAAAAGGGATGAAATTTGTCATAAATAGAACATTGCAGCAACACTGATGTGAGTTTGAAAATTTACTAAAAATCATAGAAATCGAATTAGGTGATGGATTAAATATTAAATTGAAGCTTATTATGTCTAGTTTCACATAAAATAAACTAAACAGGTAAAGGAATTATATGTTATAAGATATTTAAATTTTAGTGAAACAGGGCCAGAGCGATTTCTGGATCTCCTGTTCCAACTTTATAAATTCACCATAAATTTTACAGATATAATTAGGTGTTGTATTTTATATTCTAGGAATCCTTATTGAGTCTAGTTTCATCAAAAACAAACCTCATAGTCATATGAATTTTTTACAGGGAGAAATGTGGTTCGTAGTAAACAGAAGTCAGTCCAGTCAAGTCCTGAAACAGGGGTAACTTTAACTAATAAATTTTACTAATTGGCCCAACCAAAAATTCTATAAAAAAATTAGTAAATAGATATATGAGTATAGATTCAGAGAAAATTCACGGATCTTGATTTCGAGTTTCGTAACTCGAGATATGATTTTTCTTGTAACTATAATGCAAGTAGCTAGAAAGCTGTGAATGTAGAAACATCTAAAGTTCTTAAAATGTTAAATTAAGTCTAGTAACTCCTCATACTCAACTCCGGCGACGGTCTCGGGCGTGGGGGCGTTACAAGTAATTCTCAAATCCTTAAATCAAAATGATAATTTTATAAATTTAGAGGTTTTTAATTAGACGGCATATAAATGAAGTATTTGTTATGCTCCTATAATTGGTGAATACAATATCAATATTCTAGATTATGTAGCAGGTGAAAGTTACCAATCGTATTATTTTTTTTATGGTCGCAATCATATTGTATGTATATGCTAAAGTTTAAAAAAAATAGGTTTGTATAATTTTTAACTTGATTTTCAAATAAATAAAAATAATAATCATTCTTTACGGGCTTGATATTTTTTTAAATATGTGAGTCGATATTATGCTTCTTCAATAATCAAACTTAATTTTGATGGTTTATTTATCTACTTTTTGATGTAATAAAGATGTGCCCTTATCTAGAAAAAAAGAATAAAAAGATTAGAAATATTGCTAACTATAATTACATGGTGGTAGACTTTGTAAATTGACCATGGAAAAATATGAAATAAGAATTTTTGAACATAATTATTATTTTTATTGAATTTGAATGAGCTGGTTCGATTCCCATAAAGTAGAAATTTGAGAATAAATTTGAGATAAATCTTAAAATATATAATTTAATATATAAATTTTGATTTAATATGTAATCTAATACATATTCAAATATTATATGAAGATATGATTTTTTAAATATATAAAAATCTTGAATATATTTTGTGTCAAATATGTACATAAAGATAAAATTAAAGATTTCAATTTTAAAGATGTTTATAGATCAAATAGCTTGATTTACTTTGAGCCTAATTTAGATTTACACTTTTCGACTTAGTTATATTTTATATGATATCTTAACAGAGTATTTTTAAATAATATTTGCAAGATAGAGTAAGCAAGCATCCACATCTGCTTAGGCTAAATATGAATTTTCATTGTTTGGCCTAAAATCAAATAATAACATACCAATTCTTAATAATAACTTAAAAAAATTTAAATGACCTTAAACATCATTTGTCCAAATTCATTTTCAAAATGAAATGATTTTTATTTTTTTTATAAACTTATATGTTAAACTCACCAAATACTAAACTAAACACAACAATTTATAACTTAATCCTAAATTACTAATAAATTAATTTTAAAATAATTACAAACACAAAAAATTTTAACATAATCCTAAATTACTAACAAATTAATTTTAAAATAATTATAAAAAACAAAAAAAAATTACATTCATACAAAATATTAATCCAAAACTATAAGCACTAAACATAAATATTTTATAATTAATAATTAATAACAAAAAATAACAATATCTTAATTAAACTCTTTAAATTATAAACAAATTATTTACTAAAAAATACATTACCTTTTTTTTTCATTTTTCTTTCTTCTTCTTCTTCTTCTTCTCTTCTTCTTCATTTTTTCTTCTCTTTTCTGTCTTTTTTATCTCTCTTCTGGTGTGTGGATGGGGTTTGGGGGACCATATTTATAAGGTCCCCCATTTGCAACTTTTTCCCGTTGAAGGGACTAAACGGCAGCATGGGCAGCAACAGCTGCTGGTCTGTGGAGCTAGGGAGGGGGGCATGCATGCAGAGGCTGCAGGGAGGGACTGTTCGGGCAGCAGGGCCAGCACCGTTGGCAGCATGCAGCAGCTGGAAGGGCACTGTTCGGGCTGCCCATTTGCCCTTATCTACCAGGCGCGACCTATTTTTACCCGTTAAACTGTATTTTTACCCGTATATATATTTAAATATTTTTAATAAAAATAAAAAAATTATTTAAAAAAATTAATATAAAATAATCATTCGTGCCTGTCAGATAGGCACGAATGAAAAAAACACCCCATTTTCATATATAATCAGGTTGACAACTTATTTTGATAAATAATTTTTTTTAAATTTATTTTAGTAAAAGAGCCTAAAGGTGCTTATCACCCAAACAAAGGCAAGCAATATGTCAAACGTAAAAGTCTTTGTTGGACTCGGATTGCTGTCCACCTCTTTAATTCAACCTTGAAATCTTTATTTTATTAGTAATTACAAATTATTAAAGCTCAAAATGGCTCTATATTAATATCTAATATTAGATGAAGAGAAAGGGTTGATGAAAAGAGAGAGAATTTGCTTGTAATAATTTTTTTTTACAATTTTTTGAGTAAGTATTTGTGTTTGTGTTTGAAATAGTGCCCTTTAATCGTGCAATTTATAAGTTTGAGAATAGTGAAGAATGATCTAAATGGTTGAAAGAAAATTGAAATTATGTAAAAATTTCAAACAAATATCATAAGCTTCTATAAGGTCAACTTTGACTACACTTTTCGAGATCTTTTGACCAACTTTTTATATCATTTTAGGGTCCAATTGTATATATTTGAGACAAATTTTAAATTACCTAATTTTGAGGTTTATAACTTAATATATGATTATTTTCATAAATTAGTACAGCTACATACGATAAGTTTGAGATTAATCATAGAAATTCATATGGCTAACTTTAACTAGACTTTGCACAACCTTCTAACCACCTTTTTATGCGATTCTTGCTCCAAATAGTAGGTCTTCAAGTTGACTTATTGATGATTTTTGAATCACCTGATTTTGAGTTTTATAACATAAGATATGATGTTTTCGTAAATCAAAGTAGTTCCTTGCGAGTAGTTTAGGATTAATCGTAGATTAATTTCTCCGAATTCTGAATTTGGATCAAAACACATCTAGGTACTAGATTATCGAAAAATATATTTATAGTTTTGTACTAGATTAATAGCAAATCAACTTCTCTAACCCCCCTTTCTCTTATAAAAAATATATTTATAGTTTTTATCTAAATTTGGCAATTAGGCATGTCAGGTTAGTTTTGGGTCGAGTCAATTTGATCCGGGCAATTCGAGTTTTAGAAGTTTTGGATTATTTTAGGTTGAATCATTTTTGGTTAGATCATTTTGGGTTCAGGTAAGTTGCAAGTTCAAGCCATTTTAGGTTTGATCACTTTAGGTTTAAGTCATTTTGAGTATGGATCATTTTGGGTTTCAGGGTCGGGTTTTTGAGTCTAGTCATTTCATGTTATGGTCCTTTCATGTTCAATCATTCAAGTTTAATTTAACACTTGAATTATTTTGAATCAGATCCTTTTAGATCCAAGTTATTTATATATATATTTTACCTTTTTCCCTAATTTAATAGTTAAAGATGTTAAGGTTTAATTTCTTAATTTCAAACTAAAATTAGATCGATGTTAATTGATTTAAATTTATTATAAAATCAAGGGTTAATATGTATTATCTCTAAACTTGTCCATTTGTGCTTAATTGATACTTAAACTTGTATTCTATTAATCAAGTTGATACCTTTATACTAATACCGGTAATTTGTGCTCAATTTAATTCATTCAATGAATTAAATAAAATTTTTTAAATAATTCATATTTAACAATTTTAAAATTTTTAAAATTAAATCATCAAAACTTAAAATTAGTAATTAAAAGTTATATTTTTAACCATCTATGTTTCTATCCACTAATAACTTGCTAAATTTAATTATGAAAAAAATGATAAAAAAAATGGAATTCCAATCTTTAAGCTGAAAGCAAAGTCTTATATTGGTGGATAAACACCCACCATAAAAGAAAAAGTCAAAGGCCTTGCACACGTGGGACTGCAAAAGAAAAAAAAACACACTCCATTTGATTCTCCACAAACGTCCCTTACATGTCTCCCGAAACTAAAGCTTCGCACACCTTGTCTTTCACCGAAAACCTCCCTTACATGTGTTTCTCACTTACCCTCATTCCATTCCCATTACTTCCTTCTTAAAACCTTCCTCTAAGTACTATTCCCTTTCTCCTTCAACCTCTCAACCATGGCTGAGCTTCGTCCAATCCACCAGAGATCTAGTGTCACCTCTTTCCTACGCAAAATCAAAGCCCATACCCCTGACTCTGCTCAACTTCTCGGCCTCTTGGCTCTCTTCATTTTCGCTTCTATCCTTATAATCCTCACTGGCCTTACCGTCACCGCCACCATTCTTGGTTTCATATTTTTTATGCCATTGATCTTGGTTTCTAGCCCCGTATGGTTCCCAGTTGGCACCGTGCTTTTTGTTACCATTGCTGGCTTCTTATCAGCATGCAGCTTTGGAGCTGTTGCCGTGGCGGGGTTGTCTTGGACGTACCGTTACTTCAATGGCATGCTCCCAGCAGGGTCCGATAAGGTTGCCAATGTGCGGAGACGAATATATAACACGAACACCTATGTAAAGCACTATGCTATGGAATATGGTGTGAAGATGATCGCGTAAATAGTTTGTACAACAATCAAATTAAATGATTAATTTACCGGATAACAAGATTACATATTTGAAAATTGTTTATTGCTACAGGAATAATTTTTTTTTTACAGAAATACAGGAATAAATTCTAAAACAATATAGAGTTAAATGCAATGTGTTGTATAGAGAAACTAATTTCTCTCTTTTCTTTCCTCGTTTTTTCCAATTATGGCTGAATGAATAGTTTTCGTTCTTATTTTCATGTTTCTACAATTTTTTTTTCTGGACAAGACAAATTAAATGTTAGAAATATTGATTTATTGTGTTTTAAATTGATGTAAAAAAAAAGAAAAAGGAAAAAGAGAGGTTGATGGTAAAGGGAAGTTTGAAGGTAGGTAGGAATTAAAGAATCTCGGGTGGGGGTTAAAAGTAACCTTTTGAATAATTATTAAAATCATTAAATTAAAAAAACAAAAAACAATGACGAATTCTGTCGGTGATCTTGGTGATGGTGCTTCGGTTTCCGTCGGTGCTCGGAACACTAAGAAGGTACGGTTCAAGGATCGGATTTCGGATTTGGACTCAGAAATGGCGGAGGGTGTTAACCCAACACCGACTCTCTTGGAAAGGGATGCTTCTGGGAAAGGGATCTCATGACCGACAAGGAGAGAAAGGAGTGGCTTTTTTCAGGAACGGATGATGACTTTGTTCTTTTAGACGGTGATATCAAAAGATCGTCAGTTAATGGTATTCCATCGATCAAGTTCTCGGACAGGGTTAACCAAATCTTAGTCAAGAACATGGCTACCTCGGTGGTGCTTAAACTACTGGGGAGAAATATAGGATTCGCGACGCTTCAAAATCGGATCTATGGTATCTAGAAACTGTCCATGCGCTTCAAAATGGATATTTTCTGGTGAGATTTCAGAATCTAGGAGACTATGAAAAGGTATTATCTCAAGGGCCATGGACTATTTTTGGGCAATATTTAACGGTACAACCATGGACAACGGATTTCGATCCCGTTAAACCCTATCCGAGTGTGGTCATGACCTGGATCAGACTCCCGGAACTTATAGGCCACATGCATACGAAGAAAATCCTGTGGGAAATAGGTGGTGCAAAATTGGACTTTAACACGGATAGTAAAGCAAGGGGCAGATATGCTAGTATGGGGATCTATATTAACCTGGAAAAACCCTTGATTACAATGGTTTTGATTAACGGAAAAGTTCAGCGCATTCAGTACGAATCTTTACCGGTTGTTTATTTCTCTTGCGGTCGTTATGGACATTTCAAAGAGAACTGTGGGCAAGCGAAAGAGATTCTGGAATATTCGGCCAGGAAAAACACGACGCCAGAAAATGGAATTCCAGAAACTGAACCGGCGGTGGAAACTGACCCTTTTAGACCTTGGATGCTGGTGGAGCGCAAAATGAAGAAACCATCTAAGGACCCACGAAATTTTGGAAAGAACAGCACTACAAAGAAAGTTTAGGGATCTCGCTTTCAAGCTTTGAATAATTTGGAGAAGGAAAGTGGAATGAACGTTGCGGGAAAGGAGGGATTTATAGATTCTTTGCGAAAAGATAAAAACCCTATAATTGAATTATTGCAAGGACTAGAAAAAGAAAAGCTGGAAGTAAATTCCAATAAAGGTGGTCCAAAGCTTTCAAATAAAGTGGACCAGGCCCAGGTTAATAAGATTGTTTCAGCGCTCAAGGGCGCTGGTGATGGGGGGCTGCTACTAAGGCCAGTTGGGCTGACAGGACTATTCAGGGCTCACTTAAGTTTAATGAACCTGGAAGTAGTTCAAATAAAGGGCCTTTGCGGAAGCGGGCCACTCCAGCTGCGAAATGAGGGCCTGAAAGTGATGGGCAGCTTCCTTATGTGTCAACCCAAGATGATCACAACCAGGTTCAATCCAACTCTTGTTTTAATTTTGTTTGTTTCGAAAATTTTTCTGCTTTATCTGCTGTAGGTGCAAATGCGTCGGGACTGGAGCCATCCATGCAGGCTAATGAATTTGATGAAATTAAAGCACACTTCAATCCAATCTTCGAAGGTCCTGTGGGGGTTGGGGTTCAATTGTCCGACGGCGTTTAAGATCCTGATAAGCACACTGCTGTAATTTTTAAGGAAAATTCGCACCCAAATTCCCATGAACTTGCTGAAGTACGTTAACTTTGATGCTTTAGGAGCGGGTAGTTTAGGAAATAAAAACAGAAAAAATAGTGACAAGTTTGGTATTGGTGGAGGACGTTGGAAATTAAATAAATCATTAAGGGGAAATCTACTGGGAAATCTACTGGGAACTCTCGTATTCCTCTAGTTGAATCTATGGAGGCAGTGGTGATTTTTATTTCATCCCAAATGGTGCATGAAATAGGAAATGGAGTGCAAGATGAGGCAGCTTCCAATTTAGACGGTGTTGTTGATTCTCAACAGTAATGGTATGTCACTAATTTTCTTTTTATTTTTCATGAATTTTTTAATTTTTTCTTGAAATTGTCAGGGTTGTGCTAGTACCAGAATATAATTTGGAATATAAATCGAATATTATTAGTTTGCTTGAACCCAAAGTAAGTGGGACCAAAGTAGATAAAATTATAGCACAGTTGGGGCTCCAATACTTACATCGCGTGGAGGCAGATAGGATACTCTAGGGGTATTTGGATTGGTTGGAAAAATTTAGTTCGGGATGAGGTGGTTTGCAATCACCTTCAATTTAATCTCGCTCGGGTTTGGTTTGTTTCTTCTTCGGTGTCGGTTTTTGTTTCTTTTGTGTATGGGAGCCCAAATTGTCAAAAGTGTAAGGACGCATGGGAGGATCTTAGTTTATCAATTCCCGTGGGGCAAATTCCATGAATGACTATTGGTGATTTCAATGCAATCTTGACACCTAATGAAAAAATAGGTAGTTTTTCAGCAGGTAGGAGATGCTCCCAATTTGGTGATTTTGTGGATATGGTTGAGCTACATGATTTGGGGTTTAAGGGACCTTTTTTACATGGCACAGAGGTAGACTCTTTGAGAGATTGGATCGCACACTAGGGAATGAAGCATGGATAAATTTTTTTCGAAATAACTTGATTACCCATCTTCCCAAAACTAAGTTAGACCATAGAGCACTTCTTCTCAACCTTAATTCGAAGATTTCTTTGCCTAGAGGAAGGCCTTTTTGGTTTTTGGTAGGATGGGTCGAGCACCGTGAGTTTAGGGACTTTGTGAATGACAATTGGTGTTTTAGCTAGACCGTGTCAGAAGCAATAACAAAATTTACCGAGTGTTTAAAGAAGTGGAATAAATTAGTATATGGTCACATCATGACTTGTAAAAGGAAGCTGTTTCACCAATTAACTGATATTCAGTGACGTATAGAATTTTCTAGCTCAAATTGGTTAGCTCAATTAGAAATGAAGGCCAGACAGGAATTGGAGAATGTGTTGCATCATGAAGAAATCCTTTGGAAAGAAAATATATGATGTGATTGGTTAAACTTGGGAGATCGCAATACTAAGTTGTTTTCATGCTCATACCTTACAATGGAGGAAAAATAATCGCATAACCATTATTCACAATTCTTTTGGTGGATGGATTTTTAACCTGGAGGCCATTGAGTCGGAGGCGACGAATTTCTATAAAAAAAACTATATGGGAAGAATCCTTGGCCCATTAGGAAATTTGCTTCCAAGTAGATTCCTTAACCCGATCCTTGTGATATCGATTTTCTAGGGAAATCGGTCATAAACGATGAAATTAAGACCGAATTATTTGACATGGCACTACTTAAAGCTCCAGGCAGCGATGACTTCCACACACTTTTATTCCAAAAGCAATGGGGTACCGTTGGGATAACTGTTTGTGAATAGGTTGAAAAAGTTTCAATGAAGGTGTTATTGATGTTGAGCTGCACAACACACTGATTGTTCTCATTCCCAAGGTCCAAAATCCAAAGGAGTTTACTCAGTTTCGCCCCATAAGTCTCTGCTTAGTTTTTTTACAAATTGGTGATAAAGGTAATAACTTATCGTTTTAAGTTCATCTTCCTAAAAATTATTGCACAAGAGCAAGTAAGACTTACTGCAGCTAGAAATATTATTGATAAAATCGTCACTGCACTATTCATTTCATGAAAGAAAATAATAAAAGAAAGTGAATGGCGATCAAAATCGATTTGGAAAAAGCCTATGACTGAGTGAGATGAAACTTCATCGATGCTTCACTTTAGGTGGCAGGTATCCCAAATTATCTTAGAAATATTATTGCATCTGTTATTTCTAATTCTACTATGCAGGTTCTATGGAATGTAGCTCCGATGTCTAAATTCAAGCCTGTTAGGGGAATTCGACTGGGATGCCCACATTCTCCCTATCTTTTTTGTGCTTTGCATGGAATGACTAGGTCACTTTATTTGTTCAGCCTTGTCAAATTCCTAGCTATTTTAGCGCAGTCGGTTCTACTTTCAATTCCTAGCTATTTTGTGCAATCCATGATGATCCCTAGGAAAATATGTAACGGGATTCAAAGTTTGGGGAGAAAGTTTATTTGGGGAGCCTCCAATGGCAAAATGAATATGCCCTTAGTAGGTTGGGATTTTTATATGCCAATCCAAGTGGTGCAGAGGTCTTGGCATGAGACAATTACATGATCAAAATGTTTCTTTTCTATTGAAGCTTGGCTATAAAGTCGTGGCTGATGATGAAACCTTGGGTTCGCATTCTTAGATCAAAATATGGGTTGAATGGAACTCTTCCAGATAACATTGCGCGAGATATGAGCTTTTTCCTTTGGAAGTCGCTCTCAAAAGTTTTGACTCTTTGACGAGAAAACCTTATATGATCAGTCGGTAATGGGAATAAAATATATTGTTGGAAGGATTCTTAGATTTCAAATATAAGACCTTTGATTAAATATAACCATTGTAACAACACGATTTTGGGCCCAGTCGGAACAGTGGTTTTGGGACTACAAATTCGACGAGGAAAAACATTATTTTTATTATATTTTTATGGTCTACAGTTTTACGGAATAATTTTTTGAAAATTTCATTCGAAAATTTCAACGTTTGGGCACTCAATTTAGTCAAAAAGACTAAATTGTAAAAAGTGCAAAAGTTGAGTTCTACATGTTAGAGGTGTCCAATTGTTATGAAATTTTAAATTGGAGGTCATTAAATGGTAATTAGACTATTGGCTAATTTTTTGAACAAAAATGGACATGAAATAGGTGAAATAGAATATTTTTAAGTTAGGGGCATTTTGGTCATTTAGTAATTAAAATGAATTAAAAACAAAATTAAAAGCCAATTTTTGTCCATCTTCAACCCCATGGCCGAATTTCACAAGGGGAAACCATGGCTAGGGTTTTTCAAGCTTCTAAGCTTGATTGTAAGTACGTTCTAACCCCGTTTTTAATGATTTTTACATTTTTGAGATCCTCATAACTCGATTTAGCTATTTCTACCATTATTTTGAGCTAGAGTTTGTGTTTAAAAATTTACCCATGGATGACATACATGTGCTTTGATGTTTTATGGAAGAATATGAAAGTTTGGAGTGTGATAAATAACTTTTACTAAGTGATTTTTGATGAAATTTCATAAAAGGACCTATTTGTAAAAGTTGTAAAATATGTGTAGAAAATGTGATTTAGTGAAAAATGTGGGGTGCTATAAGAGGGAATATGAATCGGCTAGGCTTGGGTATTGAGAAAAATATTTTGAAACTTTAGAGGCAAAAATGTAATTTTGCCATAATATGATTTTTTGGACTGATTTGAATAGTATAATAATTTAATAAGTTGAATGTGATATTATAGATCAAGAAAACCAAAGTTCGGACTTAGAACGGGGGAAAAACGAGTATTGGACGATTTGGTCCTTTTCGCCATTTGAGGTTGAGGTAACTTCGTATGGTAATAAACGTTATTGATTTATGTTAATTATGCAATATTATTATATATTTGATTAAATTGTGAAAATTAAAGTAAACGTTTGAATTGAGTAAAAACGCAGGATCGATCACGATTGTTGCATAGTGTAATATGAAGTGACGGTAAAAGACCATGGTTAGACCATGGCAATGAGCTAAGTGAAATAAGTGATTCGCATGTAAGACCATATCTAGGATATGTCATTGTGCTAAGTGAAATAAGACCATGGCATCTAAGTGAAATAAGTCCATGGCAATGTGCTAAGTGAAATAAGACCATGGTATCTAAGTGAAATAAGTCCATGGCCTCTAAGTGAAATAAGTCCATGGCATGGTGCTAAGTGAGAAATTTCTCGGTTGAACCTTAGGAATAAAATAGTTTTGAACACAAGTGTGGTACTATGTGAAGGCCACTTTGTGAATATAATAGTTTTGGACACAAGTGTGGTACTAAGTGAAGGCCACTTTGTGAATAAAATAGTTTTGGACACAAGTGCGGTACTATGTGAAGGCCACAATGTGAATAAAATAGCTTTGGCTACAAGGGTGGTACTATGTGAAGGCCACCGTGTATCTGTTATTATTCCGATGTGTTCAACGGGAAATGACTAAGTGTAAACGAATATGACTATGTGATGATTAAATGTGAAAGAATTATGAACCAATAATATTATTTGATGTTGAATTGAAATAATGTGTTTTCATTGAGGTTTAAGTGTATCAACTTACATTTCCAAGATGAAAAATGAAAGTATAACTGATTTAAGCGATACAGGTACGTACGAAATCTATGTGAATGTTGAATGAAAGTTAATACAGAGAAAACGTGAGAGAGTAAAATTAGCAATAAAATAGTTTTGGACAGTAGCAGTTGTGTGACTTTGAAAAAAATCATCAAAAATGGTGGAAACAAAATTAGAGGTTGAATAAAATATGAAATTAAATCTTATCGAGTTTATTTTCACATAAAAGAAATAGTGTAAGCAAATGTATTTCATATTATGAGATATTTGAATTTTTGTGAGACAGGGCCATAATAATTTTGAAATCCCCTGTTCTTACTTTGGAAAATCATTAAAAATTGTATAAAAATAATTATTGGTTATAGTTTATATTTTTAAAATTATTATTGAGTCTATATTCAATAGAAACAAACAAAAACATCATCCGAATCCCATACGATTAGATAATTAATTTTTAGTGAAGAAGGGTTGAAACTGTCAAACAACAGAATGGGGGGACTTTAAAGAACAAAATTTACTTATTGGCTGGACAAAAAATTCTTAAAATTTTATGGTAAGAAGATATGTGAGTCTAGTTTTAGGAAAAATTAGCAGATCTTAATTTGGAGTTCCGTAGCTCAATATATAAATAATTTAGTGACTGTGACTCGAGTAGACAACTTGAGTTGAACAAGAGTAAATAGTGGAACTATGTGCAATTATGATTGTATTATGTTGAGAACATATTGTGAGAATTAGTAAAAGCATGTTAATAGATTTCTTATTATTTACATACCAACTTACTAAGCTATATAGCTTACTCCGTTTATTTTTTGTGTTTATAATGTCCTCAAGTTGGCTTGGGTTGGAAATTGCCGGAAAACCTATTACACTATCAAACTAACAAATTGGATATTGATGATTCTTATACTTAAGGTCATGGCATGTATAGGGGACTTGGTTATTTTTGTATGTGTCATAATTGTTTTGGCCTAAAATATTGGCCTATGTATTTGAAAGTTCATTATTGTGTAAGGCCATTTGATGTTGGTATATTGGCTATATTATAAGTCCATGATGATGCATTTCAAGGATGTGTATGTTTACATATGTGGATAAATGAGTGGTGGTATCTATGTGTGACGTAAATTTGTACGCAACGGCAAGTCAGATTGGTGCACGGGCTAGGGACATGACCATGCGAGCCACATGTCCGTGTCCTAATATCACACGGGAGTGTGCCCCTATTTTTCTTGAAAATTTTCAAAGTTTTCTATACTTCTTGATTTGGTCCTGAACCATTTCCAAAGCATGATTTGGGCTTCGTAGGCCCATATTAGGGACTTTAAGATGAAATGTGAAAATTTTTAAATTTGAACGCAAATTCATGACCCGATTTTATACGATTGCATGTGTTTATGTCTGGTAATGCCTCATACCCTGTTTCGATGTCGAACAGGGTAAGGGGCGTTACATTTAGTGGTATCAGAGTTATGGTTTAGTTAGTTCTCGGACTAACCTAGCATGTGTAAGAGTCTAGCTATACATGCCATATATGAACCGTGATAGTGTGATACCTCCCGACTCTAATGAAATTATTTTGTTGAGACAGAGGTGCTTTCTAACCGAGCTATTTTTGAAAACGCTGCAAATGACATTGGGATATTTGAAAATGTGTTTGTGATAAATTGAAACTGGAAAGGGTATGAATAATAGTTCATGACGTGTATGTGATGAGGTACAAAAATGAAACATTCATAAGTTTAGAATTATGAGTAAGATGTTATCATTTTGGTTGAATGTAGTATTTCGATTGATTGTGATGATTTTATGAAACGGGTAAAATGTTATAAATGTTATGAAAAGGCTTTGACCTGGACTGGTAATATTGTTATATCGTATGTGCCAAAAAAGGGCATTTTTGAAAATGAGATGATAGATTGTTAATATACATACCTTGAGCATACTATTTGAATATTCCTTGAAATTAAAATAGTGTAAAGGGGAATTATTCTTGAAATATGGGAAAGTAACATAAAATTCAAATTTGTATTATGACAAGCATTCATGTTTGTTTGACCTTCATATGATATTATGTGTTTCACTTGTATGATTAAGTGAATGCAGTAAGTAAACTTACTCGATATTTGTGGAATGCATGTATAAGTGCACTTGTTTGAATAAGATAATTGGAAAGTTAGTGTAACATAAATATGTGTGTTAAATTGCCTGAAGTGAATTGTATAATTGTGATGATGATGATGATGATGAATGTTAAGCTATATGTGTATGTATGAGAGTAAAGTTAGAGGCTTTACAACCTCACCCCCTTACTAATGTGATATCTTATAATGAAATTTCATAAGATTTGTGTTGCATGAGTTCACGAGTGAAAGATTAAAGAGTTCAGTAGCAAATTTGCTAAAAATGTGGACAGAGTTGAAAATAGTTGAGTAAGTAAATATAGTTTTGGAAAGGATGTCAGGTTATTCTAAAAACTATTTGGACTTTGCAAAGTCACGGTTAAAGAAAAAAGTTAATCTCGGTTAATCGGCTTAAACAGGTATGATGACTAAAGTATGTGTTTGCTAGAATTTCTTCTGGATTGATTTACGTTAGTGAATTGAATAATACAGGATTGGCAATGACAGAAATGGTCAGAGAAATGAATTACGACTTGTAAAGATGCTTGAGTATGATAATAGCGATTGAGTATATTATGATGATCTCTTCTGGGTATTATATATATGTGTGTGTGATTGTTCATATCTGATGAAATTCTTACCGTATGAGAATGAGGGCTGATAATAATGCTAGATGAAAGTACTGTGGTTTGGCTGATTGATGATTAGTATATCTTACTGTTCTCTTTGAAGTTTATTCTAATATGTTTGGTATGAAAAGTTAATGGTGAAAATTATGTGAGGCTATACTTCTGCTATTATTGAGCATTGATTTAGTTAAGATATGTATAATTGTAAATATGTTACCTTTGTTACAATTGATTCCAGAATGAGTAAGCATAATTTTCTTCTGGATTTCTCTAAGGAACTGTCAAGGTCTTTATTATTATTTCCTTCTGAATTGTGTTCTTGGACTTTTAGTATGTGTATTCTTTAACTTGTGATGGCTATGCCTATTATGGATGTTATCCCAGTTTGATCACGGGAATGTGGTGATTCTGGCATCAGGATTTCTTAAATTTTTTTGAAAAGAATTACTATCAGAAGAGGTATGGATAGTGAAAGTTCAAACTCAAATGGTATAATGGTTTTCTTTCCTCAGGCAAGTTTGATTAAAGCCAATGAGTTCAATTGAGATATTTTGTTTCCTTGAGCAAATGCAGTCGTAAAGGTCTTTGATTAGCATGATAAGAGAATTTTGAAAGATTGTGTGTTTGAGCTGTTTTAATAGCGTGAAGAAAGGAGCATTTTGTTATGTTATTATTTGATAGTCGAAATCGACTCGGTTGTTTTTATCGGAGTGAACTGGTCAGTTGAAATGTGATTTGAGTTACATGTAGTTAAAGTATCCTAAGTTATGGTAATAAATTTTGTGCATTCACGAGTATATCGATGGATAGTCTGAATGAAGGATTGATATTCTAGAGAGTATGATACCGAGATATACCTATAAGATTTGTTCTAATCTGATGATGTTATTGTGAGTTAAAGCTGTTCTGAATGATATGGCTATCACATTTATGAAAATTTGGATGGTCTATGCATGTTAGCTAAGTTGAAAATAGTTGAAGATATTATTAACCGAAGCTTTGGTTCTGAGTTCAGTTTGAATTGAGTAATGATCAATGATACACTATTGAACGGATTGGAATGTGTTTTATTATGAGAATGTAAAGTGATGGTTCATGTTTTAATACGGTTAATGTCACATTAAAAAAAAATAGTTCGATTAGTGATTTAGAGACGGTCACTTTTATGTTCGTATTGAGAATTTGGTGATATCGTTTGATTGAGACGAAAGGTGTCACATGTTCCCTGATTTTAAGAATTAAAGTATCGAATGTTATAGAAAGATCTGAAGTTAAGATAGTGTTAAAGACTTGAACTATTGAAAGATCGCGAGTAGTTATTAATTAATCTCTAGGAAAGTAGATATAGTTACAAATACTAAATGGAAAAATTCTTTGTTTATTTTGTGAGTGGGTTAAATGATTGATCTTAATTGATGATGATCTGATTTTAGCTAGATTAAAAGCTAAAATGATGTTTTCATTGCAAGATTGAGAATCTCAGAAATGTGCTAATGAATGGTAAGTTAAACAAGTTCAGTATGAGTCGATTTTTTATTCTGAATTTCGAGTCTAACCTGATTGATGTTATTGTTCTGAGATAGAGATTGCATGCAGATGAATTTAGAGCTAATGCATGAAATTTTTGTACGAGGCTCAGTAGTAGCTCGTTGGTTCATTTTGGGAGTAAAAAAATGTGCAGTTATTTGAAATAGATGTTTTGGTGATCAGGTCTGTAACATGATATTTTTGACCTTTTGTAGGTTTGGCTAGCAGAGGATGTTATTCTATACATTGTGGCCATTTCCCCCTCCAGACCTTTCTAAGGAGCCTGATAGACTTTCTTGGCGTCACACTTCGACAGGAGTATTTTCCATTAAAAGCGCTTATAAGATGATAAAGGAGGATTCATGGAATTTTAGAAACAAGATATGAAAGAAGGCATGAAAGCTCTGGGGGCCACAAAGAGCCCGGTTCTTTTTCTGGACTATTCTTAAGCAGAGATTACTCACAAATGCAGAAAAATTCAAGCATGGTTTAGTGGTGGATCCTTCTTGCCCAATTTGTGGTCACGATTTAGAGGATATAATGCATATTAGTAAAGATTGCACAACAGCTAAGGAAGTCTAGAAATATGTCGTTCTGGGTAATCAACTGTTAAATTTTTCTCTAATAATTTGCACAAATGGATTTCTTTTAATTTGTAGTACACTTCAAAGCTTCATGGGGGGAGCCAGTTGGGCTTGTCTCTTCGGTTTACTGGGTTGATGCTTATGGAAGAATTAGAATCTCTTCATCTTTCAAGGGAAAACTTGGAGTTCAACAGAGATAATCAAAGAATAGACTAGTTGGGCTAGACAATTTTCTTCAATTTTTAGAGATGAGTCGATTGAAGGCTATGAATTCTTTCATGGGAAAGAACTGAAAAGGGGTTGGACTTTCATCAATACTGATGATGTTGTTCAAAGGGAATCAGTGAATGCAGCTGTTGGGGGAATTATGCACAATAAGAATGGAGATTGGGTCTTTGGATACAACCAATTCCTAGGAGAATGCTCAGTCTTTGATGCCAAACTTTAGGGCATTCTAGATGGCCTAAAACTCATTCAACGAAGTGGTTATGACAAATAATCTAATCGAATAATTTGGATGTTATTAAAGCCATACATGGAAGTGCTTCGAAGATTTCAAATTCTACTATGATTAGAAGAATACACTGTGTACTATCTTAAGAAGGTCAATTGATATTATGACACATTCTTAGGGAGCATAATCCAAGCACGAATTATTTAGCCAAATTGACCTTTGCAAAAAAGGACGATTTACAATTGTTTGAGACCCTTCCAAGGGAAGCACTAGAGTTTCTTAAAGTAGACAAGGAAAGAAGTATTTGTATTTCTTAATCTTTTTCTATGTAATTTAATATAGTAATGTTTTTATTTCACCAAAAAAAAGTGATGTAAAAAAAATAGCAGCTTAATCCCCCGTTGAATTACTTTCATTATTTTTCTAACCTAGCATCCAAATTGGTTGCTTAGCTAACCAAAATTAACGAAAAAAGAGGGGTTCAAACTTGTGCAGCGTTTTGCTTAAAGTTCTTGGGAGGAATTGAATTTAATTTTTCTATCAACTTAAGGTAACTCTAAATTTTATATCACAAATTATTTTATACTATTTCCTATTTTTATTCTTAAATACATTATTATAATTACATTTGACAAATAATTTGATTACTATTATTTTACTAATATTTTTTGTAGTTTTTTTTAGTGATTATAATGTCAAATCTTGCCAAATTTGAATTTGCCTCCTTAGACATCTCAAGCAAAAAATATTTGTCATGGGTGTTAGATGTTGAAATTCAGCTAGATGCTAAAGGTCTAGGGAATACTATAGTAGTAAATAAAGAAGCATCTAACCAAGACAAGGCAAAAGCAATGATTTTCATCCGTCATCATCTACATGAAGGATTAAAAGTGGAATATCTCTCTGTGAAAGACCCTTTTGAGTTGTGGAAAAATTTGAAAGAGCAATTTGACCATCAGAAAACGGTGATCCTCCCTAAAGCTTGTTATGATTGGATGCACTTACAGTTGAAAGATTTTAAGACTGTAAGTGCGTAACACCCCTTGCCCGTATTCGATGCCGGGACAGGGTTCGAGGCGTTACCAGATGAAAACATAAACATTCATGCAAAGCCGAGCTATAAAATTTCATTCAAATTTAAAAGTTTTCTATTTCATGCAAATTGTCCCTTACAAGGACCTACGAGGCCCAAAACATACGTCGGAAACGACTTGGGACTAAACCGAGAACTTTAGAGAATTTAGAAAATTTTCTTATTTTGGAGAGTCTCACGCCCATGTGGGTAGGCTGAATGGTCACACACGCCCTTGTGGCTTGGGACACACCCATGTCCTCAACCCGTGTAACTCTCTAACTATGACATCATCATCCAAAATAAGGTCACACAGTCAAGTCATACGTCCGTGTGCTTAGGCCATGTGGCGAATTAAATTCCAAAAAATTAAGTACAAACTTCAGATTTCCTGGGCACACGCCCATGTCCTAAGGCTGTGCCCTTCACACGAAAGAGACACATGCCTGTGTGTTTACTACTGGGCATTCTGTTTGCATTAATTAGGGTGTAGGGGACACACGGTCAGACCCCACACCCATGGGGCAAACCGTGTGTCAAACACGGCCTAGATACACGCCCGTGTGTCAACCCGTGTGGACAAATTTGAGGCTATTTTCCAAGCCATTTGTCACCCTCAAGAGTTCACTGTAACACCCCTTACCCGTATTCGACGCTGGGACAGGGTTTGAGGCGTTACCGAACTTAAACAATCACAAACATGCAAAACTGGGTTACAAAATTTCGTCCAAAATTAAAACTTTTCAAACACATGCATATCGTCCCTTATACAGGCCTTCGAAGCCTAAAATATACTTTGGGGTGGTTCGGGACTAAACTGAGAACTTTCGATAAACTTTGGACAACTTAACAAATTTTCTTGCTTTAGAGAGTCACACGCCCGTGTGGGTTAGGCTGTGTGGTCACACACACCCGTGTGGTTTGGGACACGCCCGTGTCCTCAGCCCATGTAACTCTTTGTTTGTGACGTCAGCAAAACAATTTGAACCACACCGCCAGGCCACACACCCGTGTGCTAGGCCATGTCCTGCACACGACCGAGACACATGGTCGTGTCTCTGCCGTTTGGCTAGAACTTAGGCTATTTTCCAACCCTTTTTGTTACCATTAATACCTCACATGCTTAAATACATTATAGACATACACAATGTAGCATCAAGTAAATGTTTAAACATCCTCCATTAAGACTCAATTGTAATATTCATATATCATCATACATGTGTTTTGCTTACTCCTTTTATACCAAGTCTAAACACACCAATTCACAATCAATTGAACTCATTTTATACCAAGTCTAAACACACCAATTCACAATTAATTGAACATGTCATTTTGATTATTACTTATACATTTATACCATGCTTGCCTAAGTCAATCGACACCAATTTCATGTTCAAGAATTATTGACTTATTGCCATATCACACTTTTATTCTTTGATTATGACCACTTCGTTTGGTCATAAGACATTTATCAAGCATACATATCGTAATACTAACCATTCATATCAAACAAATATCATCACATGACCACATCACCAAGCATCAATACATAACTTGGATAAATAGGCTTACAATCCATAACCATCATAAGCCACATCTCATGGCTATATATAATGTACTAATATAAGCCAACATCTTGGCAAAAACGTAAGAACACATATCAATAATTAAGTCCCTATACATGCCACTCACTTGAAGACATTAAGATTCATCAATTCTCCAAAGGAGGTAGCTTGATAGTGTGAGGTTGCCTTCGGCGATCTCCAACCTTGAGCCGACCTGACAACACTAAAGAAATGGAGAGGAGGGAGTAAGCTTAAAGCTTAGTAAGTCCATATGAAAATAATAAGCAAATTATCAACATGATTCCATGGTAATATAACCATAATTATACTTTTACTTATATTCTAGTCATGCTATTTTCTCGAGTCATAGTCACTAAAATATTTATATCTAGATTTTAAAAACTCCAAATTAAGGTTTGTAAATTTTCCCTAAAACTAGACTCCTATATATTTTTACCATAAAATTTCCAGAATTTTTGGTCTAGCCAATAAGTACAATTTATTCTTTAAAGTTACCCCTATTCTGCTGCTTGACAGCTTCGACCTTTCTTCATTAAAAATTGATTATCTCTTAGTACGGGATTCGATTAATGCTTTTGTCTATTTCTATTGAAAATAGACTCATTACAAACTTAGTCATATAAATTCTAAACCATAATCATTTTTGTATAATTTTTAGTGATTTTCCAAAGTTGAGGCAGGGGAGCCCGAATGCACTCTGACTTTGTCTCACAAAAGTTCAAATAATATAAAACTCTTTTGCTTACACCATGTCTTCTATGTGAAACTAGATTTAATAAGCTTTAATATAATATCTTATTAATTCGCTAACTCAATTTCCACAATTTTTGGTGGATTTTCAAGCTCACACAACTGCTAATGTCCAACACTGTCTTAGTGCAATATAATGGTAACTATCATAAGTTCATTTTCAACTAATCATAAACTTACCATTTCATGAATTTCATGTTCAATTTCACAAAGACATAATAACATAACCATAAAGATTATTCATCATTCAAACCCTTTTGGCTTACTTATCCTATAAACATATATACTTGCTCATCATAATCGATCTTTACCAAGGAATTATTCATAAGTTTAGCATACATACCTGTACTCATTGTAGTATATCATATAACCATACCTCTTTAACATGCCCTCCTCGGGACTTTCATCACATTCATTACATTACCCGTTGAACACTCAGAATACTATTGGATATGCAGAAACCTTACACATAAGTGCCACATATACAAACGTAGCCGCAACTACCACATAACATGTAATACATCCAAAATGAACTCAGGCCTCTCAACGAGCTCAGATGTTACATGAAACACATCCATTATGAACTCGGACCACTCAATGAGCTCGGACGATCGCATCCATAATGAACTCGGACCTCTCAGTGAGCTCGGATGCCACATATCTCACGAACCCGAACCACTCAACGAGTTTGGACTTCTTAGTTCCTAGTGACATGTCACTTGTATCCTAAACTATTCCTAAGGTTCAAATAGGATTTTCCTCATTTGCATATAGCATCTCCGTCATACTTTCTCATAATGTCGAGGATAACTACCATAATAACATTATTCATGCTTATGAATTCACCATTCTCATATTCATGAAACAAACATGGCATTGCTCATAATTGCATTTAGGCATTTTTCACATAATACAATCATCATATCAACTATATAAAGATTTACCACACAATGATAACACATCAATTTAAGTTCAAGCATAAAAAATGATATTATTGCATTATTATTGACATATGAACTTACCTCGAATGAGAGCACGACTATATATTCCGATTTAGTCCATAATCTCATTCATTTCCAATCTATGCCCGAATCTCATTTTCCTTGATCTATAATATCATATTTAGCTTACTAATTAGTCACATTATTCATATGGGTCCAAAAAATCATATTTTTACAAATTTACATTTTGACACCTAAACTTTCACATATTTACACTTTTGGCCCAAGGCTCGTAAAATGATTTTTATTCAATCTTCCCATTCTATAGGCCTAGCTGAACCATTTTCATAACTATAGAAAATTACAATTCTCATCATAACACCATTTTATACCATTTTTACAACTTTTGCAAAACGGTCCTTTCAGACGTTTTCGTCAAAAATCGCTTAGTAAAAGTTGTTTATTTAACACCCAACACTCATTTTCTACCATTAGACATCAAAATACAAGCATATCACTCATGGGTGAATTTTTAAACATAAACCCTAGCTCAAAATAATGGTAGAAATGAGTAGATCATGTTTTTGGGACTTCAAAAATGCTTAGAACGTTAAAAATGGGGCTCGAGAGTACTTACTATTGAGCTTGAAAGCTTGAAAACCCTAACCATGGCTTCCTCCTTGCTACATTCGGCCAAACAAGAAGATGGACAAGGGTTTTTGACTTGATTTTTTCCTTTTTAATCTTTTAATTACAAAAAGACTAAAATGTCTTTTTTACTATTCTTTCAAATTTTTAACATACAAGCCCATTTTTGTCCAAATTTTTAGAACTTAGTCAAATTACTCTTTAAGAACCTCTAATTAATAATTCAATTCAATTTCATGCTTGAAGCTTCTGGAACTCAAGTTTTACAATTTATTCAATTTAGTCCTTAAAGTCAAATCAAGCACCTTAGACATAAAATTTCTTCATGAATTTTTTACACAAGAATATAAACATGTCATAGGCCTCATAATAATCATAAAATAATTATTTCTAATTCAAATTTGTGGTCTCAAAACTACTGTTCCGACTAGGCCCTAATTTGGGATGTTACATTCATTCACTCATACATCTTTTATGGCATGCAACATAGTATATTTAGTCACCCTCAACACTCATAAACATGATGAACCCATGCCTTTGATATGTCAATTATGTCACCTAACCAAAACATCATGCTTTCATATGGCATTCCACACCAATTTCATATTCATTCATCATGCTAAATCAACTTTCAATTTACTCAATTATACCATAGTCTTAGTCATACTTATTAATCATGATTCGTTCATTTAGCACATGTGTCATTCACCACATAACTCATCCACAAACAATCACATCAAGCACAATACATTGCATGCATGCATAATTAATTAGGGTTACAACCCAAATAATCAATATGAACCATATCACATGGCCATATACAAAATGAATCAAATATTTCCATAAGCTAACACATTTGACTAGACCAATATGACATATAACCAAAAGACCGAATCCCTATACATGCCATACTCAAAATGTTGAGACTAACTATACCCAAATGTCTAGTTGATAGTGTGATCGAGCCTCCGACGTTCTTCGATCCCTGAGCTAGCTTGGCGACACTATAAGAAAATGGAAAGGAGAGGGGAGTAAGCATAAAGCTTAGTAAGTTCACATGAAAATAAATAGCAACATGATCATTAATATATATACCAATAACATAACAAAGTTTACTTAGGTGTTATCCTAAATTCATAGGCATAACTCAAATTTGTAGACATAACTTACACATTTTCAATCTTACCAAAAATTTATCACATACCGAGCTCATACATATGATTTTTTCGTACATACCTGTACCAACTCGAATCACACTATCATACTTCCTCATCATTGACTTACTTGCTGATTAACTCACAAGTTTACCCGTTGAACACTCAGAATACTATTGGATACGCGAAAGATTTGCACATAATGCTTCAAACGTAGCCACATGCTACCTCATATCACAATCACACATTGCTCGCTCTCTAGCTAATCAAGGGCTTGCTCACACAAGCTAACAGCCAGGACGTAACTACTCAGGCTGCTCACACAAGCTGATAGGTACCGCAACACATATTGGGCTACCCGGTAGAACGTACAAGACTAGCACCTGGATTCACATAATCACATATACACATAATCTCATGAGCTCATAATCACATAGTTCCTAGTGACATGTCACATTGTATTCTACATTATTCCTAAGGTTCAAACGGGATTTTCTCGATAACGCATATTCGTCGAACTCGTTCACAAGTCATTCTCATTGACCATAATATCATTCATACACTTATTATAATAATTAAACATAGAAATTTATACATACATTAATAAAATATTAAAACATGATGCAACATTGCATTATTTACATATGAACTTATCTCGGTAGAAAATATGGACAATTAACTCGATTTAGTCCAAAATCTTGTTCTTTCCTCGATCTAGGTCTGGACTCCGTTTTTCTTGATCTATAATAGAAAATTTAGCTCATTCAATCATTACATTATTCAAATAAGTCCAAAAACTATATTTAGGAAAAATTATAGTTTTACCCCTAAACTTTCACATATTTACAAATTAGTCCTTAGGCTCGTAAAATAAAATGTGTCCATTTTCTTCATTACCCAAGCCTAGCCGACCTTAACACATGCTTATAGTAGCCCACATTTACCATTAAATCATACATCTTACTACTCATTTTACAAACTTTACATTTAAGCCCTTTTTAGCCATTTTCACTAGAAATCACTTAGTAATGTTTATCACACATCACACATTCATATTCTTCCATTAAACATCAAAATGCATGCATGTCATACATGGGTCAAATTTAAAACATGAACGCTACTTCAAAATATGGCTAGAAATAGGTAAATCGGTTGACGAGGGTTTAAAAAATGTAAAGAGTACTAAAAATGGGGCTAGGATGCACTTACTATTGAGCTTGAAAGTTGAAGAAACCCTAGCTATGGAACCCTTAGAAATTTCGGTACACATGAAGAAGGTGGACACCAATTTTTGACTTATTTTCCCATTTTATTCTTTTATTAACCAAATGACAAAAATGCCCTTAAAGCCTTTCTTTCAAAATTTTCCTACTCATGCTCATTTTTGTCCAAAATTTTAGAACTTGGTCAAATTGCTATTTAAGGACCTCTAATTAATAATCCAATGCAATTTCATGCTTGTAGCTTCTAGAATACATATTTTGCAACTTATTCAATTTAGTCCCTAACTTCAAATTGGACACTTTATCAATGAAATTTCTTCATGAAATTTTCACACAAGTATGCAATCATACCATAGACCTCCTAATAATCATAAAATATTTATTTCTACTTTAAATTTGTGGTCTCAAAACCACAGTTCCGACTAGACCCTAATTCAGGATGTTACAAACTGAATACAATTCATAACTTTTCAAAATTAGTTCACAACTGAAATTATGTGGAGAGAACATAACTAATAAAGACTTGTTAGAGAAAACCTTTTCAACCTTTCATGCTACTAATGTACTCCTGCAGCAGTAATACCGTGAAATAGGTTTTAAAAAATATTTTGAATTGATTTCATGCATTTTAGTGGTTGAACAAAATAATGAGTTGTTGATGAAAAACCATGGAATTTGTCCCACTGGTACTACACCACTCCCTGAAGTGAATGCTACAGTACATAATAAATATGGAAATGAAAAATATAAAGGTCGAGATCATGGTCATGGTTATGGACATAGTGGGAGATGTGGTTGAGGACGTACTAGTAACCGCTACCATGGTGTTCATAATAGTGACATTTCTAACTACTGAAAAAAGAATAGAAATGAAGGACAAGAAAGAGGTAGTCAAAATAATCCTTCAAAGATTATGGAGAATTTATGTTATTGATGTGGTATGATGGGGCATTAGGCACGTACCTATCATACACTTGAACATTTAGTGAAACCTTATCAAGCATCTATTAAAGGGAAGAAAAATAATATCAAGACAAATTTTATATCCAAAAATGATGAAATGGAGGCAAAAGAGGAGGGTGATGTAATTCATGGCCTTAATGATATAACTCACCTTGATGTGACAGGTTTCTTTGAGACTTATTAGAAAAGTTGATGTTATTTTAGCATTTTATGTTGTTTTTAAGTATGTTTTGTTTTCTTGCACAAAGAATAAGTGGTGTTATTTTGGCATATTTATGTTATTTTAAATATGTTTATTTTCTTGATTCAAAAAATAAAAAAAAGTATCTTTATTTTTTTATTTTTTTATTTTGTAAGTTATACATATTTAATAAATATTTGCAACATTTCTAATGTTATATTTTATTTATTTTTAAGAAGAATATGAACGATCAACAAAATTTTGTTGGATCCAAAATCAATGAAGACATATGTCTTGCTGATAGTGCTGCAACACATACGATACTCAAAGAAAAAAATAATTTTCTCATTTAACAATTAGTGATGCTCATATTAATACAATCTCGGGTAGTTCAAAACTTATTGAAGACTCCAGAGGAGCAATTATATTATTACATAAAGGTACAAAATTTGTCATTGATGATGCTTAATTTTCCATTAAGTTTCAAAGAAATTTATTGAGTTTTAAAGATACTCGTATTAATGGATATCATATTGAGACTATGAATGAGAAAAATATTGAATATCTATATATTACAAATGTTGAATGAGGAAAGAAATATGTTTGAAAAGACTACCTGCTTTTTCATTAGGTTTATATTATACACATATTAGTACAATTGAGGCACATGTTACTACAAACTAGAAGTTTGTAGAACTATATGCTTTTACTATTTGGCATGACTGGTTAGGCCATCTCAGATCTATTATGATGTAAAAAATATTTGAGAATTCAATTGGGCACCCATTAAAGAACCAGAAGATTCTAGAATTCAAAGATTTCTTTTGTGATGCTTGTTCTCCAGGTAAACTGATTATTAGACTATCACCAGCTAAAGTTGAGATTGAATATCCTGCATTTTTGGAACATATTCAAGTTGATATATGTGGGCCTATTCATCCACCATGTGGACCATTTAGATATATTATGGTTTGATAGATGCATCTAGTAGATGGTCACATGTATGTTTATTATCGACTCACAACCTAGCGTGTGGGACTACTTGCTTAAATAATTCGATTAAGAGCACCATTTCTAGATTATGCAATAAAAACTATCCATCTTGATAGTGCTGGTGAGTTTACATCTCAAGCTTTCAGTGATTATTGCATGTCAATTGGGATAAAAGTTGAACATCTTGTAGCTCATGTTCACATGCAAAACAGTTTAGAGAATCGTTTATCAAATGCCTCCAACTAATAGCTAGGCCAGTGCTTATGAGAACAAAACTCCCTGTTATAGCTTGGGGATATGCTATTTTGCATGCAGCAGTACTTATGCGCATTAGGCCAATAAGTTATAATAAATACTCCCTATTGCAATTGACTTTTGGTCAGGAGCCAAATATTTCCCATCTTAAAATTTTTGGATGTGCAGTATATGTTCCAATTGTTCCACCACAACAAACAAAGATGGGTCCTTAGAAGAGGTTGGGAATATATGTTGGTTATGAATCTCCTTCTATAATTAAGTATGCTGAACCATTAACTGGAGATGTATTTACTGCACAATTTGTTGATTGTCATTTTAATGAAACAATATTCCCAACATTAGGGGGAGAGAAAATACTACTGGTAAAAGAAATTACATGGAATGGATCATCATTATCTCAATTAGATCCTCGTACAAGTTAATGTGAACAAGAAGTTCAAATGATCATACATTTGCAAAACATCGCCAATCAACTGCCAGATTCATTTACCAACCTAAAGAGAATTACAAAAGCTTACATACCTGCTGAAAATACTCCAATACAAATTGATATCCCAATAGGGCAAACTACTAGTGCAAAAGAAAGTAATCCATTTTTGAAGCGTGGAAGATCAGTTGGTTCCAAAGATAAAAATCCTCGTAAAAGAAAAAGAGCAAATATTCAAGGCGATTATATTATAGAGACAAGTTCCCAAGAAGGGTCCAAAGATATAACTAATCATAATCATAAAACCCCAGAAGAGATTCAGGTACCTGAAAATGATGATAACGAAGAGATCTCAATAAGTTATGTTACTCTAGGGAAAAGATAGAACCGAAAAAATATATTAAACGACAAAAATTTCATATATAATGTTGCTATTGAAGTGCAAAAACAAATTGATAATCCTAAGCCTAAATCTATTGAGAAATGTAGAAATAGAAAAGTGATCGGCTGTTTAACGTCACAACAATAATGTGCAAGCGTACACCATCAATGCAAGTATAGTAGACAAATATGAGTCTGTCGAATATCGATCCCACAAGGATGGTAGTCTTTTATCTATTAATATCGGTGCAATAACTAGATATAAATGAGATTAATTGTGAGAATAGTTGTCTATGCAATAACTTGAAAATAATAAAATAAAATATGATAATGATAAACTAGGATCACCAACATGAATTTTTAGCAGAATACTAAGTGCTCACAAGGTATAAAAGGTAGGTGATTGTCGAGGTAATAAAATTAAATGTATATCTTACCCAACGTCACTCCTACATTTAATCTGAGACTTAAACATGCATACTAACCTCACCTTCTGATGATGGCAATACGACACTATTAAGAACAAGTGGACTAAATTCCTTTAATCCTCACTCAACTTCCGTTGTAGTGCTTGTTGGCTCAAACTGTCACTACACTTTCTAGTATCAGTTACTGCAATAAGACTTCTGTGTTAAAAAACATTCAAACCCCAAGATTAAAAAATAAAAGGAAGATTGAATAAGATAACATTTAATCAAGAATTTATGTGTACTTCCATAAAAATAGAAAACAAAGAATAACCACCAGTATTTAGAAAGAAATAAGAAAGAATCGAGTGGAGAATACTATCCCTAGACAACTCGACTGAATCTCTCTATTCCCTCTTGTCTCGCACTTAGGTTTCCTCGTCAGAAGTTAGTTTGCATTTGGTTTTCACGTTGGCTCACCCGTGAGAGGATTAAGCTGCCATGGCCGCAAGCTTCAAGGTAGGATGAAGAAGATGATTATTCAGAAAAAAAAGCTAACTTTTCTTCTCACGTCCACCTTTTATATCCTCCTCTAATAGTACAGGTGTCATTTCCTCAAAATTATTATGTCCTTGTACGTATAGGTTGGTTATACCAGACTAGACAGCTCACGTAATTTTTGTTCTTATCTGGATAACTGTCAGGTGTAGTGACAATTCTAGATGCAATATGATATTAACTTATGCAGTGACATTAATGCAAAAAAGATAGCAAAATTAAGGATAAGATAGGCTAGGATTCACTGAGTTATAAAATGCAATTTACTAAACTGAAAATGCTAAAATGTATGTTAAGGATAACTAAATGGGAACAATTTAACCAATAAGTAAAGGGAAAAACCTATGTTCTTTCTAGTGCTATCACACCCCCAAACTTGAGCTTTTACTTGTCCTTAAGTAAAATAGAAACTAGCAAGGCTAAAGAAATGTTTACTAAGGCAAATGATCATTCTAGAAATTTCTTTCTCATTTTCAGCAACTTCTTCTTTTTCAGCAACAACTTCCTCTTCTGTAGCAGCAACTTCCTTCTCAACAACAGTGTCCTCTTGATCAGCAAAAATACCATCCTCAAACAAGAAATCAATCTTTCGCAGGCATACTTCAATGTCCCTAGATTCCTCATTTTTCTCATTATCAGTGACCTGCATAATGGGTGAAGATGCCACTGATCTATCTCGGTCTTCCAAGTCATCATCCAAGGAAGAGAGGTCATAATGTCGAATGATTGGTGGAAACAATGGGAATGTCAGTAGTGGCGATGGGCTCAGTTGGCCTAATGTGGCTACAATAGAACTATTTTAGGCTCTGGTATAAGCATAAAACAAATTCTGGGATTTCTCCTTGTCTTCTATTGTAGTGACAAGCCTGATCTGCCTGTTGTTGATGGAACTTACCATTTTTTTTACATCCTTCAGTTTGTGTCATAATGATGTCTCTACATTCAGACTTGTTCCATTGTTGTCGGCTTTGGCCTTGCCCTTTCTTGTCTTGCTGGTTTCCACCTCCTTCAGTATCAACATGTCCTTTCTACGAGCCATTCTTTCTACAGAGGCTTCATTGATTGGGCCATTATTCTCCAAGACTTCCTTACCAATACGGGGTACAATTCCTCTTTGCTGGCACAATAACATCACTAGTGATGGGAAAACCAAGATCCTAGTTTACCTTGTGGCATAGGCAGCAATTTCTTAGTCAAGTATTGTGCCTACATCAATTTTTCTGCCTTTGATGATAGAATGTATCAGACACATTCTGTCGAGGGTAACTATGGTGCTGTGAGTAAAGGGCTTTAGTCTACAATTGACAAAATGAAACCAAATTTTTCCTTGTAGTGCTGGGAAGCGACGGTGCACCATATAGTTATTTTGATGGGAACTTGTCCACACTGCTCCCTCGACACACAAGTCTCTCACCAACAGGTCCCGTTTTTCATCTGTGATGTCATCAATGAACTCGGAGTGTTCGTCGACATCGACCTTAGTGTTGTACAGCTCGTTGATTTTTTCAGTGCCCCATGGTATTAAACCCTCTCGAACGAAAATGAACTCTAACTCATGATCGTAGAGATTAGATTAAAACTCATGTACCAGTAAAGGAGAGTAGCTTCCAGGATGGGTGCAAAAAGTTTCCCACTTTAACTTTGAGATGGTTTTGAAGACTTGCTTACCCAAGTCTTGTTGTGGCAAAAGGGAAATACCCTATTCGGGATGGAAGTTTCGATTTAACATGTTGTCTTGAAATCATTCATTTGCCACTCTATTCAAAAAGATTACTGGCTCCTTTGTCTACACTGGTCTTGGGAATTTTGATTCACGGGCTGTGGTAGCAGAAGACGCATGTTCTCCAGCAGATTTGTTGGCTTTCTTAACTGAGCCTATTGTTTTGACCATCTTTTGTTGAGGGAGAACGATTTAAATTCAAAAAGATATGATCTTAAGAAGAGAAAAGAAATAAAAATGGTTGCTTGAATGCGTTATAGTCGGTATAGTGGGAGAGGATTTATAATGAGTGAAAGAGGAAGATGGAGAGGTGTGTTGTTTTGTAGAGAGATATAAGGTTGGCGGGAATAGTTGTGGCCAATAGGAATTGTGTCCGCTTAGAAGGATCAAACAGCTGAGTGATTTTTGATCCAACGGTAAAATCTGAATTTCCCTGAATTCTGATGAGATATAAATGGTAATGTAGAATTTTGGAATGCGTTGACAGTAAGATTTCAATGCGTCAACAATGGTACCTAATTATTTTGTAAAAAAAAAAGGAAAACAAATTTTAACAAAACATAAATAAAATAAACTAAAATTATGTAGTAATTAAAAATTAAAACTTTCTGACCAATTTAATGGTTTCTGTCTGTTTTTTATCATTGTTGCCAAAATAGGGTTTCAACCTCTATCCATTTACTTTGAAATGGTGTCCATCACGTAAACCCCGAATTGTAACTACACTATGAGGAAATACGGTGACAACTTCAAAAGGTCTAGACCAACATGAATGCAATTTACCTGGGTGTAATTTTAGTCAAGAGTTGAATAATAAAACCTGTTGACCCGCGATAAATTATCGTTGCAAAATAATCTTGTCATGCCATCGTTTGGTCTTTTCCTTGTAAATTACAGTGTTTTATAAGCATTTCTCCCAATTTCCTCTAGTTCAGTGATACCCAACAGTCTTTTCTTTTTAGTTGCTTGATAGTCCATGTTCACTTGCTTAATTTCCCATATTGATTTGTGTTCTAGTTTAACTAGCAAGTGACATGCTTTCCCAAAAACCAATTGATGCTTTGACATCCCTAATGGAGTTTTGTATGCTGTCCACAATACCCATAAAGCGTCATCCAATCGAAAAGACCAATCTTTTCTCGAAGGGTTTACAACCTTCTCAAGAATGTTCCTAATTTGTCGATTCGATACTTCGGCTTGTCCATTGGTTTGCGGATGATTAGTAGTAGCCATTCTATGACTAACTTCATATCTCTTTAGTGCGGTTTCCACTTGGTTGCAATGAAAGCGTGTACCCTGATCAATAATCAATACCTTTGCATCAATGCCAAAGCAGGTGAGTATATGCTTGAGAAAAAAATTTAGCACTGTCTTTGCATCATTCTTTGGAACTGCAATAGCTTCAACCCACTTCGAGACATGGTCAACAGCTACTAATATATAAAGATTTCCAAGTGAATTCAAAAACGGTCCTATGAAATCCATACCCCAAACATCAAATAATTCAACCTCCACAATTGGCTGCTGCAACATTTTATTGTGTCAGGATATAGAACTGGTGCGCTGGCACCTATCATATTGATTCAAAAAATTATGGGCATCTTTGAATAATGTTGGCCAATAGAATCCTGATTGGAAAACTTTAGTTGCAGTTCTCATACCACCGAAATGACCTCCATAAGGAGCATCATGACAATGCTTCAGGATTAAAAGCATCTCCTTTTTTGAAACACAACGTCGAATGATGTTGTTATTGCATACCTTGAATAAATACGGCTCGTTCCAATGATACTTCACTACATCACAAAGAAATCTTTCTTTTTTATGGTCTGTGACACCCAATGGGTGTTTTCCACATACAAGATAATTAACAAAATCCGCATACCAAGGAGTTGCATCTACAATAAATAACTTCTCATTTGGGAATGCGTCGATAATTTGAAGTATGTTTCTGTCTTCACTACCAACTTCTAATCGAGACAAATGGTCTGTAACTTGATTCTTTGAACCCTTACGGTCTTTTATCTCGATGTTAAATTCTTGCAACAGTAATATCCAATGTATCAGTCTTGGTTTGGCATCCTTTTTAGCAAAGAGATATCTCAACACTGAATGATCAGTGAATACAGTAACTTTTTCCCTGACAATATAGGAACAAAACTTGTCAAAAGTAAAGACTACAACCAACAATTCTTTCTCTGTAGTGGTATAATTAAGTTAAGCCCCTGTAAAAGTTTTGCTAGCATAATAGATGGCATGAAATATTTTTCCCTTTCGTCGTCCTAGAACCACACCCACAGCAAAGTTGCTTGCATCTCACATAACTTTAAAAGGTTGAGACCAATCGGCTGCAATGGCAATGGGTGCATTCACTAGCTTCTTTTTTAACTGAATAAAGGCATCCAAACATGCATCGTCAAAGAAGAATTTTCGATTCTATTCCAACAATGAGCACAAGGGCTTTGCAATTTTAAAAAAATCTCTAATAAACCTTCGGTAAAACCCCACATGTTTAAGAAAATTACGAATACCTTTCACGTTTGTTGGTGGAAGTAATTTCTCAATGATTTCCACCTTAGCTTTGTTTACTTGAATGCCTTGACTAGAGATGCGGTGTCCTAACACAATCCCTTCAGTTTCCATGAAATGACATTTTTCCAAATTCAGGACAAGATGTGTGTCCTCACATCACTTCAGTAATTTATCCAAATTGTCAGCTCAATGATCAAAATCATTCCCATAGACTGAGAAATTATCCATAAGCACCTCTAAAGAATGTTCGATCATATATGAGAATATTGCTATCATGCACCATTTGAAAAGTGGCTGGTGCGTTGCAAAGACCGAAAGGCATATGATGAAAAGCGAAAGTACCAAAGGGGTGGGTGAAGGTTGTCTTCTCCTGATCCTCCGGTGCAATAGCAATTTGATTGTACCCAGGATAGCCATTTAAAAAGTAATAATAGGCCTTTCCAGCAAGTCGATCCAACATTTGGTCAATAAAAAGGAGTGGGAAGTGATCCTTCTTTGTGGCCACATTCAATTTGTGATAATCCATACAAACTCGCCATCTCATGGGAATGTGTGTAGGAATTAATTCGTCCTTATCGTTGCGAACCATAGTGATGCCACTTTTTTTAGGCACGCATTGCACTGGACTTATCTAATTGCTATCAGGAATCGGGTAAATAATTCCAACATCAAGCCATTTTATGACTTCCTTCTTGACAACCTCCTTCATCTTTTCGTTTAATCTTATTTCCTATTCAATCGATTGCTTGCCTTCATCTTCTAACTTTATTTTGTGCATGCAAAAAGAAAAACTAATACCTTGAATATCAGTAATACTCCAAGTAATAGTTCATTTGTGTTGCTTGAGAATATGAGCCAATTTCTCTTCTTATGTTACATCCGGTGTTGCGGAGAAAATAATTGGGAGAGTTTTGTGACCACCCAGAAAGACATATTTAAAATGAGGAGGTAATGGTTTTAATTCCAGACTAGGAGCTTATTCAATAGATAGTTTGAAAATTTGGGTTGTTCTGTTGGCTAGGTCTAAGGATTCGATCTGCCATCCATGCTCGAGTTCAAGATTATTAGTTTCAACCATGCTGTCACAATTGTTTAAGGATTGAACATCAGATGTCATTGCAAACTCTCTAGAAAGTATGGTGCTTTGGACATTGAATTCTTCCTCAATTAGATCATCTAGCACATCGATAGTGTGGCATTCTTCTTTGTCCTTGGATTGAATAGATTCAAAAACACTGAAGGTGACTTGCTCATCATTAAGTCGCATGGTTAGTTCACCTTTATAAACATCAATAAGAGTTCAGCCGGTGGCTAAAAATGGTCATCCCAAGATTATGAGAACCTCCTTGCCTGATTCGTAGTCAAGTATGATAAAATCAGCTGGAAAAAAAATTTATCCACACAAACTAAGACGTCTTTTATTTGCCTTTCAAGTTGAGCCAATGATCGATCGGCTAGTTGTAATGTCACTGCAGTAGATTTCATATGACCAATTCCCAACTTTTTAAAAGTAGATAGTGGCATCAAGTTAATGCTAGCTCCCAAGTCGCATAAACCCTTACCCAAATAATGATTGCCAATTGAACAGGGGATGGTATAGCTCCCAAGATCTTTCAATTTAGGGGGCAACTTTTTTGTCAAAACAGCACTACAATCTTCTTTATAGTTTCAATATGAATGAGCTTCTTCTTATTGGACAAGAAGTCTTTCATAAGTTTCCCATAACTTGAAATTTGTACCAGAGCATCCACTAAAGGAATGTTGATCTGCAATGGCTTGAGTGTGTCCAAGAACTGCTGATACTGATTGTCATGCTCATTCTTCCTGAATCTTTATGGGAAGGGTAAAGGTAGAGATACATCTGCTTGAACTGTCACCTTTGTTTGTGTCGACAATTTCGACAGTCGAACATTAGGCATATGAGTGACATTTGTGGAACTTCTTTGTCTGATGCGTTGACAAACTCTTCAGATTCAACCTTCTCACCAATGATCACTATATCCGTATCTTGAGGTGCTACAGTAGAGTCTATAAATGGTTTGCCAGTTTGTTTACCACTCCTAAGAGTGATAGCCTTACAATATTCTTTCCCTCTCGGACTAGGATTTTTCGTGTCACTAGGTAATGAGCCTAGTGGTCGAGTATTTAGATTGGAAGCAAGCTGTCCTAATTGTGCCTCCAATGCTCAAATGGACGATGAATTCCCCTGTACAATACATTCCGTATGAGTAATATGCTCCCAAATTAATGCCTCAAGAGTTGCTAACGAGTTAGAACTAGAAGCTTGAGTGTATGGTTATTGTCGGTGTCCTTGAACATGCTGATTCGGTATTGAAGAGTGTTGTGGATGCATCAAATTTTGGTGTGGATGTGTTTGGCCTTATTGTGGATGCATCTGAGTATGCTGATTGTAGTTCTGCTGTTGTTGATTGTAATTCCCTTGTCTAGGATTATAATTTCCCTGAGTAGATGTAGATGTATTTCCATATCTGAATGTCGTAGCATTTTTCCATCATTCTAAGTTCCCTAAAACTGTTGGTTGCATGCAGAGTTGTTGTAAGAGTTATAATCAGAATTATTGCGGATGTTACTAATATAACATGCATTCTTTGTATGTTGTGGACAATCTTCATAGCTATAGTTGTCACTACAAATCTCACAACAAAAAGTAGGAACATCAACTTGCTGAGCAACTTGTATAAGTGCAACGCCACTCGTCCCTTGCATATTTTTAATCATGTTTGTGTGAGAAGAAACTCAAGCACTTAAGGCGGTTATTGCATGCAAATCAACAACTCTTGGAGTAGTTTTTCCTTGTACAGCTTTGGAGATAGGGTATTGATAATCATTTTGAGTAATTCTCTCAAGAATTCTCACATCATCATTATAAGTACAATCTAGCAGAGGTCCATTGGATAATACATCAACAAGATTCCTTGTATGTGAATTCAACCCATTATGGAAAATCTCAATTTGTGTTTTTGGTTGAATGTCGTGCATGAGACAATACCAAAGTAAGGATTTATAACGTTCCCATATGGTGTGAATATTTTCATCATCCAACTGATTATAAGCAGTAATATCATTTCGAAGACGAGCATTCTTGGTTGACGGGTTAAATCGTAAAACAAATTGTGTTGCTAGTGCATCTCAAAAAGTAATTGATCCAGCAAGTAATCTAAAAAAAGGAAGTGCGGGCTCTTCCCTGTAATGAATAAGGAAATAATTGCATCTTCAAGGTATCATTAGGAACGCCTTGTTGACTAAAAGAGTCACAGATTAATAAAAAGGATTTAAGATGTTCTCTTGCATCTTCGTATGGCAATCCAACATATTATCCATTAGAATTTAGCATTTGAAACATTACTGGCTTGAGTTTAAAATTCCCATATTGGATTGCTGGCCTAACAACTCTTGGTTGTAAATCATCCAAGACAGGTACTACAAAATCTCGTATAGTCCTATTTTGTATGCGAGCATCTTGTGGCAACAATAGGTTATTAACATTTTGTTGTTGCATCGGGGGTATGGCTGCATTGTTCCCTAGTAGAGCCATATTTCTTTATTCTCGAAGTCTACTCTGAACAGTCCTTTCAATTTCTGGATCAAAATCAGCAAGAAAATCCAAATTGCTCTGGGTCATAAAACACCTAAAATGAAGTTAAAGAAATAACAACAAAGAAAAACTAGTTAGTGAATACTAAATATTATATAGGGAAAATAAAGTGTAAAAACACACAAAAACAAAAACAAACATCAAACAAACGCGTCCCTAGCAACGACGCCAAAAACTTGATCGGTTGTTTAACGTCACAACAATAATGTACAAGCGTACATTATCAAAGCAAGTATAGTAGACAAATGTGGGTCTGTTGGATATCGATCCCACAGGGATGGTAGTCTTTTGTCTATTAATGTTTGTGCAATAACTAGATATAAATGATACAAATTGTGAGAATAGTTGTTGATACAATAACTTGAAAATAATAAAATAAAATATGATAATGATAAACTAGGATCACCTACATGAATCTTCAGTAGAATACTAAGTGCTTACAAGTTATAAAAGATAGGTAATTGTCGAGGCAATAAAATTCAATGTATATCTCACCCAGCATCACTCTTTTATTTAATCTGAGACTTAAACATGCATACTAACCTCACCTTTCGATGATGGCAATATGGCACTATTAAGAACAAGTGGACTAAATTCCTCTAATCTTCACTCAACTTCCGTTGTAGTGCTTGTTGGCTCAAATTGTCACTACACTTTCCAGTGTCAATGACTACAATAACACTTTCGTGTTAAAAAATATTCAAACAATAAAAGCAAGACTGAATAAGATAACATTTAACCAAGAATTTATGTGTACTTCCATACAAATAGAAAACAGATAATAATCACCAGCATTTAGAAAGAAATAATAAAGAATCGAGTGGAGAATACTATCCCTAGACAACTCGACTAAATCACTCTATTCCCTCTTGTCTCGCACTTAGGCCTCCTCATCAGAAGCTAGTCTATATCTGGTTTTCATGTTGGCTCACACGTGAGAGGCTTAAGCTGCCATGGCCGCAAGCTTCAAGGTAGTATGAAGAAGATGATGATTTGGAAAAAGCTAAATTTCCTTCTCACGTCCACCTTTTATGTCCTCCTCTAATAGTACAAATGTCCTTTCCTCAAAATTATTATGTCCATGTACATACAAGTTGGTTATACCAGACTGGATAGCTCACACAATTTTAGTTCTTTTCTAGACAACTGTCAGGGGCAGTGACAATCAAGACGCAATCTGGAATTAACTCATGCAGTGTCATTAATGCAAAAATATAGAAAAAATTAAGGATGAGATAGGCTAGGATTCACTGAGTTATAAAATGCAATTTACTAAACTGAAAATGCTAAAATGTTTGCTAAGGATAACTAAATGGGAACAATTTAACCAATAAGTAAGGGGGAAAACCTATGTTCTTTCTAGTGCTATAAAAAAGATTGGCCAAAATGGAAAGATACAATTCAAGCAGAATTGAATTCGCTTCCTAAACGTGAGGTTTTTGGACCTGTAGTCCAAACACCTAAAGGTGTAAAGCCGGTAGGATATAAATGAGTATTTGTCCAAAAACGAAATGAAAAAAATAAAGTCGTAAGATATAAAGCATGACTTGTAGCACAAGGATTTTCGCAAAGGCCTGTCATTGGTTATGAAGAGGCATATTCTCTTGTGGTGAATGCAATCACGTTTAAGTATCTTATTAGTCTGGCAGTACGTGAAAAACTTGGCATACATGTAATGCATGTTGTTACAGTTACATGCATGTTGTTACAGCCTATTTGTATGGTACACTTGATAGTGAAATTTATATGAAAATCCCTGAAAGATTTAAAATGCTAGACGGATATAAAGTTTCTTGGGAAAATTGCTCGATTAGATTAAAGAAAAGTTTATATGGATTAAAACAATATGGACGTATATGGTACAATCGTCTTAGTTAATACTCGTTAAAAGAAAGTGACAAAAATGATCCTATTTGTCCATGTGTCTTTATAAAAAGGTTTGGATCAGATTTTGTGATAATTATTGTTTATTTTGATGATCTAAATATTATTGGAACTCTTGAAGAGCTCTAAAATACAATAAATTGTGTAAAAAAGGAATTTGAGATGAAAGATCTTGGAAAAAATAAAGTTTTGTCTTGGCTTACAGATCGAGCATTTAAAAGATGGAATTCATGTTCATCAATCAACTTATACGAAAAGATATTAAAGAAATTTTACATGGATAAAGCACACCCATTAAGTACTCCGATGGTTCTATGATCATTAGATGTGAATAAAGATCAATTTTGTCATTGCAAGGATGATGAAGAGTTTCTTGGTCCTTAAGTACCATATTTAAGTGCCGTAGGGGCATTGATGTATCTTGTAAACAACACAAGACCTGATATAGCTTTCACTGTAAACTTGTTAGCAAGATTTAGTTCTTATCCAATACATAGACATTGGAATGGAATTAAACATGTATTTAGATATCTCAAAGGGACTATTGATATGGGGTTATTTTATTCAAATGATTCAAAATCCCTATTAGTCAGCTATGATGATGCTGGATACTTATCGGATCCACATTAAGGTCGATCTCAAACAAGATATTTATTTACATGTAGGGGTACTGCCATATCATTGCAATGCATGAGGCAAGTCGAGAGTGTGTTTGGCTAAGGTTATTAACCCAACATATCTAGAAGATATGTAATTTGCCTTTACAGGAAAAGATGCTAACTATGTTATACAAAGATAATGCAACATGTATAGCTCAATTGAAGTGTGGTTATATCAAAGATGATAGAACGAAACATATTTTGCCAAAATTAATCTTCACCCATGATCTTGAGAAAAGAGGTAATATAAATGTTCAACAAATTTGTTCTAGTGAGAATTTAGTAGATCTTTTTACTAAGGCATTGCCAACTTCAACATTTGAAAGACTACTACACAGGATTGGAATGCATCAACTCAAAGATGTAATGTAATGTTACCATCAGGGAGAGTCTAAAAATAAGTTGTACCTTTTCATTTAACCAAGGTTTTTGTAACACCCCAAATTTTGGGGTTAGAAGTTTTGAGTTTTGTAGTTAGGGTCAGTGAGAAGGGTGCACTATTGCGTTTAGTTGCACGTATAAGTGACAGAATAGGTCTGCTAGTCTGGTGGTTGAGTGAGTCTTAGTGAACCTCTAAGTTCTGGGTTTGAGCCCTTGTGTGTCTGTTTCGGGTGATATATTTTTATTTTGTTAAATAATGGAATTGTTTGGTTTTAAAATATAGTTATTAGCTTTATTATTATGTTTATTTTTATTTTTATTTTCATTTTATTGTACTCTCTAGGCGTTCTCTTTTTTTTTCTTTTTGTTTGTTTGTTTCTTTTCTTTTCTTTTCTAAAAATGGTGGGGGTTGTGGCTTCTGGAGAGCTTCGATTTCTTGGTCATCGAGTCAGGTTCTGGATGTATCTGATCGTGATTCAGGTGTGGGATTTGAACCTTATCTATTTTATTTTATTTTGTGAACTATTATTTCGGCATTTCTTGAATGTGCGCTAACCCATTGATTTTGGGTTTTTAGTCATTGAAAAAGTAAGGGGAATACTCTATTTTCTGATATACTCTTGTTATTGCAAAGGTTGGAGATTGTTTTGATGGCTAAAACGACGATTTTGGCTTGTTCTGAGGTGGTTTCGTGACCACACGGGTGGCCACACGAGAGTGTGCCAGTTCACATGGCCGTGTGCTTTTAGGAATTAGGGTTCTCCGGTAGGTTTTGGTGCCACACGACCATGTGGCCGATTTGTGGATTTTTTTTCCTTTTCTACATGGCCGTGTCCTCTAGGCACATAGGCGTGTATGTTTGGGAATTAGGGATTTAGTGTTTTGTCGCCACACAGCCTGACCATACAACCGTGTGGCTAATTTGGGAATTTAGGGATCCCACCTAGGCGTGTGTTTTGGGCACACAGATGTGTGAGACCCTCACATGGCCATGTCTGCCCTGTACTCTATTTTAGTACAATTGGACAGTGAGTTACACAGCATATTCACATGGTCGTGTCCCTAGTTGACACGGGCATTCTGACCCCCACACAGCCTAGGTTTTTCCACATTGCCGGTGCTTACGGCCGTACAGTCCTAAGACACCAATTAGTTTGTGTATGCTTTTTATCTGAAAACGTGTCTGTGTATTCGACCCTTGGCTAGGCTTAAGTGAGGGTATTTAAGTGTCTGTATCTGTAGGCCATGTGCTCTGTTTATGTGTTGTTTGTGACTGTGGTGTGAGATGACTAATCCTGAACCCGATTAGCTGGGTGTGTGTGCATATTTGTTTCTATCTGACTGTCTGTCAATGTGTTCATTGTTTCTATGAGACTATAAGCATTCATGAACTTGCATAAAGTATTTTAGGGTTGGCTGTGAAGTGAAAGAAGACTGATTCTGTTCTGACCTGGTAGTCTTACTGCTATTTGTACAACGGTTTACCGCACTATACCGCATGTATGTCAGCTGTGCTTTGTACCATTATCTGATTTAGCAGTTTAAACTGCAATGTGTCTGTACAATGAATTACTGAATTGCACTGTACTGCATATACGCCAGCCCTGCTGTGCATTAATATTTGAGTGGCTTAGTCCACATGCATGGTATGTAGGGTTGGATGGGCCTTTCGAGGTCCTATGTGGTATGTTTGGTAGGATGAGCTTAATCAGCTCTTATGGGGTGTGATCGGGGGATGAAGAGGTGTGTTGGCTGGACGGGTGGGTTTTATTACTTGATTGCATTCATATGCATCTGTTTGAGTGTTCTAGGTGAAGATTATTTGACTGTGTCCTGTCTGATTGAATTACATTTGTGACTTAGTATCTGTGTGTGACATAGTGTGCTTAAATTGTTTCACTATGTTGGGACGTTGGTTCCAAGTTCACTTTTTGGTTCTATGTATATCTGTATGTATGTTTCACTTTCGAATCGGTTTCTGAAAATCTGTTGTTATTCATTTGGAACTCACACTAAGCTCATGTAGCTCACCCCCTTAGTGTTCCCCTTGCAGGTACATTTCTGAACTCTGACGCTGGACGAGGTATGCAAAGGTCTTGGACAGTCTAGATTTAAAACAAGCTTTAATAGTATTTTAACAATTTCTGAATTTATAATTAAACCCTTTGAACCGTAAGTACTGTATTGAAAACTATGGTATGAAGTTTTATGTTTTACGCACATAAATGTCATTGGGACTATATTTTCTATTGAGAAATTAGGAATATATAACTAAGAATTTTACGTGACTTTAATATTGCAATATTTTTTGTTTGTTAAACTAAAACTTTTCTTCGATCACTACAGTGGTCAATGTAACCTCCGGGATTCAGTTCAAACTTTTAGGCTGGGTCTAGGGTGTTACAGTTTTATCCCATTGGCTTTTCCTGGTAAAGGTTTTTAATGAGACTTGTAATAGACGGTTGTGTACTATTTTTCCTTCATTAGGTTTTTTATCTCATAGGGTTTTTCCTAATAAGGTTTTAACGAGACACATTATCTACCAATAGATATCCAAGGAGGTGTACCATCCCGAAATAGGGCCTAAACGAAATAGTGGTTGCGAAATCACGAATTTGAGATAGAAAAGTTTATTCCAATTAATTTTATGATTTACCGAGCGATTAGATGCATGTGTTAGAATACAGATAAGAAATTTCAGTGATTGCATGTCCGATTTGCATATTAAGGCTTAATTGTAAAAGTTGATAAATATGAGTTCTAAATGCTAAGGGATTAAATTGAAGTGCATAATTGAAGTAGAGGTCCTTAAATGACAATTAGACCATTATATTTTCATGGACAAAAAATGGATATACATAGGTAGAAATAATTAAAAAATTTAATGAAGGGCATTTTAGTAAAGTGTCAAATAAAAGAATTAAAAAGGGAAAAAGATGGCAAAAATGTGCTCATCTTCTTCCTTAGGCCGAATGTCAAGGGTTATCCATAGCTAGGGTTTGTTTCAAGCTTCCAAGCTCCATAGTAAGTGATTCCAAGCCCCGTTTTCAATGTTCTTTACGTTTTTGGAGTCCCGGTAACTAGGTTAAGCTTATTCTAGCAATAATTTAACCTAAGGTTTATATTTGGAAAAATACCCATAGGTTAAATGTGTTTATTTTGATGTTTTATGGTAGAATATGAAGCTTGAAATTGTGTTAAACAACTTTTGCTAAGCAATTTTACGTGAAAATAAGTAAAACGACATAATCGGTAAAAATACCTAATGTTCATAAGTACATGTTAGAGTGAGAATTTGATGTTGCCATAGAAGGGAAAAATGATCAGCATGTCATAAAACAAAAGAAAATAGGATGAATTTTAATTTTCGAGCCTTGGGGAAAAGTGTAAATATGTAAAAGTTTAGGGGCAAAAGTGTAATTTTGTCAAAGTTTGAGTCAAGGACTGTTTTAATAAATGTGAGTATTAAATAAGCTAAATTTATTATTATAGATCAAGAAGAACAAAATCTGGAGTTAGACCGGGGAAAGAAAAAGATAGTGGACTAAATTGATATAGTTGATCGTATTTTGTTTCGAGGTAAGTTTGCGGTAAATAAATGTAATATTCTATTATTTTATTTTAATGTTGTTAATTTCCAGCATGTGTATATTTATTTTATGAAATTATTCAAAGAAGACTCAAGCATGAATTGACGGAGAAGTAATTTCAGAAAGTCCCGGTTGAATCTTAGGAATGTCTAGGATACAAATGTCATGACATTAGGGTTTAAGGATACCATGTAAGACCTTGCCAAGGAATGGCGATTGGTAAGGTTTCTAAGGTAAGGAAATCATGTAAGACCATGTCAAGACATGGCATTGATAAGTTACTATATGGCAAAGGTCCCATGTAAGACCATGCCAAGGCATGGCATTGGTGAGTTCATAAGGCAAGGATACCATGTAAGACCATGTCGAGACATGGCAATGGTAAGTTTCAAAAGGATACCACTAAGACCATGACAAGTCATGACAATGGTAAGGTACCCATGTATCCTTAGTATTCTAAGTGGTTCAACGGGAAAATTTAAACAAAATATCAAGGTAAGGTAAGGTAAGACGAGTTATACTAAAAAGGTAAGACAAATTCATGTTAGAAGAGCAAAGGTAAGTATATAATGTTCATATATGCTTGATAAGAAAAAATGTAAGTAAAATGTATTAATAAATTTGATTAAGTAAGTAAGTATTTAAGTAAGTGAGTAAGTGAATAAGTTTAAAATATGTCTATGATAATTAATGAAGTTGCATTAAGTAGTATCATGCCAAGTAGTAAGATAATTCTTATGAATGTTGTTATTTATTTGCATGCAAAATTACTGAGCTTAATGCTTACCCCATTTATTTTCCTTCTTTTCATAGTTTTTTCAAGCTATCTCAGGGATTGTAAAGTACGTCAGAGGTCCGGGCACACTATCACAAGGATTATTTTGGTATTGCTAGACGTTTCATTTTGAGTATGGCATGTATAGCATCGTAGCCATTTTGTGTGTATGATCTTATGATATAGCTAATGAATGGTATGTAAATGCTTGATAATGATTAGCTATTGGAATGGCTAATCAAGGACATTTTTGGTGTTATGTATGCCTAAATGCCAATTATTCCATGGAAATCATGAAAAGGTGAAATTAGCTTTAAAACAAAATCAGACAGCAGTAATGATGTGAATTTGGAAAATCACTAAAAATAGTAGAAATGGATTTAGATAGTGAATGAGATATAGAATTAAATCCTATTGGGTCTATTTTCATTGAAAGAAATAGAGTAAATAAAAGAGTTGTATTTTATGAGATATTTAAATTTTGGTGAGATAGGGTCTGAGTGATTTCTGAATCCCCTGTTATGAATTTAGAAATTCACTAAAAATTGTAAAACAATAATTAGGAGTTATACTTTATATGTATAGGTTCCTTATTGAGTCTAATTTTAAGATAAATAAACTGCATGGTTATTTGAATTCTTTACAGGGAGAAAATTTATTCGTAGTGAATAGAGGTCAAAGTAGCCGAACATTGAAATAGGGGAAACTTTAACTAATAAAATGTACTAATTGGCTGACCAAAAATTCTAAAACAAATTTAGTAAGAAGATATATGAGTCTAATTTCAGAGAAAATTTACGGATTTGGATTTTGAGTTTCGTAACTCAAGTTATGATTTATTGAGTGACTATGACGTAGATGGATAGTTTATTTCTAAAAGATGAAATAAATTGTTTTGATTTGTTTAAGAGATTGGAAAATTTTTATTGATTCCGGTTTGTTCCCGAACCGTTTCAATTTCATATTTTAGGGTCTCGAGGACCCTTTTTAGGGACATATTGAATGAATGAAACTAAATTAATTTTAAAAGTAAATTTTTATGCCCCGAATTAGTAAGCTAAGTCCGATAACGCCTCGTGCTCGACTCCAGCGATGGTCTCGAGTAAGGGGTGTTATATTTATTGGTATCAGAGCAAAGGTTTAGTCGGTTATCAGAATATTTAGTTTGAGCAAGAGTCTAGCTATACATGCCATACTTATATGTTCATAGTGTGACGACTCGTGACAATTTTAAAATGTTTTCTTTTATAGTTATGGATCCCGAACAAGCTGGTGCAGATGATGTAGAGAGTAACGCGCCTGCTCCCGTAGAAGGGACGGTGCCACCAGATAGTAGTGAAAGACTCGTTACAATTAGTCAGGGAGGAGGGGCTCGAGAAGCCTTCTTCCAAGCTATGAATGAATGGTTTGCCGAGTTCGTTCATACGAATCCGGCTGTTAGACCTCCACCCCCTCATGATCCTAAGACCACCCATGTAGCTCCCCCAATCACAGGTACGGTTATAAGAGAAAAGCCCCCAGTTGATAAAATCAGAAAACAAGGAGCCGAAGAGTTTTGAGCTATAAAAGATGATGATGCAGAAAAGGCAAAATTTTGGCTCAAGAATACTGTCAGAGTCTTTGATGAGTTATCCTGCACACCTGAGAAATATATGAAATGTGTTGTATCACTTCTTAGAGATTCGGCCTACCATTGGTGGAAGACACTTGTATCAGTTGTACCAAAAGAGAGAGTCACTTGGGATTTCTTTCAGGAGGAATTTCGTAAAAAGCACATCAGTTAGAGGTTTGTTGACCAAAAAAAAAGAGTTTCTAGAGTTGAAACAGGGGAATATGACAGTGACTGAATATGACCACGAGTTTGTTAGACTCAACAATTATGCTTGAGAGTGTGTGTCTATAAAGGTTATTATGTGCAAAAGATTTGAGGATGGGCTTAATGATGATATCCGATTGTCGGTTGGTGTCTTAGAAATAAAAGAGTTTGTTGTCCTAGTTGAGAGAGCCTATAAGGCAGAGGAGCTGTTAAAAAGAAAGGGAAAAGTTGAAATTGAGATGCAAGACACGAAGAAAAGATCAATGAGCAAGTCATTTCTGTCTACATCCAAGAGGCCTAGAGAGTTCTCCACTAGATCTAATTTTTCAGCTAGATATTCTAGCCGAAATAGAGGTAGAAGATTTATGAGTCTGAAAGCTCAGACCACTTCGATTGCAAGTGTTGGCAGTGTTCAGCCTGATAGACCAGAGTGTCCCCGATGTGGTCGACGTCACCTAGGTCAGTATCGAGCAACTGAGATAGGTTGTTTCTGATGTGGTACACCAGACCATTTTATTCGAGAGTGTCCCGAGATGATTAAAAGAGAAGCAATACCAAGTGTAAGATCAGACAACGCACCTGTCAGAGGTAGACCACTGAGAAATCTGGGAGCTAGAGCAAGTAATAGAGGTGCATCTAGAGATTCAACAGTGAGGCCAGATGTTAGAGCACCTGTGAGGACCTATGCTATCCATGCTCGCGAAGAGGCATCCTCCCCCGATGTAATTACGGGTACATTTTCTCTCCATGATACTAGAGTTATTGCTTTGATTGATCCGGGTTTGACCCATTCATATGTTTGCATGAAATTGATGCCTAGTATGAGTATGCCTATAGAATCTACAGAATTTGTGATTAAAGTATCAAATCCATTAGGCAAGCATGTATTAGTAGATAAAGTATGTAGAAATTGCCCTTTGATGATTAGAGGTCATTGTTTCCCGGTCGATCTCATGCTATTGTCATTTGATGAATTTGATATAATTCTTGGTATGGATTGGTTAACTACACATGATGTGATAGTGAATTATGGAAAGAAATTCATTGAGTTGAAATGTGAAAATGGTGAAATTCTTCGGGTTAATTCAGAAGAGTTAGATAGTTCATTTGCCATGATTTCTATTATGTCTGCTAAAATTTTTTTGAGAAAAGGGTATGAAGCTTATCTTACTTTTGTGTTAAGCACTAAAGATCTAGAATTGAAAATTGAATCAGTGCCTGTGGTATGTGAGTTTCCCAATGTGTTTCCGGAAGAACTACTAGGTTTGCCTCCTATTAGAGTAGTTGAGTTTGGTATTGAGTTGATTCCAGGTACCATACCCATTTCTATTGCTCCTTATAGAATGGCCCCATTGGAATTGAAAGAATTGAAAGCTCAGTTTTAGGAATTAACAGATAAAGGCTTTGCAAGACCCAGTAGTTCACCATATGCACCAGTGCTATTTGTGAAAAAGAAAGACGGATCGATGAGATTGTGCATAGATTATTAGCAGCTTAACGAGGTAACAGTAAAGAACAAGTATCCATTTCCTAGAATTGATGATTTGTTTGATCAATTGAAGGGAACCACTATGTTCTCCAAGATAGATTTGAGATCCGGATACTATCAGTTGCGAGTTAAAGAGTCAGATGTCCTTAAGACTACTTTTCGCACTAGGTATGGTCATTATGAGTTCCTTGTGATGCCATTTGGCTTAACTAATGCTCCTGCCATTTTCATGGACTTAATGAACCGAATTTTTAAACCGTACTTGGATAAGTTTGTAGTTGTGTTCATTGATGATATCTTGATTTATTCTCATGATGAGACAGATCATGCAGAGCAATTGAGAACAATTTTACAGATTCTGAGAGATAATCAGTTGTATGCCAAGTTCAGCAAAAGTGAGTTCTGGTTACGAGAAGTTAGTTTTCTTGGACATATTGTCTCAGGTGAATGTATCAGGGTTGATCCAAGCAAGATTTCAGCCATTGTTGATTGGAAGCCTCCTAGAAATGTATTAGAAGTCATAAGTTTTCTTGGTCTTGCCGGATATTATAGATGATTTGTAGAGGGATTTTCCATGATAGCTACCCTACTGATAAGATTGCTACTAAAGGATGTCAAGTTTGAATGGACTGAGAAGTGTCAATAGAGTTTTGACAAGTTAAAGCCATTGTTGACTGAAGCTCCTGTTTTAGTACAACCAGAACCAGGTAAGGAGTTTGTAATTTACAGTGATGTGTCCTTGAATGGACTTGGTAGTGTACTTATGCAAGAAGGAAAGGTAATTGCTTATGCCTCTAGACAGCTAAAGCCACATGAGAAGAACTATCAGACACATGATTTAGAGCTAGCTGCCATTTTTTTTACGCTGAAGATCTAGAGACATCATTTGTACGATGAGAAGTGTCGAATATTCACTGATCACAAAAGTTTGAAATATTTGATGACTCAAAAAGATTTGAACTTGAGGCAAAGAAGATGGCTAGAGTTGATTAAAGATTATTGATAAGTCGTAATTTATACATATTTTTTATCCCATGCTTAGCACATTTTTGGATGAATTATCATTAGATTTTTTGAATTTGATGCTCCTAATCCTTTAATTTCATGTTTTATACTTAAGCGAGCATAGGAGAGTAAAAAGAGCGAGAAACGGGCCAAAAATAGAGAAAATGGGTCAACATGTGAAATCAACACGGCTTGGACTTTCTCACATGGGTAGACCACACGCCCGTGTCTATTTAACAAACTTTAGCACGGTCTAAGGCGCCTCACACGGGCGTGGCACACGACCGTGTCCCTATCAGGCCTAAGTCTAGTTCTATTCGGAAAAGGGCATTTTGGAGGGTTCTGAGGCATTCTAAAGCCTATATAAACACCCTAAAGGAGGATTAAAGCACACACAGAGTGAGTGGCAAGGAATTACTCGAGGAAAGCCGATTGATCCATCTCAGAAGCCAAATTCTCCTTCAAGACTAAAGATCTCCCTTAAATTTCCTTCAGGGTTTTTTTTAGGTTTCTTTATGTTTTGTTATTATTATTATTCTTCTGAGATGTTTTCTTTTACACATGTGAACTAAATCCCTTAAATACCTAAGGGGAATGAAACCTAAGATGAATCTTGTTACTATTTTCTGAATTATATGATAAATACTTGATTTGTTCTTAATTATGTGTTCTTAATTATTGCTTTAATATTCCAAGATATTGATTCAGGTATTGATGTGCTTATTCAGAGGAGCAAAAGTCCCTGTCTAAGAGTAGATCTAGCATAATTAAGCAGAGTTGATTGCACCCCTAGACATAGGGCGACATAAATTTACCGGATTAGGGTCAAACCTAATAAGGGAATCTATAGATGGAGTTAATGCAACACTAGGGGTTTTAATTAGAAAGGGATTTCAACTAAACAAACTAAGGTTAGACGTTGTTAGTCTCAAGGGAGATAATAATATACATTAGGGATTTCTTACGGATCAAGTCAAGTGAATAAATCGTCTAATTTAGAGTCAAATAACAAGTGAAGTCTAGGTGGATTTTTCCTTGGGTATTGTCCGAATCAATCAGTTTTCCTAAAAGTATTTCCCCAATTTACTTCTTGTGCATTGTTAGTTTAGCTGATTAATTTAGATAAAACAAATTCCCTTATTTTTAGGCTAGATAATAAAAAGAAGGTTAATACTAGTACTTTTAGTTCCTCTGGGTTCGACATTCCGGTCCTGCTATAAGCTATACTACTGTTTGATAGGTGCGCTTTCCTTTATTGTGATAATAGCTAGTTTTCAAGTATGATCAATCATAAATTTAAAACTTATCACGCACATCAAGTTTTTGGTACCGTTTTCGGGGAACTAAGATATTAGGAACACTTGATTTTTATTACTTTAGCGATTTTTACTTTTATTGCAATTTACTTTTTATTTTAATTTTTCTTTACTAATTTTTCTTTTCTTTACTTCTGGCAGGTTTTTATAGTTTATGACTTGAAGAAACCCGTCAGGACCTCTACTTTTTGATAGTGAGATCGAGAGCACATCTCGCAGAAACCGAAGAGAAATAAGGCGAAGCTTACAATACATAGAGGAAGGACAAGAGGATGATATCCATAATACAACCGAGGAGATGGTTGACAATCAGAATAATCAGCTACCTCCTGTGGTTGCTGCAGATCCAGTAAATCAAAATCCTACTCCCCGTACTGTGTATGATTATGCTAAACCTACTTTAATAGGAACTAAATCGAGTATAGTTAGGCCCACTGTTGCTGCAAATAATTTTGAACTGAAACCTAACACTATTCAAATTATACAACAGTTTGTTCAGTTTGATGGTTTGTAGGACGAGGATCTAAACACTCATTTTGCAAATTTTCTAGAATTCTGCGACACTTTTAAGATAAATGGCATTTCTGATGATGCCATCCACCTTCGGTTATTTCCATTTTCATTAAAGAACAAAGCAAAACAGTGGTTAAACTCGTTACCGCACGGGTCAATCACTACTTGGGAACAAATGATAGAAAAAAATTATTAAAATATTTCCCATCAGCTAAAATAGCTAAATTAAGGAATGATATCTCTTTTTTTTGTGTAGATGGATTTAGAAACACTTTATGATGCATGGGAGAGATACAAGGACCTATTGATAAGGTGCCCTGACCATGGGTTACCTCTATGGCTACAGGTTCAAACTTTTTACAACAATGTGAACCCCTCAACGAGGCAACTTATCGACGCAGTTGCCGGTGGAACATTGAACAACAAAACACCTGAAGAGGCTTACGAATTTATTGAAGAGATGTCACTGAACAACTATCAGTGGCAAGTTATGAGAAAGAAGCCGACGAAAGCTGCTGGTGTTTTCAACCTCGACGCGGTTACTATGCTTTCTAACCAGGTAGAACTTTTAAATAAAAAGATTGACAGTTTGTATGGTTCTACTCAGGTACATCTAGTGATGAGGTTTGATTCAAGTGGAGGAGGAGTACACAAAGATTATCCAACCTTCAACCCTAGCATCGAGGAGGAACAAGTTCAATATATGGGTAATAATAATTCTAGATCTCAAAATAACCCATACAGTAACACTTATAATGCATGTTGGAGGAACCATCCCAACTTTTCGTGGGGTGGTCAAGGAAATCAAAGGCCACAACATCCCTCAGGTTTTCAACAACCACCCTACCAGTAGGAAAAGAAGCCAAACCTTGAGGAGATGCTAACGAAATTTATCTCGGTGTTAGAAACTCATTCTTAGAATATCAAAACAACGCTTTAAAATCAACAAGCGTCAATTCAAGGGCTCGAAGCTCAAATAGAACAGCTTGCTAAGTTAATTTCTGAACGACCACAAGGTAGCTTGCCGAGTAATACCGAAACTAACCCAAGGGAGCAACTTAATGCAATTAGTATTCGAGATGAAGAAGGGTTAGTTGAACCTGAACCAGGACCGAGACAAGGAATTGTGGTAAGTAAAGGAAAGGATAAGGTGGACCACAGTGAGCAAAAGCCGGTAAGTAGAGAATATAAACCTCGTGTGCCATACCCCAGTACGATAAGGAAAGACTACACGGATGAACAATTTGGTAAATTCCTTAAATTATTAAAGAAATTACATATTAACTTACCGTTTATTGAAGCTCTTTCGCAGATGCCAAACGCAGTTAAATTTTTAAAGGAGCTTTTAGCAAAAAAGTGGAAGTTGGATGAGGCGTCGCATGTGGGGTTGAACGCAGTTTGCTCAGCCATTCTATAAAATAAGCTACCCAACAAGTTGAAAGATCTAGGGAGTTTTACGATTCCTTGTTTAATTGGTAGTTTAAATATTAACAATGCTTTGGCTAATTTAGGGGCAAGTATTAATGTCATGCCCAATAAAATGTTTAAACAACTAGGTCTTGGGAAACCCAAACAAACTAGGATGAGAATTCAATTGGCAAATAAAACAATTAGATTTCCTAGGGGTATTATTGAAGATGTGCTTGTTAAAATTGATAAATTTATAGTCCCAGTTGACTTCATTATTCTAGACATGGATGAGGATAGTGAAGTACCTGTAATTTTAGGAAGACCCTTTTTAGCAACTACTCGAACTATCATTGATGTTGGCACAGGTGAACTAATACTTCGTGTAGGGGATGACACGATTACTCTCTAAGCTCGTGACTCTGCTAAAATATCTAGTAATCGAGATGATTCGGTTAATTTGAATAATGTTGCAACTCAAAATTCTTTGTAGGAGTCGCCTAGAAAGAACGTAATGGAGCCTTATTCTAATCCATGCCACAAAAACAAAGCGACTCACGAAGAACGAAGGTTTCAGATCAATGAACTAGATGAATGACGAACACATGTCCCGGAGAAACCAAAAGCACACGAAAAATCAAACCGACACCACAATGAGCGTAGGGATGAAAAAAAGCAAATTAAAGTTGGGGATAAAGTATTGATAGATGAAAAGGAACCTCGAATTGATACTTCAGAGCTTAATACTAACGGAGCAACTCCTTTCATAGTACTGAATGTTTTCCCATACGGTACAGTCGAGGTAAATCATTCTCAATTAGACATTTTTAAGGTAAATATTATTCGACTAAAAATTTATGTGGATAATAGAATCAATAGTGAGAAAGAGGATTATTGACTCCGTGATCCACCATAATCATGTGAATGAGAGGTAAGTCAAGCTTAGACTCTAAATAAGCGCTTCTCGGGATGCAACCTGAGCACTAACGATGTTGATTTCTTTAAATTTTAGTTTTTAATATCTAAATCATTAACTGAGTCCTTGAACACAGGTTTTCCAAATCCACACGGCCAGACACACGGGCGTTCCTTAGGCCGTGCTCATACCAAGGGCGGCGATATGGCTGTGTGAAAACAGAGAAATTTTTTTCGAAAACACGGGATTCAATACGTTGCCACGGCTATGCGACATGGCCGTGGGCAATCCTGCCAAATCTATATGGGCGTGCGACACGCCCGTGCCTACCACCTGTGGTCGAAACTGTCAAAATAACACGGGTGCGCACATATATACACGGGCGTGGGAGAAGCGAATGAAGGAGAGCACGGTTGTGTGCACTAACAAGCTCAAAGAACACGGATGTGGGCCAAATTTCAGATGTGCCCAAATTTGAAAACCACGAAACACACGGGCTGAAATAAGGGCACACAGGTGTGCCCCACGGCCGTGTGCCCCAATATCTATATAAACCCCCACTATTCATCATCCCCTTCCCCAATACCCTAACCCTAGCCGCCGCTCTCTCTGTCGTCGTCGCCATCTAAGCTCCGACCATCACCCCAAAATCCACCTTTTCTCCTCCCTTTTCCTCCATACGCATCAAAATCTCAGCGCCTTCACATCTCATCGCCACCTTCACCTTGCAAACCATCTGGCGATGAGGATTTTTGAAGACTTTTATTTATTATTTTTATTTTTTACTTTCACCTTTATTTATCTTTTTAAATTACTTTTTATTTCTCTTTGATACTATTTTTACTTCATCTTTTGTTTTTACAATTTATATTAAGCAATTTATGTTTTCGGCCATTTCTCTAGGAGTAATCATGCTACTTTATATTTCCTAAAGAGTTATTCATTCTATCGTAATTATGAAGAGCTCCAAAGCTCACTACTACTTAAAAATTTACAACTCCACTAGAAAAGGGCCTCCACGACTGCCATGCCCTGCTCGACCACGACCATAGGTACCACCAGTTATAATATTCTTTTGGCACAGCACTTGTGGACTAACAACCTCTACCACCACCAGAGTATCCTCCTCCAATCTCACCCTTGCCTTAGCCGATTACTTTCCATGACACCAATTCAAGGATTCCATTTAACATTTAGGAAGTTTCAATTCTCTCCCTATCTTATGATCTTATATCTATATTTTTCAGTAAATCTATCTTTTTCAATTGAGGACAATATACATCTTAAGTGTGGGGGGTTATTTACATCATTATCAGAAAAATCCCCGAATTCTGTCTTATTCTCACATGACTCACTCATATCACTATTAGAATGAATTTTGATTAATTTATGATTTTTATTGATATATCTTGAATTAAAACATAGACATTTATGCATTGATTTTTTTCACTTTAAGTAATCAGAGAATCAAGCATGATAAGTTGATTTTTGAGAATTAAAATTTTTTAGGTTATTTCCCCAAGTTTAGGTATTATCTTGAAGTTGAAATTCACAGGATTAACATCAAAAAGTCATAATTTTTGTGAGATCTTGAACCTTTAGAGCATATATTATTTCTTTCATGCTCACTTTTATTGTTGCTATGAGCGCGTCAATATTGATTTGTTATTCTAGAACTTTTTTCGATTATGCATGTCAAGACCACACCATTGGTTTGATATGTTGAGATGATAAAGGCACTTAGGTTTAACCCACTCACTCCATAAAACTCTACCTTCATAATTAACCCTTAGTGAACCCCCTTGAGCCTAACAAGCCATTCATTGATTTACCCTCAATATTAACCCATAACCCATTTTTGTTGAAATCCCCTCAATTAATTTGATCCCTATTTTTGTCGAGATTTGATTTGAATAAATTGCTTAGCTATATTTATTTTTGATAGTTAGAAAAGTTCTATGTTACTATGCTTATTCTTAAAGAATAAAATGAAGTTGCTGCAGTTGAGATTTGTCGTCTAGCATATTACTAAATTCTGTAATGCTTGGATTAAAACGATGTTATCCATGAAGAAAAGCTTAATTCTAGGATCATATAATTAGAAATGTAATTTGTCAGTTTTAGTATTTTTCTAGTTAGGTAATTTTTCAATTCAATCTCGATTCTAACCTTCTCTTTCAGCTTGTGACCACACCCCCTAACCAAAGCCATGTTACAACCCTCTAAAGACCTTTTGATTGATGTATCATCTCAATATATAGTGGTGGAGATTTGATTTTCATGCAAGCCTATGGTAATAACTTTTCATATTGACTATTGAGTGCTAAATTTGTTGTCCTTAAACACTTCGAGTGATTTGAGTGAATCTTTAGTGAGGATGTTAAATTCTGTGATATTTTGAATCAAAGGTGATTACTTAGATGAGGGGAGACACCTATGTTTTCGTGAAAAAATGCTCAACTTGGAATGTTTGAAACTTTGATGTTCTTCTAGTTGAATAATCAATGTATGATTTCTTATGGATTATTTTGAGATATCATTTATATGAGTGATAAGTTGAGAAAAATGAATTCTTAATTGTGAATTGAGGATTTTTCTTGAGGACAAGCAAACGCTTAAGTGTGAAGGTATTTGATAAGTCGTAATTTATACATATTTTTATCCTATTCTTAGCACATTTTTGGATGAATTATCATTATATTTTTTGAATTTGATGCTCCTAATCCTTTAATTTCATGTTTTATACTTAGGCGAGCATAGGAGAGTAAAAAGAGCGAGAAACGGGCCAAAAATGAAGAAAATGGGTCAACGTGGGAAATCAACATGGCCTGGACTTCCTCACACGTGTAGACCACACGCCCATGTCTATTTAACAAACTTTAACACAGTCTAAGCCGCCTCACACGGGCGTGGCACACGGCCATGTCCCTGTCGGGCCTAAGTCTAGTTCTATTCAGAAAAGGGCACTTTGGAGGGTTCTAAGGCATTCTAAAGCCTATATAAACACCCTAGAGGAGGATTAAAGGACACAAGGAGTGGGAGGCAAGGAATTACTCGAGGAAAGTCGATTGATCCATCTCAGAAGCCGGATTCTCCTTCAAGATTGAAGATCCCCCTTAAATTTCCTTCAGGGTTTTTTTGGGTTTCTTTATGTTTTGTTATTATTATTATTCTTCTGAGATGCTTTCTTTTACACATATGAACTAAATCCCCTAATTACCAAAGGGTAATGAAACCTAAGATGGATCTTGTTCCTATTTTCTGAATTATATGATAAATACTTGATTTGTTCTTAATTATGTGTTCTTAATTCTTACTTTAATATTCCAGGATATTGATTCAAGTATTGATGTGCTTATTCAGAGGAGCAAAAGTCCCTGTCTAAGAGTAGATCTAATATAATTAAGTGGAGTTGATTGCACCCCTAGACATAAGGTGACATAAATCTGCTGGATTAGGGTCAACCTAATAAGGGAATCCATAGATCGAGTTAATGCAACACTAGGGGTTTTAATTAGAAAGAGATTTCAATTAATCAACCTAGGGTTAGACGTTGTTAGTCTCGAGAGAGATAATAATATAAATTAGGGATTTCTTACAGATCAAGTCAAGTGAATAAATCGTCTAATTCAGAGTCAAATAACAAGTGAAATCTAGGTGGATTTTTCCTTGGGTATTGTCCGAATCAATCAGTTTTCCCAAAAGTATTTCCCCAATTTACTTCTTATGCATTCTTAGTTTAGTTGATCAATTTAGATAAAGAAAATCCATTTATTTTTAGGCTAGATAATAAAAAGAAGGTTAATACTAGTACTTTTAGTTCCTGTGGGTTCGACATTCTGGTCCTGCTATAAGCTATACTACTGTTCGATAGGTGCGCTTGCCTTTATTGTGATAATAGCTAGTTTTCAAGTACAATCAATCATAAATTTAAAACTTATCACGCAAATCAATTATGAGCTAGTGATCGATTATCACCCAGGTAATGCAAACGTTGTTGCTAATGCTTTGAGTAGGAAATCTTTGTTTGCATTAAGAGTTTTGAACACTAGTCTAGCCTTATCAGATGATGGTTTTATCTTTGCTGAGTGAGAGCTAAACCGATGTTTCTTGAAGAAATTTGTGAAGCTCAGAAAAATTACAGTGAGTTGCTAGCCAATAGAGCTAACTGTGAGTCAGATATAGAGTCAGATTTTTAGATCAGTTCTGACAGTTGTTTGATGTTCAGAGATAGGGTATGTGTACCGAAGAATTATGAGCTTATTCGAAAGATCTTATAGGAAGCACATAGTAGTTCTTTGTCTATTCATCCAGGTAGTACAAAGATGTATAATGATTTGAAGAAAATGTACTGGTGGGTAGGAATGAAAAGGGACATTTCAGAGTTTGTTTCTAAATGCTTGATCTGTCAGCAGGTAAAGGCCGAACATCAGGTACCTTCAGGTTTATTGCAGCCTGTGCTAGTCCCTGAGTGGAAATGGGACCGAGTTACTATGGATTTTGTGACAGGATTGTCGTTGACACTAAGAAAGAAAGATGCAGTATGGGTTGTGATTGATAAGTTAATGAAGTCGGCTCATTTTATCGTAGTTCGTATGGATTATTCACTTGACAAGTTGGTCGAGTTGTATATTTCAGAGATAGTCAGACTACACGGGGTACCGTTATCGATTATTTCAGACAGAGATCTGAGATTTACTTCACGATTTTGGAAGAAGTTACAGGAAGCTTTGGGCACAAAGTTGAGTTTTAGTACAGCTTTCCATCCTCAAACCGACGGTCAGTCAGAGAGAGTTATTCAGGTACTTGAAGATTTGCTTAGATGCTGTGTACTGGAATTTCAAGGCAGTTGGGAAAAGTACTTACCATTAGTAGAGTTTGCCTACAATAATAGTTATCAGTCGAGGTTGAAAATGACACCTTATGAAGCTTTGTATGGACGTAAATGTCTTACACCTTTGTATTGGACAAAGCTTAAGGAAAATCAGATTTACAGGGTTGATCTAGTTAAAGAAATAGAAGAGAAAGTAAAATTCATCAGAGATTGCTTGAAAGCAGCTTCAGACAGATAGAAGCCGTATGCAGATTTGAAGAGAAAAGATATTGAGTATCAAGTTGGTGACAAATTGTTTTTGAAAGTATCCCCGTGGAAGAAAGTTATCAGATTTGGCAAGAAAGGCAAACTAAGTCCATGTTTTATTGGACCATTTGAAGTGACTGAGAGAGTCGGACCATTAGCATATCGGTTAGCTTTACTGATTGAGTTAGAGAAGATTCATGATGTATTTCATGTTTCTATGCTACGTCGTTACCGTTCAGATCCGTCACATGTGATTTCTCAGACAGAGATTGAGATTCAGCCAGACATGACTTACGGTGAAGAACCGGTAAAGATTCTAGCTTGAGAGGTAAAGAAATTAAGGAACAAAATTATTGCACTTGTGAAAGTATTATGGAATAGCCATGGGGTAGACGAGGCTACATGGGAGCCCGAAGAGGCTATGCGAAAACTGTAACAGCCCGATTTTCGGCCTAGTCAGAACAGTGGTTTCGGAACCACTATTCTAAGGCTGGATAAAATTATTTTGATGTTATTTTATGTGATTTAGCATGTTTATAAAGGTGCATGAAAATTTTGGTGAATTAATTTTAGCGTTTGAGGGCTTAATTTTGAAAAAGGACTAAATCGCGTAAAAGGTCAAAGTTGTATTTTAGTGCCTAAATGTGTCTAACAGCTAGATAACTAAAATTGAAGGCCTTTAAAGGGCAATTATACCATTTTTAATAGAGGTGGCCGGCCAAGGGAGACAAGATTGGTCAGAAAGCCAAAATTTATGGGATATTAGGTGACTTTTTGGTAATAAAATAAAATAAAGAAAAAGTTATCATTTTCTTTCATTTTTTCTTCTTCTCTTTCATCAAAAATGGCAGAAAAAAAGGGTTTTGAATCTGGAAAATTTCAGCAAAGAAACTCCCTTGATAATAAGTGATTTTAATGCTTTTTCTTGATGATTTTTTGTTTTTGGAACCCCTAAAGCATGAGCTTTCAAAAGAGGGGACTATTTTGCAAAATGATTAAGAGTCTAGGGTTTTTCCATGAAAGCATATGTATTGTTTGCTGAGTTTTTATGGAAGAATGTGAGTCTTGGTTATAAACAACTTTCATGAAAAAAATTTGAATGAAAGCACCTAAATGGACTATTTTGTAAAGTTTGTGAAATAGTTGAAATTATGAGTTGCTATAGTTATAAAAATGGTTCATCTAGGCTTAAAAAGTAAAGAAATTGAAAAAATCATTTTACGGGCCTAGGGGCAATTTGGTAATTATGGCAAAGTACAGGGGCAAAATCAGAAACTTTGCCAAAATGTGTAATTGGACTAATTTGATTAGTATATTGTTTTAATAAGTTAAATGTGATGTTATAGATGATGAGAAACAAGATTCAGGCTTAGAACGAGGAAAAAACGAGAAATTGATATTTAGGCCTCTTCTACCAATTTGGTGTCGAGGTAAGTTCGTATGATAATAATAATGCAAAGTTATGTTTGAATAACATTCCTTATTAATATTGCATATATTATATGATTTAATATACTGGAAGATTGATGGAATATGATGTTTCTTTGAAACGAGTAAGTTGGTATGAGAGTAATTTATCAACTTCATTATCATGTGCTTAATACTTGATATTGTACGAAATATGGGCCTTTATTGGAATTGACTTGTGATGATTCAATGAAAATGTGATGATAGGTGTGCTAGTATAAGACCATGTCCGGGACATGGCATCAGCACTGACATGAGACCTTGTATAAGACCATATCCGGGATATGGCAACGATATGTGGATCCATGTAAGACCATATATGAGACATGGCTTTGGTATTCTATTTGGTGTATGATAATTTCAAACATTCTTTAGTATCCCGAGTGTTCAACGGGTAATGTGATGGATGATATGATGAAAGCTCTAAGGAGAGCATGTTAAAGAAGGTATGATTATATACTTTATTACAAGTTGTACAAGTATGTACTTGAGTATGTTACAAGTTGTACAAGTATGTACACTAAACTTATGAGTAATGCCTTAATATGTGATAATCTATGATGTATATAGTACTTGGTGAATACTATGAAAATGGCATAATTTGGAATAAGTATTTGATACTTGATGACATTAAGATTATGGGTCCATGCTTATCGTGCATAGCTATGCGTTCTTACCATGATAGATGAAATGATGTTGTATTAATTTAGTGAACAATAATTATTAATTTAGTGAACAATAATTGTGAATGAGTAAATTAGCCTAGACAGTTTTGGTCTACTGCAATGGTATAAATTTGAAAATACACTAAAAATAGTGGGAAATGAGTTAGAGGCTGAATAAAATATATAATTAAATCTTATTGAGTCTAATTTCTTATAAATGAAACCGTGTAAGCAAAATAATTTCCTATAATTAGATATTTGAAGTTGTGTGAGACAGAGTCAGAATGACTTTGAAATCCCCTGTTCTGATTTGAGAAAATCATTATAAATTTTAAAAAAATATTTATGGGTTATAATTTATATTTTTAGAATCTTTAATAAGTCTATTTTCAAGACAAATAGACAAGAACATTATTCGATTCCTGTGCTATGAGATAATTGAACTTTAGTGCAAAAGGGTCGGAACTGTCAGACAGTGAATCAGGGGTAATTTTGAGAAATAAAATGTACTAATTGGCTAAACCAAAAATTCTGGAAATTGTATGGTATAAAGGTACATGAGTCTAGTTTCAAGTAAAATTAACGGAACTTAATTTTGAGTTTTGTAGCTCAAGATATAAATATTTTATTAACTATTGTACAAGAAGACAGCTTATCATGAACTTGAGAATATGTTGAGAACATTGATAAAAACATGTTAATGAGTTGCTTATTGTTTTCATATGAACTTACTAAGCGTAAAACTTACCCCCTTCCTTTCCCATGTTCTCTAGTGTTGCCAGGTCAGCTTGGGCTGGAGTTCGTCGGAGATATTATCACACTGTCAAGCTATCGCTGTTGGTGTAAGTGATTTCAAGTACTTTGAGTCTATGGCATGTATAGGAGTTTAAATATTTGATTGTGTGACATTTGTTTTAGCCAAATGTATTGGCTTACATTAGCTATTGAGGTTGTAAACCTATTTATATGCATGCAGGAGCTATGGTCTTATGTGATGAGTTTATAATGATTATGGCATGAATGTGGTAAAGATGTGAGTAAAATCTATGATATCTATTACATGAGAAATTGACAGGATCATAACATGTTTATGAATGTTTAAGTGCCCATGTATGCCTTGTTGTATGTTATTGTATAAGTATGTGTGCGGTGTTGTGAGGGTGACAAAATGGCTTGGAAAATAACCTTATATTTGTCCACACGGGTAGACGTACGCGCGTGTGTCTAGGCTGTGTGTGACACACGGTCTGCCCACATGGGCGTGTGACCCAGCCGTGTGTCCCCTGCAACTTAGAAATTCAAGTCAGTATGTATGGTAGTAGACACACGGGTAGAGACACGGCCATGTGTCTCAACCGTGTGGTGGACACGGCCTAGCACACGGGCGTGTACCTTAGCCGTGTGCCTTCTTTTGTTCATGACCAAATGGATAGAAAGTTACACGGGTGAGGGACACGGGCGTGTCCCGATGAACACTAGGCCGTGTGGTGCACACGGACAACCAACATGACCATGTCAAAATGATCACACGGGCGTGTAGAGCCTTAAAGCATGAATTTTCCAAGTTTTTCTTAAGTTCTCGGTCTGGTTCCGAACCACCCCAAATGTAAGTTTTGGGCCTTGTAAGCCCGTTTAAGGGATAGTATGTATGTGAAATGAAAAGTTTTAAATTCAAACAAAATTTCATGGTCGGTTTAGTATGAAAGTGTTGGCTTAAATCCAGTAACACCTCGAACCCTATTCCGGCGTCAGATACGGGAGAAGGGTGTTACAAAAACAGTACCCAAATCTCTTCACAGGTAAGATTTTCGGGGATGAAAATCCCTAAAGGGGGGAGAAATGTAACATCCCGAAATAAGGCCTAAACGGAATAGTAGTTGCGAAACCACGAATCCAAGATAAAAGAGTTTATTATGAATAATTTTATGATTTATCGAGTGATTAGATGCATGTGTTAGAATACCGATAAGAAATTTCAGTGATTGCATTTCTGATTTGCATATTAGGGCTTAATTGCAAAAGTTGATAAATATGAGTTCTAAAATCTAAGGGATTAATGATAAACCTTAAATTATACATATTTTTATCCCTTACTTAGCACATTTATGGATGAATTCTCCTTAGGTTTGGTGAATTTGATGCTCCTAATCCTTTAATTTCATATTTTATACTTTGGTGAGCATAGGAGAGTAAAAAGAGCGAGAAACGGGTCGAAAACGGAGAAAATGGGCCAGCGTGGGAAATAAACACGGCCTGGACTTCCTCACATGGGTAGACCACACGCCCGTGCCCTTTTGGCAAAATTGAGCACGACTTACACGAGCAAACCACATGGCCGTGTCTATTCAACAGACTCTACCACGGTTTGGAACAATCGAACACGGGCGTGTCCCTATCGAGCCCAAGTTGAGTTTTATTCGGAAAAGGCCACTCTTGAGGGTTCTAAGGCATTCTAAAGCCTATTTAAACACCATAGAGGAGGATTACAAGAGACACGTGGAGTAGGAAGCGAGGAATTACTCGAAGAGAGCCGATTGGTCCATCTCAGAAGCCGGATTCTCCTTCAAGACTGAAGATCTCCCTTCAATTTCCCTTCAGGAGTTTTGGGTTTTCTTTATGTTTTGTATTCAATATTCTTCTGAGATGTTGTCTTTTATAATTATGAACTAAACCCCCTAAATACCTAAGGGGAATGAAACCTAAGACAAATCTTGTTATTATTTTCTGAATTGTATGATAAATATTTGACTTGTACTTAATTATGTATTCTTAATTCTTGCTTCGATATTTCAGGATATTGATTCAAGTTGATGCGCTTATTCATAGGAGCAAAAGTCCCTGTCTAAGAGTAAATTTGTCATAATTAAGCAGAGTTGATTGCACGCCTGACAAGATTTTACTAGATTAGGGTGAAACCTAGTAAGGGAATCCATAAATCGAGTTAATACAACACTAGGGGTGTTAATTAGAAAGAGATTTCAATTAATCAATTTAGGGTTAGACATTGTTAGTCTCGAGAGAGATAATAATATAACTTAGGGATTTCTACGGAACAAGTCAAATGAATAAATCGTTTGATTCAGAGTCAAATAACAAGTGAAGTCTAGGTGGATTTTTCCTTGGGTATTGTCTTAATCAATCGAATTTTCCAAAAAGTATTTTCCCCAATTTTCTTTCTGTGAATTCTTAGTTAGTTAATTAGTTTAGATAAAATAAACCTTTTATTTTTAGGCTAGATAATAAGAAAAGAGTTAATACTAGTACTTTTAGTTCCTTTGGGTTTCACATCCCGGTCTTGCTAAAACTATACTACTGTTCGATAGGTACACTTGCCTTCGTCGTGATAATAGATAGTCTTCAAGAACGGTCACATATAAATTTATTAAAACTTATCACGAACCATCACGATCAATTAAATTGAAGTGCATAATTGAAGTAGAGGTCATTAAATGGTAATTAGACCATTATATTTTTATGGACAAAAAATGGATATACATAGGTAGAAATAATTAAAAATTTTAATGAAGGGTATTTTAGTAAAGTGTCAAATAAAAGAATTAAAAAGGGAAAAAGATGGCAAAAATGTGCTCATCTTCTTCCTTAGGCCAAATTTCAAGGGTTATCCATAGCTAGGGTTTGTTTCAAGCTTCCAAGATCCATAGTAAATGATTCCAAGCCCCGTTTTTAATGTTCTTTACGTTTTTGGAGTCCCGGTAACTGGGTTAAGCTTCTTCTAGCAATAATTTAACCTAGGGTTTATATTTGGAAAAATACCCATAGGTGAAATGTGTTTATTTTGATGTTTTATGGTAGAATATGAAGCTTAAAATTATGTTAAACAACTTTTACTAAGCGATTTTACGTGAAAACGAGTAAAATGACATAATCGGTAAAAATACCTAATGTTCATAAGTACATGATAGAGTGAGAATTTGATATTGCCATAGAAGGGAAAAATGATCAGCATGTCATAAAACATAAGAAAATAGGATGAAGTTTAATTTTTGAGCCTTGGGGCAAAAGTGTCAATATGTAAAAGTTTAGGGGAAAAAGTGTAATTTTGCCAAAGTTTGAGTCAAGGACTGTTTTAATAAATTTGAGTATTAAATAAGCTAAATTTGTTATTATAGATCAAGAAGAACGAAATTTGGAGTTAGACCGGGAAAAGAAAAAGACAGTGGACTAAATCGATATAGTTGATCGTATTTTATTTCGAGGTAAGTTTGTGGTAAATAAATGCAATATTCTATTATTTTATGTTAATTTTTTTAATTTCCAGCATGTGTATATTTATTTTATGAAATTATTCAAAGAAGACCCAAGCATGAATTGACGGAGAAGTAATTTCAGAAAGTCCCAGTTGAATCTTAGGAACGTGTAGGATACAGATGTCATGACATTAAGGTTTAAGGATACCATGTAAGACCATGCCAAGGCATGGCAATTGGTAAGGTTTATAAGGCAAGGAAATCATGTGAGATCATATCAAGACATTGCATTGATAAGTTACTATAAGGCAAAGGTCTCATGTAAGGCCATGCCAAGGCATGACATTGGTGAGTTCATAAGGCAAGGATACCATGTAAGACCATGTCGAGACATGGCAATGGTAAGTTTCAAAAGGATTCCACGTAAGACCATGACAAGTAATAGCAATGGTAAGGTACCCGTGTATCCTTAGTATTCCAAGTGGTTCAATGGGAAAATTTAAACAGAATATCAAGGTAAGGTAAGGTAAGACGAGTTATACTAAAAAGGCAAGACAAGTTCATGCTAGAAGAGCAAAGGTAAGTATATAATGTTCATGTATGCTTGATAAGGAAAAAGGTAAGTAAAATGTATTAATAAATTTGATTAAGTAAGTAAGTATTTAAGTAAGTGAGTAAGTGAATAAGTTTAAAATATGTTTATGACAATCAATGAAGTTGCATTAAATAGTATCATGCCAAGTAGTAAGATAATTCTTATGAATGTTGTTATTTATTTGCATGCAAAGTTACTAAGCTTAATGCTTACCCCCTTTATTTTTCTTCTTTTTATAGTTTTGTCAAGCTAACTCGGGGATCGTAAAGTACGTCGGAGGTCCGGGCACACTATCACAAGGATTATTTTGGTATAGCTAGACGTTTCATTTTGAGTATGGCATGTATAGCATCGTAGCTATTTTGTGTGTATGATCTTATGATATGGCTAATTAATGGTATGTAAATGCTTGATAATGATTAGCTATTGGAATGGTTAATCAAGGACATGTTTGGTGTTATGTATGCCTAAATGCTAGTTATTCCATGGAAATCATGAAAAGGTGAAATTAGATTTAAAACAGTATCAGACAACAGTAATGACATGAATTTGAAAAATGACTAAAAATAGTGGAAGTGGATTTAGATAGTAAATGAGATAAAGAATTAAATCTTATTGAGTCTATTTTCATATGAAAGAAACAGAGTAAATAAAGGAGTTGTATTTTATGAGAGATTTAAATTTTGGTGAGACAGGGTCAGAGTGATTTCTGAATCCCCTGTTCTGACTTTAGAAATTCACTAAAAATTGTGCAATAATAATTAGGAGTTATACTATATATGTATAGATTCCTTATTGAGTCTACTTTTAAGAGAAATAATGACATGGTTATTTGAATTCTATACAGGGAGAAAATTAATTTGTAGTGAACAGAGGTCAAAGTAGCCAAACACTGAAATAGGGGAAACTTTAACTAATGAACTGTACTAATTGGCTAGACCAAAAATTCTAAAACAAATTTAGTAAGAAGATATATGAGTCTAGTTTCATAAAAATTTACGTATTTGAATTTCGAGTTTCGTACCTCGAGTTATGATTTATTTAGTGACTATGACGCAAATGGACAGTTTATTTATGAAAGATGAAATAAATTGTTTTGATTTTTTTAAGTGATCAAAAATTTTTTATTGATTTCGGTTTGTTCCTAAACCGTTTCAATTTCATGTTTTAGGGTCTTGAGGACCCTTTCTAAGGACATATTGAATGAATGAAATTAAATTAATTTTAAAAGAAAATTTTTATGCCCGAATTAGTAAGCTAAGTCCGATAACGCCTCGTGCTCGACTTCGGCGACGGTCTCGGGTAAGGGATGTTATAGGAGGAGTGTTATAATATCTTATTAAGTGGATGTCCATCATGATCAAGGTAAAGTTTTGATGTACTTTAAATTCTAATAGTTATTAAAATTAGATCTCTACTTCTTTTATACTTATTATGACTATAAAAAGAGATTCTGATGAAGCATTATAACTATCCCTTTTATCAATAAAATACATTCTCTATTGTTTTAATATTTTCTTTGTTTTTTATTCTCTCTATATCTCTTTATTTTATAAATTTTTTTTTTAAATATTTATACCATTTACCCCACAAAATATTTAAAAATCATTCCATAAAAAAATTGATCTATTAAAAATTTGAAAATACCCACCAGATTTTTTGAAAAATAATTAATTTATAAAACAAATTATTTTATATAAAAGTAAATGAATTCTTTATGGCCACTAAAACTTAAAAATCTTTTATATTTTTTTTTAACCATCGTCACTTTTCTTTTAAATTTATTTTATTCACTCACACTCTTTCTAAAATTTGTACAAGATAAGTGTTTAATCTTTTGATATTTTCAACTGGGTCTTTCTATTTTGATCGAAAACCTTGTTTTTTTCAAGCTTTTTGATTAATCTCTAAAAAATTAAGGTTATAGCTTTTCCTAGTAATCAATTAGCATTTTAATATAATATTTAGTTTTTAATTTATTGAATGATTTTGGGATATTAATTTTTTATGAGATTCATGATATTGTATCCTTAAGAAATTTGGATTAATTGTATTTATAATCAGCATTTTATTTAGAAATTGTTGTTGTTAGTGTGACTACTGTGAATCTTGTGTTTAACAATTTGATATATTGTATTCTCATGACAACAATAAGACTTAAGTGATTTTAATTTTTGTGAATGAAACTTACTAGTTGTATGTTGATTTCATAAACACCTTTATGTGTTTAAGGCTTATATTTATTTGTTTCAAATTTTTAACAAGAATGGAAAATTAATTTTAAAAAATCTACTGGTGAAGTAAAATAAAGAACAAGAAAAAAATAGTATACATTAATTTATATGACTCTTACACATGTTTTAATTTTTTGAAAAATCAGCCCCCACAATCCAAATTTCCTAGCTTTACCCTGCATGGGAGGATGAGAAAAATTGGAAACCTTTGAATTACTTATATACCCATGCTAATATATATTATTTGTTTTTTTTTTCAATTGGGTTTATGTTCAGTTAATTCATTACAACAATCAATAAAAAATTTAATTAATAATATAAAATTAAGAGGAGGGATCAACTTACAACACACTTTATTTTACACATGTTCATATCTTTTTACATCAATATGTATTTACCAATTAAATTTTTTTACATAAAATAAATAGTTAGAAATTTCTAATTCATACTAAACTTGTCATACATTATCTATATGAATGGAACATGAAATATGATAGTTGAGTTGTTAGAATATTAATCGTATAAAAAATTACGAAATAGTGTAAAATCACTTTAATTTTACACCCAAATAAATGAATTCTTCCTCTAAAATTAAAATGTATGGATAATTTTAATTAAAAAAATTGAATTGGAAATTAAGAACTATGAGAAGTTATTGAAATGTGTCCCATTTATTAAACTATCATTTTTTACGAAACTTTACATTTGAACAAATTATTATTTTTGGATATTTTTATTTTTGAAAATTGTTATTTTCAGAATATTTTGTATTTAAAAACTTTATATTTTGGTAATTGTTAATTTTGGGAATTATTGCACGAGTATTTTTAAAATGGTGAAGAACCCCACTTTCTTATTTTTTTAGGAAGTTCATTTTTTGGACTCTCAAACTTTATTTTTAAAAAATGAATAGTTCTTTGAAATTTTCTCAAAAATATCTACCTACTTGTTCACTCAAATTAGAAAACTGATATGCTGCCAAAACTAGCATTTTAATGTTGGTACTTAGTTATTTCATTTTCTTTCCCATTTTGTTATTTTGTAATAATTCTTGGATATCTTATCCTTAAATAGGTCAAGTAATTTCTATATTTGGGTCATATGGACAAGTGAATTAGGCATATATGCCGAAAAATATTATTTGGCCAAATAGGTCACTTTTTTTGAAATTTAGGGAAATAGATCGTTTTTGGAGAGAGAGTGGGAAAGCACGTTCAGCTGGGCATGCTTTCTACATAGTTGGCAAGAAAATGTACCTAGCTAGATGCATTTTACTCTGAGTTGGTAGGAAAGCGCACCCAGCTGGACGCACTTTCCTTTTATTCTTCTTGGCCAACAAAGGGTTTTTTAGGTTTAGAGTTTTTAAGGTTTAGGATTTTTAAGATCGTTAGAGTTTGGTTTAATGTTTAGGATTTTTACTATTTTGGAATTTGAGGTAGAATTGAGTTGTCGGGGGATGCGATAACACTTGGAGATACACACATTTCATATGTCATGTTGGGATGGGACCATTACTTTAGAACCCATCCTATGGAAGTTGGGTTCTGGGGTGACAGTGATTTATATGGTCACGGGTCGAAGTGTAAGTAGAGGTCCTAGTTGATGGCCATTATGTAGTCACGGGTTGGAGTATAACTAGGTGGCCAGTTGACTGCCGTTATACGGTCACAAGTTCAAGTTTTTTAGATACCTAAAGATGATGCCTTGTAAATATCATACACAAGATTGAGACCATAACCATAGGGAAAAATGAAGGGGCTTTTCGGTGTAATCAACGTGATTTGTTTCTCCATCTCCATCGAAGGCTGTATTTTTAACCTTCATTCTTATCTAAAGGCTAACATCGAGGTGGATGCAAGAGGACTCTCTAGCGGAGAGTGGATGTTTCGGTGGAATAAAGGTCAAACTCGAGTTGGCGCAGCAATAGTTTTAGTTATTAATGAGTTGTTTAGTAATGACAACCATTGTCACCTCAAAAGGAGAATCACCTTTACTCCACTGTCACAATCGTTGCCTGCTTGAGAGTCCTCTTGCATCCACCTCGTTGTCGACCTTCAAAGAAGAAGGTAGGTTAAAGATACTAACTTTGGTCGAAATGGAGAAAAAGAATAAGCTAATTATATCAGGAAGCCCCTCAGTTTTTCCCTACAATTATACCCTTAAACTTATGTATGGTATTTATAAGACATCATCTCCGGGTATCCAAAAAGCTTAAACTCACAATCGCATAACAATCATCAATTGACCCCCTAGTTATACTCCAACCCATGATCGCATAACGACTATTGACCGAGAACTCTTCTTATTTCGACCTATGACCGTATAAATCACTATCACACGGAACCCGAATTCTAAAGGATAAGTTTCTAAGGTAATGGTCCCATCTCGGCATGACATATGAAATGTGTGTATCAAATCACTGTCTCATCACAGACGACTCAAGAATACCTTAAAAGTAGCACACGCTCTACCTCAAACAAAAATAAATATTTCTGACGAAAAATTTAAACACTAAAGCGGGATGAAAACTGAGAGAGAGAAATTTTTAAAAGGGGAGGGATGATGGTTGGGAGAGATGATGGAGTAAGGGGAAAGGCCCCCCTTCTGGTACGTGCGGGGGAGGGATGAGATTGAAAGAAAAAAAACAAGGCGTGCTTGAAAACGCGTATTAAAAGAGCTATTTTCATTGAAAAATAACTTCAGTGGTGCTTGAAAACTTACCCGGGTATCTTGGTAGGTTTTAGATAAATGGTGGACAGAAAGCACTCCCAGCTAGAAGTGTTTTTGGATAATTCCAAAGAAAACACGTCCAGTTGGGTACACTTTATGCCCACCATTTGTCCAAAGCCTACCAAGATACCTTGCGTTTGAGAATCTCAGGTAAGTTTTGAAGCACATTTGAGCATACATTATTATTCGATGAAAACACGTCTCAGAAGACGTATTTTTAATATATCCATCCCTCTTTCATTGTTATTTTTCCTATTAAATTATCAAAGTATTCAATAATGAGACACAAGCAAATTCAACTTTTTAAGGACTTGCATTATGAGCACCGTCTCCCATTACTTTTGATAGCTATCAGAAGATTTTTTTGTTCTAAATATTTAATTCATTTTAAATTGAGATGTGTCGAAAAGTGAAATCTGTAATTTATTACGATAGTAAAATTTGCATTACGGATGTCAAGGTCGTATTTGCAGGAGCCTAGTGTAACACCCCTAACCCGTATCCATCGCCAGACTAGGGTTAAAGGCATTACCGGACAAAACGAAACATTAACAATCAATTTAATTATCATAACATCAGAGATCAAACATCAATATAAAGTCCCTTATATAGGTCATCGAGACCTAAAACATGCATTAGAAAGGGGTCGAGACTAAACCGAGCTCATACAAAAATTTTCAGAACTTAAACTATTTTCAAAGTTGAACAGGTCACACGCCCGTGTGAACAGGCCGTGTGCTTTACACGGCATTAGACACGCTTGTGTGTCTAGGCCGTGTCAAAATAGGGCATACATACTGAGTTGCACACACACGACCACAAAACATGCCTGTGTGCCTTGACCGTGGTTGAAACTGACTTGGGTCACACGGCTAGCCACACACCCGTGCGCCTTGGTCGTGCTCGAGCCTGACTTAAAATCGTAGGGTATCCCAGGGGACACACGGCTGTACAACATGACAGTGAGTCACACACAGCTAAGACACAAGCCCGTGTCTGTGCCCGTGTGGACAAAAATAAGCCATTTGAAAAGCCAATTTGCCACCCAAATTAGAGTCAAACCTACAAGTACCAAAACCACAACATATATGCATAATAATTTCAGCCAATTCACATCCAAATACAATATCAATTACACCATTTCATTATCAATCAATTTTATCCTCAAATCATCAAACAAATCATACCAAATTCATGCCATAGACATACTAAAACATAAGCTCCAACAATTCTAATATCATCATTCAAACTCATGGCATAATCTTACCAAATACCTGCCAAATTGACCATTTATTTTGGCCAAACAAGAATATGTAATAAACATAATTTCATCACATAACTTATACCATAACTCATTCATAACATATCCATAATCAAGCCAAATCACATGACTAGATATATACACATTACAAAACATATTCAAAGTACTTCTAACCTATACGTGCCATACTCCAAAATTAACAGTTCCAAAATGTACCAAAAATAAAGTTCGATAGTGCGGTGATGATCCACAATGATCCCCAAGCTTCCAGTAGCTACGATATCTGTAAAATAGTTAAAAGACACCCAGAGTAAGCTTAAAAGCTTAGTAAGCCATATACAAATAAACTTAACACATTAAACATTAAGTCATCATCAAATCACATATAATTCAAGTCATAAACCATCACAACTTCCATATTCATATACATTTCATGTCTTCCAAATTTCCATGTAACATATAACAAAAATTCTCATACTTTTACCACATATAATCTTTTGTTCATTAAAGAACATATACTTGCCTTTCAATATCAAATATGATACTTATATCGAACATACCTGAATCGGATTTATGTTTACATACAGATTCATTTTTCTCGGAATACCCGTTTGAGCCATTCGAAAACATAAGGATACACGGATAGCTCGGAGAACATATACAATGACAACGTCCCAGACGTGGTCTTACATGTAATCAAATATCGATGCCACTGTCTTAGACAGGGTCTTACACGAAAATAAATACGATGCCAACGTCCTAGACGTAGTCTTACACGTAAAGCATAAGTCGATGCCAACGTCCCAGACGTGGTTTTACTCGAAAATAAATATCGAATCCTATGTCATGACATATGTATCCTAACTATTCCTAAGGTTCGTACAAGGCTTTTCGGACGTCGAACATTCATCGATACTTTCTCAGATGTCTCATAATCAAGGCATAAAGCCATCCATCATAGTTCAATAACATATAAGCATAAATAAATCAATTCAAGTGCATTTATTTGTATATAGACTTACCTCGTTCAGATACGGATATACGGAATCGGCTACTCGACGACTTTCGACTTTCCCCGATCTAATTCTATTTTTTTAACTCTTGATCTAATTCACCAAAGAAAAGTGTCGAACCCTAGTTTGTTTGTTTCTTTTTTATTTCTTTTTATTTTCGATGGATGAACACATAAAATGGCTTTGTTTTCTATTTTGTTTTCATATAATTAACTTAATAGGCTAAATATCAATTTTGCCCTTTTATTAAACCATAAATGAATTATACATAATGCCTATTTAAGTCATTTAATTCATTCAATGGTCAAATAACCTTATAAGAACCTCACAATCATAAAGCCAAGTCAAATAGGCACTTTTAATAACTAGTAGGCCACTTTTACATTTTACGTGATTAGGTCCTTTTTCAAAATTAAGCACACAAACATTCAAATTTTCATACGAGACTTTCACACATGCTCATTCACATATCATAAACAAAAAAAATAATATTTAATTTTTTTTGACTCGGATATGTGGTCCTGAAACCACTATTCTGACTAGGGTCTAAACCAGACTGTTACACCTAGTCAATAGGCTTGGCTTTCAATCGTAGTTGTTACATCCCAAAAATCGGGTTAGTGGAATTGGGTTTGAACCAAGAGTGGTCACGCACCAATTTTTAAAGTTATCTTTGTGCATTTGTGAATGAGTGAGTTATTGGCTTGATGGTTAAGAGTTAGTGAGTTCATCCTTGAAACCAAAGTTTGAATCCCTTCTCTCGTATTATTTTCATTTTGTACAATTTTGCTTCAAATTTTAGAGTTGTCACACCCATTTAAATTTAGTTATCATTAATTCATGAATAAGTGTGAGTTTTAGCTTAGTGGTTTAGAGCAAGCTAAGTTTCCCTTGTGACCTAAGTTCAATTCCCCTCTCCTATTTTATTTTTTAATTTAAGCTCAAAACACCCTTGGTCAACCCTTTTAGCCTATATTTGTTACCATACAAGGGAGATTCTTTCATTCATTATCTTTCTCTTACTCCCTTTCTTGTTCCCTTTTTCACTCCTCTTTTTCCCCCTCTCATTTTCTTCTGGTAGTTTCATTTCTTTCCTTTTTCCCTTCCTCTATTGACCTATTGACATCCCACGCACCTAGACAAAACAAATATTTTATTTTCTCTTCACTTTTACTCTCTCCTCTCATCTTTTTCTCTCCACCTCTTATTGCCACCACTTTTTCACATATTTTCCACCATATCACCACCTTTGGCCACCATTACAACACCAAACCACCTCCACTATACCATCATCACTTCCCTCTCATCCTCTTCTTGCCACCACCGCACCACCGCGCCTGTTGTCACCACAACCCCTTTTTCTCTATTTTTCCTACTCTCTTCATTTCTTTGTCATAATCGAATATATCACTTTTTATTATATTTTTCTTAATTGCTAAAAAATACTCTTACTCACTTTTCTTATTTTGAATTTTCTATAGCCACTACTCCTCCTTTTACTCAAAATTCCAAGTGAAACGTTAACTTTTTATATCTAGCCCGATTTAAAATAAGTGATTATTAGTTCTTATAATCTTAATTCTTCTTTTTATTTAGATGGGCCGAATCTATATATACTTATGTACTTATGTTTTTGTGAAGAATCCAACCCAGATCACTTAGTTTTGCCTTAGTGTAAAGAAACATCTTAGATCTCTGTTGTCGGTTCATAGAGTAAGTCATTCAAAATGATTTCATAAGAGAATTATTTTGGAATAAAACTGAAACTAACAAGTGTGCCTTTAGTTTTGTACCATTATTATTCGATGTAACACCCCAAACTCGGCCTAGACGTTATGGCTAAATCTGTGATGTCACATTGGAGTGTCTTTCCCAAAACACAAATTTGATGAAAATCTGTTCTTCTTAAAAGTTCCGTTGAGTTGATTAAAAACTTAGGAAAATGCAAGTTAATTTAGGAAATCATATTAGGTTGTCATTGAACTCTTTAAACAGTAGTTGTTTCGAAAACTCTTATGAATTGTTGAGTAAACGTGGTGTTTTTAGGAAAATATTGGTTTATAACTTTTTAATTTTAAAAACCTGAGACCTACTACTAACGGGTAAAAATTCAAGTAAATAAATCCCCAAATTAAATAAAAATTAAAGCGGTCTTATTACAAAATAAAAACCCAAAATAAGTCCTTAATTATAGTATAAAAGAAATAACTACGTCGAGTGGCTACCACTGAGACCTCTGTCACCTTGATCCGTCTAAGCCTGGGGATTTCCTGCACAGATAACAGATGGGTGAGTTTATGAAAACTCAGTGTGTGAAATCTCATAATAACAACCAATTCGAGTAAGTGCAATCTGGGCCTAAGCCCTTTCAGTATTAGTTAGGGGCCTTAGCCCTTTTTTCAGGAACAGTAGCAGTCTGGGCCTTAGCCCATTTTAGTAACAATGGCAGTCTGGGCCTTAGCCTATTTCAGTACAATATGCAAACAAAGAGTCCTACCCAATCCATCCGTTACACACCAACTCCGTACTAGCCCTACATACTACCCAACCCTACACACCAAATCGTACTGAATTCGGTACTAAAATAGTATTTGCAGCAGAGTTGCCAGTAATAGGCTTATAGCCTTTCAAAACACTTCCTCCAAGATCATATGTTCCACCCCATGTGATGTACCATAATAACATACGTGTATGCAGAAATATCATGCTCAGAAACAATCATACATAATACAGGGGTATTTTAGTCAATTTACCTCACAGGGGAATAATGGTCATTTCATCAGTATGGGGTCTAAGTATACTTACCGACCACACAGTAGGTTCACAGTCGTCTTAGGCGACTCATGCAACCGAAACAGTCAATAAGTGATAATGGGCCTACAGCCCATATTGCGGGCCCATGTGGGCCTATGCTCTCGTATGGCCCACATAGCCCAGAAATGGCCTTAGCCGTGTAGTTTACACAACCTGAACTACAATCTACCATGCTTTGTGCGATTTTCTGTGTGGGGCCCACAGGCCTATTAGGCCTACACGGCCCAATTCGGCCCAAACTAGCCTAATACCGTTTCGACTCATGAAATCGCTCATGGCCATCTCGTCGACAACATGGCCTCGTTTTACCACTCGGCCTACCACATGGGCGATCATATGCCTGTGTGGAGTCGACGATGCACTTTTCAATTTTTCAGCTTTTCAGCCTTTCAGCTTTTCGGCTTTTCAGCCTTTGCAGTTTCACATCCAATGGCAGTGTTTCACACACCTTTTATAGGGTTGTAACTGAGACACTCCCGAGATCAATGCACCTATGATTGACAACAATCCCTCATTAGGCTAAAACCATCGTTAATCCAAACCACAATATCGAAAAGGATTTGTTCGATCCACTGTCACTTAACAAACCAACAATCAAGATCCTTACTGACTTAACACCCGCGTACCACTCCAGAACTTTGACCTTCATAAGAAACATTCAATCGATTCATAAGTATTTAAAGTCCAATAAAAACACATCTCACTTAAAGCACTTACCCCAAAAGTGAAAAGACCGCTTGCAATGAGAAGGATAATCGGCCTGAGCCTCCACAATAGAATCCACACCCCTAGCAAGATTAGGCAAATCATAAGATGTTTAGACGAAAAGCATACATTCGGCCCCAAAGAGAAAGAGAAAGGGAAAGCTAAAACTTGGCAGTAGAGCTAACAGAGATCTGACTAGAAAAGAAATAATGAAGCGATTGTACTTACCCTTACCAATAACTCAAATGACTTTTGGCAATAGTCAATCAAGGAGATTCAGCCAAAGCAAGAAGAACAGAAAGAGAGAGGGAAGAAGGAGAATCAATGAAGCCAACCGAAACACAAGCAATGGAAGGGAGTTGATGAGATATACGACCTAAGAGAAAGAGACGGAAAGGGGAAAGAGCCAGGGAGAAGGAGAAGAGATTCGACAATTGCAGAGGAATGGTCTAAAGGAAAACAAAACCAAAAAACGACACAAGGAAGAAAATACCCGAATGGTCACACTCAGGGTTCGGCTACCAACTAAGTACAAAATGAAGTAGAAAGAAAAAGGGAAAACTACTGAAAAAGAGAGCAAAAACTATACCTTTTCAACACTAAGTGCTTAAGACCGATTTGGCACACAATAAAGAATCCTACTTTCGACTAACAACTCACACCCTTTCTTCCTTGATCCATTCCATGATTTTTTCCTCATAATCCTCCTAGAATTCGGCTCCACACTCCCCACTCCCCCTCAAACTCTCCCACCATCCATGAGCATCAGAATCCTACTAGCAAACAACCTGCTACACGACACGCTAGCAAAAAGACACTACTTGCGCACAAGAAGACTCGAACCCTAGTCCCTTGGCATTAGAAACACACCACTTACCATTAGACTAGCAAGGTTTTTATGACATGCAACCCTCTCTTAAATTTAAGAAGTTTACTATCAGAAAACAAGGGTTTATTCAAGTAGGATCAGAAATTTGCTCAAGCCAAGGCTTGAACCCAAGACTTCCCAGACACTCCCAGAGCACTAGACCACCAAGACAAACATACATCCATGTCGCATACACATAAAATAATTTAACGGGGATTTCGAGATTTGGAGGGTTACATTTGATCAGATCAAGCAAGATCTGACTAGATAGATATCGTGGGATTATGTTGGATTAGATCTAGTGACAATGCCTTATTTCAGATGTGGATTTCAACCTACCAAAGTGGTATATGTTGTTCATAAAAATATTATATTTTTATTAAAAATAATAATATTAATCATATTAATCTCGATTCTCAACAAGAAATGGAGAGAGGAGAATTGAGTGAAGTATTGGGTATGATTGATGAAATCTTCGACTCTTGTGATGTGAGTGTAGAGGAGTCACCACACTTGTCAGACATTTTAGAAGAAACCCCATGACAGGAACCGATCAAGGACGTGCTCCAACAGAGGTATATTCAAATAGAGGTGGGGAATTCTAAAGAAATAGAGTTTGTGATTCAGAATTGATGATTCCTTAAAAGGAGCACATGTCGAAACGTTCTAAGTCAAGACAAGATTGATATGTTCATTCACAAAAAGAGGTCCTTATTAATTCAATCAATTAGGCTCCTTATTACATTTAATGAGCTTATTCTTGAGCAATTTGAATGTCTTTTACGTGTTTTAACCTATTTTTAACTTTTGATTCAATAAGTGATTTAGTACGTTTTACGCTATTTTTGAGACCCAAGTTGGCTAAATGCGCCTTAGCGGACTTAACGGTTGATTGAGTATTGTAACAGCCCAATTTTGGGGCTAGTCGAAACAGTGGTTTTAGGACCACGAATCCGACGTAGGAAAACTTGTTTTTATTATATTTTCATGGTCTAGATTTTTAGGGAATGATTTCGTGAAAATTCTTTTCGAAAATTTTGATGTTTGGGCACTCAATTTAGTAAAAAGGACTAAATTGTAAAGAGTGCAAAAGTTGGGTTCTACTTGTTAAAAGTGTCCAATTGCAATGAGATTTTAAATTAGAGGTCTAATTACACCATTGGATAAGTTAGTGGACAAAAATGGACATGAATAGATGAAATTTCAAAGTTATGCATTAAGGGCATTTTAGTCATTTGGTAAATAAATGAATAAAAAGGGAAAATAAAGCCAAAATTTTTGTCCATCTTCTTCTCCATGTGCCAAAAATTAGAAGGTCACCATGCCAAAAATTTTTAATGCTCTTTACATTTTTGAAGTCGTTATCATCCGATCTAGCTATTTCTACCATTAATTTGAGCTATGATTGAGGTCTAGGGTTTGACCCATGTTAGATATTTGTGCATTCTGATGTCTAATGGTAAATTATGCAAGTTTAATGTTAGATAAACAACTTTTACTAGGTGATTTTTGATGAAAATGTCAAAAGGACCTATTTGTAAAAAGATTTCAAAATGTGTGTAAAAGTGTGATTTAATGAAAAATGTGGGTTGTTATAAGCATGTATAAGGTTCGAATGGGATTGGATCTAGATGAAATTGAATAGATTTCATTTTACGAGCCTAAGGACCAAAATGTAAATATGACAAAGTTTAAGGGCAAAATATAAATTTTCCATAGTATGATTTTTGGACTGCATTGAGTAATGTGGTTAATAAATGAGTTAAATTTTCTATTATAGATCAAGAGAAACAAGGTTCGGACTTAGATCAGGGGAAAAGCAAAGTCTTTGATGATTAGGTCCATTTCCACTATTTTTGTACCGAGGTAAGTTCGTATGTAAATAATGTATTATCATTTATGCTTTAATTGCTTTAATATTGTATGAATTATGATTGACTCTTTGGATGTAATTGACAAAGTTTGACAAGAGAGAAATCCCGATTGAACCTTAGGAATAGATAGGATACAAATGTCATGACATTAGGGTTATTTGAGATTACGTGTAAGACCATATCTGGGATATGGAATCAATATGAGACTTTGTGTAAGACCATAGCTGGGCAATTGGCATTGATATGAGATCCCATGTAAGACCATATCTAGGATATGGCATTGGTATGGTACTGTGAGGGTTAGATTTCCCGAGTATCCTTTAATATTCCAAGTAATTCGACGAGAATCGTAACGAAAATGTTAATGTTACGAAAGACCATGGTATGTTTCAAGATGGTACAGGTATGTACGTAAGACATATTCTTAATGAGCTCAATATGTGATGAATCCCTCGGTAAGGTTATGATTGTGCAAGTTATGATACTAAGGTTATAATAATATCCATGCCAAGTTGGACTATGAGATTTATAATGACATATATGTTAATTCACTTCATGTTAATTGCGTGATAAATGTGTGTTTATGATGCTTATTATTTGCATAGGAACTTACTAAGCTTTAAAGCTTACTCCCTTTCTTTTCCCTTGTTTTATTGTTTCACCAAGCCAGCTCGGGGATCAAATACTTTCGGTGATCCATTCACACTATCAACTTAACATTTTGGGTACCAATCATTTTAATGTTTTGAGTTATGGCATGTATAGGGACTTGGTCTTTTTGTTATGTGTCCTAATAGATTTGGCCAAATGTGTTGGCTTATGTTGGTTGATAATTCATTTTGTAAATGGCCATTGAAATTGGCTAATATCGGTTTAAGTATATGCATATGATGATGTCTTTCATGGATGTGGAAATTGGTATGTTTTGAGTTGAATAGCATGTGATGGTTTTGATAGATGATAGTAGGTGAATGATGTATGGATGCCTTGTTTGTGGCTGATTTGGTTGAATGTATGTACTTGGAATGGTGCTATGTTTTGCTGTGTAGGTTTGTGTATGGAAGGGTGACAATATGGCTTGGAAAATAGCCTTACTTTTGTCTACACGGGTAGACACACGGGCATGTGTCTAAGCCATATGTGACACACGGCTTGCCCCATGGGGATGTGATTCGGCCGTGTGTCCCCTGCACCTTAGTTGTTGCAAGACAGAATGCTCAGTATTGAGCATACGGGTAGAGACACGGGCATGTGTCTCAACCGTGTGGATGACACGACCTCAGGCACGGGCGTGTGCCCTGGGCGTGTGAAGTCTGTACCTATTTTATGAAAAATTAGGAAACTTAAATCAACCACACGACCTAAGCACACGGGCATGTGCCTTGGCCGTGTGACCTCAATTTGTTCATGGGTGACAAACAGAGAGTTACACGGGTTAGGGACACGGGTGTGTATGACCACACGGCCTACCCACACAGGCGTGTTCCAAACCACACGGGCGTGTGGCTCTTAAATCATGAAATATTTTCTAAGTGTTGTGAAATTTTTCTAAAGTTCTCAGTTTAGTCTCGAACCGCTTCCAATGCATGTTTTAGGCCTTATAGGCTCCTTTTAGGGACAATGTGATTGAATGCATGTGAAAAGTTTTAATTTGGTGCCAAATTTACAACTCGAAATGTATGTTTGCTTGTGTTTACATCCGGTAATGCCTCGTATCCTGTTTCTGGCTTCGAATATAGGTAAGAGGTGTTACAAGTATTGTAGGGAGTCAACTGTGGCTTGAACGTGAATGAAAACATTACCTAGAAAGGGGTATCATGATATTGAAGCATGGAAGTTGTGATATCCCTGATAGTGTTGAAACGAAGAGGATTGAGGTCATCTATAGTGGTCTCACGATACCTAGACACCCAAGGACCCCTCATTTCAAGACTGGTGAAGGTATCGCGATACTAGACTATGGGTATCGCGATACCTCTGATGAGTGGGGATAAAAAATGCCTGCAAGGGTAGTCCTTGTCCAACTTCAACACCAATAAGAAATAAACACTAAGGGGCATTTTGGGCACAAAATTTGGGTTGTAATAAGATCAAAAGCCACCTCTTGGCTTGGAAAATAGACACTTTTCACATATTCAAATTTTATCATTTTTTAACTTAGGGTTTAGTTACTTTCTTCTTCCTTTTATGGTTTAAGCTTTTTCTTTTCTGATTTTCTATTAAGTATTTAGTTAAATTTACTATAGTTGGTACTAATTTTCTTTCTAATACTTTAACTTTCCTTGTATTTACACTTCAATCCTTTAGCTTAATCTCATTTAGCTTATTTTTATTTTACCTGTTGAAAATCTTATCTTTCGTGTTTTTATCTACTTTGCTTGTTGCGATCGTTGGGTTTTTCAAGCTTTTGCTAGAAAGCTTGAGTTTTTATCAACTTTCTTTTGGTTCATGTTAATGGCCTTTCTCCTTGAATGTTTGATGATTGTGTGTTCAAAAAATGGGCATGAGTAGTTAACTCCTAGATGGTTGGTTGATGGAAATGTTGGTTAGTTGATTTTTAGGTTCAAGGACTAAATCACAAAATCTAGACTAAATTGAATAGAACTCAAAACTTAAGATTGACACCCCTGAAGGAAAATCTAGATAAGTGAGACCCAAAGGAGATCTTATCAGGTACCAATTCTATCCTCTCGATTAGTTTGGTAAGGTTGAGAGATAAACCAGATTAATTTGTCTAATTTGCTAAAAGTGGGTTCGAGAGGTAAAATTGAGCCAATTTAAGAGTATTAGCGATTTAGATCCATAATTCGAAGGTTAATTGACAACATGAAAACCAACCAATTGTTTCCTGTTATTGAATTTTTTAATTTCATAGTTTTACATGTTTTACAATTTAGTCATTTTTTGTTTTAAGTAATTAATTAGAACAATTAACCTCAATTATGGCCTATCGTAATATAATTCTTAGTTATTAGTTAGCTAGAATCCTATAATTGCATGTTAATTATTTAGGGATCACTTAATCGTTGACTCTTTTGGGTTCAATCCTTGGAATACTCTGATGTTCCATTGAACATTACAAATATTACAACTAATCTATCACATTTGCAGATACCACATTATATTTGATTGTTTATTGTTGATTCTCTGCCCTAGTGTTCGCACACTGGTGGTGGAAGCGGTCAGTCGTACCACTTGCAACGGTTTAATTCATTTTTCAATTGGTAGGTACTCTAATAAGTTTTTATGTAATGTTATTCAAATGCAAGCTAGACACATGTTACTTGGCCAACCCATGGAAATTTTATCATCATGTGCATCAGGATAGCTACCTTAACAAATATTCGTTTGTTTTTTAAGGTAAAAAGTTCACTTTAGGGCCACTCCCTCCTTAAGAAGTTTACAATGATCAAATCAAGATTGCTAAAGAAATGGGTAAGGAAATGAGGTAAAGTCCATTCAGAAGTCCAAAAGTAAATAGGCCTAAAGTTCCAAAACCCTTATTAAAGGCCCATTCTTGGTAACTAAATTCGCACACTCCTCTTGATGAGAAAGTAAGTTTGTTTTGTAAATCCAGAGGTGTTATCCTAGGTTTGAGCATCCCAAGTAGGCTAGCTTATTAAATCAATCCGAAGGAACTGTAGCAGCCCTCACCCGTATTCAACGCTAGAATAGGGTTACAGAGCATTACCAGACATATTATAAAGTTAAACATACATTTCACATGCATTTTCAAATTTCATGTAATCATCATTCAACATCATTCACATTGTCCCTAATATGAGCTTACAAGGCCCTAAACATGCATTCAGGGTGGTTCGAGACTAAATCGATAACTTTTGAATTTTCTGGAATAGTTAGAAAATTTTGCAAAATACAGGGACACACGCCCGTGTGGCCCGGCCCTGTGAGACACACCCGTGTCACAGGCTGTGTGGACATTCATAATGGGATCACATGGTCGTGTCCAAGCCCGTGTCCCAACCCTTGTGACCAGCCCGTGTGCCTTTTGAAATGACCTCACACGCCCGTGTGCCAAGCCGTGTGCTTGGCCGTGCCAAAATTGAAGGGTATACTGACTTATGCCACATGGCCAAGTCACACGCCTGTGTGTTAGTCCGTGTGGAGCATACTGACTTGATTTCTAAATCAACACCAGGGGACACACGGCCGTGTAACTTGACCATGTGTCACACACGGCTAAGACACACGCCCGTGTCTCTGCCCATGTGGACAAAAGTAGACTATTTGCCAAGCCATCTTGCCACCCAAATTTGCATACACCTACACCAAACCAAATGGCACAACACAAGGCAATCAACCAATCTCAACCAAGCACAATTCATACCATTTCAACTCCAACAATTCACATTCTCAAAACATCAATACGGTCACTTTCAAACATACATTATTTTACCTAAATTTACAAATATACCAAATTCAAATCTCAACCATATAGTATCCCTAATTTCCATTTATCGACAAGCATCACATATCCCTCATCAAACACATAACTAAAGCCATATGCACATATATATACATTCATTACCAACATACCAAAATAAGCCAACTCTCATGGCTATATACAAAACCAAACACTTAACATTTACAAGCCAATTCAAATGGCCAAATTCATTACCAACACATATACCAAAATGACCAAAGTTCCTATACATGCCATATAACAAAAAACATAGATTCAAAAGTATCAAAGTGATATCTTGATAGTGTGATGAGCTCTCTAACAATTCCCAAATCCGAGCGAGCTTTGATTTCACTATAAAACATAGAAAAATAAACAATGTAAGCTATAAAGCTTAGTAAGTTCGTATAATAATAAACTCATCTTACCATACAAACACAATCCAAACAATTTAACATATCATGGTATAATTCATAATCATATACAACCTACCACATTATCATTTTCAAGGTTAGATATGAATTTCACAACTTTCATTGATTTAATGCTTGCACGGTTCATGTACATACCTGTACCATCTCATATTAATCTCATACTCATCTGTATCTTTGATATACCCATTGAACCATTTAGTGTAACACCCCTAAACCCGAATTTGTTGTCGGAACAGGGTTGCGGAGCGTTCCCAGAGTTTTTAGAACATTTACAGATAATTTATAATAGTCACTATTCATTTACCAAGATTATTCATAACATACCTTAAATAGACCTTTGAAGCCTTAAATAAGCTTTAGAATCTAATCGGGACTTAATCGAGAACTCTAAACACTTTTCGTGAAATTTCAAAAAATTTCCGAGATGCAGGGCTCACACGCTCGTGTGGTCCAAGGGACACGTCCGTGTGACCCTAAGACATGCCCATGTTGCAGGCCGTGTTCGACCCCGTGTAACTCTCTGAATTGTGCCACACTATAACACCCGTTACCCGTGTCCAACGCTGAGACATGATACGAGGCATTACCAAACTTAAACACAAGCAAACATACAAATCTGGGCCGTAAAATTTTGTTCAAATTAAATTCATTCATACATATGCAAATTCTCCCTTATATGGGCCTACAAGACCCAAAACATGTATCGGGTGTAGTTCGAGACTAAATTGAGTACTTTAAAATACTTTGGGAAAGCTTAGAAAATTTTCATGAAACAGGGTCACACACCTGTGTGGGTAGGTTGTGTGGTCACACACGCCCGTGTCCTCAGCCCGTGGAACTCTCTGTTTATGACGTCATCAACACAATAAGTCACATGGCCAAGTCACACGCCCGTGTGCTTAGGCTGTGTGGCGAATTAAATTCAAAAAATTAAGTGCAGATTTCATACGGCTTTGGCACATGCCCATGTCCTGAGGCCGTGTCCTTCACACAGCTACGACACACGACCGTGTCTCTGCCCATGTGTTTACTACTGGGCATTTTGTTTTACTAAATTAGGGTACAGGGAACACACGACCAGATCACACACCCATGGGACAGACCGTGTGTCACACATGGCCTAGACACATGCCCATGCGTCTACCCATGTGGACAACTTTAAGGCTATTTTCCAAGCCACTTGCCACCTTTAAAAGCTCACTCACTTATACATTTTTTATGGTATGCAACATAGCATATTTAGTCACTCAAATAATCACAATTATAATTAATCCATCACTTTGAATTGTCAACATATCACATGCTCAAACCGTCATGCTTTCATATGGCATTCCACACCAATTTCATATTTATTCATCATTATAAACCTACCTTCAACCTACGTAATTATACCATGAATATGGTCATACCTATTAGTCCCAATTCATTCATTAAGCATATGTGCCATTTATCACATCCATTACCAACAAGCAACCACCAGCCACATCACAAGCATAAACACATTGCATGCATGTATAAATAATTAGGGTTACAACCCGAGAAGTAAATATAAGCCACATGTCATGGCTTTATACAAAATGAATCATATTACCATCATGAGCCAACTCATTTGGCTGATCAATATGACACATAACAAAATGACCAAGTCCCTTATACATTCCATACTCAAAATGTTGAGACTAACTATACCAAAATATCCAATTGATAGTGTGATCGAGTCTCTAACATCCTTCAATCCCCGAGCTAGCTTGGCGACACTATAAAAGATGGAAAGGAAAGGGGGTAAGCATTAAAGCTTAGTAAGTCCATATGCAAATAACATGATATCTATACAAGTATTTAACATATATTTAACATAATGAACATAAATTTGTATTTCATAAAATCACTTAAACTTACTCATCACATAAATAACCTTGTCATAAGTTCATCACATACCAAGGTATTACTCATGAGTTCGGTATACATACATGTATCAACTCATAACATAATCTCTTACTCATTCTTCTCAATGACTTACCCTTTGGGTCTTTTGTCAAGTTACTCGATAATTTACCCGTTGAACACTCAAAATACTATTGGATACACGAAAGGCTCGCACATAAGTGCCACATACATAGATAAAGCTACCTCATATCACATAACACATAAAAGCTCATTCTCGAGCTACTTACGGGTCTACTCGCAAAAGCTGTCAGGTATCTACGACATATGCCAGACTACCCAGCCCTTGGTAGGACGTACAAGACCAGCACCCGGAACCATATAAACATATATCACATATCTTATGAGCTCATAAATCACATGGTTCCTAGTGACATGTCACATTGTATCCTAAATTATTCCTAAGGTTCAAACGAGATTTTCACAATGTCAAATCCTTGTCAAACTCGTTTACAATGTCATTTTCATAGTCCATAATGTCGTTCATGCACTCATCATAACAATTTAGACATAGAAACTAATACATTAATAAAACATTAAAAATATGATCATAATATTGCATTATTTACACATGAAGCAATCAAAGCATAACTCATAATAGCATTAAAGAATTTGAATTCACATGATACTCAAGCATAAAAAAAATATAACATAACATCACATTATTTGTATATGAACTTACCTCGGTACAAAATGATGAAAACGAACATATTCTTCGTAAACCTTATTTTTTCCCTGATCAAGACTTGAATCATGTTTTTCTTGATCTATAATGCCAAATTTAACTTGTTTAATACATACATTGTTCAAATCGACCCATAACACATTATTTGGTAAAATTACCTTTTCACCCTTAACTTTTCACTTATTTACAAATTGGTCCTTAAGCTCGTAAAATGAAATACATGCATTTTCTTTGTTACCCAAGCCTAGCCTATTCATATTCCTACTCCTAGCAGCCCACATTTTTCTTTATTTTACATATTTACTACCCATTTTACAACTTTTACAAGTTGGTCCCTTTTAGGTGTTTTCATGCAAAATCAGTTTGTAAAAGATGTTTATCACACATCAAAATACATGCATGTCACACATAGGTAAGTTTTTGAACATGAACCCTAGCTCAAAATAATGGTAGAAATATCTAGATCGGTTGATGACAACTTCAAAAATGTAAAGAACATTAAAAAAGGGGCCAGGATGCACTTACTATTAAGCTTGAAAGTTGAAGAAACCCTAGCTATGGTTAGCATGGAAATTTCGGCTAGTGTAACACCACAAACCTGGGCTGGACGTTATGGTCGAATCTAGCGAAGTCACATTGAAGTGTTTTTCACAAAGTATATTATCGTTGAAAAACCCGTTCTATATATTTAACCCCTTTGTAATCTTAACGAAGATTTTAGAATGTCTCATTCCTATTCAAAACTTAAGTTGTTTGGAAAATGTTAATCATACTAATTTGTTATTAATTTTAAAACATTATTTCTTGTAGAAGCTTCTAAAACGTATTGCGTAAACGTGGTGTTTTGAAAAAATTTTTACCTTTTTTGAAAACTCGCTTCCTACTACTAACAGATATAAATCCAACTAAATAAAAACCCAAATTAAAGCTTAAAAATTTTAAAAGGCCTTATTACATTAAAATTGCTTATAATTTAAAATCCAAAGAGAAAGTTAGTGCGGTTGTGTGGCCACCTTTGAGTTCCTCGCAGCACTGACCCGTCTAAGCCTGGGGATTACATGTACAGATAAATAGATGGGTGAGTTATGAGAACTCAGTGTGTAATCCCATATCAAGTAACCAATCAGTGAGCATACACAGTCTAGGCCTAAGCCCATTTCAGTAACGGTTCAGTTTCAGTTAAGCCTTAGCCCATTACAATATCAGTATCAGTGTGGGCCTGAGCCCATCTCAGTGATAGTACAGTACAGACATGCAATCAAAGATCCTACCCAACTAGCCTCTACACTCTATCTCCGTCTAACCCTACACTTCATGTGGGGATAAAATCAATCCACCCATCCCTAGACTTCGAGTAGTACCGGTTGCGGCACTAAACAATATTTGCAGTAGAGCTGCCACTACAGTACACTTCCTCCAATCATAATTAAACCCATCCCCATGCAACATGTCATGCCGTGTCATAATATTGTACGTGTACTCAATATATGTAAAGTGGCATGCTCAAATATAATCATACATCTCATAAAGACATAATAGTCATTTTATCACACAAAGGCAATACAGTCATTTCACCACTAAGAGGGTCTAGGTGCACTTACCAACCTAACAGTAGGTCCACAGTCATCCCGAGTGACCCATGCAACTTTAACAGTCAAACAGTGAAAATGGGCCCACACGCCCGTGTGGCCCATATAGCCTAGAAATGGCCTTGGCAGTGTGAACCACACAGCCTGGCCCAATAGTCTCCACACATCCGTGGGATTTACCCATGTGGGGCCCACATGTCCATGGGGCCATATGGCCCAGTTCGGTCCAATATGACCCAGTTTAGCCTCAGCCCATGAAATCGCTCATGGTTGGCCTCAACGATCATACACCCGTGCTTAGGCATACGGACAACCAGATGAGCAATCGCACGCCCGTGTAGCGTTGTCGCCGCTTATTCCGGCATTTACCAATTACCACAGCCAACGTTGTGTTTGTACACACCTGTTAGGATTCTAGGTACGCAACCCCTTCTTAAGATGAACCGCACCTAAAAAAACTGACAATTCCATGTCCAACGTTAGTCATGCTTAGACCCAACAGTACCAAAAACAATCCCCAAACGACAACATTTTAATGTTACTTACCTCCACTGCTTCAACCGATGTAGCCTACCACTCCTCAAGTAAACCAAGTTTAACACGATTTGATGTTGTCAAAATAACATTTGATACCACAAAGGATTAGCACCTAAACATAACTTAATCCAATGAAAACTTCCCCAAATCAATTGGGGCATACTTCTTCCCCCTTACCAAAAGACTTACCGAACGCACAAGAAATAGGAGTTGAGCGCAAGAGCAAGAACAGATTCAGCAAAAAAAAGTAAAAGGAGAAAGAGATTCGGCAACAAGAGAAGAAGGTATTCGGCTCTAGTAATGTAAGAGGGAAACTTGATGAAAGCCGAAAGAGTAGAGAGAGATAAGAGAAAAGGGATATTCGGCCAATGTACAAAAGAAGATGGTAACTGCTCAGAACCGATTGAGAGAGGGAGAGAAGAAAGCAATCGGTCAACAAAGAACTCTAAGGCAGAGCAAACTTGGAAAAGACCAAAGCGAGCAAAACCCGAAGAATCTCAAGCAACAATCAATCCCAAAAAGAGAGAAACATGAGAAACAGAGAGGCAGCAAAACCAAAAGCAAAAATTTGGCACAAGGGAGAGAAGGTGAGCTATTGACCGATTTTGGCAAAATGAGACTCCCTAATTCAACTAACTCCTAAACACTTCCCTTACTTGACTCCTCAAAACACTCCAACCACTCCACAATTCAAAACCCCCAATATTTCCTCCTAAAATTCGGCTACACAATCCCTACATCTTCAAACACTCCAACTACCCACTAGCATCAGAGTTCCACTAACATATAACCACTTACACGGCATCCAGTAAAATAAACACTCCCCTGCATCGCTAAGACACGAACCCCAAACCTCAGGCACCAACAACACGCCACCTATCCCTTAGACTAGCAGGCCCATTCTGTCATGTTAAACACACATTAATTTAAAAGGCCTACTGACTAGAGACAGGGTTTATTCCTTTAAAAACAAAACTTTTGCACAAGCCAGGGCTTGAACCCAAGACTTCTCAGACACTTCCCAAAACACTTAACCACTGAATAAGATACACATTTGTGGGTCACAAACATACAGAAATAATTACTTAGGATTTTGGGGCGTTACAGCTAAGGTAGATAAAAATGGACAAGATTTTTGACTTATTTTTCCCTTTTTATTCTTTTATTTACTAAATGACCAAAATACCCTCAAGGCTTTTCTTCCAAAATTTTCCTATTCATGCCCATTTTTGTACAAAATTTTAGAACTTGGTTAAATTACTATTTAAAGACCTCTAATTAATAATCCATAGCAATTTCATGCTTAAAGCTTCTAGAACTCACGTTTTAAAACTTATTCAATTTAGTCCCTAACTTCAAATTGGACATTTAAGGCATAAAATTTCTTCATGAAAATTTCACACAAACATGCAATCATATCATGGATCACCAAATAATCATAAAATAATAATTTCTATTTTAGATTTGTGGTCTCGAAACCACGATTCTGACTAGACTCTAATTCAGGATGTTATACACACGGCCGGTCATATGCCCGTGTGCTAGGCCGTGTAACACACACGGATGAGACACACACCCGTGTGCTTAATTTTGATCATTCTGTTTCTCAAATTTAAGGTGCAGGGGATACATGGCCAAACCACATGCCCATGTGCTAAGCCGTGTGTCACACACGGTCAAGCACAAGCCTGTATGTCTACCTGTGTGGACAAAATAAAGCCATTTCTAGCTTCATTTCTCACCTAAAATCTTGCCATAAACCTACACCAAAACTTGCATTCATAAAGCAACCAATCCAATCATTTTAATCAAGCTAATTCTACCATTTAACATGGTATATTGTTACATGCTTTGATGCTTTTAATCTTACCTTATTAAGCATACTTGTTTAACCTTTCTCAATCAATCGATAATAAACACTTATATTATCACCATGAAATAATCTTAATATGTATATATATATATCAATACATAATCATCACTAGTCATTCCAATGGCTAGATTACAATAACCATTTACATTTACATACCAATATGGCCAATTAACCTATACATGCCATTATAACAACAATTGTTTTACCATATGTACCAAAATAAGCTGATGGATAGTAAAAGTGATCTCTGCCAAGCTTCCAATCCAACGAGCTTCTGATTTACTATAAAACAGGGAAATAAAACTAAGTAAGCATATAATGCTTAGTAAGTTCGTATAACATGGTACTTAACTTACCATTTATTTTGTTTCAAGATAAACATGCAAGGCACGTTCAATCAATTTTATCTCAAGCCCTACACATATCCTCATTGCCCTTGCTAGTCATACATTCCATATTAACATCAAGAAACATATATGGGCTCAACAAAATTTGATTTTTGAATATATATATATTTTCCATATCACGTATCCATATAACATGTATAAATCATATCTTTATATTACAAGAATATTTTCATAGTAATTCATCTCGAGTTCAGATTATTCTATATCATAAATTTACTCATATAATTCGAAATATCAAGGTCACGAATAGTACACTTAAGGTGTACAAATCTATAATCAAGGATGAACATACTCATCAAATAAATTCCATGTACAAATATCATCATTTCATATTTCCAGATATATACATGTAATAACTCATTTTCTTATTCATATCTTTTCATGTCTGGATTGTTACCTGTTGAATTTATTCAGAATATCGATGGATACACAGGTAGAACACTCGAGGTGTACAAATCAGGATCTGTCAATTCATCTCCAATGGTACCCATAAGGTACTATTTCAGAGAGTACACTCTTGAGCCACACATATATACAACAGGATTACCAGTCCAGGCTAAATCCTTTTTATGATATATGCTCTAAAGCACTTGATCTGGATTACCTGTCCGGGCTAAATCCATTTCATAACATATGCTCGAGAGGACTTATATCAATAAGAGGAATCACATTTATCCATCGATTTTCATTTATTCAAACGAGATTTAACATTTTTCAAGCATTATCAGGCATGTGATTATTTCATACACCTATAACATTCATATGATTCAAATAAACACATTCCACATTCATTTCAAGCATAAAAGTAACATTTTTATCATTTATCATTTACCAGGCATTATTATTGATCCGGCTTTGTCAGATACATTTTCAATGTCATATATATATTATATTTATACAATTCACAAACACAACATTTAATTCAAACATATAAATATACACAATTTAGTTACACAAACTTACCTCGAAAAATGTTCGTATACGTAAAATTTACTAATCTGACATTTCCCTATTTTCCTCGTTCTAGCTCCAAATTTGGTCTATCCGGATTTATACGAGTAAATTTAACATCAATTTAATGTAATTCATACTCAATTTAGTCCAATTTACCCTTTAGGAAAAATTACTATTTTGCCCCTAAACTTTTAATTAATGACAATTTCGTCCCTAGGCTCGGGAAATAAAATTTATGCAATTTACTCCCTATTCCAAGCCTAACCAAAATTTCAATATAAAATTTACAGCTCATGTATTCTATAAAATTGAGCATTTTCTTTAAATTTCACAACTTTACATTTTAGTCCCTAAATCATATTTTCATCAAAAATCACTTTGTAAAAGTTGTTTATCTATCAACAACCTTCCATATTCTACCATAAATTTCAAATTTTCAGCATATTCATCCATGACATAATTTCTATTCTTTGATAACTTTTCAAATTGTTCCCCCAAATAGATAGATTAAGCTATCACGGTTTCAAAAATAAAGAAATTACTAAAAATGAGATTTGAATACTCACCTAATTTGGCCAAGAAAGCTTGCTTTCTCTTTCTTAGGGTTTCCATGGAATATTTGGGGAAGAAGATGATATAAAATATTTTTATTTCTATTTAATTATTTATCATCTTTTAATTTAATCACTTTCCAATTTAGCCCCTAGCCTTTTTCTAATTTTCCATGGATGAACCATCCAAAAATATTTAAAGTTCTATAGCTATTTAATACCTATAGCTATTAAAACACAACTTTTGCACTTTACGTGATTTAGTCCTTTATCAAATTAAACATGTAATCGGTCAAATTTCTTTACCAAATTTTCACACAATATTATTATCATACTGTAGACCATAAAATAATATTAAAATAAAATTTCTTTTCAGGATCAGATTTGTTGTCCCGAAATCACAGTTCCAATTTCTCTAAAAATAGGTTGTTACAACTCTCCCCCTTTAAAAATTTTTCGTCCTCGAAAATTTATAACAGTAAAGAGATTTGGATATTACTTTCTCATGTTTTCTTCCAGTTTTCTCAGGTAGCTTTCTCTATATCATATCATTATTAGAAAACTTTCACCGAAGCTACTTTTTATTTCTCACTTTTCTCACTTTACGTGCCAGAATTCTGATCAATTCTTCTCTATAACTCATGTCAAGCTGAATTTTAATATCCATCGGAGGAATAACTAATAATATATCTAATTAATACCATCCGATAAGCAACACTTCCAACTCTTTTAGCAAATTTCATGTAATTAAATAAATTAAGGACTTAATTTGCCTTTACAGTCAAACCGGAAAACTCTCTTCCATGGCAAATTTTCAGAAACACTTTGTCACTAGCTTGAAACTCTATTTCTTTTCATTTCAAATTCACATAAAATCTCTGACAATCAGAAGCTGCTTTAAACCTATCTCGGATCTCTTCCACATTTTCATTTGTTTCACGAATCATATCACTCCATGTATCTTTTCTTACCAAGCTTATCCCAATGATATGTAATTTTGACTAACAACAATTATTTCCTCTCCGTTTGCCTTCAATTTTTAAAATATAGTATCAAAACATATCTTCAAGATTCATAATAACACACTCGGACTGACCATCAGTCTGAAAGCGAAATGCAGTATCAAAAATTTGTAACTGCTTACCCAGAGCTTCTTATAATTTATTCCAAAATCAGGAAGTGAACCATAAATTGTGGATCTTATTCAATCTATCAAGTGAAGATTGACACTCCATATAGCTTGACAATTGAAGACTGACACTCTATATAGCTTGACAATTTCAGAAACTTATATCTCATTCAATCTATCAAGTGAATAATCCATTCATAGTGAGATAAAAAATATGAACTTTGTCAAACAATTGGTGATTACCCAAATAACATCTTTTTTTTTCTGAGACAAGGGTAATCCCGATATTAAATTCATAATAACTTTATCCCATTTTCGTTCTAGTATCATCACTAGCTGTAACAATTCTAAAAGTATCAGTACCTAATATTTAGCTTTGATCTGCTGACACATTAAACATTTAAACATAATTTCAGAGACATCACATTTCATTCTAGTTTACCAATACATCTTTTTCAATTTATCTCACTTCTCGGATGATAGATATATTACTATTGTGAGTTCTGTATAAAAATTTCTGTACAAGCTTTAATTTCTTCAGCACACAAGCTCTATCTCGGAATAACAGACAATCATCAAATTCAAATCTAATATCCTGAATCAGTAATTATTTCACTCTATACCCATTTAACTTATAACTCATTATCACTTTTCTGAGCTTCACCGGTCTGTTGTAGAAACATCAACTTAGCTTTAAGCTCTAATCTTTCATTAGACAATAGAAATGGAGTATTTATTGCTCATAAAGCAAACAAAGATTTTCTACTCAAAATATAAACAACTATATTTACTTTTCCTGAATGATAATCAATTACCAAATCAGGGTCATTCAATAATTCAAATCATCTACTCTGTTTTAGATTCAATTCTTTCTATACCCTCGGGTGTTTTAAAGTTTTATGATCAGTACATATATGATATTTCACCATACAGATACTGTTACCAAGTTCTCAATGCAAACACGATAATTATCAATTCAAAATCATATATCAGGTAATCCTTTTTTGTAGCTTTATCTAGCTAGAAGTATAGAACATTACTTTGCCTTTCTTCATCAAAATACAGTCTAATCCATTCAATGATATATCACTGTAATAATAAATTTCTTACCCGATTTATACTGAACCAGAACTGATGCTTCGATCATCATGGCTTCCAATTGGTCAAAACTTTACTAACATCATTCAGTCCATTCAAATCTTACATCTTTCTGTAATATCTATATCATTGATATAGCTATCATAGAAAACACTTTCACAAAAATTAAAAAGGATATTGAAGCTTTAATTTATTTCGAGGGCACAATCATCAGATATGTTAAAACCATAATACTATAATAGATCTGATGTTTCAACAATATAAATGGAACAATACCTCAACTTCAATAATATTTTTCAAATAGAAGAGAAAAACCGAGGGTGGCTCCAATATCAACCAGTACAATAATACAGTTTCTATAATTTGTGATCCATATTACCAATTTCCCATGATCAAGTCAGAATTCATAATAGTAGTAAGTATAATTACCACTGACCAATGAATATCTCTTTCAGTCAGACTATAAAATAGTAAGAAAACCGAAATAACGAAATCCAAATTGCAAAGCTATACTAAATTTCCGAGAAGATAATCCATGTTGAATAATAAAAAGATTGATGACATCTTAAAGAAATTCCAAAAGTTTAAAGTAGTATCATACGAATTTTATCATCAAGTCTTCTATCACCCATAATGGCTTGGAAACTAAAGAAAAATAAAGCAATACCACTCATGAATCAATCGGACTTGCAATAATTTTCGTCTATTACCATGTTTAGCCAACCTTTCCATATAATGATTATAGCATCCGAACATGAACAGTTACATATATCTCTGAGAATAACAATACATATAGAAAACTGAAATAAAATACCCAGAAGAGATTGTTGTAATGGACCCGATTATAACAGTTGTATTCAAATATTTCTGCAATTTCATCTCTAATCCACTAACATATATAGTCATCAACAATCTCATATCATTTAGTTTACTCACGAAGCTTGTTCGGAAGAAATTTTAAGTTAACCGACTCTGTAGATACCATATCTGAATAAATCGATTTCTCATAAATAACTTCTTTCTTTGATAGTGACATTACATATCCCAAATAGTTTTTAGAAAATCTGGTATCCCTCTTCAGAACCCATTTTTATTTACTAACCTATTCTCAGTTTTAACTACTTTATTTATTATTCAACCACTGAACTCTTCAGTTCCACATCTTTGAACTAAATCATTATAAATCTTGTGAATTCCATTGTATAAAACTGTATTGGTGAAGGGGTGAAGATTGTAAAGCCTCACAATTTAACTTTCATGTCTATACTCATATATCATAACATTTATCATTCTCATGTACTATAAAACATTTATCCGTACCTTTTTGAATTTTCTTTCATCATAAGTAACATTTTTACCTAGACACGTAAGTATCCCTTTCAGTAGTATCAGAATTAGCTAGGTTGGAAAACATCTCTGTCTATTTGTAAAAAAATTTTCATCGGAGTTGGGAGATATCACACTATCGCAGGTTATATAATGGCATGTATTTCTAGACTCCACATATGCTACGTTTAGTCTAAGAATCGACCAAACCGTAGCTCTGATACCACTAAATGATACACCCCTAAACCCAAATTCGTCGTCAGAATAGGGTTGTAGAGCGTTACCTAAGTTTTTAGAATATTTACAAATAATTTATAATAGTCACTATTTATTTACCGAGATTATTCATAACGTCCCTTAAATGGACCTCGAGGCCTAAATAAGCTTTATAATTGAATCAGGACTTAATCGGGAATTTTAAAAAATTTTCGTGAAATTTCAAAAATTTTCCAATATACATGGCTCACACGCCCATGTGACCCTAAGACATGCCCATGTTACAGGCCGTGTTCGACCCCGTGTAACTCTCTGACTTGTGCCACACGGCCGGCCACACGGCTGAGACACACGCCCGTGTCTCTGCCCGTGTGCTCAATTTTTAGCATTCTATTTCTCAAATTTAAGGTGCAGGGGACACAGTGCCAGACCACACGCCCATGTGCTAAGCTATGTGTCACACATGGTCGAGACACACGGCCATGTGTCAACCCATGTGGACAAAATAAAGTCATTTCTAGCTTCATTTCTCACGCAAAATCTTGCCATAGACCTACACCAAAATTTGCATTCATAAAGCAACCAATCCAATCATTTTAATCAAGTTAATTCTACCATTTAACATGGTATATTGTTACATGCTTTCATGCTTTTAATCTTACCTTATTAAGCATACTTGTTTAACCTTTCTCAATAAATCGATAATAAACACTTATGTTATCACTATGAAATAATCTTAATATGTATATATATATCAATACATAATCATCACTAGTCATTACAATGGCTAGATTACAATAACCATTCACATTTACATGCCAATATGCTCAATTAACCTATACATGCCATTACAACCACAATTGTTTTACCATATGTACCAAAATAAGCTGATGGATAGTAAGAGTGATCTCCGCCAAGCTTCCAATCCAACGAGCTTCCGATTTACTATAAAACAGGGAAATAAAACTAAGTAACCATATAATGCTTAGTAAGTTCGTATAACATGGTACTTAGCTTACCATTTATTCCATTTCAAGATAAACATGCAATGTACGTTCAATCAATCTCATCTTAAGCCCTACACATATCCTCATTACCCTTGTTAGTCATACAATCCATAATAATATCAAGAAACATATATGGGCTCAACACAATCAGATTTCTGGATATATATATTTTCCATATCACGTATCCATATAACATGTATAAATCATATCTTTATATTACAAGTATATTTTCATAGTAATTCATCTCGAGTTCAAATTATTTTATATCATAAATTTACTCATATAATATGAAATATCAAGGTCCCGAATAGTACACTCAAGGTGTACAAATCTATAATCAAGGATGAACATACTTATCAAATAAATTCCATGTACAAATATCATCATTTCATATTTCCATACAGATACCTGCAATAACTTATTTTATTATTCATATCTTCTCATGTCTGGATTGTTACCTGTTGAATTTATTCAGAATATCGATGGATACATAGGTAGAACAATCGAGGTGTACAAATCAGGATCTATCAATTCATCTCCAATGGTCCTCATAAGGTACTATTTCAGAGAGTACACTCTCGAGCCATACATATATACAACAGGATTACCAGTCCAGGCTAAATCCTGTCTCCAATATATATATACTCAATAGAGCTTAGTCAGGCTTATCAGTTTAGGCTAAATCCTTTTTGTGACATATGCTCTAAAGCGCTTGATCTGGATTACCTGTCCGAGCTAAATCCATTCCATAACATATGCTCGAGAGGACTTATATCAATAAGAGGAATCACATTTATCCATCGATTTTCATTTATTCAAATGGGATTTAACATTTTTCAAGCATTATTAGGCATGTGATTATTTCATCATCTATAACAATCATATGATTCAAATAAACACATTCCACATTCATTTCAAGCATAAAAATAACATTTTTATCATTTATCATTTACCGGACATTATTATTGATAGGGCTTTCTCAGATACATTTTCAATGTCATATATATATATATGATATTTATACAATTCACAAACACTACATTTAATTCAAACATATAAATATACACAATTTAGTTACACGAACTTACCTCGACAAATGTTCGTATACGTAAAATCTACTAATTTGACATTTCCCTCTTTTCTTCATTCTAGCTCCAAATTTGGTCTATTCGGATCTATACGAGTAAATTTAACATCAATTTAATGTAATTCATACTCAGTTTAGTCCAATTTACCCTTTAGAATAAATTACCATTTTTCCCCTAAACTTTTAATTAATGACAATTTCATCCCTAGGCTCGGGAAATAAAATTTATGCAATTTACTCCCTATTCCAAGCCTAACCAAAATTTCACTATAAAATTTATAGCACATGTATTTTAATCCCTAAATCATGTTTTCATCAAAAATCACTTTGTAAAAGTTGTTTATCTATCAACAACCTTTCATATTCTACCATAAATTTCAAATTTTCAGCATATTCATCCATGACATAATTTCTATACTTTGATAGGTTTTCAAATTGATCCCCCAAATAGATAGATTAAGCTATCTCGGTTTTAAAAATAAAAAAATTACTAAAAATGGGATTTGAATACTCACCTAATTTGGCCAAGAAAGCTTGCTTTCTCTTTCCTAGGGTTTCCATGGAATATTTGGGGAAGAAGATGACATAAAATGATTTTTATTTCTATTCAGTTATTTATCATCTTTTAATTTTATCACTTTTCAATTTAGTCCCTAGCCTTTTTCTAACTTTTCATGGATGAATCATCCAAAAATATCTACTAACTTTTCATGAATGGTCTAATTATCATATAAGGACCTTCAATTTAAATTTTTATAACTATTTAATACTTGTAGATATTAGAACACAACTTTTGCACTTTACGCGATTTAGTCCTTTATCAAATTAAACATGTAATCGGTAAAATTTCTTTACGAAATTTTCACACAATATTATTATCATAATGTAAACCATAAAATAATATTAAAATAAATTTTCTTTTTGGGATCAGATTTGTGGTCCCGAAACCACTGTTCCAATTTCTCCAAAAATGGGTTTTTACATTTGGAATACTATCGGATACTCGGGAATCTCGCACCCTAAGTGCCACATATATAGCCGAAGTTATCTCGATCTCATATCACAAATAATGCTCACTCTCGAGCTATCAACAGATCTGCTCACATAAGCTGACGGTCATGACGAAACTACACAGTGCTGCTCACACAAGCTGACGAGTATTCGCAACACATGTTGGATAACTCAGCCACCGGTAGGACATACGGACCAGCACACAAATCATATAATCCCTTATGACATGTCATTCGTATCCTAATCTATTCCTAAGGTTCAATCGAGATTTCTCATTGCCAAATCATCGTCGAACATTTCCACAATGTTGTATACACAATATATTCAATATTAAAACATTTAAACCACAATTATAATAATGCTTATTAACATACGAACTTACCTTGATTGAAAAAATGGCGAAATAAGTTGATTAATCTGATATTTTGTTTTTCCCCTTATCTAAATCCAAATTTCACTTTTCTTGATCTAAATGTAATCAAAATTAAATCAAAATTAACTTATTTAATTATCATTCTATTCAGTTTAGTCCAAAATGCACATTAAAGCAACTTTACATTTTTGCCCTAAATATTTCAACATTTTTTTACAGTTTAGTCCTTATCTCATAAAAATACAAATTCATGCAATTCAACCTATACCCATGCTAGCTGAATTTCAATTAAGTCCCTAGCAGCCAATATTTTTCATTTATTTCACAATTTATTTCAACATTTCAATTAAATCCCTAAATGACAATTTTGTGAAAAATCACTTTACAAATGTTGTTTATCTAATAACAAGCATACATTTTCTATCATCAAACATCAATATACACCTATATCAATAATGGAAAAACCTTAAACCTTTAACAGTTTTGCAAATTAGTCCCTGGGCTAGCTAGATTAAGCTGCAACGATCTCAAAAACATAGAAATCATTAAAAACGGGAAAAAAACCACTTACCAATTAAGCACCAAAGTGACCGGACCCTAGCAAGCTCTCATAGAGATTTCTTTCTTTTTATTTTCGGTGGAGGAAGATGACTAAAAGATGATATCTTGGTTTTTTCTTTATTTTACTTAATTTAATTTACTAAATTACATTTTTAACCTTGTTTATAAATCATTAATATCACTTAATATATGTCCAAGAATGTCCACTCAAATAAAAAAATGGTCTAATTACCACATAAAGACCTCCACTATTTAATTTCATAGCCATTTAGTACCTTAGCTATTTAATTACCACAAGTTTTACACTTTACATGATTTTGTCCTTTTTATCAAATTAAACACTCAAACGATAAAATTTCTTAACGAAATTTTCACACAATCATACAATCATGTTGTAAACATTAAAATAATAATAAAATAATTATTTTGACCTCAGATTTGTGGTCCCAAAACCACTGTTCCGATTCAACTAAAAAAAAGGGTTGTTACAGAAACTAAAGAATTGCAAATCCAAGTTGAAGAATTGTTGGAATAGGGATTTAATCATAAAATTTTGTCTCCTTGTGTTGTTTCAATTCTTTTAGTTCCAAAGAAAGATGGTTCTTGGCGGTTATCTGTTAACTATTGTCCACTCAACAAAATCATAATAAAGTATAGACATCTTATCCCTAGACTACCTGATATGTTAGATTAATTGGACGAAGGATACATTTTTCCAAAGTTGATTTAAAAAGTGGCTACCATCATATTCAAATGAAACAAGGTGATGCATGGAAAAACTACATTTAAAACTAAGTATGGTTTGTTTGAATAGTTAGTTAGGCCATTTGGCTTAATAATGCACCTAGCACTTTTATGAGACTCATGAACCACACACTTAAGCCTTTTCTTGGTAATTTTTTCATTGAAAACTTTGATGATATCTTGATTTATAGTAAGACTATTAAATGACCATGTATGTTAAATTAGTTTTGAATGTTTTAGGCATGAACTATTGTGTTATATTTTGGATAATTGTATATTCTAGATGGATAGACTTGTGTTTTTGGTATTTATGATTATTTCTACAAGTATTTAAGTAAATGAGGAAAAATTTAAAGCTATTAAAAAACGACCTAGACCTAAAATAGTTTTTGAGGTATGACCTTTCCTTGGCTTAAACAATTTTTGTTGCACGGTTGTTCATAACTTCTTCACTATTGTTTCACCTTTAACCGAAATTATTAAAAATAATGTGTCTTTGAACTAGATTGATAAACAAGAATTAGCCTTTAATGAAGTTAATGTAACACCCCAAACCTGACCTAGACGTTATGGTCGAATTCAAAAGTGTCACATGAAATGAGTTGAAAAGTAAATCGTTGTCGTTAAATGAAAAACCCTTTCCAGTTTATTTAGCCTTAGTCATTTTTATTAATTTCAAAACTCACTTTCATTTAATCATGTAGTGATAAAACATATTGTAGCGGAAGCTTGTAAAAACGTTGCTTTTAGAAAACCGTTCAAGTAATAAGTAATTAAAACCAAAAACCCGAACCCAAGCTAAACAGTTTAAAAATAGTCCAGAGAGTCCCAAAAAATACAAACTCTCAAAACTTAACGCCAAGCTTAAATAATACTAAAACAAATAAAACAATTTTGGCGAGTGGTCACTGTCGACTCATCTGCTGCACCGATCCGCCTAACTCTGTGGATTACCTGTACAGAATAACAGAGAATGCTTGAGTTTACGTAAACTCAGTGTGTAACCCAACAGATTTAAGCATGCACATAGCCAGAAAATTAGAATTAGACAGATACAGATTTGGGCCTAAGCCCATTACAGTCACAAATGCATGTTCGGGCCTAAGCCTATCTTAAATACAGATACAGAAATACAGTCATCATTAGAAATCAGATATCCTACCCCTATCCTCTACATATCATTTCTGACCATCCCAACACACCATGTGGGGTTTAAAACATCCACCCAGCCCTACACACCAAATTGTACCGAGCCTTTCAGAACACTTCCTCCATTATAACAATCCCTCCCCAAAACAATAACAAAATAGTATATGCATACAGAATTACAGATAATACATGTTTAACATGCTTATAAAAAATAGATAGCAGATATGCATGGTACAAACATGCTCAACACAGTAGATCAGTTTAGCAGGTCACATAGTTTTAAGTTTAATAAGCCTTTACCGCCCCTACGGTAGGTCCACAGTCGATTAGGACGACTCGTGTGACCCAACAAAAAATTCTAGTACAATGGGCCCACACGGTTAGATTGGCCTTGCCCGTGTGGATCATACGGCAACACCCTGGCCATCACATGGTTTTATCTTGCGCACGGCCTGGCCTTCATCGATCACAAGGCTGTGTTGTCGCACACGGCCTACCACACGCCCATGTTGTCGCACACGGCCTACCACACGCCCATGTGGCGTCGACAGAGAGGTTTTTCGGCTTTTGCCAAATCCTGTTTTTCTGCATTTTAGGTACACACCTGGTACGGTTTCGATGCCACTGCAAATACGAACACCCCAGAACCTAACAAATGACATACCAACGCTCAGAATCAATCTCAAAAACTCAATTAAACCGAGAACACAAACCAACGGTAACTCAAACCAACGTTCATCACTTACCCCAACACTTCAAACGATTGACTACGAATCTGCAAGAGAAAACTCACGATCAAGATGCCCTGTTGCTGCCAAAACACAAGTCCAACATTAATGGGAAACCATATCACTCAAATGGCTAAAAGAAAACTCTAACCTCGAGCAAAACCCACTTACTTACCAAATGTAAAACGCAATGCTTTGATATGCTAAAAACAAGGGAGAACAGTTTTTGTCAAAATGGGAAGGAAAAAGAAAATTTTCTGTTTGGAAGGGAAAAGGAAAAATAGGGAATAAGGGAAATAGACGTCAGTTTTCTTTAGCAGTAGAGATTTTTGGGAAATAGAATAATCCCAAAACCCACTACATCCACATCTCTAACCACCCATTAACTCAGCGTCCCAATCCCATCCAAACTCTCTTAAGTAACCGAGCCAAAAATAAATTCCCACGCTCGAACTGGAATTCAAACACATGACCTCCACACAACACACAGACTCCCTTACCACTCGAACCAGCAGACTCATTCTGATATGATTTTACAGATAATTAAATATAAGCCTACTCCCCAAACACAAGGCTTAAATCAGAAAAAAAAATATCAAAATTTACTAAAGGCAAGGCTTGAACTTGGGGCCTCCCACACACACCCAGAACACTTAACCACTGAAGGAAATATAGATTTGTGTCACATTTTCACAAAAGAAAAAATAAGAATTTTGGGGCGTTACAACTCTACCCCCTAAAAGAAATTTTGACCTCAAAATTTACCTGATCAGAATAGATGAGGATACTGCTAACGCATCAAGTCCTCAGGTTCCCACGAGGCCTCCTCAGTGCTATGATTTCACCACAGAACCTTCACTAATGGAATGGAATTCCTCCTCAAAACCCTAACATATCGATCCAAGATCTAAACCGGCTCCTCTTCAAAGGTCAAGTCTGGCCTAACCTCGATCTCCTCAACCACAACCACATGGGATGGATCAGAATGGTACTGCCTTAACATCAAGACGTGAAACACATCATGAATACGATCCAGTTCAGGGGGTAACTCCAACTGCTAGGTAACTGGTCCCACATGTTTTAGAATCCGATATGGTCCAATAAACATAGGGCTCAGCTTGCCCTTCTGACCAAACCTTAGAATTTTCTTCCACAGAGAGACCTTAAGAAACACGAAGTCCCTCATAGAATACTCAATCTCACGCCTCTTCAGATTTGCATACGATTTCTGTCTGTCAAATGCCGCCTTTAGATGATCCTGAATCAACCGAACGTTGTCCTCACTCTTAGAAACCAACTTAGGACCCAAAACTCGACATTCGACCAACTGAGTCCAACATAAAGGAGTGCAACACTTACGACCATATAGAGCATCGTAAGGTGTCATTTGAATACTAGCTTGGAAAATGTTGTTGTAAGCGAATTCAGCTAGCAGTAGATAATCCTCCCAACTACCTCGGAAATCAATCACACAACTCCAAAACATATCCTCCAATATCTGAATCACCCTCTCAAATTGACCATCGATCTGAGGATGGAACACAGTACTGAAGTCCAACCTTGACCCTAGAGCCTCCTGCAATTTCTTTCAGAACCGAGACGTTAAACGAGGATCCCTATAAAAAATGATCGAGATAGGAACCCCATGCAGTCTTACTACCTCAGAGATATACAAATTTGCTAGCTTCTAAAGAGAGTAATCAGTTCGAAGCAGAATGAAGTGGACAGACTTGGTCAATAGATCCACGATGACCTAAACAAAATCCTTCTTAGTGGGTGTTAAGGGAAACCTACTAACAAAATCCATCGTTACTTGCTCCTATTTCCACAAAGGAATCTTAATTAGCTACAACAAACTCGAAGGCAACTGATGTTCAGCCTTAACCTGCTGACAAGTCAAACAGTGAGTAACAAAATCAATAACCTCATGCTTCAATCCCAGCCACCAGTATAACTCACGAAGATCATGATACATCTTATTACCGCTAGGATGCATAGCATAAGGGCTATTATGTGCCTCCCTCAGAATAGACTGCCTCAGATCCTCATCGTTTGGTACACAAATCTGACCACGAAAATCGAGTACCCCATCACTATTCAGTCTAAAATTGAAGTGCTACGACTCTCAACCTGTCGGAACCGTAAACAAAGAGACTCATCCCCTAACTACTTATCTCAAATTTGCTCAATCCAAGTTGGCTTAACTTACAACTCAGCCAACAGACTCCTATCATTAAACAGACTAAGGTGAGCAAACATCACCCTCAAATTATTCATTGCTCTTTGGCTTAGAGCGTCGGCCACCACATTAGCCTTACCAGGATAATACTCAATGGTGCAATCATAGTCTTTAAGCAACTCAATCCAACGACGCTGCCTAAGATTTAACTCCTTCTGAGTAAGGAGATACTTGAGGCTTTTGTGATCAGTGTAGATGATGCACCTCTCACCATACAGATAATGTCTCCAAATTTTTAACGCAAAGACCACTGTAGCCAACTCGAGATCATGCATCACTGTATACTATAAAATCCTTTCCAAATTTAGGCTGTATCAGAATAGGAGCCTGAGTCAGAATAGATTTGAGCTTCTCAAAGCTCGATTGCTGTGCATCAGTCTAGAAAAATGGTACACCATTACATAGAAGCTTAGTCAACGGTGCGACAATCAAAGAGAATCCCTCAACAGACCGACGATAATATCCCACTAAACCTAGAAAGTTACAGATCTCAGATATATTCTTAGGTTGTTTCCAATCTAGAACAGCCTCAGTCTTTCGAGGATCAACACAAACCCTTTCAGTAGAAACTACGTGTCCCAGAAAAGTCATTTCACGAAGCAAGAACTCACACTTGCTTTGCTTGGCGTAAAGTTGCTTCTCACGCAGAATTTGAAGCACTACTCTAAGATGCTCATCATGCTCCTCTTTAGTCTTAGAGTAAACCAGAATATCATTGATGAAGACCACGGTAAACTGATCTAGATAGGGCTGAAATACTCAGTTCATCAGATCCATAAATGCAGTTGGTACATTCGTCAACCCAAAAGGCATTACTAGGAACTCTTAATGTCCATAACAAGTCCTAAATGCAGTCTTATGTACATCAGCCTCCTTAACCCTCAACTGATGATACCAGAATGCAGATCAATCTTCGAGAACACGGACGCCCCTCTGAACTGATCAAACAACTCGTCGATCCTTGAAAGCGGATATTTGTCCTTCACAGTTAACTTATTCAGCTGTCGGTAATCACTGCACATCCTCATAGTCCCATCCTTCTTCTTAACAAGCAAAACTGGTGCTCCCCACGAAGGCACACCAAGACGAACGAAAACATTGTCCAAAACTCTTGAAGTTGAGCCTTAAGCTTTGCAAGCTCTTTTGGCGCCATTCGATAGGGAGCGATAGACACCAGAGCTGTACCCGAAAGGATCTCAATCCCAAATTAAACCTCTCGGTTCGAAGGCAATCCCGGTAACTCCTCTGAAAAACATCTGAAAAATCCCTCACAATTCTAGTATCCTCAATCAAAGAGTTCCCAAAAGAAAAAACACTAATGTAGGCCAAGTACGCCTCATACCCTTTTTGAACCAATTTCTCGGCCACAAGCGTAGAGATCACATTAGACAAATAATCCCGACGCTCTTGATCACAACGACCTCATCATCCACCTCAGTTCTCAGAACGACCCTCTTAGTCACACAATCCAGACTAACCTGGTGCTTGACCAACTAGTCCATTCCAAGAATTATATCGAACTCCCTAAACGGAAGCTCCATCAGATTTGCTAGAAACACAATTCCTTGCACCACTAAAGGTACTTCCCTATAAAGTTTACTAACCCGAACAGATTGCCCCAACAAACTTAGTACAGTGAACTCACTCGTGGTGCTCTCCACAAAAATCTCCAAAGTCTCAGAAACATAACTAGCTATGTATGAGTGAGTAGACCCTATGTCTATCAAAGCAAGGTAAGGTACATCAAAAATAAGGAACGTACCGGTGATGACGTCAGGAGCACCCCTATCCTCTCGGCAACGTGCAGCATCAACCAAAGTAGGCTGCCTTGCTTCCGTCTGTGCAGTACCTCGACCTGGTGCTCTTTGCCCTCGGCCTAAACCATTACCACCTCTAGCCTGACCATGGCCCCTAGGTGGCTGCTGAACTACTCTCTGAGGTTGTACAGTACCTGGAGCTCAAGCTTGCATCTGATCTGTGCACTGTGGACACTCCCTAATACGATGCTCAAGAGACCCACACCTCAAACACACCCCAATTCTCCTCCAACACTCGCCTGGATGGCGTCTACCATAATCACTGCACGACTGTAACCCAGTCGGAGCAACAGAAGAAACAGGGGGCCCCAATCTAACTGGCCCATCAGATTTGGCCTTTTTCTTAGGCCTCTGCATAGAACTCGAGGGCTCTGAATCCCTCTTGTTCTTGCCTCTCTCACAGTCTCTGTTCTGGCGCTCAACACGTTTAACATTTTCAGCGATTTTTGCCTTCTCTACCAGAATAGAAAACTCACGCTTCCTCTATGGAGCAATAAGAACCCTCACATTATCCCTTAGGCCATCCTCAAACCTAACACACCTCTCATACTCAGACGCCACCATGCCTCGAGCGTAGCGGCTCAACCATAGAAATTCAGCCTCATACTCAGCCACAAATCAGTCACCTTGCGTGAGTTTAGAAACTCATGCCTGCGAGCATCAACGTAGCTGGCTTCCACATATTTGCTCTGAATTGTAGTCTTAAAGAACTCCTAAGTCACACGGTCAGGCTAAGTGCCCTCCTTAACTGTCAACCACCACTGATATGCTTCATCGCGAAGCAAGGAGACTGCACCCTTCAATTTATTCTCAGGGGTACAATCTAGATCATCCATAATCCTCTCAATAGCCTCTAACCAGTACTCAGCCTCATTAGGGGCAACTCTTGTGGCACCCCTAAACAACTCAGCTCCATTAGACAGGAGTCACTCAGTTATTGACCCTCGGCCCCTAGATCCAGAATTGGGCCCAGCGACCCTCCTAATATCCTCAACATAGCTTGGGACAGTGCGTCTTTCCCAGCTGATCAACTCTAAGACCCAGTCTTAGTAGCAGGTGACACTGGTGTCTCACTAGTGTCTAGATTCGGCATGCTACCCAAAGATGAGGACTTAGCTCAATCCCCACCACGGCCTCTACCTCAGCCTCGAATGCCTCGTCCACGGATACCACATGCGCTCATTGTTATTTAGAAGTTTTATCTATATTAAAAATTTTATGCATCAGTTTTGATATTTATTAACAAATGTTTTATACATCAAGAATCAGAAGTTCAAAGTTGTTTTTGCAAGTTTTAGTCTCTATCAGTTTTACTACAGTTTTAGAGTGTATTAACTATAATATTTTCAAGTAGACTATCAATCGCATTTTAAGAATTTTCTACCAAAAATCAGAAATACTTACTAGATCGGTGCTAGAGACTCGGTGAACCACATACGAATCAAAATATTTTTAAACCATTTGAAAACCAATTTCTTTATACCAAATTTTGGAACCCAAAATTCACAGCCGAGTTTTGAAATAAGACTCTGATACCACTAAATGTAACACCCCAAACCCGACCTAGACGTTATGGTCGAATCTGAAAGTGTCACATAAAATGAGTTGAAAAGTAAACTATTGTTGGTAAATGAAAAACCCTTTCCAATTCATTTAGCTTTAACACTTTTATTAGTTTCAAAACTCACTTTCATTTAATCATTTAGTGATAAAACATATTGTAGCGGAAGCTTGTAAAAACATTACTTTTAGAAAATCGTTCAAGTAATAAGTAGTTAAAACCAAAAACTTGAACCCAAGCTAAACAATTTAAAAACAGTCCAAAGAGTCCCAGAAAATACAAACTCTCAAAACGTAATGCCAAGCTTAAATAATACTAAAAAAAATAAAATAGTTTTGGCGAGTGGTCACTGTCGAGTCCTCCGCTGCATCAATCCGCCTAACTCTGTGGATTACCTGTACAGAATAACAGAAAAGGCTTGAGTTTACATAAACTCAGTGTGTAATCCAACAGATTTAAGCATACACATAACCAAAAAATAAGAATCAGGTAGATACAGATTCGGGCCTAAGCCCATTACAGTCACAAATGCATGTTCGGGCCTAAGCCTATCTCAGATACAGATGCAAAAATACAGTCATCATTAGAAATCAGATATCCTACCCCCATCCTCTACACACCATCTCCGACCATCCTAACATATCTATACACCATCTTCGATCATCCCAACACACCATGTGGGGTATAAAACACCCATCCAACCCTACACACCATATTGTACCGATACGGCACAAAACAGATATACGCAGCCATGCTACCAAATAATAGGCAAACCGCCTTTCAGAACACTTCATCCATTATAAAAATCCCTCCACAAAATAGTAAAAGAACAATATATGCATACAGAATTACAGATAATACATGCTTAACATGCTTATAAAAAACAGATAGCAGATATGCATGGTACAAACATGCTCAGGACAGTACATCAATCTAGCAGGTCATACAGTTTTAAGGTTAATAAGCCTTTACTGCCTCTACAATAGGTCTACAGTCGATTAGGACGACCCGTGCGACCCAACAGAAAATTTCAGTATAATGGGCCCACATGCTTGTGTGGACCCACACGCCCATGTGGCCCACATGCCCAGATTGGCCTTGCCCGTGTGGATCACATGGCCTGGCCCAGATATCACACGCCAGTGTAGTGTGCCCGTGTGGGCCCACATACCCATATGGCCCACACACCCAATTCGGTCTAGCCCACTGCATTCACATCCCTAACCACCCACTAACTCAGCATTCCAATCCTATCCAAACTCTCTTAGGCAACCGAGCCAAAAATAAATTCCCACCCTCAGGCTGGAATTCGAACACAGGACCTCCACATAACACACAGACTCCCTTACCACTCAAACCAGCAGGCTTATTCTAATATGATTTTACAAATTATTAAATATAAGCCCACTCCTCAAACACAAGGCTTAAATCAGAAAAAAGAATATCAAAATTTACCCACACACACCGAGAACACTTTGGTAAAATTTTTGAAATTGAATGTTATGCTTCTAGTGTAGGTATTAGCGCAGTCCTCATTCAAGAAATCAAGCTAGTCACCTACTTTAGTGAAAATCTTGAAGGCCTTAACTTCAAATACTCCACCTACAACAAGTAATTATATCTTTTGGTGAGAGCATTGGAGGTTTGACAATGCTACCTCTTGCCAAAAGAGTTTGTGACTCACATTGATCATGAATCAATCAAACCTTTAAAAGGTCAAGGTAAGCTAAACAAGTGCCATGCGAGGTGTGTAGAATTCATTGAGTCCTTTCCTGATGTGATTCGATATAAGAAGGTAAAGGATAATATTGTGGTTGATGAAATTTCTAAAATATATAAATTACTTAACACTTTGCATGTTAAGTTGCTAGGCTTTTAATATTCAATGAATCATATGCCACTAATGTTGATATTGCGAGTACTTATCTTTTTAAGTATATTATATTATGATTACCTCAATGTTCCATGAATATTCTAGTTAGGGAAGCCATAATTTTTGGCTTATGGTTCACTTTGGCACCTCTAAGACTTATGACTTGTTACATGAGCATTTTTATAGGCCAAATATGAGAAATTCAACTATGTTGTTGCATGGTTTGTATACTCCTCTTCCTATCCCTATTTCTCCTTAGACTAACATTTTTATAGATTTCGTGTTAAGTTTTCCAAGGACGAAGCGAGGAAGATATTTAATTTTCATGATTGTAGATCAATTTTTAAAAAAATGGCACACTTCATTCCATGTCATAAAGCTGATGATGCAACCCATATTGCCAATTTTCTTTTGAGAAGTTGTTAGATTACATGAAATTCCAAAGACCATTGTTTTGGACAGAGACATTAAATTCCTTAGCCACTTCTACATGTCATTCACAAATTGATAGTTAGACTGAAGTGGTAAACTGTGTGTAGTAAGAAAAAAACTTTTACTTTATTCAATTATGTTCAATTCATCAATAAAAAAGCATAATATTATGTCGTCTCGAATGCTACTTCAAACTCTATTGGATTATAAATTTATTTCTTGAGCTATTCATTCCACCTAATGTAACACCCCACACCTGGCCTAAACGTTATAGCCAGATCTTGAGGTATTACGCTTCCCGTTAGAAAACCCATATTAAATCTAGCTTTAGAAATCGTGTGATTTGAAAATAGTATTTTCGGCAATACTCGTACATGTTATTTAGAAAAATCACACTCAGAACTTATTCATTTTTCGAAAATTACTTAATTTGATACATATTTTTTTAGTGAAAGTTTCAGAGTTGATAAATTGAAAATCATGATTTTGATAAGTAAAAACGTATAATTTTACCGATTGAACATATTCTGAAACTCTGGTTATTAACCTTCATAAAAATCATTTCAAATTTGTAGCAGAAAATCCTTAGCTCATTTAATTTTGAAAATCAAACATTTATTTTAATTGACAAAAATTATGCAGAAATCTTTAACTAAATAATAAAAACCACCCCAAAACCCGAAACCAAAATTAAATCTAAAATTTAGTCCAGAAATCAAAAGTCTAGAAAAATTCAATTATTAACAATTCAAACCATATTATGCAAGGAAACCAATCCGAGTTCCCAAATGCTGCCCATTCCTAATTCTGTCGATTACATGAAATGGTGAATTGAAAGTGGGTGAGCTATAAAAGCTCTGTGTGTAACTTAACTCAAATAGAAACACAAATAACATAATAAACAAATGACATCAAATTCAAATGGGAAAAATTGTGCATGCATGGTTATGTCAATGCAGTATTTTCAAAAAATGTAAAAATGTAATGTAGATTTTTCAGAAAACTTCCTACCCAACTCCGCTACACACCAAATTAGAGTTCCCCAAATCTCGTTCATTCAAAAACACACCAAAAAATAATTGTGGAAAATGCCACCAAAGTTTCAGTTAAATTGCCATATCTAATTTATGTGGTCAAGCCAATATATTACAGTCAAATTGCAGAATATATATGTGTGGTCGAGCCACTATAATTGCAATCAAGCTGTTAGAACAGATATATGGTTAAACCATCATATAGTGCAAATCATTAAACTACCAGAACTTTATCCTTACCATATTATCCCAACCCCATGCAATGTGACATGGCATGCAAATACAGATTTAGAACAGTAAGCATGTTGAACATCATATATTTAACAGAATTTGGTAGGCAAGAGATTTCATGCTTTGTAAAACGATAATTCAGATGTCAATAATTACAAATCACTTTAATCTAAATAGCCACAATGTCACATGCCATGAGAATTGGAACAAAACATAACTCATCAACAAACATATATACTTAGCTAATTAGAAACACGTTAACGATGCTTACAAATTCATATATTAGAAGCGAATTTTTTATAGCAACATACCTCCAAAATTTATGCAACCATATCATATAAACAGTTTTCGTTTAGCAGATATCATACATATCACTTAACAAAATCTATAAAATCACTGACCTCGAACCGCACTTCAAAACACAACCCTAGCTAAATTTTAATAAAAATAGACCCACACGCCCGTGTGGCCTATACGTCTAGCACACGGCCGTGTGGCATTAATAGTGAATTTTTTGGCTTCACATTATTCTTTGTTTTTACAAGAACGAGTCACACACCTAGTCATTTTTTGATGCCAATGCAACAACAGTAATTTCAAAACCTAAATGATAATTGATTAAGAGAAAATGACCATTTCTTCCTAAAATATTAGCCAAAACAGTAGTGCATCCAGCCCTAACAACCAGAACAACCCCCAATTTAGCATGATACTTGCCCTTGTTAAAGTCAACAACTTTAACAACATCTAGATTGTTAGAGGATTGCTCATTACCAAAGTCTCAACTAAATCAAGAATTTCACACGATTAACTATTGTCACACAATAGGAGATTATAACCAAACATGAAAATCCCCAATAAAAAGATACAAACTTAAATCGACAACCTTACCACACACGGCCCATTTGTATAAACTGAATTATGTATAATGTTGATTAAATTGAAAGATATTGTGTGATTTTATTGTGATTGAATCAATATATATATGTTATCATGCAATTTATCATGTCATGAGACGATGGAAATTCAACAACATACAACGACTATCAAGCCCCGTTGGAACCTTAAGAATTCGTATGATACAAATGACATGTCACTAGGGTTGACATGTTTCAAGTGCTGGTCTTAAATGTTCTACCGGTGGTTGAGTTTCTGCATGTGTTGCAGATACCTCCACAGCTCATGTGAGCAGTATCGTGTAGCTATGTTCTAACCCATAGCTCATGTGACTAGGCCCATTTTCACAGCTCATGTGGGTATACTTATTCACAGCTCGTGTGAGTATACTTATTCACAGCTCGTGTGACCATATATGTAAAGGAATTGACGGATTACTATTATGTTTAGCGCACTTCGTGTGAGCTATCCTACGTATCCAACAGTATTCTATTCGGTTCAACGGGCTTGAATTTACAAGATATGGTAAGTCTTCTATCTGAACCAAGACATGTATGTATGAAAGACTTTGAAATGGTGAGCTACATGGAAAATATGTTATGTTAAGATAGATGATAAATCCAATTGAATCATGCTCAAGTATAATGGTTATCTATGTCAAATTCATACGAATTATGTTTAAAGGAAATAACATGTGTTGTTGATGTGCTTAGGTTTATACCAAGCTTTTGGATATCATTGATGTTTATGATTATGCTTGTATTATGCACATGAAACGGGTAAGAAAAGAAAATGAAATGGTAAGTACGTAATTGAGATGTATTATGATGTTATAAAAGGTTTAATATGATAAATGATGTGTTTATATGTGAGCAAACTGCTTATGCTATAGATGAATCTACCTATATCATGGATAAATACACTGAGCTGGGAATTAATAATGTTGTTTAAGCTTATGATAAGCATTGGGGATAAAATGGAAAGTAAGTAAATAAAAAGGTTGATGACTATATATTACGTCCCATAAAATCCTATCATGTTATGAATGATAAATATATATGACATTAATGAACTTATTCATTTGTAAGTTGATGATCATATAGATTTATGAATTTTATGGCATCGGCATAGGTTTATGTTTATTCTATAAAGTTTATTATTGAATTGGAATATTATGCTTAAAGTTTATACGAGCTTACAAAGCATACATTCTTACGTAGTTATTTCTTCTTTACCTTATAGATTATCAGAAGCTCGATCTGATTGGAAGCTAGTCAGAGGTCCATCATGCTATCCTTCAATTTTATCAGTAGATTATGATGTTTTTGAGTCATGATTTTAATGGCATGTATAGGTGTTTGATGCTTATTGGTTGGTGTTTATATGATCAAATTAATGCATGGTTTTTCTATGGCCAGAGTGGTAAGAGTTGGCATTTTTGCAAAATGATCATTTAGAGCATGATTTGATATGGAATTTAGTCAAGTATAATTGGTTGAATTATGACCCATTTGGTATGTTTGGAATGTGAATTTGGCTTGTGGTCAATTATGGTATAACTTGATATGAAATTAAACTAAATATATATATGGATGAGTTATGGTCGTATATATATATTTAAGTTACGTATATGTGTATTTAAGATGCATGAAAATAATGATTCAAATGATAGGTTATATTGACATTGTGTAAGCCAAGTATGGCATGCTTAAACATGCACATGTTTAGGTATGTTTGGAATGACCATGTTTGGTATGTTTATATAAGTCTAAGTGGAGTTTTGCTTTTAAGTAAGTATGAACTAATTGTAATAGTATAAATATAGTTAATCTATGATGAATTTTGAAATGGAAAATGAATTAATTGTTTAAGAATGGAATGTGTTAAGTACATATATATGTTTAGATAATTGTATGTTGTATTTGAGGTACCTATATGGCATATTGGTTGCAAGGATAAAAGACCTAATGAATTGGTCTTAATATGCATGCTTCGATATGTTTGAAAGCTTGATTATATGTGTAAATGTCTTGTAGGTGTGAGCTTGAAATGGGTGAAAGGAATGGCTTGAAATTGGCCTATTTCTTGTCCACACGGCCTAAGACACGGGCGTATGTCTCAGCCATGTGTGATACATGGCCATGTGATATGGTCGTGTGTCCCCTATTGGTTTTTAAAGGTTGCATTTCGAGAGTTACACGGCCTAGCACACGTGTGTGTGGCTTGGCCGTGTAACCCAAGTTAGAGAGTTACATGGGCACGTACATGGATTGGGGCACAGCCGTGTGTCCCTGCTTTGAATGTCCACACGGCCTGAGACATGGGTGTGTGTCTCATCCGTGTGAGCTACACGGCCTGGCCATACGATCGTGTGATTCCTACAGTGTGAATTTTTCCATATTTTTTTGTGAAGTTTTAAATGTTCTCGATCTAATCTTGAATCATTTCTAAAGCGTTTCTAAGGCCTTGAGGGCTCAAATTAGGGATACTATGCATGTCTTTGATTGGATTTTGAAATGATTATGAAATGTTGAGAATGAATGATTTGAGATATGTTTTTACATTAATGCTCTGTAAGCCTATTCCAGCGACGAATACGGGATATGGGTGTTACATGTAGTGGTATCATCGTTACGATTTAGTTGGTTCTCAGACTGGACGTAGCATGTATGAAGTCTAGAAATACATGCCATTATATAACCTATGATAGAGTGATGTCTCCTGACTCTAATGAGATTTCTTTCAATATCAGACAGGGATGTTTTCCAACCGAGCTAATTCTAGTAATGCTGAAAGCGATACTCATGTGTATAAGTAAAAAGCTGCTAAGGTTGAGTAGAAACTCATGAAGGTATGACTAAATGTTTATAATGTTATGTTAATGATGAATGTTATGTTATGCGTAACAGCCCGTTTTAGGGTCAATTCGAAACAGTGGTTCTGAGACCACGAATCAGAAGTAGAAATATTTATTGTGACATTGTTTTAAGGTTTACAGTATGATTGAATGATTGAGTGAAAATTTTGTTAAGAAATTTTATCTATAAGGTGTCCAATTTGACTAAGAGGAGTAAATTGTAATAGGTGTAAATTGTATGTTTTAGAAGCTAGAGGTGTCTAATTGCTATGAAATTTTAAATTGGAGGTCTTAAATAGTAATTAGACCATTATAATTTAAGTTGGACAAAAATGGACATGGTAGGGTAAAATTTCAAAGTTTGGCATTAAGGGCATTTTGGTCATTTGGGTAATAAAGACAAAATTAAGCACATAAAAGATGTCATCTTCTCAATTTCATCCTCCCATGGTTGAAAATCACAAAAGAAAGCATAGCTAGGGTTTGCCAAGCTTTCAAGCTCGATTGCAAGTCCGTTTGAACCCCGTTTTTAATGATTTTTATGTTATTGTGATCCATGTAACCTAGTCTAGCTTTTCCAAGGACTATTTTAAAGTATTGTCAAACTCTAAAATTTTACCCATGTTATACATGCATGTATTTTGATGTCTAATGGTAGAAAATGTATGTTAGTTGTAAGATAAACAACTTTTGCTAAGTGATATTAGGTAAAAATGTCAAAAATGACTTATTTGTAAAAGTTATAAAATGAGTAGTAAAAGTGTGATTAAGTGGAAAATGTGAGCTGGTATGAGTATGAAAATGGTTCGACTAGGCTTGGGTGTTGAAGAAGTTGAATACATTTCATTTTACGAGCCTAGGGACTAAATCGTAAAAATGAGAAACATTAGAGACAAAAATGTAATTTTTGTCATAATATGATTTTTGGGCCAAATTGAATAATGTGAGTATTAAATGAGTTAAATTTGTTATTATAGATCAAGAAAAATGAGCTTTGGACCTAGATCGGGGGAAAAATAAAGTGTTTGACGATTAAGTCCAATTCTACTATTTTCGTACCGAGGTAAGTTCGTATGTAAATAATGTAATGTTATATTTATGCTTTAAATGCTTTAATATTGCATGAATATTGAATCCTTGGACGTATTTGACAAAGTTTCAACAAGTGAGAAATCTCAGTTGAACCTTAGGAATAGAATAGGATATGAGTAACATGTCACTAGGAACCCATGTATATATGTGTTTATGTGATCCGGGTGCTAGTCTTGTACGTCCTACCAGTGGTTGGGTATTCTGGCATATGTTGCGGATACCTAATAGCTTGTGTGAGCAGCATTGTGTAGCTACGTTCTGACTGACAGCTTGTGTAAGCAGGCCAGTAAAAAGTTCAAGAGCGAGCCTATATGTGTTATGAGATATGAGGTAGCTTGTGGCACTTATGTGCAAGATTTTTCGAGTATCCGATAATATTCCAAGTGTTCAATGGGAATGCCAAAGATGTGAAAGGATGTGGTTATGTTATGAGTTGGTACAGGTATGTACGTAAAACTCATAAGTGATAAACTCAGTAAGTGCTGAACTCGTGGTAAGGTTGTAATCGATGCAAGTTATGACTATGAGAATTTAATAACATTTATGTTATCCCACATTACATAAATTGTATGATTCAGGTGCAACACCCCTTACCCATGTCCGATGCCAGAACAGGGTACGAGGCATTACCGGACTTAAACATACACACTCATGCAAAAACTGGGCCATAAAATCTCTTTTAATTCAAAACCTTTCAAACACATGCATGTCGTCCCTTATTTGGGTCTTCGAAGCCTAAAACATACATCGGGATTGATTCGGGACTAAACTAAGAACTCTGAGAAATTTCAAGAAAGCTTAGAAAATTTTCCCATGAAACAGGGTCACACGCCCTTATAGACATAGGGACACACCCGTATGCCTTTGGCATGCTCGTGTCCTCAAGCCGTGTAACTCTCTGTTTATGACGTTAGCATGCACATCGAACCACCCGGCCGGGCCACATGCCCGTGTTTCCAGACCGTGTCCCTCACACGATTGAGACACACGGCTGTGTCTTAGCCTATGTGGCCAACACTTAGGCTATTTTCCAAGCCTTCATGTTACCCATAATCTCTTACATCCTTATGCACATTAAAACCACAAATCATGGCATCATTTTAGTGATTAAACAACCTTTATTAAGACATTTTCATAACATTAACATGTCCTTTTATAATCTATGTACCTACTCATGCAATACCAAGTCTAGATTCCTTATTTCACATTCATAAGACTTTTCATTTTGATGACCACTTTTACCATTATAGTACGTTGGTAAGTTCAATCATTATCACGTTGTGTTTATAACATGCGATTACTACATGGCTATGACCACCTCAATTGGTCATAGAGCATACATCCAACACACATGTCATATTACTAACCATGCATGGAAAACAAACATAATCACCTTATAAACATTACACATGACATGAATAGCTAGGCTTACAAGACAAAATCAATATGAGCCACATCTCATGGCCATATACATATAACTTAATATAAGCCAACACATTTGGCCAAAGCAAAATAATATATGTCAATCAACTAGATCCCTATACATGCCACTCACTTGAAATTTCTAATATATGCTTCATTATTCCAAAAGTAGCGACTTGATACTGTGATGCTACCTCCGACGATCTCCAACCCCGAGCTAACCTTAAAACACTAAAGGAAAAGAAAGGAAGGGAGTAAGCCCAAATCTTCATATACAATTTCGTCAACATAAACTTTAATACAATCATGGCAAGATATATTTTCAAGTATAATAATAATGGCATAAATATCATGCTCATTTAATCACACGGATTTACCTCAAATGTAATTTCGGCTAATTATTCTCTTTTTGTCCTTAACCACACACTTTCTCGATTTAAGCCCAAATCTCGATTTTCTTGATCTAACATGATGAAATTCACTCATTTAATCACTAAATAAATTTGGACAATCAAAATTCACATTTTTGGTAAAATGACCATTTTGCCTCTAGATTTTCACAAAATGACCATTTTATCCGTAGGCCCAAAAATTGATTTTTATTGAATTTCCTTATTATCCAAGCCTAACCAACCAATTATTATTCTTATGACAACCCCAAATTTCCACTATTTCACACAATTACAACCTATTTTATAAATTTTTCAAAATGGCCATTTTTGGTGTTTTCCATGAAAATCCTTTCACAAAAGTTGTTTATTACAAAACCGAGACTCATTTTCTTCCATAAAAATTCAGCAAACAACATAAATCCTTTCATTTCAAATCCCTAGGCTATCAACCATCTCACAAAATAGTCCCCCCATTAGCTAGTTCATGCTACAAGGATTCCAAAAGTATAAAAATTATCAAAAATAGGCATCTAAATCACTTACTTGTAAGGGATATAAGTTGCTGAAATTTTTAAGCTTTCGAAACCCCCTATTTACTGGTATTTTCGATGGGGAAGAAGGAAGATGAAAATATGACATCTTTTTTTTCTTTTTGTTTTATTTTAATACCAAATAAGTCACCTAATGCACACCAACTTTGACTTTTCAACCTTTTTTTGTCTCCTTGATCAGCCACTAATATATTTATGGTCTATTTACTCAATAAAGACCCTAATTTAATGTTCTATAGCTATTTGACACCTTTGGCTAGCAAAACAAAACTTTTGCCCTTTACGCGATTTAGTCCTTTTTCACAATTAAGCATGAAATCGCTAAAATTATTTCACCAAAATTTTCATGCACTCACATAATCATGCTATAACACATAAAGTATCATTAAAAATAGTTTCTTCAGCCCCGAAATAGTGATTCCAAAACCACTATTCCAGCTAGGCCCAAAATCGGGCTATTACATCAGGTGTGGTTAAGATGCTTCTTATTTGCACATGAACTTACTAAGCTATATAGCTTACTCCCCTTTCTTTCCCTTGTCTTTTAGTGTCATCAAGCTAGCTCGGGTTCGGAGACTGTCGGAGATCCATTCAAACTATCAACAATTATTTTGGTATTAATGAAATCAACATTTTGAGTTATGACATGTATACGGGACTTAGTCATTTTGTTATGTGTCATAGTTGATTTGGCCAAATGTGTTGGGTTATATTGGTTAGAAGTTCATTTTGTATAAATCCATTGGAAATGAGCCAATATTAGTTATAAGTATATTCATATAATGATGCATTTCACGAATGATGTGTTGATGTCTTGGTTTTGGATGTTTGGTTGTATGTATATGCTTGGATTGGCGCTATGTTATGTTGTGTAGGTGTGTACATTAAAGGGGTGGAAAAATGGTTTGGTAAATAGCCCTATTTTTGTCCATACGGGTAGACACACGGGCGTGTGTCTAGGCCATGTGCAACACACGGCTTGCCCTATGGGCATGTGTTTAAGCTGTGTGTCCTTTGCACCTTAGTTTTGAGAAATAGAATGCTCAGAATTGAGCACACGGGTAGAGACACAGGTGTGTGTCTCAGCCGTGTGGACGACACAATCTCTAACAAGGACGTGTGCCCTGGCTGTGTGAAGTCTGCACCTATTTTATGAAAATTAATTTTCCACACGACCTAGCACACAGGCGTTTGACTTGGTCGTGTGATCTCAATTTGTTCATTAGTTACAAGTCAGAGAGTTACGCAGGGTTGGGAAACAGGCTTGTGTGATCACACGGCCTACCCATAGGGCGTGTCCCATATCCACACGGGCGTGTGACCCCTATTTAGTGGAAAATTTTCTAAGCTTCGTAAAAATTTCTAAATTTTTCGGTTTAGTCTTGAACCACTTCCAATGTACGTTTTGGACCTCGTAGGCTCGTATTAGGGACTTTATAATTGAATGTAAATGTATTTAATTTGGATGCAAATTTATAACCCAAAGTTGTATGTTTGTTCGTTTGATAAGTCTGGTAATGCCTCGTACCTTTTTCCAGCGTTGAATACGAGTAAGGGTGTTACATTTAGTGGTATCAGAGCTATGATTTAGTCGATTCTCAGACTAATGTAGCGTGTGTAAAAGTCTAGCTATACATGCCGTGAATAAACTGTGACTGTATGATGACTCTTGACAAATTTAAACTGTGTTTTTATATAGTAAATAGATCCTGGTCGAGCTGTAGCTAATAAGGTAGAAAGTAAAGCACCGGCTCTTGCTCAAGGGGCAGTGCCATCTGAAAGTAGACCTCTCACGGTTAGTCAGGGAGGAGGGGCTAGCGAAGCCTTCCTCCACATGATGAACGAGTGGTATTCGAAGTTTGTTCGAACAAATCCTACTGCTCAACATCCTTCACCCCCTCTTTATCCCTAACTGATTCTTGTAGCTCCTCAAGGTGTGGAATTGGTAAGACTGAATAAGCCTCTGGTTGATAAGATTCGAAAGCAAGGGGCTGAAGAATTTAGAGCAAATGTAGATGATGACCCTGAGAGAGCTGAGTTCTGGCTTGAGAATACTATCAGAGTATTTGATGAGTTATCATGTACACCAGACGAATGCTTGAAATGTGCTATATCATTATTGAGGGACACAGCATATCACTAGTGGAAGACACTAGTATCTGTGGTACCGAGAGAGAGGATTACATGAGAATTCTTTCAAGAGGAATTCCAAAAAGAATATATTAGTCAGCGATTCATTGATCAAAAACGTAAAGAATTTTTTGAGTTGAAACAGGGTCGAATGTCAGTGATAGAGTATGAGCGAGAATTTGTCTAGCTCAGTAATTATGCCCGAGAGTTTGTTTCCTCTGAGGCTATTATGTGTAAAAGGTTCGAAGATGGGATAAATGAGGACATCAAACTGTTAGTTGGAATCTTAGAACTAAAAGAATTTGTTGTATTGGTTGAACGAGCTTGCAAAGCCGAAGAACTAAGAAAAGAGAAAAGAAAGGCTGAGAGTGAGGCTAAAGATGCAAGAAAAAGGTCGATGAGTAAGTCATTTCAATATTAGTCAAAGAAATCCAGAGAAATGTATTCTCGCTCAAATGTTTCAGCTAGGTATTCACACAGAGACTGCAGGAAACAATATTCGGGTCCTAAAGCTCAAGCAAATTCAATGGAAAATGTGGGTAATGTTAGGTCTAACAGACCTGAATGTCAGCATTGTGGTAGATGACATCCTGATGAGTGTAAGATGAACGACCAAGCTTGTTTCAAGTGTGATTCTCAAGAGCATTTTATCCGAGATTTCCCTGGAATGGCTGAGGAAGAAAAAATTTAGAGTACATGGCCAAGTAATACTATTAATAGAGGTAGGCTACCAAGAAATACCGGGAATGGAATTAGTAGTAAAGGTGTGACGAAGGATTCAGCTGTGAGATTTGAAGCTAGAGCACCTACTAGAGCTTATGTCATACATGCTCGTGAGGATGCGTTATCTCCCGATGTGATTACCGGTACGTTTTCTCTTTATGATACTAATGTTATTGCATTGATCGATCCTGAATTGACTCATTCTTATATTTGTGTGAATTTGATATCTAGTAAGAATTTGCCTATTGAGTTTTCTGAGTTTGTGATTAAAGTGCCAAACCCTTTAGGAAAATATGTGCTAGTTGATAAAGTTTGCAAGAATTATCCTTTTATGATTCGAGGTCACTGTTTTCTGGCTGACTTAATGTTGTTGCCATTTGACGAATTCAATATTATTTTGGGTATGGACTAGTTGACACTGCATGATGCCATAGTAAATCGTAGACAGAAAACTATTGAATTGAAATGTGAAAATGGTGAATTTCTTTGGGTTGAAACCGATGAATCAAGTGAATTGCCTATTGTGATTTCGTCTATATCTGCTCAGAGGTATGTAAGGAAAGGTTGTGAAACTTATCTCGCTTATGTGTTGAATACAAAGATGTCTGAATTGAAAATTAAATCAGTGCCAATAGTCTGTGAATATCCAGATGTGTTTCCAGAAGAGTTGTCTGGATTACCTCCGATGAGATAGGTTGAGTTTGCCATTGATTTAGTACCTGGGACTTTACCGATATCAATTGCTCCGTATAGGATGGCTCCGACTGAATTGAAAGAATTGACAGCTCAGTTGCAAGAGTTGACAGATAAGGGTTTTGTGAGACCTAGTTTTTCTCCTTGGGGTGCTCCAGTGTTGTTTGTAAAGAAGAAAGACGGATCTAAGAGACTTTATATCAATTACTGACAACTTAACAAAGTGACTATAAAGAACAAGTATCCTTTGTCGAGGATTGATGACTTATATGATCAGTTAAAAGGAGCAACGGTATTCTTGAAAATTGATTTGAGATCTAGCTACTATCAGTTGAGAGTTAAAGAATCAGATGTGCCAAAAATCTCTTTCAGAATGAGGTATGGGCATTATGAATTTCTTGTTATGCCTTTTGGATTAACTAATGCTCATGTCGTCTTTATGGACTTGATGAATCAAATTTTCCGACCGTATTAAGATAAGTTTGTGGTTGTATTCATTGATGATATCCTGATTTATTCTCGAGATGAGCCTGTGCATGCCGAACATTTAAGAATTATATTGCAGACTTTGAGAAATAAGAAATTGTTTGCTAAATTTAGTAAAAGTGGCTCCGAGAAGTCAAATTTTTGGGACATATCATTTCAGGTGATGGTATTCTGGTTGATCCAAACAATATTTCGGCAATTGTTGATTGGAAACCGCTAAGGAATGTATCTGAAGTTAGAAGCTTTTTGGGTTTCGTTGGTTATTACCAACGTTTTGTCAGATGATTTTTGATGATTGCTACTCCTATGACCAAGTTATTGCAAAAAGATGCTAAATTTGAATGGTCCAAAAAATGTCAACAAAGTTTTGAGAAATTGCAAGCATTATTGACTGAGGTGCCAGTTTTAGTGCAACATGAATCGAGAAAAGAATTTGTAATTTATAGAGACACTTCATTAAATGGTTTGGGTTGTATGTTGATGCATGAGGGCAAAGTGATTGCTTATGCCTCGAGACAGTTGAAACCACGTGAGAAAAATTATCCGACGCACGATTTGGAACTAACCGCCGTTGTTTTTGCCTTGAAAATTTGGCGTCATCATCTGTACGGTGAGAAATGTCATATCTTTATTGATCACAAGAGCTTAAAGTATTTCATGATTAAAAAGGATTTGAACTTGTGACAACAGAGATGGCTTGAGTTACTGAAAGATTATGAATTAGTGATTGACTACCATCTGGGAAAGGTGAATGTAATCGCAAATGCCTTGAGCGGAAAGTCCTTCTTTGCTTTGAGAGCTATGAATACGAAACTAACTTTGTCTAATGATGGTTAAATTTTGGCCAAGATGAGAGCTAGACCGATATTTCTTCGGCAAATTTGTGAAGCTCAGAAAAATGATAGTGAATTGCAAGCCAAAAGAGCTCAGTATGAATCGGGTAGTGATTCAGACTTTCAGATCAGTTTGGGTGATTGTTTGATGTTCTGAGATAGAGTATGTGTACCAAAAAAATGATGAACTCATTCAGAAAATTTTACACAAAGCACACAATGGTTGTTTATTAGTTCATCTGAGTAGTACGAAAATGTATAATGATTTGAAGAAATTATATTAGTGGTCAGGTATGAAACGAGATATTTCAGAGTTTGTCTCGAGATGTTTAATTTGTCAACAAGTAAAAGTCAAACACCAAGTGCCTTCAGGTTTACTTCAACTAGTGACGGTACCCGAGTGGAAATGGGATAGGATTATGATGGACTTCGTAACGGGTTTGCCTTTGACTTTGAAAAAGAAAGATGTCGTTTGGGTTGTTGTTGACAGATTGACAAAATCAGCTCATTTTATTTCAGTACATACTGACTATTCACTTGAAAAGCTAGTTGAATTGTACACTGTTGAAATTGTTATATTCCACGGAGTGCCAATTTCCATTATTTAGATAGAGATCTAAGATTTACTTCACGATTTTGGAAGAAGTTGCAAGAAGCTTTGGGTACAAAGTTGAACTTTTGTACTACATTTCATTCGTAAACCAACGAACAATCATAAAGAACAATTCATATTCTCGAAGATATGCTTCGTTGTATGGCCGCCGCAAGGTCGAACTCCATTGTACTGGACCGAGCTCAGTGAGAGACAGATTCACGAGATTGATTTGGTTAGAGAAACCGAAGAGAAAGTGAAAATAATTCGTGATTGTTTGAAAGTAGCTTCGGATAGACAAAAATCGTACGCGGATTTGAAACGAAAAGAAATTGAAATTTCAAGTTGGTGATAAGGTGTTTCTGAAAGTATCTCCGTGGTAGAAAATCCTTAGATTTGGTCACAAAGGCAAATTGAGTCCACGTTTCATTGGGTTGTATGAGGTTATTGAAAGAATAGGGCCGATGGCATATCAGTTAGCTTTACCCACAGAGTTGGAAAGGAGTCATAATGTGTTTCATGTGTTGATATTGCGACGATATCGTTCTGATCCTTCACATGTGATTTCATCGATAGAAGTCGAGATTCAACCAGATATGACTTATGGTGAGGAATCAATCAAGATTTTCGCTCGGGAAGTTAAACAGTTGAGAAATAAAAGCATAGCCCTAGTAAAAGTGTTATGGCAAAGACAGGGGTTCCAAAAGGCTACATAGGAAACCGAGGAAGCTATGAGAAAATAGTACCAAAACCTATTTCCTGGTAAGATTTTCGGGGACGAAAATCCCTAAAAGGGGGAGAGTTGTAACAGCCTATTTTAGGGTCAAATAAGAACAGTGGTTTCGAGACCATGAATACAAAGTATAAATATTTATTGTGACATTGTTTTAAGGTCTACAGTATGATTGAATGATCGTGTAAAAATTTCGTTAAGAAATTTTATCGATAAGGTGTCCAATTTGACTAAGAGGACTAAATTGTAATAGGTGTAAAATGATGTTCTAGAAGCTAGAGGTGTCTAATTACTATGAAATTTTAAATTGGAGGTCCTTAGGTAATTAGACCATTATACTTTAAGTTGGACAAAAATGGACATGGTAGGGTAAATTTTCAAAGCTTGGCATTAAGGACATTTTGGTCATTTGGGTAATAAAGACAAAATTAAACACATAAAAGATGTCATCTTTTCAATTTCATTCTTCCATGGCTGAAAATCACAAGAGAAGGCATAGCTAGGGTTTGCTAAGATTTCAAGCTCGATTGTAAGCCCGTTCTAGCCCCGTTTTTAATGATTTTTATGTTTTTGAGATCCATGTAACCTAATCTAGCTTTTCCAAGGACTATTTTGAAGTATTGTTAAAGACTAGAATTTTACCCATGTTAGACATGCATGTATTTTGATATCTAATGGTAGAAAATGTATGTTAGTTGTAAGATAAACAACTTTTGCTAAGTGATATTAAGTAAAAATGTCAAAAATGACTTATTTGTAAAAGTTATAAAATGAGTAGTAAAAGTGTAATTAAGTGAAAAATATGGGCTGGCATGAGTATGAAAATGGTTTGACTAGGCTTGGGTGTTGAAGAAGTGGAATACATTTCATTTTACGAGCCTAGGGACTAAATCGTAAAAATAAGAAACATTAGGGGAAAAAATTACATTTTTGCCATAATATGATTTTTGGGCCAAATTGAATAATTTGAGCATTAAATGAGTTAAAGTTGTTATTATAGATCAAGAAAAATGAGGTTCGAACCTAGATCGGGGGAAAAACAAAGTGTTTGACGATTAGGTCCAATTCTACTATTTTCATACCGAGGTAAGTTCATATGTAAATAATGCAATGTTATATTTATATTTTAAATGCTTTAATATTGCATGAATTGTGTGGTTGACTCCTTGGACGTATTCGACAAAGTTTCAACAAGCGAGAAATCCCAGTTAAACCTTAGGAATATAATAGGATATGAGTGACATGTCACTAGGAACCCACGTATATATGTGTTTATGTGATCTGGGTGCTGGTCTTGTACGTCCTACCAGTGGCTGGGTATTCCAGCATATGTTGTGGATACCTGACAGCTTGTGTGAGCAGGCCCGTAAATAGTTCGAGAGTGAGCCTATATGTGTTATGAGATATGAGGTAGCTTTGGCTACATATGTGGCACTTATATGCAAGATTTTTCGAGTATCCGATAATATTCCAAGTGTTTAACGGGACTGCCAAAGATGTGAAAGGATGTGGTTATGTTACGAGTTGGTACAGGTATGTACGTAAAACTCATAAATAATAAACTCGGTAAGTGATGAATTCGTGGTAAGGTTGTAATTGATGCAAGTTATAACTATGAGAATTTAATAACATTTATGTAATCCCACATTATATAAATTGTATGATTGAGGTGTGGTTAAGATGCTTATTATTTGCATATGAACTTACTAAGTTATATAGCTTACTCTCCTTTCTTTCCCTTTTCTTTTAGTGTCACCAAGCTAGTTCGGGTTCGGGAACCATCGAATATCCATTCACACTACTAAAAATTATTTTGGTATTATTAAAATCAACATTTTGAGTTATGGCATGTATAGGGGACTTGGCCATTTTGTTATGTGCCATAATTGATTGGGCCAAATGTGTTGGCTTATATTGGTTAGAAGTTCGTTTTGTATAAGGCCATTGGAAATGAGCCAATATTGGTTATAAGTATATACATATAATGATGCCTTTCATGAATGATGTGTTGATGTCTTGGTTGTGGATGTTTTGTTGTATGTATATGCTTAGATTGGTGCTATGTTATGTTGTGTAGGTGTGTGCATTAATGGGATGGTAAAATGGCTTGGTAAATAGCCTTATTTTTGTCCACATGAGTAGACACACGGGAGTGTGTCTAGGCCGTGTGCGACACACGGCTTGCCCCACGGGCATATGTTTAGGTCGTGTATCCCCTCCATCTTAGTTTTGAGAAATAAAATGCTCTGAATTGAGCACACGGGCAAAGACACGGGCGTGTGTCTAAGCCATGTGGATGACACGATCTTGAACACGGGCGTGTGCCCTGGCCGTGTGAAGTCTGTACCTATTTTATGAAAATTAATTTTCCACATGACCTAGCACACGGGCATGTGACTTGGCCGTGTGATCTCAATTTGTTCATGAGTTACAAGTCAGAGAGTTACACAGGGTCGAGACACGGCCGTGTGTGATCACATGGCCTGCCCACAGGGGTGTGTCTCATATCCACATGGGCGTGTGACCCCTGTTTAGTGCAAAACTTTCTAAGCTTTGTAAAAATTTCTAAAGTTCTCGGTTTAGTCCTGAACGACTTCCAATGCATGTTTTGGGCCTCGTAGGCTCGTATCAGGGACTTTATGATTTAATGCAAATGTTTTTAATTTGGCCACAAATTTATAACCCAAAATTGAATGTTTGTTCATGTGATAAGTCTGGTAATGCCTCGTACCCTGTTCCGGCGTTGAATACGGGTAAGGAGTGTTACAATAGGAAATTCAAATTTAAAGTCTTTACGATCTCCACCCCTTCACCCTCACGAAATTTACAAGATTTATGTTGATTAAGTCTACAAAAGAGAAGCTATAGAATTCAACGATTGAATTAGAAATACTGTAGTCTGAGTTGAGAATTGGTTAGTAGGTAAAGATGATTCTAGAAGAGATACTAGATTTTTTTAAATATCATTCAGAGTACACAATGTCATTGTTAATGCAATTTGTGGTGATCTTTGATTGATATTCTAAGGGAATTACGATAGGTTGTATGTTTGGATTGTCTTGACAACAAGAAGAGGGAATTATTCTGAAATGTTATTATACGATTGATAACATCGACTCATTTTTTTAATCGATTCATTTGAAAAGTTAATTGAGTTATATGAATTTGAGTTTATCCCCAAGTCCAAGAATAAATTTTGCGCATTCACGGGTAAATTGATGGACAGACAGAATGAGGGATTCATATTCTAAAAGACATGATACAGAAATATATCTATCAGATCAGTTAGAATCGGGAAATGTCATTATGGGTTAAAGTTGTCTTGATAGTAATAGTTATCACACTTGTATTCAGATGATACTGTTTGAAGCTCTTCATGAAATAGAACATCATTATTTAAAAGTTATAGATGCAGATGCGTCGGAAACATCAGTTAGAGTCTGTTGTGAAAATTTTGAATTTTAGCAAAACGCTATGAATTGTCTAATGTGCCTGGAATCTAATTATTTGGGTTTTCTTTCGGTTATGTTTCGATATATGATTGTTGGAAATTTCTCAGTAGATGTGCTGCTAATGATAAAGTTATGACAGAAGAACATCACAGCTGTTTTGTTAACTCTAGGTATAGTATCAAGTTCTAATATGAGTTTTGAATCGAGATGAGTTATGATTGATTTATTTATGGACTACCATTAAGAAGGTGGGAGAAAGACTCGACTTGATGGCTATTATCAGGTGAGAAATTTCGAGGACGAAATTTTCGTAAGGAGGGAAAGTTGTAATAGCCCGTTTTTTAGTGGTATTGAAAATAATGGTTTCGGGACCACAAATCTGAGAGTAAGTTCATAAATATTATTAGCTAATATTTACGAGTCAAATATGTTTTTAAAAAGGTTCTCGATTTGATAATTTATGCTATTCGAATGATTAATTAAGCTCAAGTGGTAAGACCCTGAGCTAAAGTTGTTTTAGAAAACGAGGTATCATGACCTAGTTTCTATAAACCAAACCAGAAATATTTTTATAAATATTTATCGAATTTCATTAAGGTGATATTAAAGTTTCGTTGAAAAATTTTAACGTTTCGATATTTAATTAAGCGAAAAGGACTAAATTGTAAAAGTTAAAAAAGTCAACTGCTATTAGTTTAAAGGTGTTAATTGATTAAAGAAACATAATTGAATAGCCTTAATGGGCAAATGACCCATTCTTAAGATGTTAGATGGTTTAAGTTTTAATTTCCTTTAATTTTATATATGTCTTATACATTATTTTTAATATTAAAATAATATAATAATGTTAAAATAAGAAAACATTAGGTTTTCTTCTTCATTTTGGTTTTTTTCACCACTGAATTCACCATGGAAATGCTTCAAGGTTCGGTTATGGCTATACCTTTGCATGGTAAGCCCTTTTTCATCCATTTCTTTTAATTTTTATGTTTTTAAGATCATTGCAACTGGATCCAACTAGCCCGTACCTTTGATTTTCAAAACTGTTAAAGATATTGAATGTTTCTATTGATGAATATATGTGCTTTTAGTTATTAAATGATGAATTTAAAATGTTGGTTGATATTTAAAAGTATTTTGTTAAGTAATTTTGATGAATTTTCTCATTAGGGACTAAATTGTTGAAATAGTAAAAATACAAGGATTTGTTATGAAATTTTTACAAAAGTGGGCTGTTTTGTGTGCCATGTATATTCACCTGATGTGAATTGGCATTAAAAATGGTTAATTTGCATGTTTGAGGCTCAGGGACTAAATTGAATAAAAGTAAAATTTTAGCGGCAATTTTGTAAAAAAGAGAAATGACTAAATTGCATAAAACACATTTTTTTTATTTTCTAAAGTAATAGATTGAATGAAATTGTAACAGCCTGATTTTGGGCCTAGTCGGAACAGTGGTTTTGGAACCACTCTTCCAGGGCCAGAGAAATTATTTTTTATATTATTTTATGTGTTATTACATGATTATATGAAAGCATGTAAATTTTGGTGCATTAATTTTAGCGTTTGTGAGCTTAATTGTGAAAAAGGACTAAATCACATAAAGTGCAAAAGTCCTGTTTTATTAGCTAAAGGTGTAAATTGACTATGAATCATATTGTGGAGGTCTTTAAAGTGCAAATAGACTCTCTTAAGAGAAGTGGTCGGCCATAGGGGACAAGAGAGTTGAAAAGTCAACATTTGGTGGAAATTAGGTGATAAAATTGAATAAAATAAAACAAATAGGAAAAGTTGTCATTTTCTCATCTCTCTAAAAGTTGTCATTTTCTCATCTTTCTCTTTCTTTCTCCACTGAATTCTCTTCAAGAAAATAGCCATGGAAGCTCAAAATTTTTAGCAACCTTAAACTTTTACAAGTCTTCTTGGTGGCCTTTCTTGATAATTTTTGTGTTTTTAGAACCCTTAAAGCTTAATCTAGCTATTGAGGGGACTATTTTGCAAATAGTTGAGAGTCTAGGGTTTTTCCATGAAAGAATATGTGTGGTTAACTAAAATTTTATGGAAGAATATGAGTCTTGGTTGTGTAATAAACAACTTTTGTGAAAGGATTTTCATGGAAAACACCAAAAAGGGTCATTTTGTGAAAGTTATAAAATAGGTTGTAATTGTGTGAAATAGTGGAAATTTGGGGTTGTCATAAGAGTAATAAATGGTCGGTAGGCTTGGATAATAAGGAAATTCGATAAAAATCGATTTCCGAGCCTAGGGTTAAAATGGTCATTTTGTGAAAATTTATGGGCAAAATGGTCATTTTGTCAAAAATGTGAATTTTGATTGTCAAAATTTAGTTAATGATTAAATGAGTGAATTTCATCATTTTAGATCAAGGAACCAAGATTTGGGCCTAAATTAGAAAGTACAAAGTTATGGACTAAAATGGTGTAATTAGCCGAAATTGCATTTAAGGTAAGTCCATGTGATTAAATGAGCATAATATTTATGCCATTGTTATTATACTTGAAAATCTATCTTGCCATGATTGTATTAAAGTTTATGCTGATGATATTGTATATAAGAAAGTGATGTCAAATGTAAATAACATTTATGTGTTGATTGAATGCTTGGAGATTTGATGGAATATGATATTCCATTGAGACGAGTAAGTTGTATGTAAATAATACAATTACATTGTTTTTATATGTGTTGAATTGATATAGCATGAAATGCTTGATTGTGGAAATGAGAATGCATGATGATAATTGAGATAGTAGAATTCCCGTTTGAACCATAGGGAATAAATCGGATATTCATGCCAAGACATATGGGTTATTGTGAACTAGTGTAAGACATGCCTAGGACATGCATCGACCACATTATGAGAGCCAGTGTAAGACCATGTCTGGGACATGGCGTCGGCCTCGATTTCAATAGTCAGTGTAAGACCATGTCTAAGACATGGCGTTAACTTGATGGATGAGCTAGTGTAAGACTATGTCTGGGACATGGCATCGGTACTATACCCTATGTTTGAGGCTTAGTGAATATCCGATAGCTTTGCGAATGGTTCAACGGTGAAAGTTACGATTTAAGCTAAATGAGAAAGGTTATGACCATATTGTGAGTGGTACAGGTACTTAAATGAAATTTATGAGATGTGAATTCAATTCATGTTATATGATTAGTAAGGAATGAATATGAGCGTGTTGAGTAACACAGGTATGTATGCCAAGCTCATGAGAAATGATTTCAGTTTATGATGCACATTTGGTGAAGATGCAAATAGGTAATTCATGCTTATGATAATGATTTTGTGATGACCTTATGATTATAGGTCTATACTTATGATGTATGAATATGTAACCTTACCAATGTGGTGAAAATGAATTAATATGGTGTAATAAACGTAGTATCGTTAATTTACACTAAAATAGTTTTGGACAGCAGCTATAGTCTGACTTTAAAAATCCACCAAAAATTGTAGAAATTTAGTTAGAGGCTAAATAAAATATGAAATTAAATCCTAATGTGTCTAGTTTCACATAGAATAAATGGTGTAAGCAAAAGATATTCATATTATGAAATATTTTAATTGTTGTTAGACAGAGTCAGAATGACTTCGAAATCCCCTATTCTGATTTGAGAAAATCATTTAAAATTTTACAAAAATATTTATGAGTTATAATTTATATTCTTAAAATTATTATTGAGTCTATTTTCAAGAGAAATATACAGGAACATCATCCGAGTCTCGTATTATGAGATAATTAATTTTTAGTGAAGAGGGGTCAGAACTGTCAGACAGCAAAAAGGGTAAATTTAAGGAATAAACTGTACCATTTGGCCAAACCAAAAATTTTAAAAATTTTATGGTAAGAAGATATGTGAGTCTAATTCCAGGGAAAATTAGTGGAACATAATTTGGAGTTTCTTAGCTCCTGATATAAATAATTTAATGACTGTGACTCGAGAAAACATCTTGACTGGAACATGAGCAAAAATGCAAATAGGGTTGTATTACCATGGGAAGCAAGTTGATAAATTGCTTATTATTTTCATACAGTCTTACTAAGCTATAAAGCTTACTCCCTTCCTTTCTTTTCCTTTAGTGTTTTCAGGTTAGCTCGGGGTTAGAGATTGTTAGAGGCAGCAGCACACTATCAAGTCGCTACCTTTGGAATAATGAAACATATATTAGAAATTTCAAGTGAGTGGCATGTATAGGGATTTAGTTGATTGACATGTATTATTTTGCTTTAGCCAAATGTGTTGGCTTATATTGAGTTATATGTATATGGCCATGAGATGTGGCTCATATTGATTTTGGCTTGTAAGCCTAGCTAATCATGTCATGTCTAATGTTTATAATGTGATTATGTTTGTTTGCCATGCATGGTTAGTAATACGACATGTGTGTTGGATGTATGCTCTATGACCAATTGAGGTGGTCATAGCCATGTAGTAATTGCACATTATAAACACAACGTGATAATGATTGAATATGTGGGCTTGATGGGTAAGTTGGTAACCATAGTATAATGGTAAGAGTGGTCATCAAAATGACAAATCTTATGAATGTGAAATAAGGAATCTAGACTTAGTTTTGCATGAGTAGATGCATTACTTGTAAGAAGACATGTTAATGTTAAGGATATGTCGTAATAAAGAGTGTTTAATCATTAAAATGATGCCATGATTTGTGATTTTGATGTGCATAACGTTGTAAGAGATTATGGGTAACATGAAGGCTTGGAAAATAGCCTAAGTGTTGTTGGCCACAGGGGTTGAGACATGACCGTGTGGCTCAACCGTGTGAGGGACACGGCCTGGAGACACTAGTGTGTGGCCTGGCTATATGGTTCAATGTACATGCTGACGTCATAAATAGAGAGTTACACAGCCTGAGGACACGAGCGTGCCAAAGGCACACGGGCGTGTCCCTATGTCCACACGGACGTGTGACCCTATTTCATGGGAAAATTTTCTAAGTTTTCCTGAAACTTCTCAAAGTTTTTGGTTTAGTCCCGAATCAATTCCGATGAATGTTTTGGGCTTCGTAGACCCAAATAAGGGACGACATGCATGTGTTTGAAAGGTTTTAAATTAAATGAGATTTTATGGCCCGTTTTTGCATAAATGTGTATGTTTAAGTCTGGTAATGCCTCGTACCTTGTCCTGGTGTCAGACATGGGTAAGGGGTGTTACAAAAATTATTAATTTAGATAATGATCGAGCGAAAAATCTAGGAGAATGGAAAATTACCAAAATGCCCCTGTATTTTGACGTTTTTGCAATTTAGACAGGTAAGTTTCTATGAACTGAATTCTATATAATGTTGATTAAATTGAATGATATTGTGTGATTTTATTGTGATTGAATCAATATATATATGTTATTATGCAATCTATCATGTCATGAGACGATGGAAATTGAATGTCGTACAACAACTATCAAGCCCCGTTTGAATCTTAGGAATTCGTTGGGTACAAATGACATGTCATTAGGGTTTACATGTTTCAGGTGATGGTTTTGAATGTCCTATCGGTGGCTGAGTTCCTGCATGTGTTGCGAATACTCCTTAGCTCGTGTGAGTAGCATCGTGTAGCCAAATTCTGACCCACAGCTCGTGTGAACAGGCCCATTTTCACAGCTCGTGTGGGCATACTTATCCATAGTTTGTGTGAGCATATATGTAAGGGAATTGATGGACTACGGTTATGTTTAGCACACTTCGTGTGAGCTATCTCGCATATCCAACGGTATTCTATTCAGTTCAACGGGCATGAATTTACAAGAATATAGTAAGTGTTCTATATGAACCAAGACATGTATGTATGAAAGACTTTGAAATGGTAAGCTACATAGAAAATATGTTATGTTGAGATGGATGATAAATCCAATTGAATCATTCTCAAGTATAATGGTTATCCATGTTAAATTCATATGAATCATGTTTAAAGGAACTAACAGGTGTTGTTGATGTGCTTAGGCTTATGCCAAGCTTGTGGATATGATTGATGTTTATGATTATGCTTGTATTATGCACATGAAACGGGTAAGAAAAGAGAATGAAACGGTAAGTACATAATTGAGATGTATTATGATGTTATAAAAGGTTTAATGTGATAAATGATGTGTTTATATGTGAGCAAACTGCTTATGCTATGGATGAATCTACCTATATCATGGATAAATGCACTCAGTTGGGAACTAATAATATTGTTTAGGCTTATGGTAAGCATTGGGGACGAAATGGAAAGCAAGTAAATAGAAAGGTTGATGACTATATATTACATCCCATAAAATCCTATCATGTTATGAATGATAAATATATATGACATTAATGAACTTATTCATTTGTGAGTTGATGATCATATAGACTTATGAATTTTATGGCATCGGCATAGGTTTATGTTTATTCTATAAAGTTTATTATTGAATTGGAATATTATGCTTAAATTTTATACGAGCTTACTAAGCATACATTCTTACGTAGTTATTTTTCCTTTACCTTATAGATTATCAGAAGCTCGATCTGATTGGAAGCTAGTCAGAAATCCATCACACTATCCATCAATTTTATCAGTAGATTATGATGTTTTTGAGTCATGATTACAATGGCATGTATAGATGTTTGATGCTTATTGGTTGGTGTTTATATGACCAAATTGATGCATGGTTTTTATGGCCAGAGTGGTAAGAGTTGGCATGTTTGCAAAATGATCATTTAGAGCATGATTTGATATGGAATTTAGTCAAGTATAATTGGTTGAATTATGACCCATTTGGTATGTGAATTTGGCTTGTGGTCAATTATGGTATAACTTGATATGAAATTAAACTAAATATATATATGGATAAGTTATGGTCGTATATATATAAGTTAGGTATATGTGTGTTTAAGATGCATGAAAGTAATGATTCAAATGATAGGTTATATTGACCTGGTATAAGCCACATATGGTATGCTTAAACATGCACATGTTTAGGTATGTTTGGAATGACCATGTTTGGTATGTTTATATAAGTCTAAATGGAGTTATGCTTTTAGGTAAGTATGAACTAATTGTAATAGTATAAATGTGGTCAATCTATGATGAGTTTTGAAATGGAAAATGAATTAATTTTTTATGAATGGAATGTGTTAAGTACATATATATATGTTTAGATAATTTTATGTTGCATTTGAGGTGCCTATATGGCATATTGGTTGTAAGGATAAATGACCTAATGAATTGGTATTAATATGCATGCTTTGATATGTTTGAAAGCTTGATTATATGTGCAAATGTCTTGTAGGTGTGAGCTTGAAATGGGTGAAACGAATGGCTTCAAATTGGCCTATTTCTTGTCCATACAGCCTAATACAAAGGTGTGTGTCTCACTCGTGTGTGACACACGGACATGCAACACGGTCGTGTTTCCCCTGTAAGTTTTTAAAAGTTGCATTTCGAGAGTTACACGGCTTAGCACACGGGCGTGTTGTAACAGTCCAATTTCGGTGAAATCGAAACAGTGGTTTCGGGACCACAAATCTGAACCGAAAATAAAATTATTTTTATTTTATTATATGATTCCGTATTATATTAGAAATTTCATGTGAAAATTTTGATAAGAAAATTTTACTAATTATGTGTTTAATTACAGGAAGGACCAAATCACATAAAATGCAAAAGTTGGATTCTAGTATAGCTATGGAACTCAAAACTTAAGGTCCTTATATGGTAATTAGACCATTAAAGAAAGTATATAGATATTTTGGTATGACTCATCCATGGAAAAATAAAAAAAGGCTAAGGACTAAATTGGAAAGATGAAAAGTTATTACTGACAATTTAATTAAATGAAAAAGAAAACAATTTCATATCATCTTCCCCAAAAATTTCTATGGGAACCATAGGAGAGAGGAAGAATACTTATCAATCTTATTTGGGTAAGTAATCAAGCCCCATTTTTAGTAATTTTTATATTTTTGAAACCGGGATAGTCTAATCTATCTATTTGGGGGATTAATTGGAAAAGTTATCAAAGTATGAAATTTGGGTCATGGATGAATATGCTGGAAATATGAAATTTATAGTAGAAAATGAAAGGTTGTTGATAGATAAACAACTTTTACAAACCAATTTTTGATAGAGACTTGATTTAGGGACTAAAATGAAAAAGTGATAAAACTCATGGAAAATTCTACAATTTGTGAAATTTATGTGCTATAAATTTAGTATACAGGTTTCGGTTAGGCTTGGAATAAGGAGTAAATTGCATAAATTTCATTTTCCAAGCCTAGGGATAAAATGGGAATTTATGGAAAAGTTATAGGCAAAATGGTAATTTTGCCTAGGATAAAAATTGAGTCCACTTGAATATAAAATAAATTGATGTCAAATTTACTCGTATAGATCCGGATAGACCAAATTTGGAGCTAGAATGAGGAAAAGAGGAAAAAGTCAGATTAGTAGATTTTTCGTACACGAACAATTGTCGAGGTAAGTTCGTGTAACTAAATTTTATATGTTTTTATGCTTGAATTAAGTGTTGTGTTTTTGAATTGTATAAATATCATATATGTATATGGCCTTGAAAATATACCTGACAAAGCCCGATTAACGAAAACGCCCGATAAAGGATAAACGAGAAAAATGTTACTTTTATACTTGAAACGAATGTGGAATGTGATCATTTAAATTATATGAATGTTATAGATGTATGAAATAATTACTTGCAGGGAAATGCTTGAAAATGTTAAATCTTATTGAATAAATGAATATCGTTAGATATGTGATTTCTCAAAATGAATGAGGTCCTGCATTTGTTGTTGACGGGATTTAGCTCAGACGAGTAATCCTATTGACCTCATTTATGAAAGGATTTAGCCTGGACGGGTAATCCTGATCAAGCTCTTTAGAGCATATGTCATAAAAAGGATTTAGCCTGGACTGGTAATCCTGTCGTACACATGTATGGCTCGAGAGTGTGCTCTCCGATATAGTACCCTATAAGTACCATTGGACATGAATTGATGGATTCTAATTCGTACACCTCAAGTGTACTACCTATGTAACCATCGATATTTCAGATAAATTCAACGGGTAAAAATCTTGATATGAAAAGATATGGATAAGAAATGAGTTATTACACATATCCGACTGAAATACAAGTAAATGATGATATTTGTACATGGACCTTATTTGATAAATATATGTTCATTCTTGATTATAGACTTGTACACCTTGAGTGTACTAATCGTGACCTTGATGTTCTGAGTAATATGAGTAAAGTTCTGATATGAAATGATCTGAACTCGAAATGAACTATTATGAAATTATACTTGAAATAACGAGATGAATTATACATGTTGAATGAATACATGTTGTGGAAAGCATATGTTCTTGAAAACTTGATTGTTGTTAAGCTCATATATGTTTTGATGTTAATATGGAATATATGACTTACAAGGGCAATGAGAATGTGTGTAGGGCTTGAGATCAAACTAATTGATTATGCCTTACATAGTTACCTCAAAATAGAATGAATGGTAAGTTAAGTACCATGTTATACGAACTTACTAAGCATTTTATGCTTACTTAGTTTTGTTTCCCTATTTTAGAGTAAATCGAAAGCTCGTTGCATTGGAAGCTCGATAGAGATCACTCACACTATCCATCGGCCCATGTCGATACAATATGGTAAATCATTTATGGTTTTAATGGCATGTATAGGATATATTGGCCATATTGGCATGTAAATGTAAATGATGCTTGTAATCTAGCCATTGGAATGGCTAGTAATGGTTTGTTTAAATATACTTGTAATGTCAAACTATGGTAGCTACATATAAGTTAAGTAGTTGATCAAATCATGTTTAATACATGGATTGAACTAAGGTAAGATTGTAGACATGTATGCATGAAATGATATGCCATGATGAATGATGGAATTTGTTTGATTTGAATGCTTGAAATGGTTGATATTTGAATGTGTGATTCAAGTGCAGGTCATGGGTATGATTTTGAGTGAGAAATGCAGCTAGGAATGGCTTCATTTTGTCCACACGGGCAGACACGCGGGCGTGTGTCTAGACCGTGTGTGACACACGGCCGGGTACATGGGCGTGTAGTTAGGCGTGTGTCCCCTGCACCTTAATTTTTGAGAAACAGAATGCTCAGAATTGAGCACACGGGTAGAGACACGGGTGTGTGTCTCAGCCATGTGTGCTACGAGGCCTAGAATACTGGTGTGTGTCTTGAAAGTGTGAAATCTGTACCTAAATTCAAAATGAATTAATTAACCACACGACCTAGCACACGGGCGTATGGAATGACCGTGTGCATAAGTCAGAGAGTTACACGGGGTTGAACACGGCCTCCAGCTCGAGCGTGTCCTTTGGACCACATAGGCGTGTGAGCCCTGCATCTTGGAAAAATTTTGAAATGTTGCGAAAATTTCTTCGAGGTTCCGATTAAGTCCCGACTCAATTCTAATGCTCGTATTAGACCTCGAGGGTCCATTTAAAGGACGTTATGAATGATTTCAAATTTGAATAGTAACTTGCATGATTTATCTGTAAATGGTTCTAAAAGTTTCGATAATACTCCAAAACCTTGTTTCAACGATAGATACGGGTTAGGGGTGTTACACCTATGGCTTGCCCGCGTAACCCAAGTCAGAGGGTTACACAGGAACGGATACGACTAACACGACTAAGACACATGCTCATGTCTCAGGCCATGTATCCCTACTTCGAATATCCACACAGCCTGAGACACGGGTGTGTGTCTCAGCCGTGTTAGCCACACGGCCGTGTGACCCTTACAGTGTGAATTTTTCCATCTTTTTCTATGAAGTTTTAAATGTTCCCGATTTAGTCTTGAATCATTTCTAAAGCATTTCTAAGGCCTCAAGGGCTCGAATTAGGGACATTATGCATGTTTTTTATTGGATTTTGCAATGGTTATGAAATGTTGAGAATGAATGATTTGAGATATGTTTTTACAATAATGCTCCGTAACCCTATTCCCATGACGGATACAGGTTAGGGGTGTTACAATTACCAACAAAATACACTTAGAAAAAATTTCAAAACAGTCATCATGCACATTTGACATAAAATATTTTTCTTATTATTTTATCTAAGGTCTCATTATTAAAGGAACAAAGAAAAGTATTTAAAAATAAAATAATACATCATACTTGTCATGTGACTTGTTATAACACAAAATTTTACTAAAGAAACACTCTTTAACGCGTAATCATACTATAAGCCACTTTTCCAAATAGTTTGATGTATGCATAATAACCCGTGTCATCGCTTTCTTGGTGTACTCTTGGCTTGTCCCTCCTAGCGCACTCATCAATACCTAAAACAAGAATAAACACATGTAAGTTCAAGAGAACTTAGCGAGCTTTAGTTTAGAATACCTTGGCGGGTACTTTTATAATTTTGTATATATGCTTGTACGCCTGTTTCCATACTTAACCTGTCATATATGTTTTGGGGTGGACACTTTCATCATATCAATCTTGCACGTATACTCCAACTACCATACTTAACATATCAACTTTCCTTTTTACTAGTTGACTGCCTTCAGATCTTACCATAAAATATATTATTATCTTCTTTCTTATAGAACAACAAAGATACTTCTCAAATGAATATTTTTATCGAGCCCTCTCCATACGAATTTACTCTTCATATAGACATTTTCTAGAATGGGCATTCATAGATACTACTCACTAGCGAATACTTACTATTTAAACTCACATTTTGGTGGATTCCCATACTGAATTTGATACTATCAGTCTACCAAACAGGACATATCCTAGTTTAAAGCCCAACATATTTTTAGATTGATTCTGAGCTATCCAAATCATTCAAAAGGACTCCAAATGCCACACCCCAAAATTGGGCCTAGGAGTTTTAAGGCAATTTTAAGGATTTTAGCTATACTGTCCTTTGAAATTTCGTAGCATGGTCATCCAAAAATGTTTTTGTCTATGGATTTCTGAAAATCAAATCAATTTTTGAAAATATTGTTGAAACGACTCTCAATTTTGAAATGAGGACTGATTTGTAAAAGGGTTCAAACTAGAAAGTAGCTACAAAGCAATTTTACCAAATTTTGAAATTCAACCTAATATTTCCCCCACCTTCACTAAACTCATGTTAGTTTCTTCCCCTTTGTTTTGTGTTGCCACCCCTTGTTTTCAAAAGCTCTTCCCACTCAACGATTTCCAAACTTAATTCCTTTGGTTTCTGTCATTACCCAAGCCATAAAGCTCAATAGAATTTCAAGAAAAACACCTAAAAACACCATAGATTTATCCATTTTTTAACTTTTAAGTTTTTCAAATTTTTTATCAAACGTTCGATTCTTCGTCAACTAAGGTAATGAATCATTTTCTTATTAGTTTTAGATATTATCTGGTCTTTTTAACTGAGTTTTTAGCCATTAAATTTCATATTTTGAATAAAAGCTGAAAATTGGGTTGTTAATGGTGGATTTTAAGATTTTGGATAAAAACGTGGTGTTAAAGTGTTTTTCAATTGATTTTGATGAGAATAGAATATTTCTAAACTAAGTTTAAATTTTCGCTAAAGATTTCTTAAGTTTTAATGAATTTTCGTGAAAATTTCTATAACATGTCAAAAAAATTTTGATACCATTAATTGGGTAATTTTGCATAGTTTAAAGGTTGAGAATTAGTCGTAGGTGAATAATTAGAAGAATGAAATCAGTTTTAGGCAAAAATATTAAGTATAGACTGATATAATTAAGTTTCAAGTTTACCATGTCAAAGGTTTTGGATTCAAGAGAATCTAGCTTAGGTTTGTGTTTTTGCGTGATTTAAGAGAGTCTTTGACTGTTTGTTGTTTATGCTTGTTGTGTGATTTACTTGTTGAAGCTTCAAAATTTTTAGGACTTTCTACGAGTTAAGGAAAAGCTAATTCGAGCTTTCGGCAACTAGGCGAAAGCATGAATGGTTAGTATTTGGAACCATTGCTTGTAGACACGATTCATTGCGTTAATTGGGAATTTAGAAGTAGCGTAAACCCCTACTCTAAATTCTGAGTGCAAGCTTTCTCATATTATTGATATAATATGTGATTGTGTCTTATGAAATTGTGGATTGAAATGTGATACTGTGACATGTGAAACAAGCTTATGATGGTTGTTGTGAAAGAGTTAATTGTGGGCATGTTATACATGCCAAATGACAGTGATTATGTTCTAATGTGAATTTTGCAGTAAAAAAAAGCATAGAAAATGGTATGTAATATGTGTGTTTAATAAAAAATATTTTGGCCTTGTGATCTTTGAGACCGTTGGATATAGTTGGCATGCCATAGGATTGTAAGTACTCACCTTTGTGTTCTGTTTTTGGGGCGTTAAGGCCCGAGACAGATTTTGAGAGATAAGGGAATGTGAGATAAATTCCATTCACCGGGACATGTTTGGTGTGTTAGAAAGTGTTAGCTATATGCTACACACTTTTGGGATATGTTCGACTCTACGAGTCATTTGGTGTGTTGGAGATCCATGTATCCGATGAGTGGTGATAGAGCCCATTTTTATGTTTCATAGCTCAAGTGCAAATTATCACAAAATGTGAATATGTGTAAGGTGATATATGCTTAAATGAGTATGTGATTACTAAGCAAATGAATCAATGAATAATGCAGGAATAAGTAATATGACACCAAAGTTTGAAATGTTGTAATTGTACTATGTGGTTACTTCGTTAATGCATGATTACATGCTTGTTTGATCGTTATTCTGATCATTCACTAAGCTTATTAAGCTCACCGCCTCCTTTTTAAACCTTTGCAGACTGTTAGTGTTGCAGTGTGAGCAATGCATAATATTTTCCAAGGGACTGATCCAAGTAGTTAACTTTTGAGTATGTGTAATTAGTTATTATTTTGACATTGTGGGAATAAGGCAATGTGGTAGAATTGTTGCATAAATATTATAACACCCCTAACCCGTATTCGTCACCGGAATAGGGTTACGAGGAATTACCAAACTTATACGCTAGCATTTGTACAAAACTGAGTCATAAATTTTTTATTCCAAATTAAAACATTTGAAATTTAACCATAAAGTCCCTAGTATAAGCCTACGGGGCACAATACTTGCTTTAGAAGTAATTCGAAACTAAACCGAAAACTTTGGAAATTTTAACTTGAAGATAGGGGCACACGCCCGTGTGGCCTGCCCTTGGGGTTCCCATGGCCGTGTGGCCAGCCCGTGTAGAATTCTGACTTGCAATTTCTTAAGCATCAAAAGGGCACATGGCCTGGGCACACGCCCATGTGGCTAGGCTGTATGGTACACTGATTTTTCACCATTTTTAAGTCATTTTCACACGGTTTTGACACATGACCATGCTTAAAACTCGTGTCTTTCACACGACCAAACACACAGCCGTGTCTTTTACCCATGTACTATCCTAACTTCATATTTAAGGATACAGGGGACACACGGTCATTTCACACGCCCTGGGCTATCCTTGTGTCACACACGGCCTAGACACACGCACATGTGTCTTACCCGTGTGGACGAAATAAGGTCATTTACTAGCCCTATTTCTCACCCAAACATAACCATTTTTCTGCATAAAAACTTACAAGTATATACCATCCATTTCAACCAATTTTCACCATTCAATCTAACATTTCCAACTCTTAACCATACCTTGAAGCTTACCTTTACATTGGTTTGTAAATCATGTTTTATGAAAGGTGATTTATATCTTGTTGAACATGAACATACCATATTACCCCAAAATATATATTACTAGCCATTCCAATGACTAGTTTGTGAACAAACATGTTACATCACCATTTGGCCTCATTAGCCTATACATGTCATTATATCAAAATGAGTTTATCATTTATACCAAAACTAAGGAGTTGATAGTGTAATGATAGCTCCTACCCAACCCAACCTTCATGAGCTTCGAGCACTATAAAACAGGGAAAAATAAACCTAGTAAGTATTATATGCTTAGTAAGTTCATATAACCAACTACACTTACCATTCATATATGACAAGTAAATCACACATAAGATAATTTATCCATCAATTTAGCAAACTAACAAATAAGACCTATACACAATCATTTAACCAAATTGGTTATTACAAAAACATTAATATACATGATGAGCTCATCATGTCATTTCTTTTTATTTCACTTGTTAATACATTTCTGTTGAATCTTTGAATTTCTGATGGACCTTTCCTTTTCTAATTGTACACTCGAGGTGCACATTCCCTTTTCAAGTGGTACATAAGAAGTGTACATATCCTTTTCAATTTGTACACACAAATTGCACATAACCTTTTTTTAAGTGTACACACATAGTGTACCTTTCAATTTCAAGTGGTATACTCAAAGTATACATTTCTTTTTCATATGGTATACACAAAGTATACATTTCCTTTTCATATGGTATACACAAAGTATACCTTACTTTTCCAAGTGTACACACAAAGTGTACATAACCTTTTCAAGTTGTACCATTTGGGTACATAAGTCCTCTTCAAGTATTACCCTTTCGGGATACATTTTCTTTTCATAATGAGATCAAAACATTATCCTTTAGGGACAATCTTTATTACAACATATGCAAGATCTCATATTCACGGTAATCACCTGTCCAATCGGAAATCAATATTCAAACGGATACATGCACCATTTCATTATTTGTATAAGTCACAAATCAATAATTCTTTATTACATGTACTTACCAATTACAAATCATGATGCACATAATTCAACAATTAATTCAACACATTTTCATGCTTAATTTAGTTATACGAACTTACCTTGATAATTGTTCGTATATACTAATCCGAGACTTTTTCTTCCCCTCGATCTTTTTTTTTGTTCGACACTTCGGATCTATATAAATAAATTTAATCATCAATTCTATGATTTTTACATTCAATCAAGCCCATTTCACATTTTAGGCAAAAGTACCATTTTTCCCCTAAACTTTTTATTAATTCCAATTTCGTCACTAGGCTCGGAAATTGAAATTCATGCAATTTACTCCTTATTCCAAGCCTATTCAAAATTCCAATATAACTTTTACAGCACATGTATTTCATAAATTTTAGAATTTTTCCAAGAATTTCACTACTTTGCAATTTAGTCCCTACACATGTTTTCACTAAAAACCACTTTGTAAAAGTGGTTTATCTATCAATAATCTTTCATTTCTATCAAGAAATTTCAATTTACAGCATATTCATCCATGGGTAATTTTTCTAATCTTTGGTTTTCTTTCAATTTAATCACCCAAATAAAGAAATTAAGTTTTCCCGATCTCAAAATTATAAAAATTACTGAAAATGGGACATAGAACTTACCAATTCAAGCTTGAGAAATTTCCTTTCTCTCTCCTAGGGTTTCCATGTATTTTATGGAGAAGAAGATGATAAAATGATATCTTTTTCTTTTAATTTAATTAATATCATTTAACTTTTCAACTTTCCAATTTAGTCCTTTACCTTTTTCCACTTTTCCATGGATGACTCATTAAAAATATCTACATGTTTTTTTTCAATGGTCTAATTGCCATACAAGGACCTCACATTTTGAATTCTCTAGCTATATAGTCCCTATAGCTTTTAGTATACAACTTTAACATTTTATTCAATTCAATCCATTTTGAAATTAGACACATAATTGATAAAATTTTTCTATAAAAATTTTCATGCAATATTCTTATAATAATACCTATCATTTTTTGAAATTTAAATAATTTCATTTTTCGGACTCGGATTTTCGGTCCCGAAAACTCTATTCCGATTACACAGAAATTGGGTTGTTACAACCCTCCCCCCTTAAGGATTTTCGTCCTCGAAAATCTTACCTGTGAAGAGATTCGAGTACTGCCTTTTCATGATATCTTCAGGTTCCCGAGTACTTCTTCAATTCCATGTTTCTGCCAAAGAACCTTTACCAATGCTATCTTTTTATTTCTCAATTCTTTTGTTTCCCATGCTAAGATCTAAATTGGTTCCTTACTATATGTCATGTCAGGCTGAATTTCCACTTCTGTTAGAGAGATAACATGTGATGGATCCGATCGATATCGTCTTAACATTGACACATGAAAAACATTGTGAATTCTTTCAAGTTCTGGCGGTAATGCTAACCGATAAGCTACTATTCCAATTCTTTCAATAACCTCATATGGTCCAATCAACCGAGGACTTAATTTTCCTTTACCGCCAAACTGGAGAAATTTCTTCCAGGGTGACACTTTCAAGAATACCTTATCACCAATCTCAAACTCAATTTCTTTTCTTTTAAGATCAGCATAAGACTTTTGTCTGTCTGAAGCTGCTTTCAAGCTGCCTTGTATTACCTTTACTTTTTCCTCAGTTTCCTGAATTAGATCAACCCCATGATTCTTCTTTTCACTAAGCTCTATCCAATACAATGGTGTTTCACATTTCCGACCATATAAAGCTTCATACGGTGCCATTTTAATACTAGATTGGTAGCTATTATTATAGGCAAATTCAATCAGAGGAAAGTACCTTTCCCCATTACCTTCAAATTCAAGCACACAACACCGTAACATGTCTTCTAAAATCTAGATCACCAGTTCTGACTGACCATCAGTTTAGGGATGAAATGCAGTACTAAATGCAACTGTGTCCCCAGTTCTTCTAAATGCAGTACTAAATGAAATGCAGTACTAATACCAAAATCGGGATGTAAACCGAGGATCTCTAACAGAAACAATAAAAATGGGTACAGCATGCAATCTAACAATTTCAAAGACATACAATTCAGCTAATTTATCCAATGAAAAGTCCATACATACCGGTATAAAATGTGCCGACTTTGTTAACCGATCAACAATTACCCAAATGGCATCTTTCTTTCTTGGTGACATAGGCAATCCCATTACAAAATCCATGGTAATCCTTTCCCATTTCCACTCTGGTATATTGATTGGTTGTAATAACCCTGAAGGCACTTGATGCTCAGCTTTCACTTGTTGACATATTAAACATTTGGCTACGAATTCAGAAATATCTCTTTTCATTCCCGGCCACCAATACATCTTTTTCAAATCATTATACATTTTATTACTACCGGGATGAACTGACATTGTACCATTATGTGCTTCGTACAAAATCTTTTGCACTAGTTCCGAGTTCTTCAGAACACATATTCTATTTTTAAACAACAAGCAATCATCAGACCCAATTTGAAACTCTGAATCAGAATTCTTTTGACATTGCTCCCGTTTAACTTGCAACTCATTATCACTCTTCTATGCTTCATAGATTTGTTGTATAAATGTCGGTCTAGCTTTCAATTCAGCTACAACCGAACCATCATCTGACAAAGATAACCAGGTGTTCATTGCTCTTAAAGTAAATAAAGATTTCCTGTTCAGTGCATCCGCCACAACATTGGCCTTTCTTGGATGATAGTCAATAATCAAATCATAATCCTTTATTAATTCGAGCCACCTGCGTTGCCTCAAATTCAAGTCTTTCTGTGTCATTAAATACTTAAAACTTTTATGGTCAGTGTAAATATGACATTTTTCACCATAAAAATAATGCCGCCATATTTTCAATGCAAACACTATGGCTACCAGTTCAAGATCATGTATCAGGTAATTCCTTTCATGTGGTTTAAGTTGTCTTGAAGCATAGGCAACCACTTTACCTTCTTGCATCAAAACACAACCTAAACCATTTAAAGATGCATCACTATAAATTACAAATTCCTTACCCGATTCAGGTTGTACCAATACAGGTGCTTCAATCAACAAAGTCTTTAGTCTATCAAAACTCTGCTGACATTTATCATTCCACTCGAATTTTACATCTTTCTGCAACAAACGAGTTATCGGAGAAGCAATCATTGAAAATCTTTTAACAAACCTCCGATAATATCTGGCTAAGCCTAGAAAACTTCTGACCTCTGACACGTTCTTCGGTGAATTCCAATTAATAATTGCTGAAATTTTGCTTGGGTCAACCCTGATGCCTTCAGCAGATACGATATGACCAAGAAAGCTGACTTTTGGTAGCCAAAATTCACATTTACTAAACTTGGCATACAATTTTTTTTCCCGTAAAGTTTTTAACACAATCCTCAAATGTTAAGCATGTTCATCTTCACTTTGAGAATAAACTAAAATATCATCTATGAATACCACGACAAATCTGTTTAGGTACGGTCTGAAAATCCTGTTCATTAAATCCATAAACACTTCTGGTGCATTTGTTAATCCAAATGGCATCACCAAGAATTCGTAATGACCATATCTAGTTCTGAAAGTTGACTTTGGACCATCTGAATCCTTCACTCGGAGCTGGTAATAACCCAAACGAAGATCAATCTTCGAAAATACAGTAGCTCCCTTCAACTGATCAAATAAGTCATCAATTCGAGGCAATGGATATTTATTCTTTATAGTGACTTTGTTGAGTTGTCGGTAATCAATACACAACCTCAAATATTCGTCTTTCTTCTTTACAAATAACACCGGAGCACCCCATGGTGAGAAACTAGGTCAAGCAAAACCCTTGTCAATTAATTCTTGTAACTGCACCTTCAACTCCTTCAACTTGACAGGATCCATTCGATAAGGTGTTATCGATATTGGGGTTGTTCTCGGAATTAGATCTATAGAGAATTCCACTTCTCTGACAGGTGGTAAACCAAGCAATTCTTCCGAAAACACGTCTGGAAACTCACATACAACTGGCACCGATTGAATCTTTGACTCGGTTACCTTAGTATCAAACATATAAGTAAGATAAGCATCATACCCCTTCTTCATACATTTTTGTGCTGCTATTGCTGAAATCATATTAAATAATCCATCTAGCTTGTCAAATTCAACATGAAGTAACTCACCATCTTGGCATTTCAACACAATATACTTCTGCTTACAATTAACCACTGCATCATGTTGGGTTAACCAATCCATTCCCAATATCACATCAAATTCATCAAAAGGCAGTAGCATTAAATCAGCCAAGAAACATTTACCCTTTACCATAAGTGGACAGTTTTTACAAACTTTATCCACCTTTACACATTGAGCCAAAGGATTTGAAACTTCCACCACAAATTCAGTCAATTCAACAGGTAAATTTTTAACATTTACTAAATTTATGCATATATACGAGTGTGTGGAACCAAGACCAATTAATGCAGTAATATCAGTATCTAATAAAGAAAAAGTTCCAGTAATGACATCTGGCGCTGAAGCATCTTCTCGAGCTCGTATGAAATACGTTCTTGCAGGAGCTCGAGCCTCAGTTTTAGCATTTGAATCTTTTGTAGCACTTCGACTACCACTAACATTTCTGGGATATCTAGGTGGTCTGCCTATTAAAGCAGTGCTACCTAGTTTTGAAGTCTGCTCAACATCTCTTTCAACTATTTCCGGACAATCTCTCAAAAAGTGATCATATGAACTATATTTGTAACATGCACCGATTTTCATTCCACATTCCCCATGATGAAATTTGTTACTGTATTTACATTTTGGCTTCGTGTTTCCCACGCTTCCAACACTAGTCATTGACAGAGACGAAGACTTGGGATTAAAGCATTGAGAACCACGCTCTTTACTGAAATACCCAACTGAAGTAGTAGATCCTTCTTGGTACCTCTTTGATTTCTTTGAAGAAACTGATTGAGACCTACTAATAGGTCTTTTCCCAGAGGATCGGGCTTCTCTGTTTGCCTTCTTCTTTTCTTTACTTAACTCTTTAGCTTTCTTTGCACGATCAGCAAGTGTTGCAAGCTCTTTTATTTCCAAAATACCAATCAATAACTTTATGTTTTCGTTTAATCCTTCCTCGAAACATTTACACATTTCTACCTCTATTTGAACCCATTCACTAGCATATTGGCTTAACCATACAAACTCCCTTTCATATTTCACAACGGTCCTGTTCCCTTGCTTTAATTCTAGAAAATCTTTCCTTTTCTGATCTAAGAATCTTTGACTAATATATTTCTTTCTAAATTCAGATTGAAAGAATTCCCAAGTAAGATTTTCTTTTGGAACCACTGAACTTACTATTTTCCACCAGTGATAAGCCATGTCCTTTAACAAAGATACAACACATTTCAAGCATTCAGCTGGAGTACATGATAATTCATCCAACACTCGAGTAGTATTTTCCAGCCATAATTCAGCTTTTTCTGGATCATCATCAATTGTAGCTCTAAATTCCTCAGCTCCATATTTTTTGAGTTTATCCACCGGAACCTTACCAATTCTAACAGTTTCAGTACTCGATAGTCTCTCAAGAACAGTCTGAGTATTTGGTAGGGGAGGTTGTGGTTGGAAAGAAGCAGAATTTCTTCTCAAATATTCAGGAAACCATTTATCCAACATTTCAAAGAAAACCTCTTTAGCATATTCACTTCAGGCCTCTGATTTGGACCTTCTACTACTACAACCATTTATAACTCGTCGTACGGAAGCTTGAGAAGTACTCTCAACTTCCTCAGATTCTTCTCTTGCTCGGTTGAAGACATTTACTATATAAAAAACACATTTAAAATGGTCAGGAGATATCACACTATCATCAATTATATAATGGCATGTATAGCTAAATTCACACTTGCTATGTTAGTCCGAGAATCTGCTAAATTGTAATTCTGATACCAATCAATGTAACACCCCTAACCCTTATCCGTCACCGTTATAGGGTTACAAGGCATTACTGGACTTATACGCTAACATTTGTACAAAACTGACTCATAAATTTTTCATTCCAAATCAAAAATTTTGAAATTTCACTACAAAGTCCCTAATATAAGCTTACGAGGCCCAATACTTGCTTTAGAAGTGATTCGGGACTAACCCAGCAACTTTGGAAATTTTACCTTAAAGATAGGGGTACACGCCCGTGTGGCCTGAGACATGGCCATGTGGCCTGCCAGTGGGGTTCCCATGGCTATGTGGCCAGCCCGTGTGGAATTCTGACTTGCGATTTCTTAAGCATCAAAGCGGCACACGGCCTGGGCACATGCCCATGTGGCTTGGCCGTGTGGTACACTAATTTTTCACCATTTTTAAGCTATTTTTACACAGTTTTGACACACGACCACGCTTAAAACCCGTGTCCTTCACACGACCAAACACACGGCCGTGTCTTTTACCCGTGTACTATCTTAACTTCATATTTAAGGATACAGGGGACACGCAGTCATTTCACACGTCCGTGGGCTATCCGTGTGTCACACACGGCCTAGACACACGCTAGTGTGTCTTACCCGTGTAGACAAAATAAGGCTATTTCCTAGCCCTATTTCTCACACAAACTTAACCATTTTCCTGCATAAAAACTTACAAGTATATACCATCCATTTCAACCAATTTCCACCATTCAATCTAACATTTCCAACTCTAAACCATACCTTGAAGCTTACCTTTACATTGGTTTGTAAATCATGTTTTATGAAAGGTGATTTATATCTTGTTGAACATGAACATACCATATTACCCCAAACTATATATTACTAGCCATTCCAATAGCTAGTTTGTGAACAAACACATTACATCACCATTTGGCCTCATTAGCCTATACATTCTATTATATTAAAATGAGTTTATCGTTTATACCAAAATTAAGAAGTTGATAGTGTGATGATAGCTCCGACCCAACCCAACCTTCACGAGCTTCGAGCACTATAAAACAGGGAAAAATAAACCTAGTAAGCATTATATGCTTAGTAAGTTCATATAACCAACTACACTTACCATTCATATATGACAAGTAAATCACACATAAGGTAATTTATCCATCAATTTAGCAAACTAACAAATAAGACCTATACACAATCATTTAACCAAATTGGTTAGTAAAAAAAAATAATATACATAGATGAGCTCATCATGTCATTTCTTTTTATTTCACTTGTTAATACATTTCCGTTGAATCTTTGAATTTTCGATAGACCTTTCCTTTTATAATTGTACACACGAGGTGCACATTCCCTTTTTCAAGTGGTACACAAGAAGTGTACATATCCTTTTTCAATTTGTACACACAAAGTGCTCATAACCTTTTTTTAAGTGTACACACATAGTGTACCTTTCCTTTTCAAGTGGTATACACAAAGTATACATTTACTTTTCCTATGGTATACATAAAGCATATCTTTCTTTTTCATATGGTATACACAAAGTGTACATAACCTTTTCAAGTTTTACCATTTTGTTACATAAGTCCTTTTCAAGTGTTACCCTTTCGGGATACATTTCCTTTTCATAATGAGATCAAAATATTATCCTTTGGGGACAACCTTTATTGCAACATATGCAAGATCTCATATTCACAATAATCACCTGTCTAATCGGAAATCAATATTCAAACGGATACATGCACCATTTCATTATTTGTATAAGTCACAAATCAATAATTCTTTATTACATGTACTTACCAATTACAAATCATGATGCACATAATTCAACAATCAATTCAACACATATTCATGCTTAATTTAGTTATACGAACTTACCTTGATAATTGTTCGTATCTACTAATCCGAGACTTTTTCTTTCCCTCGATCATTTTTTTTTGTTCGACACTTCCGGATCTATATAAATAAATTTAATCATCAATTCTATGATTTTTACATTCAATCAAGCCTATTTCACATTTTAGGCAAAAGTACCATTTTTCCCCTAAACTTTTAATTAATTTCAATTCCGTCACTAGGCTCGGAAATTGAAATTCATGCAATTTACTCCTTATTCCAAGCTTATTCAAAATTCCAATATAACTTTTACAGCACATGTATTGCATAAATTTCAAATTTTTTCCAAGAATTTCACTACTTTGCAATTTAGTCCCTACACATGTTTTCACTAAAAATCACTTTGTAAAAGTAGTTTATCTATCAATAATCTTTCATTTTCTATCAAGAAATTTCAATTTACAACATATTCATCCATGGGTAATTTTCTAAACTTTGGTTTTCTTTCAATTTAATCACCCAAATAAAGAAATTAAGCTTTCTCAATCTCAAAAATATAAAAATTTCTAAAAACAGGATATAGAACTTACCAATTCAAGCTTGAGAATTTTCCTTTCTCTCTCCTAGGGTTTCCATGTATTTTATGGAGAAGAAGATGATAAAATGATATCTTTTTCTTTTAATTTAATTAATATCATTTAACTTTTCCACTTTCCAATTTAGTCCTTTACCTTTTTCCACTTTTCCACGGATGACTCATTAAAAGTATCATGTTTTTCTTCAATGGTCTAATTGCCATACCAGGGACCTCACATTTGAATTCTCTAGCTATATAATCCCTATAGCTTTTAGTATACAACTTTAACATTTTATTCAATTCAGTCCTTTTTGAAATTAGACACATAATCGATAAAATTTTTCTATAAAAATTTTCATGCAATATTCCTATCATAATACCTATCATTTTATTAAATTTAAATAATTTCATTTTTCGGACTCAGATTTGTGGTCCCGAAACCACTATTCCGATTTTACTGAAATTGGGTTGTTACAAATATTGTCATGATGTTTTGGATGTTTTCACAGTTTATTTGTTCTTAGGATTTAAGAATTTGGACTTTGATATGTTGATTCTTACTCAGACATATTTTTGATGTTTAGAATTGTTATTAAATTGTTTTAACGATTATTTGATGTGATAAAGTATGCATGTTGAATGGAGTTAAGTTAGATTGGACAAATTGTTTTAAAATATTGTATTTTTGCTATCTAGAACAGAGGTATTGATATTCAGGTTTAAAAAATGATGTCTCCATGATTTTTGAAAGTGTACGAAGTCAAAATGATAATTTGGTATCGATACCATATCACGAGTATCGATACTCGAGGTGATAAAATTTATACTTTTTGTAACTTACTGATATTTTCTTTTTTTAATTTAAAGCAGGAAACAAAATGCTATTTTTGTACCGATTTTTCAAGCAGTATTGATACCATATAAGGAAACTATCGATACCACAGTTCCTGTATCGATACCTACGGGAATTGTTTTGAAATTGTGCTTAGTGGTTCATATTATGTTGCAATTGTGTAATAAGCTCGATTAGTGTTTGTATGGCTTAATTTAATGCTACTTTGGGTATTCGTGACTTAGGAACTCTATATATATGTTTGAGATTTATAATGTGACATTAATCGCATGTTTGATGAGATGTTTGACTATGATTGTTGATGAGACGGTGGTGTGGCATCCTAATATTAGGGCTCGGGGTCCGGACCAGGTATAGGTGTTACACCAAACACCTTTGTTACAAGACATAAGAAAACCCAAGATGACAACAACTCAAATTCCATAAGGTTCCAGAATGAGGCATGTAGCAATTCACATATGGCGAATACCAGATGACAGATTTTTCAACTCTATTTAACACAGGCGAACTCAAACCAATGAATACTTATATCTTTTATATATATTAATAAACTCATATTCTAAACTGGTAGGTTACTATGGCAGATACCCTCTTAACAATACAAATACATATTTTCTTCTAGGAATTTTCCTTAAAATACATTTGACTACATCACAGAACTAATCAAATCAAATTAACTTCTAATATATCATATCCTTATTATAGAATTATTTATAAAATAACTCTCAGGCTTACCCAGAACTTATCACAAAGGAGAATAACCATATTCTGCCACATAGACATCAAGAACATGCCGGTGATACAATACAGAATTTGCCTCAAAGGCCATATAGAATATGCCACATAGACCATACAGAATACGCGACAAAAGCTTAGCAAATCACCCCACACAAGCAACATACAAAATCACGTGTTTACTGTTCAGTGAACTTTCACAGAAGGTGTCATGGATTTCTTCCTCGTGGACTTATACATATTTTCATGTCATGATTTGCCAATCCGATTTACATATTACCGAAGGCATCTCCATGAATATTCATACTATCATATCATGCAATGGGTCTCAACTACATGGGCTTACACATTCTCATGTCGTGATTCTTCAATCCAGCATTTATCTTACTAGAGGGATCACCATGAGTGTTTTAATATGATATAACACCATAGGTCTTAACAACATGGTCATGCACTTATTTCTTATGGTGATCTGAAACTTAATCGATTCATACACTTCCCATATCAAACTTTACCTACATACTTACCACTCAACTTCCTATTTAGACAATACTTTCAACATACCATCATCGCAAATGTAGCAACTATTATGCTTTATACACTTACAAAATATCTGAGGTGTTAACATTATGTATATTTCTTTACTAGAATAACTCACATGGAGTCAAACTAAAGACTCATCTTATACTCACCAAGATTGTAGCTTGGAGTTCCACAACTTGAACATACTTCTCGAATCAGTAGCATCAACTGCTTACAGAACATAAAACCACCATTAAAACCCATTTATAGACAACTGACTAACAATTCAATTACAGACAACCCTTATTTAGAGTCCCTTTTTCACAACTCACTATTCATATGTTTTCTAATACCCATACTCTCACAAAAACTTAACATATAGAGCTATCAGACTTACCAAGAAGTAGATCTTCCACAAATAAATTCAAACACCTTAGCTTTCATCTTAAAATAAAAAGAAATAGAAACTAGAGAATAAAACTGTAGGAAGAAGAACCATTCCCCATCAGCCTTTCTCACCATACATATATATATGTCTAGTTCCCTTAGTGGAACTTGACAAGTTTCAATTGTTTCCTGAGTTTTTCATAATTAATGGCTTATATAGCCTGAGAAAAATATAAATGAATATTCTTGTAACATCCCAAAATAGGGCCTAGTCGGAACAATAGTTTTGGGACCAAAAATTTGACATTGAAATATTTGTTTTATGATTGTTATGAGGTCTAGAATATGAAAATATGAATGTGCTAAAGTTTCATGAAGAAATTCTATGAGTAAGGTGTCCAATTGGAAAATAAGGACCAAATTGAATAAATTACAAAACTTGGATTCTAGAAGCAATTTATATGAAATTGCTTTATATTATTAATTAGAAGGTCTTAAAGATAAATTTTCCCAATTTCTAATTTTTTTGACAAAAATGGGTATGCATGGAAAATTTTGGAAGTTTAGTAAGGAAGGGCATTTTGGTCATTTGGTCATAAATGAAATAAAAGGGAAAATGAAGGCAAAAATCAGCCATTCTTCTCCCATGTACCAGCCGAATTTCTCAAGCCCTCCATAGCTAGGGTTTTCAACATTTTCAAGCTCAATAATAAGTGCTCTCTAGCCCTGTTTTTAATGTTCTTCGTATTTTTGAAATCCCGGTAGCTTACTCTCTCCATTTCTACCCATATTTTGAGTTAGGGTTCATGTATGTAAAGTGACCCATGTGTGACATGTTTATTCTTTGATGATTTATGGAGGAATATGAAAGTTGGATGTGTGTTAAACATCTTTTCCTAAGTGATTTTCATGAAAAACCCCTAAAAGGACCTTTTTACAAAAGGTACAAAATATGTGGTAGAAATGTGAAATAATGGAAAATGTAGGCTGTCATAAGAGGGAAAAACATTCGGCTAGTCTTGGATAATGTAGAAATTTCATGCATTTCATCATACGAGCCTAGGGACTAAATCGTAAGTAATGTAAAAGGTTAGGGGCAAAATAGTCATTTTGTCCAGGGGTGAAATTTAGACTCGAAAAGAATAATGTCAGGTATTAATGATTCATTTTTATGCTTATAGACCCCAAAGAACAAATTTCGGAGGTCGATCGAGGAAAACGAAAAGTTTCAGAATAACCGAAACGCGAAACCGAAACGAGTACCAGGTAAGTTCGAATAACTTTAAGTAAACTATTAATATGCCTAATTGCATGTGTTATGAATGTATGATAATTGGTTATAATGATGGCATGAAAATCCATGAAATGTGTTAATAATAATGATATGATAATAAATGTCCCGGTTGAAGTCAAAAGGGAAAATTCGATTTATAAACCATGGCTTACATGACTTGAGATCCTGCATGTGTTGCAAAAAAGGATTTAGCCTGGACGGGTAATCCGTTGATCTCAAATATAGAAAGGATCTAGCCTGGACGGGTGTTCCTTGAGTGATCAAGACTCCTGAAGAATATGTGTACATTGTGGACTTAGCCCTGACGGGTAATCCGATTAAAGTCTGAATTTAGCCTGGACTGGTAATTCAGATCCGAGCTCATTAAGGGTGTTTGTCACTATAAGGGATTTAGCCTGGACTGGTAATCCCGACATTACCTTATGAATTTACATTACGGGGGATTTAGCCTGGACTGGTAATCCCACCGTAAGATGTGAGGTTCGTGGGAGTGCGTACTCAAGATGATCGCTCTTATAACTTGACAGTAAATGGATAATCCATCGAGATTTCTGAGAAACTCAACAGGATTAACATGAGATATAAAAATGAAAATGTTGGATGATGAGCTCATCTAAGACAAATTACATGGTGTATTGTTATGGGGCTAACTTGTTGATTGAGTGCTTGTGATAGGGAAACTATTCCATGCTTGTTGGTTTTATTGCCTAATATGGATGTATGCTAATTAATCGGTAAGTTTACCTTTCAGTTATTCGGGCTTACTAAGCATGTAAATGCTTACCCCTCTCTTTTCCCTGTCTTACAGAGCTCGAGGACTCGTAGAGATTGGAAGACAGTTGGAGAACCAACACACTATCACCTTGTCTAGCTTTGGTATATAGATACTTTTACTTTGGTTTAATGGCATGTATAGGGCTTTTTGTTTATTTTGTTATATGTGTCATTTGGTTGGCCAATGTAAAGGCTTAAACATTAAACTTATTCTTTTTGTATATAGCCATAAGACATGGCTCATTTTGTTGTAGGTTATGACCTACCAACCATGCATGTTTATGTTTAAAATGTTCTTGAGATGATTGAATGAGGTACATCATGAATGGACATATGGAATGTGGCCAAAACATTTGGAGCTAGATAGGCTATAATTGGTAATGAGTTATAATAATGAGCCAAGTCTAAATGTGTTCTAGTGGGATGGAAATCCTAAATACAAAAAGAGGATAATTGAGCATGTACATAACCAATGAGATGAGGTTAATATGCAATGGACCATTGATGATAATCCTTAAGTATATTTATGTCATGTTAAATATAATTGGGGTTCATATATATGAGTGCATGATGAGGATGACCATTGGTTTGAAATTATAGCCTAATAAGTGTCCACACGGGTAGACACACGGGTGTGTGTCTAGTCCATGTGTGACACACGGATAGCCCCATGGGCGTGTGGTATTGTCGTGTGTCCCCTGCACCTAGAATTTTTAAGTCAGAATGCATGGTAGTAAACTCACGGATAGAGATACGGCAGTGTGCCTCAACCGTGTGGAGGGCACGGCCTAGCACACGGGCGTGTGTCTTGGCCGTGTGCCCTTAAATGCATGCTGATGTCATAAACAGAATGTCCAAGTTCTTGGACACGGGCGATCACACGGGTGTGTCTAGGCCATGTGAGGGACACAGGCCAGGGACACGGGCGTGTGCTCGACCGTGTGAAAACCCCTGTAGGTTCAAAATAGGAAATAAATTCAATTAATTCCACACGAGTAGGGGACACGGGCGTGTCCCAAAGCACACGGGCGTGTGCATTGCCTCCACACGGGTGTGTGAGGCTTGACCTAGAAAATTTTCCAGGAACTTTCTCAAGTTCTCAGTTTAATCCCAGACCGTTCTCAATGTATGTTTAGGTCCTCGTAGGCCCATAATAGGGACACTAAGATGTTGATTGATCGGTTTTAATTTGGAACAGAATTTTATAACCCATATTTTTCAAAAATGTCCGAGTATGTCTGGTAATGCCTCGTGCCTGGTCCTGGTCCTGGTCTTGGGAATGGGTAAGGGGTGTTACAATTATGTACAAATAGTATTTGAGCAATCAATTTAGTTGGAACCAACACATTACAAAACCAAACTAGCATAGTGCTTAGACAAACTAGGCGTACTATACATTTGGCAGTATCCCTTACCAGACTTACTATTCACTTATAATATACTCTCTTAAATAGCATAATAACCTGTCATAGAATTCGATTACTAATGCAGCGGGTACCCTACGCCAAATCATATTCACCAAAAGACTATAAATGGGCGGACTACAGTATGCCAAACAGATAATTTCACACTTACACGCCTTCAAATTGAGTCCGCCAAATCTGGGATGTGACAACTCTCTCCCCCTTAGAAAAATTGTCCTCAAAATTTTCTAATTTTAGAATTTCCACTACAAAAGATATGTAAATAGCTATCTACGACAGGTGTATAACACCAATAAGCGAAATATCCCACATATTCATAATGGTTTTTCTTTAGAAACATACACCTTAGGATAGATGTGAAACAAAGTTTTGGTTGGATACTTGGGTTAGCGAGTTGGTATGTTATGGAACTATTGTATTGCCTTCGAAACAACTTTTAAGGAAGCTATTGTATATGCCATGACTACGCTGGACAGAGAGTGGAATTGGAGTTACTTTTAGGGTGATTTACTACAATATATTCTGCTTCACATTGCAAGCATACGACCGCTTAAAAAAGAAGTGAGTGCAAACAAATGTGATTGGCAATGGAATGACAATGGACAATGTACAGTAGCAAATGGCTACATGATGTTGGTGTAAGATGACTGGCACTCGTGTGATTCTAAATGGGATTTAGCTTGGAAGTATAAAAGACTGTAGCAAATTCAACAATTCCTTTGGCTGCTGTTACACAACTGGTTGCTCACTAACTCCGAAAGGTATCGGAGAGGTATGTCAACAGATAGTTCTTGTAGCATTTATGGGTGCACAATGGAGACACCGCTACATGTGATTAAGGACTGTTATGTTGCCAGATCAGTTTGGCAACAGGTAGTATCTCAACAAAGGTGTGACTGGCACCCACACGATTGTAAATGGGATTTAGCTTGGAAGTATAAGGGAACATAGGGAACTTGACAATTCTTTTAGTTGCTATTACACTACTGGTTGCTCACTAACTCTGAAAGGTGTCGAAGAGGTATGTTAACAAATAGTTCTTGTAGCATTTGTGAGTGCACAATGGAGATTGTTGGGTCACCGGAACACCCTATGGCACAATGGAAAAATTATTTTGGCGATCCAAACCAGGAATCCATGCACGAGGAACAAATTAAGAAGGAATGGTTTGAAAATATACCTTTCAAAATCTGAAAAATATGAAGGAACCACTGCCGGTTTAATCCTCTTCGCACGCTGCCAATCCAAAGCAGCAACAAAATTATCTCGGGCTTTACGTAGTCTATCCAGTTGCGAACAAATGAACAAAGACTATTTCAGAACGCTTTAAAGAGTTTTTTCCAGAAAAAAATGCACCTACTAGACCTAGGTTTCTTTTCTTTTTCATGGTTAATGTTGGTAACACTCTCTCACTTTAGGGTTTTTATGATTCCCTTTCATTTTAATATCCATATTAAAATCAGAATAACCCCTTTTTGGTGCCAGAAAATATATGGAAAATATCATAATGTACTATCCTTTCCAAAAAGATATTAATTTTCATATATTTTATGTTTGACCTAAATTATTATAACACTTTATTTTAATAATTTCAGTAAACAATACATAACTAATATTTTATATGAATCAAATTCATACATTTATTTGAACTATGTTCTCTATTCTTGTACAACGAATTTGTACATATACTGTGTTTGTTATTTAACTGTCAAATTAAATTACTTCAATAATTAATATAATTCTCGTGATAGTTAAATTTAATACCTACTGTGTTTAGATTTTGTTCGTTTCAACCATAGGGTGTGACCCTATAGGCTTTTGTATCATTGGTAGTAATACTATAACACTTCTAACATTACAAGCAATGAGTGGCATCTAGCAATGCATCATCGCTACCCAAGTTACAAGAAGTCGTGGTTCAACATAACCTTTCTATGATAAATTTTCATATATTATATCATTTTGTCCTTTATATCTCGATTGGACACAAGTCATGGAATAGTCACACATACAAAGTCCAATCTCATGTTTCTTGATACCCGAAGTAAACTAGTAGACTACAATAAACAAATAAGTGTAACATCTCATATTAACTTATTTGAGCATGGCCATGCATTTCTAGTCTCACTTCATCAAGTGGTTTAAGAAATTGCTCCCATTATGTAGGAGGGACAAATCCTATCTTGATCAAACATATCCCACTACATAGATTGTGGCATACCCAACATCAGTCTTTATAGTACAACCTGTTACAGTAGATGTTTGATTGTATCAAAATGTATGACTCACTATGTTAGGACAATGATGATCTCAAGTCTAAGAATCGTATACATAGTTTTCACTACGAGTAATGTTGTGGCTATTATATAATAATCCAAGAAACATACTTATAGCGGGTCAATCCAATATGACATTCTCTAACATATAATCATGTGTTGTCAATGACAAGACATTGTCATCAATCAACTACATATTAGTCTTAATGTATTATTGTTGTCCAAGCCCATTATAATACTTGACTAATGACCTTTTAAGAATAATCATATTATTCACGGGACATTATTATAAATCAATTTATTTTACTCACACAGAAAGTGAAACTGAAATAACAATGGCAATGTCTTTTATTAATAAACAAGGTATAATGAATATGTGATTACAATCATCTCATGATTGGTTTTTGGGCATACTCTAACAGAGATACCCTTAATCATGGGCATACTCTAACAGAGATACCCTTACATGTGGTTAGGGACTACCACGTGGCTAGATTAGTTTTGCAACAAGTAGTGCCTCAACAAAGGTATGTGGCATTTCTTATTGGGTTATTAAGAGTCTCAATTGATTGTGATTTTGATTATGGCTGATGGGATTGTTGTTAAAGGTACAAGATGAGATATTTTGTTTGGAGTTTTACTATGGCATATTTGAAAGTGTTGAAACAACTTCAACTTTTTGAATGAGAGATGTAATGTTGTTGAGGTGGTGAATTCGCTTGGCTTACTTGAAACCAGTTAAGGCTGCTTCTCAGAGGAGTAAAGGTGTCAAAAATGATGGATGTTACAGAAGGTGTTGGACGTTACCACCACAAGTCTAGTACAAGCTCAATGTGGATGGAGCAGTGAAACAATTGCCAAGTAAAGCTTCAATAGGAGAATTGATATGGGATTAGAAAAGTGACTGGGTAGCAAGTTTCAATATGCAACATTGATTGTTGTTCAATGCTAGTATCTGAACTCTAGAAAATTTTTGATGGACATAGAAGAGTGGAATTACCTATCTAACTAGAGATGATAAGAGGAAAAAAAAGAGAGGATGAGTTGAGTTTGATTAGAGACATTCAAAATATGTTAGCTCAACAGTAGGAGGTCAAGTTATAATTCATCCCTTGTACATGTAATGCAGCTGATGATATCATGGCCAATGTATCCAAGGATTTTGCTATTGGTCTACAAGTTTTTGATGACCCGCCTAGTGTGGTGGCATTAGCTATCTGTAAAGACACAATTAAAGCAATGGAGCACATTACAAAACGACCTGGTTAGTACTAATTCCTTTTAAATTACCAAAAAAAAAATCCCAATTATATGTCATGTTATTCTTTAGTTCAATTTTTTTCATAATAATTTATTTGGCCTTTCAACTTTATAAAAAGTCATTTTAACCTTTCATTTAATTTTTCACCTTTTTTACTCTTTAAACTTGTATTATTTATCAAATCACCCCAAAATAGATAGAGAAATTAACCGCTGTTAACTTTGCTCATATGGCGTACATATAGATTATTACATGGATGTCATATTAGAAACTAATTAATTTTTTACATTTTAAAAATTCAAAAATATTATAAAGATTATAAAAATTATTTAAATCATTTAAAAAGTATAAAGATTATAAAAATATATATTATTTTTTAAAAATTTAATTAATTACTAATGTGGCATTCAAAAGTGGAATGCCATATTAGCAAAGTTAACAAACTTTTAATTTTTTTTCATCTATTTTGGGATGATTTGCAAACAATACATGTTAAAGGGTAAGAAGCAAAAATTAAATGAATGGCTAAAATATGCAAATAATAATAATAATAATAATAATAATAATAATAATAATAATAATAATAATAATAAATGAAAAGCTAAAATGACTTCTTTTATAAAGTTGAAAGGTCAAATAAATTATTATATTTTTTTTATTGTATTATGTTTTAATAATTTTTACATGTTTGAAATTGTCAAATCTAATTAACACTATTAGATTAATTTCCAATTTTGTGTTAGTTTATTTTTCATATCTTGCTTTAACTATTATAGTGTTCATATATATATATATATATATTTCATTTCATATTTTAATTGTATTTTTGAAGTTGTCCTCATGCTATATATTATATAAATTTTGATAGATCTATGAATTTTTTAGATGGTAAAGTAGCAGAAGTTTGACTTACATGAATTAACTCTAATGAGACAATAAAAACAAGATATGTTTTTCTTTATAGAGTTATTTTTGGGGAATAAATTGATATCACTTTTAACTCATTTATAGAAACCAATCGAGCAATCTATAATTAGCATAGATGTTAAATGCAAATTCGTAATAGCTAAAATCTGGTTGAACCGAGAATTGAACATAAAATTGGTTCAATCACTGTCTGGTTATTAACAAAGTGTCGACTCTACATATATGGAAAAAAGAAACATTGAAGAATATGAAGAAGAAATGGAATCTAATGTAGTGGATTTTGTGGGAGCTACTGTTGATGGGATCAAGCAAGGAGAAGGAAAACCAGGGAAGTCCCTTCAACTGGACCATAAGGAGCTAAGCCTGGATGCCAGTTTCGCACTCTTGTAGTCATCTCTAAGCTGAATAAACCTGAATAATACGAACAAAATTAGAATTATACTTGGGTTTGGAGTGTGAACTTTTTTTATCAAATTGAATTAACTCGGGTTTGGATGAGTAAGGAGGTTAGATGAGTTCCTCTAGGTTCAGGTCAGGTTCGATAAGATATATCATAGGCTTTGCACTGCACAAAAATTACATACCAGATAGTATATAGTGCTAAGAACGAGATTGAGATGATAGAACACTACCTTTGGGCGTCTTTCCGGATGCTCGGGGTACCCTCAAACAAAGAGGAGAGACTTTCAGGAGCAACAATGAATACATTGGCCAAGCTGAAGACCAACAGTTCATCAGCACATTAGATGCTTAAATGACAACAAATAGTTCCAGTGAATCATGAATTCAAAAACTTACATGCCAAGGAGTTCAAATTTCTCATCAACAGTAGGGGCATTAAAACTGCGCACAAATTCTCCGTACTCTGTTATGTCACGTTTCAGTCGTAGTCCTCCACTGCAAAACAGTACAAAAAAAAGATAAAAATGACACATGCAAACAAAGACGTACTACTACATCTACAAAATTTTCTTTGCTACAGATTCAAAAACCTATATTAGAATAGTCACAACAATAGGCATCACTGTTGCTATTTCACCGTTTGAAAATAATAGGCAATTGAAATTGGATCAGGCAAAATACCTCGGATTAAAAGTGAACTTCTGCCAATGGTTAACTAGTCCTTTGTACAAGTAATTTCCCTAAAATGAATATGATCAGAAATTTACTTTCAAAATGTGGTACAAGAACTTACTAAAACAGTGTAAGGAAAAAATTATAATAGAAAAAAAGTAATACTACATAATCCCAATATAATTAGAGTTGGAAAGAACATAAAAAAGATAATTACATCAGACACGTCAATCCTCCAATCATTCATATTCACCAACATCCTCTCTCCCAAGTTCTAATAGTTTCATCTCATTATTTATTACCTTCAACTATATTACGGTCTCTTAATCTACCTTTCACCCTATACAACATCAATTTGCTCCATCCTTCTAACAGGTGCATCTTTTAACTTGCGCCTTACATGGCCAAAATCACCATAAATGTTCTCTTACCTTTTACAAAAATTATTCCAACTTGAAGATACACCCAAGTCTTACCGAGGCCTAGAAATTTTGAACAGAACAAAAGCACGATAGAACACAAACATGGAACAAATATATAAACATGTCAAAATTTATATAAGCATATAACACCTTAAATATGATTATGACAAGGACAATAACATGAACGTATAACATGCCACCACACATCCATCTTTACATTCACATCTGGGCTGCGCTTCTCTTTTGTGTACCCTGCTTTTTTTAGCCCAGCCCTCCATACCATATGCCACTGTGGGTTGAATAGTTCTGCTAAAGAATTTCCTACAAAAGTATATTGTGATCACATAAAACTCCTATCACATTTCTCCCCTTAAAACTACCAGGCTTGATCCTATGATTGATGTCTCCATGAATCTCTCATCCTTCTGAAATATTGTTTCAAATAACATAAAGCATTCTACTGCTAGTATCAATTGATAACCAAGATTGATCATGTCTTGATCATCTGTCACTAAACTTGCACTCCATGTGATGCCTTTGATCTGCTTAACCTATATCCCTGAGTTTCTAGTGTTTGTCACAGCAACTCTAATTTGGTATTAACCCCCCCCCCCCCTTCTTTAGAGCCTCATCAACAAATACAGTATCATTTGCGATTGGCATACACCAAGACTTTTCATCTTGAATGCCTGTTGAAGTTTGGTCAGCATGTAGCACCAGGAGCAGTCTAGAACCAGGCCATGAAGGTCGAGCCATGCAGGAGCTGCTGCAGCAAGTGCAGCTGTTGATTTTTTGTTCATTTTGTAATCTTAGTTTGATGTAATGTAATTTAGTTCATTTTGAACTATGTTAGTTTGATGTTTGATGTAATTTGACAGTGATGGAGCTGTTAACTCAGCTTTGTTCATGTGTACAAGCTTGGTTTACCAAGTTTCAATGTATTAGTGGTAGTAGGTAGTGTTTAGGTGACCATATACTGATTTTGACAAGCTGAATGCTTGGTTTATGTATTGCCATTATGCCATTATTCTTTTTTGAATGAAATTTATCAGATTTTCTTCCATATACTCTCCATTTTTCTTTACTTTTATTTTCAATTCTGTTCTTGAATTCTGTTGTTTTCTTCTGCAAGTCTCGAGCCTTGTTGCTCAAGTCTCAGCTGAACTTGCTTATTCATTGTTCATAACACCAACAATGCAATTTGTTAACTCACCCGTTAATATGGCAAAGAAAAAAACCTGCATCAATCGAATGCAGCTACTCTGTATTTGGAAACTCATTTGCCATTCCACCATGACTTCTTACATACGTAACTACTCTCTCGTAAATATATCTCATATTATAGTAAAATCTTTGAGAGGAACAGACATCTTGTTCAACACTAAAAAAAGAACATCTCTATGCATCAATCGTACGATTTTTCTAAATCAATAAAAAATCATGCATATATCTCACCCCAACACTCTAAACTTCTGGCGAGACATGAATAACTTCATGCTGGATCGCTCTAACATAGAAACCAAACTGATTCTTCACAATCTTAGTGGTATCTTGGTCTGGCATCAATATGCCATGGTGCCACCATGACTACACCAATTATAACAGCAAATGAAACCTGATACATAGGATGGGCGATCCACCTAATGCTGCTAAGACTGGCACAGGTTTTTGGAATAGGTAAACTAGTGGGTAGCTTTAAGTGGGCTTATGGAGCAAAGTGCCCCTATATCAAACATTCCAACATTTCTAAAGGTAAGACTCTAAAAGTTTCTCTTTGCAGAGGAGGTTTGGTGTCAACTTTCCACCACTGCCTTACAACCACAAGCGGGAGGACTTGCATGGTGCAACTAAGCTACTTGGAGGCACATGTGGCGTTTAGGTGAGCAAGCATTACGGCCAAGTGGATGGCACGGTATCTCCTTGGGACAAAATCCCAGTTTGAGGAAAGCAAGCCCAACAGGCTAAGCATTTACTATGCCCCACAAGTTCCACCAGTCAAGGTATAGATTTAAGTTCAAGTGGCTTATCAATAGCAAGAGTAGAATGTGCTGAAGTTAAGACAATACCCTTGATTTTCAATGAGACATGAGCATGATGTTGGGTGTCCATCATTTGTGGAACTAACCTCGTGCAAGGCTATGAGCGTGGCCTAAGAGTGGCCTCTACGCGGGACAAGTTTAGCCTTGCCTGACTTCGTCTCAAGGTTGTCCAACTATTGAATAGTGCCTTGGGTTCCAAGAATGTGAGTTTTGACGTGTGCTTGTGAGCATGTGTTAGGTTCTCACAATGCTAAGATGGAACATCCTTATGAGAAGTGACTCTTTAGGATCGGTGCTCAAAATCCTTGAGACAATCAAATGCCTAAAACCTCTTGTAGGTATGTCTTCCAATTGGATAATGGGGGTGGGCATCCACCCTTGATGTGTTGCAAGACATTTCTTATGGCCTTGTGGGGCCAAGCCATGAAGGACTCTTGAGTGTGATGCACCACGCTTTTCCAACTAAGAATGAGAGATTCGGGACAGTTAGCATGTTACTGAAACATTGTTCAATAAACTTTTCTCAAAGTTTCATACTATAATTCAAGTTTTAGTCCTCTATGGTTTGAGCAATCCTCATTGTCACTTTCTTTTGAAATAAAGGCACCAATGTATGCTTCCTCCACTCATCAAGCATCTGATAATTTTTCCAAATCTTGTCAAACAGTTTCATTAACCACCAACCCAAATTCACTAAGACATTTCTAACCTTGATAAAAATTGCATTTAGCCTAGATGCTTTTCTAGTGAATCTAGTCTTAACTCAATGCAAGGCTTGTTTGACCTCAAAAGGCATTGATCTTCAATGAAAAATCACAATATAGGTCCTTCAATGGTGTAGTCAAGTCCCTCACACCTTGAGAATAATTAACATTAAAGAGCTTATTAGAATATCCCATTCATCCCTTTAATCTCATCATCTTTCACCAAGACCATATGGTTGTTATCCTTGTACACCTTATAGTTCTTAATTCCCTAGCCTTCTCCCCTATTCAAGATAGCCTATGGAAATCATTTTCTCCATCTTTTGAATCCAATCTATCAAAATATAGATGTATCCACTTTTGCTCTAGCCTCTTTTACAGCTTTCTCAGTATCCTTTGTTAAATTTTTCTTTCTCAAAACTCTTTACAGCTTTCTCAGTATCCTTTGTTAGATTTTTATTTCTCAAAACTCTTTGTATGCCTTACTATTTCTCAAGTTTCTAGAGCAGATTTGTTTGATCTTGATAGTTGTCTTTAATTCCATGTTCCACAATGATGTGTCTTACATAGTGGCACCATAGTCTTTGATTCAACAAGTACCTCCTTCACCAGTCATCTAATACAACTGGCTGTTTTTAGTCCACAACAAAATAGAGTAAACTACATGCTAAAAGCCAAGATGTTGAAAATTATCAAGAGATGCATCACTTAAAAAACTATTTCAAGTGAATAAATGAAGGGCGAAATACCAAGTTTGTGTGAATTGGTTGAAGAAAATTCTGTGTGAAATCGTCATTGTATTCATAAACTATGAAAACACCAATCTTGCAAAGTATATGTATTTGTTAAATATCGTTTGAACACAGAGAATAATTTAGTAGACTCAAAGTCATTGAATTATGTAAGTAATAATCAAGGAAATAACAAACTATAAACATCGTACCAGTTCAGTCAGGAATGCTTGTTTGTTAAGACCCTCTAATGTAGTGAATGCAGTCTCAAGGACCCGAGAAAGATAAGCAACAACTCTAGACATGCAAAAGAAGACAAGAAAAAGGAATCAAAAAGCTTATTTACATCTGCGTGGCTAAAGAAGTGATCTTATACAACTTGGAAACTGAATTTTTTTAGTTCAATTAACAAGAAGACAACAAAAAGTAACATAAATGAAGCTAGGCTAACTGCAGAATGTTATTGGCAAAGGACATGAATCATGTTTCACACCAATCAGCTTTGCATCCATTGAGTTTGCGCCACAAGAGTTGACTAGAAGCATATTACTCGGACTCAGGAGTTAGTGTTGATTATAGACATATGTCAAACACAGGTATGGTCAGATATTTCCAGGTTCAATTAACAAGTAGACAACAAAAAGTAACATAAATGAAGCTAGGCTAAATGCAGAATGTTATTGGCAAAGGACATGAATCATGTTTCACACCAATCAGCTTTGCATCCATTGAGTTTGCGCCACAAGAGTTGACTAGAAGCATATTACTCGGACTCAGGAGTTAGTGTTGATTATAGACATATGTCAAACACAGGTATGGTCAGATATTTCAAGGTTTTTCCATGTATAAGATCCTTGGAGGCAATAACCCCATACATGAGTCAGACACATGTTAGAAGGACAAACCTTGTGCAGGCATTTGTTGGACGATGATCATGAACCATTCCATCATCAGGTGAGTGGTAATCTGCCGCCTTCTGTTCAGCTGATAACAATCGGTCAACCTACATTGGAGTAAATAAAGAGGCACAATCTAATAGCTTGGAGAAAAAAGAAATAGAGTTAAACAAGTATGCACCATCTACTGGGTAATGAAAAGAATAATCAAATATAATAAAGTCTATAAAGAAACATAATAAGATTAAAATCTTTAGCCAACATCTAAAGCTGGTGCTGCAACTATTCATTTTCCTTCAAGTACTGAAATCCGTGGGTCCAATAGACATAGGTCTGGAAGTCTGATCCTCCAAATATAAGAAATACTTTAAGAATTTTAGCATATCTACGTCAAACATGTCCATATCCAACAATTACTCCCCATGCTATTGTCCAGTACCATCAAATTAGGAGACTGAAAGTAACTTACCTCAGCCATCACAGTTTCAATGCATTGATGAAGCCCTTTAAAAGCAGCACCCTCTGCGCTAGACATTGCTGTTGCCATTTCTTCGCAAGCGGCAGCATGAGAACCATCAACAGGCAATAAGAGCCGAGATATAGAATTTGCAAAGTACTGCAGATGAAAGGTAAAATTGGTTCAAAACTTCAACATATTAAAATATTCTTTGATATGTGAACTTTACTAAGAAACAACCAAAAAACTGAACATACTTGCTGAACTATGGCCACACTACTGCCAGCACGTTGTACTGCAACCATGAAAGATTTGAAACTGCTTTCACCAGCAGCTGCGGCAGCTTCTGCCTGCACATCGGTTAATTAACCACCCTTATTTCCATTATTTTTCGTCAAACTGAAACTTAAAATGGATAAGATAAAACATAATCAGATGTGTACCTGAGAAGTAACCCTTCTACTAACACTTGAACCTATCACAAACCTTTCCCTCAAACTTGCAGCTTCAGTCAAGCTATCTCTAGCCCGTTCAAGTCCATCTGTTATATATTGGCTGACCTAAAAAAATGAGACTATTAAGTACCATGAAAAACTTCCAGAGGATTGACATGCTTAATTAACCAACTTACTTGGTGCAATAGGCAAGTGAACACTGATCTTACATTGGCTGCAAGTGTAGCAGGCTGTCAGACATATTGCAATAAATTAGTCATTGATGACATTTATGTCATAATATATGGTTTCTTCAATCTGCCCAGCTTTTTTTTCCTTTTACCACACTAGCATTCTGGTTCATATTTCATTTATTTAATCATGTCACTGTAGGCAATACTTTACCTATCATGTACCAGATATTGAATTACTCTTATATTAGCCCAATTATGGAGTTTAAAAAAAACCCATGGAGTGAAGAGATTTACGCAACTTCAAGAGCAATATAGTTAATAAAAACATTGGAAAGCCTTATTTTTTTTCCTCACAACCCCTTTTAGGAACTCAGCTCAGTATTTCTGCAAGGATCTCTTAAGATGCAAAAAAATCACACAGAACTAAGTGAGCATAACACCAATTGGTGGATAAATTATTACCAGAGAAGAAAACAAAGTGCATCTGGTTATTGCTTCTTCATTCCACCGTACAAATTCTGTCACAGCTGCAACAGATATCTCCAGAGGGGAAGAAGCCACTGAAGCCCCTTTAGAACGCCCTATTGTTCCACTTGGCTCAGAGACTTTCTGGCTTTCAGCATGCAGTTCTTCCAACTGCACAGCACCAATGACGTTACAAGCTGCGTTAATGAAGCAAATCAAGCCTTGAAACTTAAGAGAACAAGTAAAAAATTGCAAACCTTTGCTTGATACAGCTGCCTAAGAGAGGCTTGCTCATATTCAGGATATTCATCCTTGTGAGCAGAAAAAAGAGATTCTGTGAGACCTGTAATAACAAGCAAATTTGTGATTAAGTCATAAAAGGAGCATACATACAATAGCTATTGAGAATGGTTACCTTCACATTTGTCTGAGCTGCATCAGCTCTCTTGATTGTAACGCCACATTATACATTTCCATTTAATATTTCCAAACTCATCCAACACAACCATCATCTATTTTGGGTTATTTTTTATTAAATTCCATCAGTAGTTCCAAATAACCAACCTAAACTGTCTTATTTAATCAATTAATAATATATCCGATTCGAATATGTATTTAAAATTATAAGAGGATTATGCAAAACGAGGTGATTTGCGAAGGAGCTAGTGCGAAATTGTTACCTTCAACATCCAAATCACCACATCCAACGGCTCGAAGATCTCTAGCAAGTTCTTGAGTCTTCTCGTATGCCACAGCTAGCATTCTCAGATACTGAAGCCTCAAGTGAAACATGATATAAAGTCAATTGTCACTTCTACTTACATTTAAGATAAGGAAAAATGGATGCATCTTCTATAAGTTTACTGACCAATAAAATTCCACCTTCCCCCACGGGACGGGGATGCGCAATAGATGGCTTCTCTAACAATTTGTCCAAAAGAGAAGTTACTCTCTGCTCCAAAACTCGCTGCATGTGACATACAAAAGCAACTCATAATTAGAGGGGGGAAAAAGGTACACATGATGATGCTGCATATGCATTGAGGAAATGCAATATATAGGAACATAAAGGGCATATTCTTCAAGGCACCTGAACTAAAATTGACATAACATCATTAGGAGAAGGGAATACTGCCATAATTGTGGCAGCTTCTTTTCGTACAGTATCTGCAGGACAAACAACATAGATACAACAAGTCTGTTGGTGATCTCAAGCCCTTCAATTTACATCAATATAACTATGCTCTTGACCTGTAATTTCTTTGTATAACTTAGAAAGTCCACGAGCAACATAGTTAGGACTAGCTTGAGAACTTTGGTCGCCTAGAACCAATTTATTGTCCGAATTCATCACTTCCACATCAATGAACATTGGACGGGTTGCTACATAATGTTGCATGGCACTAGTGCCCCTGTTGAACTGCAATTGTGGAATCAGACATTCCAAATAGATTAACACAACTCTCTCATAAATTTAAATAGCCTGCTTTAAATTGAAATAGAATAAATTGTTAATTTTGGTGAAGGAATCTCTTATTTCATCAAGGAAATACAGCCTAATACTTATATTAGGATGGCTGGCATTCCAGTCCATTATTCTAGGAAAGATATTAGACAATCCCACAAAGTTAGGAATCTTAATAACCTAGGAAAGCAACTAATTAGGAATCAATGACTAATCCTATATTTCTTAGGAAACTAAATAATAAATCCTAATCTACCAGATTACAGCTTATGAGTAATTTCCTAATATATACAAACTAATTCAGCTCCTCTCTACACTCACCCTCAAGCTGGGGTGTATATGTTATACAATCCCAACTTGGAGTTGAATTCATTGAAGCTGATTATTGAAAGAGCTTTGGTGAGAATGTCAGCAAGCTGCAGTTGAGTAGGGATGTAGCTCAGTTGGACTATTCCATTGTTGAACTTCTCAGAAATGAAATGTCTGTCAATTTCCACATACTAGGTCCTGTCGTGGTGTACTGGATTTTTAGCAATGCTTATGGCGGATTGACTGTCACTGTATATTTTTATCTGGTCCTTAAAATCAACTTTCAATTATCTTAATAATCTCTAAATCCACATTCTTCGCAAATGCCCAAAGCAAGAGCTCAATATTCTGACTCTACACTATTTCTTGACACCACTGACTGCTTTTTGCTTCTCCATGTAACAAGATTGCCCCAAACAAAGGAGCAATAACCACTTGCGGATCTTCTTTCAGTCAATTCTCTGGCCCAACTTGCGTCAGTGTACACCTCTATCTCACGGATTTCACTCTTTTTGAAGAGTAAACCATGGGCTGGTGGCATCGTCAGGTATCTAAGAATCCAATTTACACTAAATGTTCCTCATGCGGATCATTCATGTGTTGGCTAACAACACTACTGAGATTGCAATGTCTGGCCTCGTGTGTGAGAGATAGATCAACTTGCCCACTAGTCTTTGATACTGCCCTTTATCCACTAGTACACCCAAGCATGCCCACTAGTCTCTGTAGGTTTACACCCAAGCATGCCAGTCTCAGTTAGCTAATCTAAGATGTACTTTCTTTGGTATATAACAATCCCTGCCTTAGATCGAGCAACCTCCACACCTAGGAAATATTTGAGAGCGCCAAGACCTTTAATTTCAAACTCAGTAGCAAGTAATCTTTTGATTTTGATAATTTCCTCTGAGTCATCTCCAGTTAGAATGATGACGTCAACGTAGACAATGAGAATAGTAATTCTACCTTTTGATGAGGATTTCACAAATAAGGAATGATCTGTCTGGCATTGATTGTATACGTTTGAGACTACTGTTTTGAAATTTTGTCAAACCAAGCACGAGATGATTGTTTTAGCCCATACAATGACTTCTTCAGTTTGCACACTTGATGGCTATTTGAGGAGTTTTCTAAACCTAGAGGCATTTCCATGTAAACATCTTCTTCAAGATCTCCATTCAAAAAGGCATTTTTGATGTCTAGCTGGTACAAGGGCCAATCTTTATTTACTGCTAGTGACAGCAGTACTCAAACCGTGTTTAACTTGGCAATAGGTGCAAAGGTTTCCTAATAATCGATTCCATATGACTGAGTAAAGCCCTTTACCACCAGCCTGACTTTAAACCTCTCGATACTTCCATCTGCTTTATACTTAATTGTAAGTATCCACTTGCAACCAATTGGCTTTTTCCCTTGAGGTAACTCTATAAGAGTCCAGATTCCATTGCTATCTAGAGCCCTGATTTCTTCCTCGATAACCTTCTTCGATGCTGGATATTTCAAAGCTTCTTGAATGGAATTTGGTATCTGTATATTATCAAGAGCTGAAACATATGTTTTATATGATGGCAGCAATATCCCATATACCACATATTTCTCAACAGGATGGTTTGTACATGTTCGAACACCTTTTCTTTGAGCAATAGGCAAATCAAAATCATCAAAAACAAGAACAAGAGACTCAAGAGTTGAAGAATCCATACCAGTGTGAAATTTTGAAGCAAGAGGCTACTGTTCAAGTTCTTGGCAATCTCTTATTTGAGTGTCGTTCTCTAGATTTTTAGTAGGTCGTCTCCTCCTAGAATAGAGAGGAAGTTCCTGATGATTTGCATCAAGTTGAGGTTGAGTAGACTCATGGAATTGAGACTCAAATGGTGTGTCGTTTGGACCTGATATGGAATTGAGATTCAGATTTTGAGGACTCAGAAGAGGGTAATGGTGTCGGATTGACACTTTGGGGTGAAATATAAACGGACTGAGTGTCTTGAAGAATGTCCCAAAGTTGAAATTCCCTAGAGTTCTCCCCTTGAATTTCAGATTTGGAAAAATAGGATTGGTGTTCAAAAAAGGTGACATCCATGGAATTGTACATCTTTCGAGTAACATGTGAGTAACACTTGTACCCTTTTTTATTAGAAGAATATCCTAGGAAAATGCATTTTACTGATCTGGGATCAAGTTTGATTCAATGTTGTTGGTGTATGTGAACAAATGTTGAACAACCAAAGACTCTAAGTGGAAGATATGAGATATGTGGCAGTAAGGATGGCTTTACCCAAGAAGTGTTTAAGTACATGATTAGTAAACACGAGTGATCTAGCTACCTCAAGTAAGTGTCTATTTTTTCTCTCGGCTATCCTATTTTGCAGAGGGTGTCAACACAAGAACTCACATGAATAATTCCTTGTGTGATGAAATAGGAACCCAAGACTAATGTAAAATACTCCCTGCCATTATCAGTCTTAAGAATCTGAATTTTGCTTTTAAACTGGATGTGAATCATGGAATAAAAAGACTTGAAGATTCCCCCAATTTCAAAATTTTCTTTCACAAGGAATACCCAAGTGGTTCTAGTATGATCGTCTATGAAAGATATGAACCAACGAGCCCCATTAATATTTTTCACTTGTGAGGGTCCCCAAATGTCACTATGAATTATAGAGAATGGATGTGAAGGCTTATATTGAATGCTAGGATAAAATGACGTGTGTGTTTTGCAAGTTGACATATTTCACAATGGAAAAAATTTGAATTTTTATTGATGAACAAATAAGGAAGCAATTTTTCAAGGTACGCAAAATTTGGGTGACCAAGGTGGAAGTACCATAACATGACTTATTCTCATTTGAAACAAAAACAAAATTAGAGAAAGAGTTAGAAACAGACTCGGAAACACATTTAGCCACACAGTTCAAGTCACAAGTGAGTTCACTAATAGAAATCAAATTGCAATCTAATTCTGGAACATAAAGGACAGATGAGAGAAGAAGGTCCTTTGTCAATTTGATTGATCCAATTCCTGCCACTTTTGAGAGTGATCCATCTGCTATTCGAACTGTAGAGGGGCTTGAATATGGATTGAACTTGTGGAAGACATTGACGTCTCCAGTCATATGATCCGAAGCTCCAGAATCAACTATCCATGGTCTTAATTTTCTGGTTGCTGCAATATGAGCAGAGGTAAATCTTCCTTGATGTACTAGCATGTTGGTATGCTGTTCGATAGTGGGTTTAGAGCTTAACTCTGATACCATGTTAATTTTGGTGAAGGAAACTCTTATTTCATCAAGAAAATACAGCCTAATATTAGGTTTGCTGGCATCCCAGTCCATTATTCTAGGAAAGATAATACACAATCCCGCAAAGTTAGGAATCTTAATAAACTAGGAAAGCAACTAATTAGGAATCAATGACTGCTACTATATTTCTTAGGAAACTAAATAATAAATCCTAATCTACCAGATTACAGCTTATGAGTAATTTCCTGAAATATACAAACTAATTCAGCTCCTTTCTACATAAATTAATACCTTAGTTACAATTTTATAGAGTACTATACAATTAATTAATACCTGAGATAAAATTTTAGCACATTCAGACATGGTAGACAATTCCCTTCTCTGTGATGCAGCATCAAACCGAGCTAACAATCTGTTCTCCAGTTCTACAGAGATTATGCAAAAAGATAAAAGCAAATGGGAGACTTGATAAACTTGTCGTGACAAGGTACGTGAAGCCATTAATAAGACAATTTACTGGAGTCTTTTCCTTCAAAATTTAATATTAAACTTCAATAAAAGACCAAGATGACAAGATCAACCTAGGTATAACGACCTTTTTTCTTTTAGATAACAAAATTTTTCATCAAAATGCCACACACAATCTAGTAAAAGTCACTCATTCACTCCTTTATCATTCTCATAGATCAAAAGGGTTCATACCAGAAGAGTGCGATAAAACAGTTACCATACCATTGCAGTACTCCTGAAGATTAGCAACTGCAACTTCCAATCCTCTGCTAGCAGTTGCACCTCCCACAACTGATGGCATAGCCTTTGAAATATCCTCCTCAGCAAATGATCCTAAATCAACAAAAGAATATAGAAGTTAAAAAGTTGTTCATGAAGTAGTAAAAGGCATAAAAAGCATATTCCAAAAGTAGTATACGGAAATAAGTTCCCTATGCTAAAATATGTTACAATTTGCCAGTTAAAAATTTGAAACAGTTCTTTAGAATAACAAATTCATTATATCACTTTAAATCACTCCTTTTAATTACACATCTGGTAGTCAAAAAACTTGTGTATTTTGTACAATAACTAAAGCATTACAAAAGTAATGTCATCTTACGCAATTTCTGTGCAATTGATGCAGCCTCAGCGACACGGCTGTCATCAGAAAATAGAGGTGAAAGTTCCATCAGACTGCCTGGGTTTCTATTAAACTCCATGAGGTACTGCAAGTGAGAAAATGATAAGGTATTAAAACAGTTTAATCAATATATAGGACACAAAATACACCAAAAGTACCTTTATGAGCTCTATGGCTTGACTAGCAGTTTCACGCTGAGCATCTGCACTCTGACAACCAAAAAAAAAACAAATAAATAGATAAATGCATTTGGGAAATGCTATCTAATTTAGCAAAATGAAAAAACCAACTAGTAGTAGCTGGAATACTGAATAAACTTACCTGCAAATGGTCTCCTACTTTAGCAGCAGTCTGCCCAACACTTGAAATACGCGAATCCAATCTCGCAAAGCTGTTGAACAAGCCATCTACACCTTTTTCCAGCTGGAGAAAAATAAGTAAAACTAACCATAAGATCCAAACTCATATTAGGTTCACATTCACCTAAGAACTTGTAATTGAAAGATCTGAACAAATTTTTCTGATTGTTCACTCAATGCCATGCTGTTATAGTTCAAGTCAAGGTAAAAATGTGAAGCAGGGTGTTTTGAAACAAAAACAACAAGCATTTACCTCAATATTCACTATTTCTTCTCCTCTTATGGTCTTCATACACACAGAGGGAAAAATTAACAAAAAAATAGAGTAGTTGAAATTCATCTTTTTTTTCTTAATTTTCTTCAGAAAAGAAAGGAGCTTTAAATATCCAAAAGATAAATACTTTTTAAAACAATTTTAGGCATGAAAGAAATAGTTCTTTCTTTGACATTTTTACTTGATGATTTATTTAAAAGAAAGAGTACGAAGGAATTCTGCAGACTAACCTCAGTTAGTGTCTTCCGATGCTTATCATCTTGAGTAGAAACCTCTTTCTTGAGATTGGAGAGTTTTCCATCAATCTTCAACCCATATCACAAACACTAAAACATTAATATGAATCCTACAGATTTCATCAAAACCCATATTACAGAACAGACCTGCTTGCGAAGATCGACCAACTCTTTACAAGAGTTCTTGAACAGCAATAATAGAGCATCTACTTCTGGAAATAGAGGTGCAGAGAGTCCTTGTGCAAATTTTGTTGCATCAGAAGAGGTACGGGTATGTCCATTTGGCAGCACATCAGTTCCACCAATACCATGTCCATCTGCTGAATCTGCTGAATCTTCTTGGAAAGACGGCAGTATCTCATTAACCAAGTTGCCAAATAATGCATCAAATGAAAAATCGCCCTGCCAATTGACTTCCAATCATAAACTTATCCAAAGAATTTAATGAGCAAAACAAAAGAGGCTCTGACAATTTTTAATTCATAATATTGAATCATTTTGTGGTTTGATTGATTACCTTAAAGTCATCAATGTTCAGGATGAGTGGAAGATTGCTTACAGAAGAAGATTTTGACCTCTCTTTCATCTATAATTGACACAGATTAAATAAAAAAAGTCAAGCTAACATTGCAATTAATGTTCTTATCAATAAGCAAAACAGAAGCAAAAGCGTAATTTTTGAGATAACAAAAGAAACAATAATAAAAGCATGCAAGGAAAATGTGATCAATTTAACCTATCCTAGCCCATTATGAAAAGAAATAAATAAAGTTTAAGTGAGGAGAAAGCAGTAACTAACTACTTCACTATCTCTAATTTGAGCAAGTATTTTAATTTCTTTAGAAACCAAAAATAAAATACTCTATTTCGTTGTCCTCCACTTTCCCGGATGCCAAATAGAAACAAATGGAAATATGAAACTAACCTTCAATTCAACACTTTGTTACAATTAAGTTAATTTGAAACTAATTAGCATTCAAATGCAAGGTTAAGCATTTCCCAAAAAAACTTGCAGGGTTAAGCATGATACTCTTTCTGAAACAGCTCATTGAAACATTGCAAAATTACAAGAATTACCCATGCAATAGAGCTAATTGAGGTCTACCTTATTTTTTCAATAAGCAACAACAAATCTAGGAACATAAATGAGAAGAAAGAATTTTTTTTCCATCTCATGGAACAAGAAAATGGAGAATGATAACCTCAATATCAGTTGAAGAAGCAAAATCTGGATTTTGACAAGACTGGAGATGTCAGAAGAGTTTCGACTGATATCAAACAGAATCAGTAAATTAGCGTGTCAGAACAATTGCTCTAAGAAATCAGGGAAGGGAGCATCAAAAGCAAAGTAAAGCTATTAAACCTAGACTCGTAATGTAAATCACAAAGCTATTAATTCTGGACTCAGGATGTGAATTGCAATTCTTCTTTCTTTGTTGAAGAACACAACAGCAGCAGAATCAAACCAAAATGTTGAAATAGGATACTGCTGCTGCCATCATAATGCCTGTTATGTTTCATACATGATCTATTTTTAATTTTTTGGGCGAGTAAATGTGAGATTTCAGTGTCACTGTTTATAATTTATCGGCATAGTTTTAAGGGAATGGATATGATGAATTGACAATAGAAAAGCATGGAACATGTTGAACATGAGACTTGGAGAGTTCCAAAGAAAAAAAAAGTAATATCTAGAATTTACCTTCAATTCAGATCGCCTATCTGCAAACAGATCATCATCAATTTTTTTTCTTTTAGAAACTGTTTCCTGCCCTGCAGCACAGCATCTTTCTTTGCATAAGATAGGAATAACATCACCCCATCCTTGACAACCCAAAATAGATATTATCAAGAACAGGCATGGTACAAGGATTGTTCTTTTTACTTTATTTGATACATGTTTATTTTCTTTATTTTTGGGTGGCAGACCTCTGCCAACTATAATTCCTTTGACTTGAAGAGGCATTCATGTCTATAATCTACTGCACGTTTCTAAGTCAAAAAACAAAGAGAAAAACGCATTGTAAGTGTATGACTCTTTTCCTATTTACTTTCGCAGGTCGATGGTCGGAAGAAATTGGCAGTGGCTTAAAGGAGCATTTGTACTTTGTAGTAGTTATGAAGCGTATACGATTTCAACTTCAAAACAAAATTCAAGATTTCTTAGCCAAACCGCTTCATATCCCAATCGTACGATTTCTTTCCATGGAATACATTTTCTCAAACACCAAAGAACACATAAATGCTACAAATTCCCAGCATGAAAAAAGTTGTAGCCAATAGATAACTAAAACTGAAAAGAACTAAGCCAAGGAATCACTAAATCCCGAAATGGATTCAAAGGAAACTTGAAAGGTATTAGAAGGAAGATTACCAAGGCTTGAGTGAACTTTTAGCAATCCGATCAGCTGAAAAAGAAAAAGAAAAAGAAAAGAAAGTGAGGAGGGAAAGATCGAATTACAGCGGAAATATAAAGAAAAAAAGAAAATAACATTAAAGAAAATATGGAAAAAAAAAAAGACTGGTTATTTTTTATATATCATTCCTTCAAAAAAAAGAAGGTAATTCTTGATTGTTGCAAATCCAATTACAAGAAACTATCATTTCAAGCAAAAGCAAGAGAGGAAGAGAGAAGAATGAAGAACTTAGACCTCTGTCCGCGCAAATACTAACGTTTCCGATGGTAAGTCCGGATATAGTGGGACCGCAGCAAAGAGTCCTGAGAGGAAGGTAGTTTCAGAGAAAAGAGACCTGATATGTGATACAATGACGGAGAAGAAAGAAAATCAAAATGGAGCGAAAATAAGGGAAGCCGATAACCGTGCCGTTTAAAGCTTCAAGGAATATTTCGCATATAAAATATATTTATTTAAAAAAGTGATACTATTTAAATTAATTGTTTTTAAATAAATTAAAAAAATAGATATTTTTTTATTGAGGAGAAGTTAATTAAATAATATCACAGTAAGCGCACACACTAACAACCCTCCCTTATAATAATTATCTCCCTTTAACATGTTACAGATTTATAATAACTAATGAGTAGCCTTTTATTTTCAAAATATTAAGTTGGTAAATCTTATAATTTTTTTTTTAAATACGTAAGGTTAAAACTGATTTACTTACTCATGTGATACATAAATCAGTTTATTTCATATTAATATGGTGACTTTATGTTACAATATATTATATATAAGTTAAATTCTAGCATTACGATTTAATTTTTAAAATATTGAAAAGGGTATGCTACTAGAAGATCGAAATTATATAGGTAAAATTATTATAGAGACTCCATTGAAATTATATAGGTAAAATTATTATAGAGACTCCAGTTGTAACAGCCCGATTTTAGGCTTAGTCGGAATAATAGTTTCAGAACCACTATTTTGGGGTCAGAGAAATTATTTTTAATGATATTTTATGTGTTATAGCATGATTATATGATTGCATGAAAATTTTGGTAAAATAATTTTATCGATTTCATACTTAATTGCGAAAAGGACTAAATCACATAAATGACAAAAATTTTGTTTTGCTAGCTAAAAGTGTCAAATATAAATAGACCATAAATATGTTAGTGGTTGATCAAGGAGACAAAAAAAAGTTGAAAAGTCAAAGTTGGTGTGTATTAGGTGACTTATTTGGTAATAAAATAAAACAAAAAGACAAAAAAATGTTGTCACCTTTTCATCTTCTTTCTTCCCCACCAAAAATACAGCAAAGAGGGGGTTTTGAAACCTCAAAAATTTCAGCAACTTATATCCCTTACAAGTAAGTGATTTAGATGCTTATTTTTGATAATTTTTGTACTTTTAGAACCCTTGTAGCATGAATTAGCTATTGAGGGGACTATTTTGCAAAATGGTTAAGAGCCTAAGGTTTTGCCATGAAAGCATGTGTGTTGTTAACTGAAATTTTATGGAAGAATATGAGTCTTGGTTGTGTAATAAACAACTTTTGTGAAAGAATTTTTATAGAAAACACCTAAAATGGTCATTTTGTAAAAGTTATAAAATAGGTTGTAATTGTGTGAAATAGTGGAAATTTGGGGTTGTCATACGAGTAATAATTGGTCGGTTAAGCTTGGCTAATAAGGAAATTCGATAAAAATAGATTTCTGAGCCTAAGGGTAAAATGGTCATTTTACCAAAAATATGAATTTTGATTGTCCAAATTTATTTAGTGATTAAATGAGTGAATTTCATCATGTTAGATCAAGAAAATCAAGATTTGGGCTTAAATCGAGAATGTGTGTGGTTAAGGACAAAAATAGAATAATTAGCCGAAATTGCATTTGAGGTAAGTCCGTGTGATTAAATGAGCATGATATTTATGCCATTGTTATTATACTTGAAAATTTATCTTGCCATGATTGTATTAAAGTTTATGTTGATGATATTGTATATGAGAAAGTAATGTCAAATACAAATAACATTTATGTGTTGATTGAATGCTTGGAGATTTGATGGAATATGATATTCCATTGAAACGAGTAAGTTGTATGTAAATAATACAACTATATTGTTATTATATGTGTTTAAATTAATATAGCATGAATGGCTTGGTTGTGGAAATGATTATGTATGATGAATATTGAGATAGTAGAATTCCCGTTTGAAACTTAAGAAACAATTCGGATATTCATGTCATGACATTCGGGTTATTTGTGTGCCAGTGTAAGACATGTCTGGGACATGCTTCGGCCACATTATGAGAGCCAGTGTAAGACCATGTCTAGTAGATGGCATCGGCACGGATATGTGAGAGCTAGTGTAAGACCATGTCTAGGACATGGCGTCGGCCTCGATTTCGATAGTCAATGTAAGACCATGTCTAGGACATGGCACCGACTTAATGGATGAGCCAGTCTAAGACCATGTCTGGAATATGGCAACGACATTATACCCTATGTTTGAGGCTTAGTGAATATCCGATAGCTTTTCGAATGGTTCAACGGTGAGAGTTATGGTTTAAGCTAAATGAGAAAGGTTATGACCATATTGTGAGTGGTACAGGTACTTACATGAAATTGATGAGATGTGAATTCAATTCATGTTATATGATTAGTAAGGAATGAATATGAGCATGTTGAGTAACACAAGTATGTATGCCAAGTTCATGAGAAATGATTTCAGTTTATGATGCACATTTGGTGAAGATGTAAATAGGTAATTCATGCCTATGAGAATGATTTTGTGATGACCTTGTGATTACAGGTCTATACTTATGATGTATAAATATGTAACCTTACCAATGTGGTAAAAATGAATTAATATAGTGTGATAAACTTAGTATCGTTAATTTACACTAAAACAGTTTTGGACAGCAGCCATAGTCCGACTTTGAAAATTCACCAAAAATTATGGAAATTGTGTTAGAGGCTGAATAAAATATGAAATTAAAGCCTAATGACTCTAGTTTCACATAGAAGAAATGGTGTAAGTAAAGAGTTTCATATTATGAAATATTTAAATTGTTGTGAGACAGAGTCAAAATGACTTCAAAATCCCCTGTTCTGATTTGAGAAAATCATTAAAAATTATAAAAAAAATAGTTATGGGTTATAATTTATATGCTTAGAATTCTAAATGAGTATATTTTCAAGAGAAATAGATGGCAACATCATCTGAGTCCCGTATTATGAGAAAATAAATTTTTAGTGAAGAGAGGTTAGAACTGTCAGACAACAAAAAAGGGGTAACTTTAAGGAATAAACTGTACTAATTGGCTAAACCAAAAATTCTAAAAAATTTATGGTAAGAATATATGTGAGTCTAGTTTCAGGGAAAATTAGCAGAACTTAATTTGGAGTTCCGTAGCTCTATATATAAATAATTTAGTGACTGTGACTCGAGAAAATAGCTTGACTAGAACATGAGTAAAAATGCAAATAGGGTTGTATTACCATGAGAAGCAAGTTGATAAATTGCTTATTATTTTCATACGGTCTTACTAAGCTATAAAGCTTACTCCCTTCATTTCCTTTCCTTTAGTGTTTTTAGGTTAGCTCAGGGTTGGAGATCGTCGGAGGCAGCATCACACTATCAAGTCGCTACCTTTGGAATAATGAAGCATATATTAGAAATTTCAAGTGAGTGGCATGTATAGGGATCTAGTTGATTGACATGTATTATTTTACTTTGGCCAAATGTGTTGGCTTATATTGAGTTATATGTATATGGCCATGAGATGTGGCTCATATTGATTTTGGCTTGTAAGCCTAGCTAATCATGTCATGTCTAATGTTTATAATATGATTATATTTGTTTGTCATGCATGGTTAGTAATACGACATGTGTGTTGGATGTATGCTCTATGACCAATTGAGGTGGTCATAGCCATGTAGTAATTGCCACATTACAAACACAACGTGATAATGATTGAACATGAGGACTTGATGGGTAAGTTGGTAATCATAGTATAATGGTAAGAGTGGTCATCAAAATGACAAGTCTTATGAATGTGAAATAAGGAATCTAGACTTGATATTGCATGAGTAGATGCATTACTTGTAAGAGGACATGTTAATGTTAATGATATGTCGTAATAAAGAGTGTTTAATCATTAAAATGATGCCATGATTTGCGATTTTGATGTGCATAAGGTTGTAAGAGATTATGGGTAACATGAAGGCTTGGAAAATAGCCTAAGTGTTGGCCACACGGGCTGAGAACGGCCTTGTGTCTCAACCGTGTGAGGGACACGGGCATGTGGCCTGGCCGTGTGGTTCGATGTACATGCTAACATCATAAACAGAGAGTTACACGGCCTGAGGACAAGGGCGTGCCAGAGGCACACGGGTGTGTCCCTATGTCCACACGGGCGTGTGACCCTGTTTCATGGGAAAATGTTCTAAGTTTTCCTTAAACTTCTCAAAGTTCTCAATTTAGTCCCGAATCAATTCCGATGAATGTTTTGGGCTTCGTAGACCCAAATAAGGGATGACATCCATGTGTTTGAAAGATTTTGAATTAAAAGAGATTTTATAGCCCGATTTTTGCATGAATGTGTATATTTAAATCCGATAATACCTCGTACCCTGTTCCGGCATCGGACATGGGTAAGGGGTGTTACACCAGTACTAAAAGTTAAATTATATTTTGCTTCATTTATTAAAAAAAGGGCAAATTAGGATTTATATATTAGATCAAAGAGTAAATTGGTCATTCTATTAAAATTTTATCTATTTCTATTGTTAAAAATTTGTCATTCTATGTCATCATGAGCATCATGAGGACATGTGAACATCACATATTAATGTCTAATTATTCCCTCAATTACATCAACAAATGGATAAAATCTTTAACAGAAAGAAGTAATTTATTCTCTAATTAATATACAAAGACTAATTTACTCATTTTTCGAATAGATAAGACAAAATATAATCTAACTTTTAACACAACAGTCTTCATGATATTTTTATTAAATGATACATATTTTGTATATAAAAACAAATATAATAAAATTGTAAACAAAACCATTAAAAGCAAATAATTATTAAAAAAAACATAAAATAAATCAGTAAAAGTGTAAGTGTAAATGCTACTGTATTAAAAGAGAGTAAATAATTAACTCTTCTATTGGTTGAACTTATGATATGCAAATTAAAAGCAAGTCGTTAGTTAATTCTGCCTCATTAAAAAGAATTAATTCATCCATCTACCATCTCAAATAAAATAATCATGATTGGTCAGAAAAGTTGGAAAGGAAAATTGATGAGAAGACTATGAAATATGAGTCAAATTTAGCTATAGTGAACTTTGTTGTATTTTTTCCTTCGTCAAATTAATGCATCAACTTCTTTGTACAGGTTCATAGATTTAATTTCTTCAAAATTTCTTTTTGCATTTTAATAAATTAAAATTCATGCCACGTGAACCCAATCTTATCCTAAAATTCTCAACCCTATAAATAAATATAATACAATGATAATTAATCTAAAAACTTTTTTTTAGTAAAAATCTAGAGAAATTACACATATTTAAAAGTCGTTATTTTTAGATTTTTTATTTTAAAAGAAGTAAGAGTGAGAGTTATTTAAAGATTAAATTTGAAATTAATGTTAAATGGAAAATATGATTTGATCAATATAAAATTTAAATAATGATACAATTTTTTTGAAAGTAAATTATTTTATTTTATATTTTAAAATAATTCCCATCATTATATTTTAAAATAATTCCCATCATTTTAAATGTAATCAAATTTTAACTTGAAATGTTTAAAAATTAATATAATATTAAAAGGAATAAAAAAAATTTGTAGACGAGAAGTGTCATTTTATATATTTTATTTTTTACAGAAAATACATCAAGTGATTTTTATTATGAATCATCAAATGAGTTTAAAAATAGTTAGCTTATATTTACAATTTTTGCGTACAATATCTATATTATATATAAACTGTTTAATTGAGTTAGTGTTACGAGTTAATTCGACACTAATTTAATTGTAAAATACTAAAATATTTTTATTTTAAAGGGTAATTAATATTATTATAAGGATATTTTTATCTTTTTATACTTTTATTTATCTTTAAATAAAACAACTGAAAAATATTATTCGAGAATTAAACATAATATCGACAATTTCATATAAAAAAAACATTTACCACTCAACTATTAATCATTTATTCATTTATTTTTATAAATCTATTTTTTAATATAAAATATTTTTGTTCATCTCCATCATAGGTGTAATAATATCTAGTAATAATTACCTGATTTATTAAAATTGTTTTTTTACATGTAATTTTGTTATTATGTTATCCCTTAATCTAATCTATTAAAACAACAGATTACAAACCTAATCATAGTTTGAATTTAATATTAGATATTTAAGGTAACATTGTAAAACTAACCTTCGGTTGTTCATATTGACTGATGAACGATTCTTGACAAAGGCAGATGATGTTGCAGTGATAGACCTAAAAGGACAATGATATATGGGAAATAAGGAACTGTTATTTATTTATTTCCTATTTTAAATAGAATTTTATAATTATATATATAATTAGTCATCTCTATAACAGTCATCCACTATACAATATTTTATTATAACAATCAAGTTTTTAGAATAACTATTTTTTTATGTTTTATTTTAACTTTCTATAACAAATTTTCATTTATAATAGCATCATTCATAGTTATAAAATACGTTATTTATTAAATTAGTTCCCTATAACAACATATTATTTAAATTTTTAAGTAAAAGTATAGTTATTTCATATAAGCAAACCTATTAATTATCATTTATTAAATGAAAATTATGTTAATTAATATATTATTTCAATCAAATGATTGAATGAAAATAATATTCAAATGAATGGAATTAAATATATCAATTTAAAAGTCACAAAAAAATGATATCCATTTAATAAACTATTAAATTCCCTAATTAGATATGTTACTAAGAATTTGGAACATCATAAACTTATAAATTGATTACTTGAATTTAGTACCTCATGATAAATTAATTAATTAAATTTGATAACTCATATTAATTAATTGAACTTGTTAGATTTATGAACTTTATAATTAACCATATGAAAGAATGTAAAAAAAAAAAAGATGCATAAAAGTAATAACGCATGCATATATTGTAACACATCATACCCAACCTAATAGTCAGATCCAAGTTATAAGGTGCTACATTTGTTGTCAAAGCAATTACGGTCAAATTACATTCAATTACAAACTGTTAAACATTCCAATATAATAAAAACAAGTGAATAAAATGATGCATAATCATTTTTGGGTTTTATACGGGCTTACGAAAGTTTAGTACCATCCTAGGATTGAATAAGGATCAAAACGTAAGGTTTTCAAAACTTTTCAAGTGAATGTTGAGACTTCTAAGGTTTGATGTCGTGACATTAAAGGCTGTAGACAACCTCCTAACTTAAGGACCATTTTGTAAAGATTTCAAAACAAAACAAAGCTGACGTCGCGACATCGAACATATGAGGTTGCGATGAACAATGCAATGTCGTGACATTCAGGTTTCAATGTTGCAACACTAAAGGTCGAACTCAAATCCCATGTTTTCAATGATTTCCAGCAAGTAAAATAACCAAATTTGGCCCCAAATCCATATGCCAATCATTCCCAACACTTGAATATTTACAAACATACTCTTTAACTAATGCTTTCACATACAAAACATAACTTAAACAAACTCTCTTATCATACTTATATATACAAGCCATTTTAGACCATTTTTCCTAGGTACATACCATTTACAAAATAAAAAAGACTATACAAACTTCGATTAAGTCATTTGTCATAGTCTAGATGCCAACTCTACTTCCCCGAGGCTTTAAGAATACTTGAACCTACACATGGAACAAATAAAACGCACACTGAGCAGTAGTGCTCAATGGTACATTTATAATCCAAAATATATAACATAAGCATTAGCAAATCAATCCAAAAGTAAACATGTATATCTATATGCATATATCAACCATCTACTTACAATTTGGAGTTACCAAGCTTGGCATCATCAATCTAAACATATTATATGTATAAAAAACAAACACCAAATTATCCCAATACAGATACAACATATATGGTCAATCCATTTTACTTATGATAAAAACATTTCAAACATGCCAATGTCAAAACATTCAATTATAATCCTTTTCCCATATCACTTATAACATCACATTTTTCACTCGCTTTTGAAGTCTACCTATCGACTTATTCGTATTCGTTTCAACCCATAGGAATCAATTTCATCTAATTGCATACTCAGTTGTGTAATTCCAGCATTTCACTCACATTTAAGCACAATTCATTACAATGGTATAAAATCATAACATATTCATATCATTTACCAACTTTACATTTTACAACCCCTATTAACCTGACTTAACCTCGGACAGATACTCGGATTGTCACACCCAAATCTTTGATCAAAACTTGGCCATATTGGATTAGAGACCCTGAGTTACTTTATATGTTTCAATTTGATCCTATGGCATCCTATCTATACCGAATTGAAAATTTGGGGGCTAAACTGGGCATTAGTGATGATTGTCAAGTTATTTGAGAGACCTGCTAGGGAATAAAGGCTCGTTTCTAATACTTTATATTAATTTGGGTTAGTGCTTGTGTGGAAAGTGATCAACGATCAATAAAAGAGTGGCTATATAAAGGGAGAAGGAAATCGGTGAATGAAAATGTTTTTCTTTCCTTCTTCCAAACTCTTCTCAACTATTATTTTCCTCTTTGGTTGTTTCCAAATGAGAGTAAGAGAAACGAAGGAATCGAGTTGCATGTCAGTGAAGAATAGTAGATTAGCTTAATCAAGTGTAGAACTCATGAACTGGAAGGAGAAAATAAACCAAGCGATAAAGGAATGGCTAAGCTGGTATAGGTACTATGGCTCTAAGGTAATCGTTGGTGAGTTCTTAAAATTTAAACTTCAGTGTTTTTCTTACTTGTTTCAGTATTGCGTTGTTTGGGTTACAATTGATTTCGTGTTCTACTGATGATGATGGGTTTCTCTATTGCGGGATTTAATCTTTTTCACAAAATTAAGAATACAAACATTAAAATTTCTTCACAAATTTTTTATACAACACTACTAACATACCGCAGCCATTAAAATAATAATAAAATAAATACTTACTCATCGAATTTGTGGTCCTAAAACCACTATGCTGATTTCACTAAAAACGGGCTGTTACAACTAGCTTCCCAAGATGTCAAAGCAACAAAAGAACGACATAAGGCTGTATGAAGGTGGCGTCTCACGTTATGCAAGGGGTGTGGCATGATACAAGGCCAACGTGCTACACAAGTTCATTGAGGATATTTTCGTCTGTGCAATCAAACTTATTTGAAGACCTAGGATGTGCCAAAGAATAGAAGACCTTCCATTGGTTGAAATCTCTACTTAACTGTAATCCAAACATCTCACCATATCAGCGAGTCCTAATTCTTACTTCTCATCTTTACTTCCTTTCAAACACCCCACCCACGATGTGTTTGATGACCTTTATGGTAACCTTCCTGATTCCCCACCCAAAGATCCTTAGGTAATACCTTCCTTGGCGAACTTCCATTGCCGGACCAGTCCTTGGCAGACTCCCTATTTACATACACTAGTACTGAAGGACTTGTTGACATTTCCATATTGTTCTGACCTTTAGCAGGTCTCACCACTCTGGCGAACCTATTCTCGTTCCACCTTATTATTCGCAGTAGTGGGATTAATTTCAACAACCCATCTATAACCTAGACCTTTCCTAGGGACTCACTTGTCCCATAAATGATAATCAATCTAACTCACCTAACCAATTGGTTGTTGTCCATGCAACTAAACAAGCCTACCAACTTACTTGCTCATTTTCTCCCTACAGAACTATCAATTTGGCTATGTACCCACAATAAACTTTCCTAAAAGAGGACTAGTCTTGACAGACATTCAGTCCCTTGGACAGAATCCTTATCCTGGGAGTGGGGTCCCCATTTCTCCCATGAGGTTTGCTTCTTGCGTACAACTCTTTTAAGCTCTCTTTGGTGGTTCTTCATGACAGACCCTTGTTTTCAATCCTCAAGTAATTTCCCCCTTTTATGTCTTCATACTTAAGCCAATTATCGCACGACCTATCTTTCTCTAATTTTTGTTAGGTCTTCGCCTATGCCTTGTCAGCTTCCACATCATCTTTACTACTTGCGACAATTTTTGTAGATTCATCATAATTTACTTGCCATACTTATGCTTTCTTTTAACTCTTCCTCTACTTGTGTGGTTTCTCATGCTTGGCGTACAGTCAATATGCCCCGTACTTGAGATCCTGGTGGACTTTCCATGTTCGTTTCTTGGTAGACTCTATGGGTTGTCGTAGGCGAACTAGGGCCTTATACCCTTCTTACCCTGTTTCCTTTGTTCTATCAGACTTACCCCGTGTTTACTGTCCCAACAAACTCTATATATGTTTATTGTCCCAACAGACTATTTTTGTTATGTGTTTACTGTCCTAGTAGACTATCTCTATTATGTGTTTACTGTCCTAGCGGACTATTTCTGTCATGTGTCTATTGTCCTAGCGAGCTATCTTTGTGTTGTGTTTATTGTCCCAACAGACTATCTCTATTGTGTGTTTAATGTCTCAACGAACTATCTATGTTATGTGTTACTGTCCTAGTAGACTATCTCTATTCTATACTTCCCAATAAACTATCTTTGTTCTATGTTTACTATCCCAACGGACTATCTCTGTAGATGCCATAGAGTCTTTCATCCATGGTCTTACACCGATCCGCCATCCTTGTATACTAGCATATAATGTCATAGAGTCTTTCATCTATGGTCTTACTCATTATATCTGGCCATCATAGCATCTTTCATCTATGATCTTACATTGTATACCTTATACCTTGTACCATGCTGCCATGACATCTTTTATCCATGGTCTTATGCTACGTACCTCATACTAGGCTGCCATGGTGTCTTTCATCTATGGTCTTACGCCATGTATCGTCGTTACAGTGTCGCCCTGAAGGACCAATCGATACCACCATCGTAGTAAATTCCTTTCCATGGTTTTTATTTCCCGAATCCTTATCACATTACCTCCTTTACACCACCTAACATTGATGCTCGAACACTGCAATGTTCCCTCTGCAAGGCCCAAAGCTTAGTCGTGGCGGTATCTAACAGGGTCACTCCCTATTTTCCTTCTCAACTTCATCTATCTCGTAGAGGTTTTTTGTAACACCCCTAACCCGGCCTAGACGTTACGACCGAATCCGGCGTGTCACATTGAAGCGTTACTAGGAAAGTCATGTTTTATCTAAAGTCTTTCTTAGTGTTTGAAGAATATATTTGTTATAGATTAAAGTGAATGGAAGCTATGCACCAGGTAGGGTGCCAGAAAAGAGGAGATGAGTCAATTAGACTGCTTAAGTACCCAGCTCTCCACGGATCCAATCCTAGACATGCACACAACCATTGCCACACTTTAACTGAGTGATTGTTCAGGGAAAACCAATTCGTTTAAAACCATTTGAAAAGGTTATTAATTTTGAAAATGTTTTCGTTGCGGAAGCTTTGCTTTGTTATCGCGATATTTTGAAATCAAGTAACCTTTTTAAAACGTACTCTAGAGCTATTCAATTTCAAACAATCGAAACAATATCATATCTAAGTTAAGAAAACATACTAAGAATAATTAAAAATAAATAAAGCGGCCTTGTTACAACTTAAAAACCCAAAACAATTGAAATAAGTAAGTGATGATCAAAACACATGAAGAAAGGCGAATTTGCAGAACATGTGGCCACTCCGAATCCCTTACGGCTCCAAGTCCACTATGGTTGGGGATTTCCTACATGGATGAAATTAAGGGGGTGAGTTTGGAAAACTCAGTGTGCAAAATAACCCAACCATAGTCCAAATTAGTTGAAACCTTAGAAACAAATTAAGTTGGGCCTTAGCCCTATACAACATTCAGAATGAAGCCCGTAGGCCCATAACAGGTATAGAACAGAAATATCATGCATGTAAAAACCCAACCCATATCCATCCGTATACACCCCCAAACCAACCTTACACCATGTGGGGAGACAACTCGACCCACCCATCTGCTACACACCACAGAATTTGCAGCATGGCTGCCAGAATAGATATTGTGACAGAGTCACCAGATACAGATATTTGTGGCAGAGCCACTAAAACAGATATTTGTGGCATAGCCACCAGAAACAGATATTTGTGGCATAGCCACCAGAATGCTTCCTCCATCAATAGATCCCAAATCCCATGCAACAGATATGCATGTCATGGCATATAACATACAAATACAGAATGTCATGCATTTCAAACAGAATTAACCCAAGGGGTATAATGGTCATTTTGCATCTAGAGGTATAATGGTAATTTTCATACTTTAAGGGTATTTTAGTAAATTTACTATTTTAGGGTTTTCATGCATATTATAGCCATTAACGTATTAACAGAAACACTTATCGAGCGTTTTTACCGAATTGGGCCCGTGGACCCATTAACTCGATTTCGGTCCATTAAGCCCAAATATACCGAAGTGCACGAAATTACGCACTCTGCAATCTTACTACTTGATATTACCAGGATTAATAAACAAACTACCTCACGAGCGCTCGCACACTCGCAAGTTCACAAAATGCCGACTCTTCGGCATTTCGACTTTTCGACTTTTGCCGATCTAGACTATAAGTGGGTGTCGTTTACACACCTGTTTTTTGACGAAACGCTGACGAGTTCCACACACGAGCAGCCTACAATCGGTTACTATAACATTAGATTAAAACTCGATAACGACTAACACATCAAACCCTTATCATATTTAGCCATAGTCAATATCTTTAACCCTTACCTTTATCGATCTCCAACTACCAGATCTAGATGCTCCAACAGTGTCAACTCTCTATGCTCCTTGATTGCTTGTCCTTAAATCCACACTAAATACATATAAAACCAAAAGAAGAGGCTATTAAAGCCTTTAGTCTAAAACGATAGTCTCCCTAAGTGATTAAGGACTTGTCAGCTTTTCATAATAAACCCGAAAGAACGAATGGACAGAAAGATCTGAGCACTTACCGAGGATCTACTTGCCAGAAACTTTTTGAAGTACCTTCCTATTCCAGATTTGATGTAGATCAAATCCCCAAAATACAAGGAGAGAACAGATCTAGTGATTCAGCTTTTAGAACTTATTCTTAGGTACGCTTATTTCGGTTTAAGAAAAAAATAAAATAAAATCGAAGAAAAAGAATAGAGAATTCAGCTAAGGAGTAAAGTCAGTTATCACGTAGTGTGGTTTGGCTTTTTGAAGGGTAATCGGTTATCAATGGTTTGAGAGAGATCGGTGGAAGAAAAAAAAAAGGGAAAGAATTTTAAGATTAGCAATAGAAGATTTAGGCTTCGGCGAAAAAATTTTGAGAATAACAATTTATCCTAGCCAAAATTTGAGAGCTATTTCGGCATCTAATTGCCCAAAGCCGAATGAGTTCCATTTCGGTACCACCGTCCTTCCCATATCCAAATTCCTTGTTTTGCTCCTCAATTTTAGCCCTTAGCACAGTTTGAATTTCATTCAAACTCCTTCCCACCGTTTAGCAGCCTTATCCACCCCTTGCATCGCTTCAGGATGCTGCTAAGAGAGTCCTGATCAGACTCCAACTCCTTCCCCACGCGTGCAGCAAAAACCCAACCTTCCGTGTGCGAGGTGAGGCTCAAACCCCAGACCTCCGTCCGCCCTTGCGCGCGCGCGCGCGTGGCCTTGGCCTTTGCACCACGCTTTTCTCTTTACTAATATAGGGTCACAATTAATTATAAACCTTACCTGCTGAAGCTCCGGTCCATTTAAAAAACATAAAACATAATTCGCCCGCGAATTACCAGGTAAGTTCGTATAACCGAAAGTAAACTCTAAGTATACTTAAAATGCACGTTGTGAATGTATGATAATTTTAGATATTCATTGTATGATAATCCATGAAATGTGGTAATATAAATGAAAAGATGATAAATGTCCCGGTTGAAATAAAAAGGGGAATCCGGTGGATAAATTATGGCTTACATGACACGAGATCTTGCATGTGTTGCAGAAAAAGATTTAGCCCGGACGGGTAATCCATTGATCTCAATATGAAAAGAATCTATCCCGAACAGACGTTCCTAGAGTGATCGAACCTCCCGAAGAATATAGGTGCATTAAGGATTTAGCCCGGACAGGTAATCCGGTTGAGGACTGAATTTAGCCTGGACTGGCAATTCAGATCCGAACTTATGAGAGCAATTGTTGTTGGAAAGGATTTAGCCTGGACTGGTAATCCCGACATCGCTCTATGAGTTTATACTACCGGGGATTCAGCCTGGACTAGTAATCCCACCATAAGATGTAAGGTTCGCGAGAGTGCGTATTTGAGATGATCACTTGTATGATTTGATGGTAAATGGCCATCCATCAAGATTTCTAAGAAATTCAACGGGACTATAATGAGAAATGAGAATGGAAATGTTGAATTGATGAGCTCACTTAAGATTAATGCTATATTGCTTGAGATGAAACTAACTTGATGATTGAGTGTATGTGATAGGGGATTTATACTATGCATGCTTGGCATGAATATCTGTTATGGTTGTATGCTAAATAACCGGTGAGTTTACCTTCCTGTTACCTAGAGTTACTAAGCATGTTAATACTTACTCCTTTCCTTGCCCTGTTTTACAGAGCTCGTGAACTCGTGAAGATTGGAAGACGATTGGAGTATTGTCAACACTATCAACTTATTTTTCTTTGGTATATAGATATTTATACTTTGTTACAATGGCATATAGAGGTTTTTGGTTATTTTGTTATATGAGTCATTGGTTAGTCAATGTAAAGACTTAAACGATATACCTATTCATTTTGTATATGGCCATAAGAAATGGCTCACTTCGATGTAGGTTGTAACCTACTAATTGTGCATGTTGGTGTCTAAATGTTCATGAGATGGTTAAATGTGGTATATCATAAATGGACATGTGGAATGTGGCCAAATCACTTAGAAATGGCCTGGTCATAATTAGCAATGAGTTTTAAAATGAACCAAGTTTAAATGTATTATATGATATGGTAGTCCTTAATACAAAGAGGATAATTTAGCATGTACAAAACTGATAAGATGAGGTTAACATACATTAGACCGTTAAGGGTAGTCATTGGGCATAATTAGGCCATGTTGGATACCATTGAAATTCATAAATGTGTGTGGATGTTGAGGGTGACCATTGGCTTGGATAGTAGCCTCCAAAAAGGTCCACGCGGGTAGACACACGGGAGTTTGTCTAGGCCGTGTGTGACACACGGTCAGCCCCATGGGTGTGTTGTGCGGTCGTGTGTCCCCTGCACCTAGAATTATAGGTTAGATTGGATGGTAGTAAACACACGGGTAGGGACATGGCCGTGTGTCTCAACCGTGTGGAGGACATGGCCCAGCACACGGGCGTGCACCTTGGCCGTGTGCCTCAAAATAAATGATGATGTCATAAATAGAATGTCCAGGTTTTTGAACACAGGTGATGACACGGGCGTGTCTAGGCCGTGTGAGGGACACGGGCGTGTGCTTGGCCGTGTGAAAACCCCTGTAGCTTCAAAATGGAAAATAAATTCAATAATTCAACACAGGTGGAGAACACAGGCATGTCCCCAAGCACACGGGCGTGTGCTTTGCCTCCACACGGGCGTGTAAGGCATAACCCTAGGAATTTTATTAAAATTTTCTATAGTTCTCGAGTTAGTCTTGAATCGCTTTTAATGTATGTTTTGGACCTTGTAGGTTCATAATTGGGACATCATGGTGTTGTTTGATCAGTTTTAAATTAGAATGAAATTTTATAACCCGTATTTTCTGAAAGTGTCTGTGTATGTATCTGGTAACGCCTCATACCTCGTCCCAGTCTTGGGTACGGGTAAGGGGTGTTACATTAACACTGTTACTATTATTGTTTTTTGATATTGATAGCATGCCATACTGTTGCATTGGGATTAGGTTATTGAAGGAGGTAGTATAGGCATTAAAAGCCAGACCAGCTCACCGATCAAATATATTGTTTTATTGGTTATACTGCCGCAAATATTGTTTTGGTGTGTATGGATCGACGAGTTCTGGAGAATTCTTACTATGGTGTGCAGGGTTGGATTAGATAGTGTACTGCACTACCGTTCATAAGCATGTTGATAGTTACTGTGCTTTCTATGAATCTCATAAAACTGATATGTATTGTATATTGCATGCCTGTATGATATTAGTTACAGCTTATTATGAATATTGCTCATATGTTTAGACCACACTGAGATTCATAGCTCATTCTTTAGCTTTTCCCATCCTTTTTAGATAACTCGTGAGGTTAGGGCTTGGACTCAACATTGGGAGCACTATCGTTGGGTTTTCCTTAAAAATGTATTTCTAAACTATTTTATAAGTTCTATTTGGATTTTGAAATGATTTTAAAATGTATTTCCTTAATTTTTTTTTCATATCAAACTCGAGTTTGGCTAAGGACTTTAAGATTATTAAATTATTTTAAAATGATTCAATTAAGATTTTTCTAACAAATTTGAAACTGAAATTAAGTGAAAGAAATAACTAATATAAATTGATGTTTTCATAAAATGGGCTAAATTGATATTTAAAAAAAAATTAAAACAAAACTGTTTTCTACCACCAGTTCTGGAATAAAATATACCCTAGCATTAAGTATCGATACTAGAGCGAATAAATATTTTCAAATCAAATAGAATGCCAAATTGGTATCGACACCCATAACCGTATCAATACTTATCGATAAAATTTTATTTTAAAAATCTAAAAATTGATAGAATGCCCAAATCGTATCGATTCCCCAACAAGTATTATTACTTTTCTAATAAGTAACGACATCTTTTATGAAAATTTGAAACTTTTGCATCCTATTCCTTTTCATTGAAAATAGATATTTTTACCGAGCCATTTCTGTGGCTAATGTGACATTCATAATTCGACTACAAGGTTTGGGCCGAGTTAGGGAGGTGACATTTTCTATCCCATAACAAGTCATCCAGATTTGAGCTTTAGTGCTGGTGTTTGTGCAAGAGATCACGCTAGTCCAAAAGAATCACATGTTACGGCTATTAAAAGAATCATCAAGTATGTTCATGACATAATTAAACTTGGTATTTGGTTCACAAAAGACAACTCTATGTGCCTAGTTAGATACAACGATGTTGATTGGGCTAGGAATATGGATGATTGAAAAAGCACTTATAGAGGTTGTTTCTACTTGAGAGGTAACCTGGTTTCATAGTATAGGAAGAAACAAAGGTTAATCTCAATATCAATTGCAGGGACAGAGTATATAGCAATAGGCAGATGCTATGCACAATTACTTTGGATGAGGAAAATGCTTGAGGACATTGGCATTGCATTGCCTACAGACACAACATATTGTGACAATACAAGTTCTGTAAATATCTATCGAAGATTTCTGTGCAACATTCTAGGACAAATCACATTGATATATGGCATTATTTCATCAAGGAATTGGTGGAAAGTGGAACAATTAAGATGAAGTATGTGACAACTCAGAATCAACTAGTTAATTTATTTACTAAAGCTTTGGATACCAATATGTTTGAAAGCTTGAGAAGCTCAGTTGGTGCCTATCCTGTATGATATCTTATATTGATTGAAGTGGCATCAAAACGATGATTTCAGGGACCATATTAAGGATTTTTTGATTATTTTTTACTTTTAATTTTCTGTTGATTTTTGGAGGGAATCTTTCTTTATTTTTTCCTCTTTTATTTTTGGTAGGAAAACCACCAAGAGAATTCCTCTCTCCGCATTTTGAGAATGATAGACATTAATGGGATTGTGATCACCTCTTTCTATCTTTAAACGTGTTTCATACCAGTTTGATCTTAAACTTGGTTCCTTGAAAGATTTTCCAAAGCCTCTCAAAGTATTCTTACTTCCCAAGTTGTTCTTCTTCTTAAAGATTCACTCATCCTTTCAATTTCCATTCTCAATGGAAAGAATCAAGATAATATCTATAGAATAATTTAATAAGTATCAACAAGAACAACAACAAACTATTGTTGGAGATTTGAGTGGTTATTCTCAAGCCATCTTTGAAACCAGTCAAGGAGTGCTCACTCCCCCAGGCTCTATTCAAACACCAAAACAACAACAGCCTCAAGAGCAGTTTGAAGTCAACCCCAATCTTGTTCCTAAAGCCACCTCTATTAAAGAAAACCATATTCTCTTAGAATCAAACTGTAACAGCTCAGTTTTAGTTAAATAAGAACAGTGGTTTCGGATCCACAAATTCGAGGTCGTAAAATTATTTTAATATTATTTTTAGTGTTTATAGCATGTGAACATACATGTGTGAAAATTTTGTGAGCTAATTTTATCGTTTAATAGCTCAATTTGATAAAAGGACTAAATCGCGTAAAATGTAAAAGTAGCATGCTATAAGTTAAAAGTGCTTAATTGCTATGGCTTATTAAATGAAAGGTCCTTATGTTGATATTAGACCATTGATAGTGGAATTTGACATAATGGGCATGTAGCTGATGTTTATTAATGTTTTAAACTAATGTCAAATTAGTAAATTAGTAATTAATATATGTTTTAATAAAATAAAACATAAAATCATCTTATTGTTCATCTTTTACAACCGAAAATTAGAAAAAGAAAGAGGGTTTTGAGCTTTCAACCATTTGGACATTGTTCATCTTGATTGAGGTATGAAATTTGTTCAGTTTTTGATGATTTCTATGTTTTTGTGATCGTTGTTTTGAATACTAGCTAGCCCATGGCCTAATTTCTAAAATTGTTGATGATTTTGTGAAATGCCATTGATGAGTGCTTGAGCTCTTGAATGTTTGATGGTGGAAAATGAGTATTTGTTGATAGATTATCATGTTTTGTAAAGTGATTTTTAGTAAAATTGTATAAAAGGGATTAAATTGAGAAAATGTGAAATGTTGTGGTTAAAAGTGTGAAATAAATGAAAATATAGGCTGTTATGAAGCTATAGAAAATTTGGCTAAGCATAGGTCATATTGAATTTTGTGAATTTTATGTTTTTGTAAAATAGGGACTAAATTGAATAAATGTGGAACTTTAAAGGCTATAGTGCAACAACACCCAAATATGTGTTTTTGGACTAAATTGAATGTGTTGATGAATAAAAGAGTTAATTTTGAATGTATATAGATCAAAAACGAAAGAAATCGATTTAGATCGGGGGAAAATAAAAGTTATTGAATAGTCGATCCAGTCCTTCTATTCCGACTATGAGGTAAGTTCATACACAAATAAACATCTTTACATTGAATTATATATATTTTTTATTATGATTGAATTGCAATGAATATTGAATGAGCAATTACGAGCAAGAATCGACAGAGTTACGATATCTGAAAGTCTCGTACGAACCTTAGGAATAGTATAGGATACAAATGTCATGGCATTAGGTTATCGAGATGTGATTACATGTAAGACCATGTCTGGACATTGGCATTGTATTGAGATTACGTGTAAGACCATGTCTGGGACATTGGCATCATTAATTGATTTTGTGTAAGACCCTGTCTGGGACAGTGGCATCGATATGTGATATCATGTAAGACCATATCTGGGATATGGCATTGTACGAGCTTATGGGATTTCCGAGTATCCTTAATGATTCTGAATGGTTCAATAGGCAAATTCAAGTTGAGAAAGAATATGTGAATGAGCTAAGTGACTCAGGTACGTATGAGATTCATACGAGTATTGAGAAGTGAAGTAAATGACGAATTTGATTATGATATTGAATATGTGTTCAATGTGAAAGGTTTGTGAACTTGTGTGTGATTAGTTAAGTTTAACATATTTTAATTGATATGTAAAGATTCACATGATAGCTTATTTGTATATGGCTTACTAAGCTTTTAAAGCTTAGTTTGTGTGTTCTTTCCATGTTTTATAGATTATCGAAGCTAGCTCAGATTCGGGGATCGTCGGGAAACGTTATCACACTATTGATCATTTCGTTGGTACTTTTGAAGCTTTGTATATATGGTATATGGCATGTATAGGCTAGTGTCATCTTGGTATGTTTTGAGTTGTGATTATAGCCATGAGATTTGGCTTGTAAATGTTGGAATATGGCCATTTAAGTTGGTTTGAATTATATGTTTGATAAATGATATAAGTGAAGTAAATAATGTCCTAAGTGTTGGCTTGTTTGGAATGATTGTATGGATGCTCTTTTGGATAGTTATATGTTGTGGTATTATTTCTTGGAATTTGGTATATTTTGGTATGATTTGAGGATGATGAATTGATATGTTTGAGTAGCATGAATTTGGTTGATAGAAAGGTGAGAAAATTTATTTAGGAGTTATGTGAGTTTGATGATTGTGGCATATTGATTTGGTATGTTTTGAATATGGAACGTAGTAGTTGAATTAGTTGATGGTAGATAGCATGATATGTGATTGAATTGGCATATTTTGGTTGCCTATATATGTGTTGAAATGATACCATTTTGATGGCTAGGCGTGCATGAGAAAAAGGGTGGCAAATTGGCTTTGTAAATGGCCTATTTTTGTCCACATGGGCAGAGACACGGATGTGTATCTCAGTCGTGTGCGACATATGGTCATGTTACACGGCCGTGTGTCCCCTAAGGTACCCTTTCGAATTAAGTTAGTATACCCTATAGTTTTGACACGGTCTAGGCACACAGGCGTGTTTATTGGCTGTGTATGGCACACAGGTTTGACACACGGGCGTGTGGTCAACCGTGTGGCCAAGTCAGTAACCCCCCTTAGATTTCACATGGCCTGGCACACGGGCGTGTCCTCGGCCGTGTGGTGCAAGTCAGTATTTATGTCCTATTTTCACACGGTCTATGAGACGGGTGTGCCTGATAGTCATGTGAGGCAAATGGCTTGTTCACACAGGCGTGTGACCTTTAAATGTTTGAAAATTTTCAATGTTTTCCAAAGTTTGCAAATGTTATCGGTTTAGTCCCAAAACTCTTTTAAGCATGTTTTAAGGTCTCGTAGAGCCTTATAAGGAACAATATGAATGATTTGATTGAGTTTTATATATGGATGCATAAATAAATACGTTATGTATGTGAATGATGTGTATTGATTGGTAATTCCTCGTAACCCTATTCTGGCGACGCATACGGGTTAAGGGTGTTACACAAACATTCCAAATGTCCTATAAAACCCTCCTAGCATTAATGTTCAAGAAACCTTAACTTCAAGCCCTCCAATAGGAACCTTGATTCCATCCTCTTCAAACCTTGTTTCTTATCAAGATAAGGGTATTGGTGCCATCATTGAAACCTTGACCACCCAAGACGATGGAACCATCCCTCAAAACCCATCTTTAATTCCTTATGATACCTCTGAACCCTCACCCGACTCAACCAGTACCATCAAGCATGGAGATTTACAACTAACATCTCTAAACTTGCAGTAGGTGAAGAAGAAGCATTTCAAAAAGGAATCTACTGAAGTTCTCACTAAAAGAACCTTATCTAATAAGATTGCAATGGCAAGGGAACTGCCCACTAGCTTTGTCACTACACATCCAAGAGAATTAGCATAAAGTGTATGGCAACCAGGGAGATTGGATCTGCTGGTAGAGATAAGAAAGACAAAAGGCAAAGCTCTTATTGTTGAAAAGCCAAGTAGGAAAAAAATATCTTAATGGACTGTTCCTTAGACTTTGAATCTAAATCAATCTCTAATTCCTCCTCTTCTAAGAATGTGCCCCTCTGTGCCATGATGTAGCCCAGGACAAACCATCTTAATGTACCAAATTCAGTTGCCACTGAAGCAAAGTTAGGAAACTGGATGAAATGGTCTTAGCCTAAAGAAACAAAGTGTTTAGGGATCCAGACTATTCCAAAAGATTTTACAAGCTTATTCTTAAGGGGTTTATCCATGATCAGAATATTGATGATAACTCTTTTTTTATCATGGAATTGACCAAGTGTTACAAAATGCAGAGGTTTTTGGTTCAATGTGTCATGTGTAGCCTTTTTTTAATAGGGCAATTTATGAATTCTTGGCATTTTTGATGTATTGAGAAATACTACCACAAAGTATTCATCCATGGTAAATGGTTCAATTTTGGTCCTAAGCAAATTAAGAAGTTGCTAAATTGCTCCACCACCAACAATCTCAAGCTAGATGAATCCATTGATGAGATTGTTGTTGCCTTTATCAATAGCCTTCATCCCCTATGGCCAACAAAAGGTACCTTTCAAGCCTCATCTTTAGATCTTTAGTATGTTGCCTCATATGTTATTGCCACGCATAATTGGCTTCCTAATTGCTAAAGAGATTTAATAACAAAGAGAGTGGCTATGGTGCTTAAAAAAGTTATGGATATGGTAGAATTTGATCTAGGACAACTTATTTTATATTAGATCACTAAATTTGCTGGAAAGGTTTATGAGAATTATCTAGTGCCTTGTCCATCACTTTCTTTTAGTGTAACACCTATACCCAGCCCGATCGTCGAGCTCGAATATAAAGATGCTACACCACTATCTTACTTATACATTACAATGTTCATTACTCGTTAAAGCTAACACATGTCATTAATAGCATTTGCACAGGTTTTAAGACATACATGCATTAATCATCATTAAATCATGCTGGACATACATCAATGTAGCTTATCATGTTAAAAATCCAAGCTTCTAGACCACTTAGCAAAATTTCCAAGACAATCACGTAGGTATTGATACTTGCCCTAGGGTATTGATATTTTCTTTAAGTATTATCAATACTATATGGAAATTCGATACCAAACTTGCATTCTATTTCTCGCTAAAAAATATACTATCAAAAATTATCGGTGCATGTCATAAAGTATTGATATATTTACCCCGATTAACGATACTCGAGCAAAGGTATAGATGTCAAATATCCTGCACATTTCAAAATACTGAGGTGTCATTTTTGAAAACTCAATTATCGATACCTCTGCTACAGACCTCAAAAATACAACATAGATAAGTATTTAGTCCATTCCAATTTAGTTTCTAAGCATCATGCATCAAATAATTCAATAAACAATCATCCACACGGCTAATTTAAGAGTTCAAAATGTCAGAAATATGTGTAACACCCTAACTCGTATTCGTCGTCGGAACATGGCTTCAGAGCATTACCAGAACTTTCAGAACATTTTACGGATAATTTTTATAAATTACTATTCATTTATCGATATCATTCAAAATGTCCCTTAATTAGACCCTCGAGGTCCAATACGAGCATTAGAATCAAGTTGGGACTTAAATGGAAACTCATAAAATTTTTCGCGACATTTTAAAAATTTTCCAAAGTTGCAGGGTTCACACGCCCTTGTGGTTAGGCCATGTACTACACACGCCCGTGTCCTTAATCCGTGTAACTCTTTGACTTTTAAGGCATGAAGAAATTGAAGTCACACGGCCAAGTCACACGCTCGTGTGCTAGGCCGTGTGTCAAATTTTTATTTTCAAAATTTAGGTGTAGTGTTCACACGGTCGTGTTCAAGGCCGTGTCAAACTCACGGCTGAAACACACCTCCATGTCTCTGCCCCTGTGCCCAATTCTGAACATACTATTTCTCATTTTTAAGATGCGGGGACACACAATTGGACCACATGCCCATGAGAGAAGCCATATGTCACACACGGCCAAGACACATGCCCGTGTGTCTGCCCATGTGGACAAAATAAGGCCATTTCCTAGCCTCATTTGTCACCCAAAACTTACCATTTTCCTGCACCAAAACTCACAAGCATATATCCACCAATCCAACATCATAATCACATAAAATTTTCCATCAATCATGTGGTATTATCTCATGCATCAAAGGATATAAACTTACTCTCAACATAAATTTATAAGCTAACATAATTCCAACAACTAACACATAATAAGCACTTATGTGATTACCAAAATGTTCAAAAATAGCCAACTTAGACTACCACTAGCCATTCATTGGCCAAATAAGCTTATACATGCCATTATACCAAAATGAAAATTTTTATTTATACCAAAATGAGATAGTGGATAGTGTGATGACTGCTTCAACTGACTCCAACCTTCGCGAGCTTTGAGCACTATAAAACAGAGAAAATTAAACGGAGTAAGCATTTTATGCTGAGTAAGTTAATATAACGAAAATAAAACTTACTAATCATATTTATTTATACAAGCATACATAAATTTACATTTCATTGATTTTGGGTAAGTTACCTAAACACATACACTTATTCAACAAGTTAGTCACATAATCTCATATGAATATCAAGTAAACATAGATGAGCTCATCATATTACAAGCTTCTATTAATTTCACCTTTCCACACTTTAAGATTCTTTTCCGTCGAACTATTGAAATCTCGATGGATGTTCGGGTAATATACACATGTGCAAAAGTACCCATTAGAGTACATAATAAAAGGCACACTCTTGAGCCGTACGTTTTACAGTAGGATTACTTGAACAGGCTAAATCTTATCCGTAGCATATGCTCCAAAGAGCTTAATATGGATTACTCGTCTGGGCCAAATCTGATTTATAACCTAAACTCAAGAGGGCTTACATTAGAATTACCCGTCCAGGCTAAATTCTATTTGCAAAATATGCACTATTATTCTTAACCCATCGAAATCCAACATTAGACCGAAACATGATAATTTGTCTATATTACAAAATTTAAGACTATTTCACTACGTAGATATCATCTCACACCTATCAACTTAATCATACAATTCAATTCAAACATATTAACATACATTTTTAAGTTACACGAACTTACCTTGAAAATGGTTTGTATTTGAACGTCAACTAATCTGAAACCTTTTACTTTCCTCGATCTAGTTTCATAGTTGGTCTTTCTGGATCTATATGGACGAATTTAACTATTAATCTATCACATTTCATTTACATTTGCACTCTATTACAACCTAGGAAAAATTACCATTTTGCCCCTATCTTTTTTAAAAATTTTGATTTCGTCCCTAGGCTCAACAAATGAAATTCATGAAATTTAACCCTCTTTACAAGCCTAGCTGAAATTTATATATTACACTTACAGCACATACATTTCACAAATTTTAGAATTTTCCATGGGTTTTATCACTTTTTCATTTTAGTCCCTAAATCAAGTTTTATCAAAAATTACTTTTTAAAAGTTGTTTATCTATGAATAACTTTTCATTTTCTACCATAAATTTCTAATTTTTAGCATATCATCCATGACCCAAATTTCATACCTTGATAACTGTTCAAATAAATCTCCTAAATAGAAATATTAGGCTATCCCGATTCCAAAAATATAGAAATTACTAAAAACGGGACTTGATTTCATACCTTATTGAGCTTGAAAAGTTTCATTCCTCTTTCTTAGGGTTTCCATAGAAAAATTGGGGAAGATGATATCAAATTAGATGATTTTTTTCTTTTTAATTAATTATCATCTAATAATTTTATTGATTTCCAATTTAATCCCTACCCTTTTTTAATTTCTCCATGGACGAGTCATTAAAATATCTACTAACTACTCTTCAATGGTCTAATTACCATATAAGGACCTTAAGTTTTGAATTCCATGGCTATTTGATACCTATAGCTATTAGAACTCAACTTTTGCATTTTATGCAATTTAGTCCTTTCCCTAATTAAACACACAATCGGTAAAATTTTTGTACCAAAATTTTCATGTGACCTTCCTATCAAGATACCAACCATAAAATAAAATAAAATATAATAAAATAAAATAAAAATAATTTTTTTATTTTTAGCTCGGATTTGTGGTCCGAAACCACTGTTTCGATCTCACAAAAAATGGGCTATTACAATGTGTCCGAGCAAGAAACATCATGCCATCATCAATGTTCATAAACCTAAGCATATTTATAACTCAAAAACATCATAAACAAATGCAGAAACTAGCAAAATGTTCAAAACTAACATGGCTATAAACAAGTCTACCACGTTGTCTTATTCCCTAAAACATGAATAAATAAATAATGAACACCTACAGAATACTAACAAGTGTTCCTCAGATCATTCCCTCAGAAAAATCACACCGCCCACACCAAAATGTCACTAATCTGCATATGTTGAAAAGAGTGGGTGAGCTTAACCAAGCTTAGGAAATCATTGGAATAATCACTATGCAAACATGTCATCATGTAACAGTCTGTTTTTAGGGTTAATCAAAACAGTAGTTTTGGGACCACAATCCAACATCAAAAAATTTATTTTATTATTATTTTGATATTTACAGCATGATATTATAGTTTTGTGAAATTTTCGTAAAGAAATTTTATCGTTTAAGTGGTTAATTCGGTAAAAAGGACTTAATCGCGTAAAATGCAAAAGTTGTATTCTATTTATTAAAGGTGTCAATTGGCTTTGGCTTTTAAATATGATGGCCTTAAATGGAAATTATACCATTAATATGTTAGTGGATGTTAATGGTTTGGAATAAAGGAAATTATGCATTATTTTAAAGGTTAAAAAGGTAAATGGTTAGTAAATGATATACTAAATAAAACCAAAAACCATGATTTTAGTCCATTTTCTTTCATATAGCTGAATGTAAGAAAAAAAATCCATGGTTGCAAAACGAGGTTCGGCAATTGCATGTTAAATTGGTAAGTCATTTTGGACTCGATTTTTGATAATTTTTACGTTTTTGAGATCGTTACTTCGAGTACTACAAAACCCGTGCTTGAATTTTTTTATTTTGGTGAATATTTTTAGTTATGCCATTGTTGAGAGCTTGTGATTTTTGGTTTTTGATGATGAAATATGAAAGATATGTTTTAGATTAACATATTTTGTATTGGAGTTTTTGATGATTTTGAGTTATTAGGACTAAATTGAAAAAATAATAATTTGAGGGACTAAAATGTGAAATAAATAAAATGTACGGATTTGTTTGAGAGTGGGTGAAATTCGGCTCAGCATGGGCATGCTGAAATTTTGTGTATTGTGTTTTGTGCAATAGGGACTAAATTGTAAAAAGTGTAAATGTTAGGGGTAAAATGGTAATTTGCCCATTTATGTGTTTTTGGACTAAATTGAATGAAAATATGTTTGAATGAGCTTAATTTGAATATGTTTAGATCAAGAACCAAAGAAATCAAATTTGGACCGGGGAAAAACCAAAGTTGTCGACTAGTTGTCTCGTCTCAATTACCGTTGTCCGAGATAAGTTTATAAGCAAATAGACGTACTTAATTTTAATTAAACACAAAGTATATATGATGAAATGAAATATATGAATTAATATATGCTAAATGCCGAATGTGTATAAGCATGGTAACTATGTTTATGCATTCGTTTCGACTGAGTTATAACGTTTGAAAGTCCGTATGAACTATATGGAATATCTAGAATTTTTGATATATGAATTGTTTATGAGAAAATTTTATAATAGTGATATTCAGGCTTTGAGCTTAGCAAGCCCTGTGCTGGTGAATTAAATCGGGCTTATGCCTAGCAGGCTTATTGCCGGTGTATAAAATTAGACTTTGAGTCTAGTAGGCCTTGTACCGGTCTGAGATTCAGGCTTAGTCCTAGCAAGCCTTATACCGGTGAATTATTATAAGTTTATGCCTAAAAGGCTTTATGTTGATGTGGTAATTGAATACGTTAAACGAGCTAAATGATCAGGTATGAGTTAGCTTGTTGTTTACTTGAAAGTAAGGTAAGCTGATTTTTAATATGTGATACAAAAATATGTATGATGTTAGTCTGAATTTGTGAGTAATTGTGAAGTATATTCAGCCAAAGTTAAGCATAATTATGTGGTATGAAGGTTTGAGACATGAGTGTATGAAAACAAGTGTTTAAAGATTCGAATTTATGCATTGATAATATGATTTTCATGATATATGACATTTTGGTATAGATACATGTATATTCGGCTACACGATAAGTGTAAGTATGAGATATTAATTTTGATTCAAGAATATATGTTTGTGGGTGTGTATATTCTATTATATAATGGTATTATGGTTTTGAAATTGAATGTTACATTGATAATAGTTATAGTACATTCGTTCAAAGGTTATGTATAGTGATATCATATTGTGGCCTATGTGCAAACTTATATAAATGTTTATATACAGCCTAAATGATATAAAGAAAGAATAATTATAAAGTGTTTGATGAATATATGTATATGAGTTTATATATATTCGGTTAATTATTGATATTGTGGCTTTGAAATTTGAATGATATGTTAATATTAGTTGTATGGATATTTGGTAAAAGTGAAGGTATATGTATTATATGAAATTATAAGTTTGAAGTTAAATATGATAATGATAGTATAAATTGGTTTGGTAATTAAATCGATATTGACAATGAGTTATTTATTTGCTTATAGCTTACTAAGCTCTCAAAGCTTATTCTGTGTGTTTTTTTTCCTATGTTTATAGATTTTCAGAGATCTGCTCGGGTTGGAAGTTGGTAGAGATGATATCACACTATACGGTTATCATTTCAATAAATAATATTTTGAGACTCGGTTATGTGGCATGTATAGGCTAGTCTTAAAGTTAATTATTTTGAATGAGTATGTATTAAAGCCATGCGAAAATGGCTTAACTACCTTGCTTGAAATCGGTTACGTTAAATTATGATTTGTGTTATTTTAGTTATAATATTAGGTGATATGGTTGAATAATATTTGTGATATGCATTTTTTTGCATTGAAGTTGATTGGTGAGCTGGATGTGGTTTGAATGATTTGACCATGGTATACTGGTAAGTATGAAGTATATTTGTTATGTTACTTTTGGTTGAAATACTTCGGTTATGACTTGTAATGATAGTAATAACCTCATTTGGTTGACTAATACATTCGGTTAAATGATAGTAAGAGATATTGTCTATAATTGATTATTAGTTCGGCATATATATATTCATGTGAATTGCGGTAGTTTATATGATAAGGGATGTGTTAATATTTGGTCTTGGACTAAACATATGTTAAAAATATATCCAAGGTATTGTAATGTTTATGAAGTTGTTTATGTGTTTCGGCTACATGATATATAATGATTGTTAAATGAGATAAGTATATCACCTACTAGTTAGGTGACAATTAAGATACATGCATATATGGTTCGGAATAATGATATGTATAATTCATGATTTGTTCATTATGGTAAAAGATACGTGCTAATTTAATCAGATATGCTTTGTTAGTTAAACTTATAAATGTATATGTATAAATGCACTTATACTATGGTTGGTATATGTGTAAAATTGAATAATACTTGTCCTTATGATTTGGTTTGTTTTGGAAATGCATATGCATATATCATGCTTATATGATTTGTAAAATAGGTACAATTGATGAAGATAAATATTGAGTATGTGTTAGGAATGTATTGATAGTAAAATGGTTAATTAATAAGTAACATATATATATATTTGTATGCGGATGTGCATTTGGTAAACTTCTAACTTAAGTTGAAGGATGAAATTGATAATGCCTTGTAATATGACTTAATTGGTTAATCCTGTGCATGTATAGAATTAAGAAATAAAATCTTTAATTTTTATTTTAGTATTCGCTTATCATTAAAGTGATTAACCTGTGATTTGTATATGTAATATGCTTATATTTAATTAATTATATGCTCTACATGTATATAAGAATATGACTTGTGATAATATGAGAATGTTCGGAACTGTGCTTAAGTTCAATAATGCCTTGTGACCCTAGCCCGGCGACGGATACGGGTTAGGGGTGTTACACATCATGCATCCATAACATATACAAATACAATGTTTTTATGTTTAGTGTCATATAATGTGACAACCCGAATTAGGGCCTAATCGGAATAGTGGTTTCGTGACCACAAATCCGAGATAGAAATAATTATTTTATAATTATTTTGAGGTTATGATATGATTGCATGATTGTGTGAAAATTTTATGAAGAAATTCCATGCATAAAATGCTTAATTTGAAGTTAGGGGCTAAATCGAATAAGCTGCAAAACTTGCATTCTAGAAGTTTTTAGTATGAAATTACTTTGAAATATTAATTAAGAGGTCTTAAATAGCAATTTGACCAATTTCTAAAATTTTGGACAAAAATGGGCTTGTACATGAAAATTTTCAAAGAAAGGCATTAAGGGCATTTTGGTCATTTGTATATTAAATGAAATAAAATGGGAAAAATAACACAAAATTGGTTATCATCTTCATTAGTTGCTGCCGAAAATTGCTCTCCTCCATAGCTAGGGTTTCTTCAACTTTGAAGCTCCATAATCAAGAAAGGCGTGGAATTGACCTCTAAGCGAGGGAAGGAAAAAGTTTTGGACTAAATCACAAAATTTCCACATTTTGCACCGAGGTAAGTTTGTATGTAAATATTATATTATTTTCATTTACATTCCTATATATTTCAGCCTATTATATGAATATACTAGCTGATGTTAAAATATAAATCGACTATTGGGAGAATAAAAATAAATAATAGAGAGGAATCCGATTGAACATTCGGAGAGATCGAATAAAATAGAGGAGCGTAGCTAGGTCACATGTATGATGCTGAGTGCACATCATGTGTACAAGAAAGCTACTGAATACCATGTAGTAGCTAGGTCACATGTGTGATACGGGATGTATCCCATGTAGACAAGAGAGCTACGTAAGAGATAAATGTAGCTAGGTCACATGTGTGATACGGGATGTATCCCATGTAGACAAGAGAGCTACGTAATAAATAAATGTAGCTAGGTCGCATGTGTGATTCCAAGTGAAGGACACCATGTAGACAAGAAAGCTACGAGACAAATTGGCTAGGTCACATGAGTGGTATTAAGTGTTCACCATGTGTACAAGAGAGCGAATTAAATGAAGTATGATGGTGGGGCTGTGTGCTAAAACCATTAAATATCGAGGATTGATCCGAATTGTTCAACGGGATGGTTTTGTGGTGACGTTGTGGTTATGGACCTATACTTATGATGAATGAATTGTGGTGAAAATGATTTGTGGCATATCTATATATGTAAGATAAAATGAGGGTAGCATAAAGAATGTGTGAAAGAGTGAAATTTGCATTAAAACTGTTTTGGACGGTAGCAGTGATGTGATTTTGAAAAATCACCAAAAATAGGAGGAACATAATTAGAGGTTGAATGAGATGTGAAATTAAATTTTAATGAGTCTACTTTCATATAAAAGAATCAGAACAAGCAAAGGAATTTTATATTTTGAGATATTTACAATTGTGTGTGACTTGCTCAGGATGAATGTGTGATCCCCTGTTTCAACTTTGAAAAATCATTAAAAATTGTACAAAGCAAATTAAGAAATATAGTTTACATACCTAAATTCCTTATTGAGTCTAGTTTTAAATGAAACAAATTTCAGGGTTATTTGAATTATGTACTGAGAGAAATTCAATTCGTAGTGAACAGAGGTCAGAATAGTCGAGCTGTGTAACAGGGAAGCTTTAATTAATAAACTGTACTAATCGGCTGAACCAAAAATTCTAGAAAAAATTAGCAAAGAGATTTATGAGTCTAGATTCAGGGAAATTTTACGGATTTGAATTTCGAGTTTTTCAACTCGAGTTATGATTTATTTAGTGAATATGATGCAGGGGACAGCTTGATCAAATTGGGACAAACAATAAAAGTATAAAAATATTTTATAATTGAGTTATGTTGTAAACATGTTAGATTTCTTATTTGTTATTTATATACTTACTTACTAAGCTATATGCTTATCTTCTTTTCTTTTTTTTTTTCTTGTCTTATAGAGTTACTAAGCAGATTGGGAATTGAAGATCGTCGGAGACCCATCCACGCTATCAATACTTTTTGGTACATTGTGAACACTATTTTGAAATATGGCATGTATAGCGAGACTTGGTTATTTTTTTTACGTGTCATAAATGTCTAGGTTTAAATTACTACTTATAGTATCAAGCTAATCATTTTGTATGAAACTTTTGGAGTTAGTTTGTATTGTTAATAACAGTTGTTATAATGATCAAATTGCACGCTATATTTTTGTTGGGTTTTATTTAATAGTATTTACCATGATTTGTTAATACCTCGTACCTGTTAAAACGGATATGGATAAGGGTGTTACATTTAGTGGTATCGAGCTATGGTTTAGTCGGTTCTCGGACTAATAAAGTGTGTGTAAAAGTCTAGCTATACATGCCATAAAAATATTGTGATAGTGTGGTGACTCCTGACTATTCTAAATTGTGTTTTGTTTTAATATAGTAATGGATCCTGAAGGAACTACGGTGATGATCTTTGCTAGTAATGCACCGGCTCCCGCACAAGGGACCGTACCTATGGAAAGTAGACCAGAGACGTTGAGACAGGGAGATGAGGCTCGGGATGCCTTTCTCCAAAGGATGAACAATTGGTATACTGAATTTATTCGAGCAAATCCAAATACTCAACCTCCTCCACCCCCTCCTATACCTCGGATGATTCCCAGAGTTGCTCAAGATGTAAATTTGGTAAGGATGAACAAGCCTCCGGTTGACAAGATTCGAAAACAAAGGGGCGAAGAGTTTAGAGCAAAGATCGACGATGATCTGAAAAAGCGGAATTCGGCTTGAGAATTCTACCAGTGTATTTGATGAGCTCTCATGTACACCAGAAGAATGCTTAAAGTGTCTTTGTATCACTTTTGAGAGATTCGGCCTACCATTGGTGGAAGACTTTGGTATCGGTGGTGCCAAAAGAAAAAGTTACTTGGGATTTCTTCGGGAAGAATTTAGAAAAAATACATAAGTCAACGATTTATGGATCAAAAGCGGAAGGAGTTCCTTGAATTGAAGCAAGGCAAGATGTGCGTGCGAGAATATGAGCGCGAATTTGTGAGACTTAGCAAGTATGCCCGGGAATGTGTGTCAACCGAGGCCATTATGTGCGTAAGGTTTGAAGATGGGCTGAATGAGGACATTAAAGTGCTTGTAGGAATTTTGGAATTGAAAGAATTTGTTGTATTGGTTGATCGAGCTCTTAAAGTGAAGAATTGAACAAAGAAAAAGAAAAGCTGCTATTGAGGCTCGAGATGCCGAAAAGACCGATAAGCAAGCCATTTCAATCTCAATCAAAGAGGTCCAAAGAGGCAAACCCTCAAATGACGGTTTCAATTGGGAGTCACACGAGAGATCGTGGTAGAGCGTATTCGGGGTCTAAAGCTCAAGCTACTTGGTGGCAAGTGTGGGTAATGTGCGACCTAGAAAGCCGAGTGTCGACAATGTGGCGGCAACATTATGGTGAGTGTTGGGAACCGGCGAGCTTGTTTGAGTGCGGTTCTCATGAGCATTTTATTAGAGATTGTCAGGAGAAAGTTAAGGAAGAAAGATTTGAGAATGCTAGACAGAATACCACCGCTAGTAGAGGTAGACCACCAGAAATTTGGAGGTGGGATTAGCGATAAAGCTGCGATGAAAGACTCGATGGCAAGATCGAAGCTAGAGCACTGCTAGAGCTTATGCTATACGTGCCGAGAAGATGCATCATCTCCGATGTCATTATTGGTACATTTTCTCTCTATGATACTATTGTTATTGCATTGATTGATCCGGGTCCACTCATTCCTATATTTGCATGAATTTAGTATCTAATAAAAAGTTGCTGTTGAGTTTCTTGAGTTTACGATTAAAGTGTCGAACCCCTTAGGCCAATATGTGCTAGTTGACAAGGTTTGCAAGAATTGCCCATTAATGATTCAAGGTCTTTGTTTTCGGCCAATTTGATGTCATTACCATTTAATGAGTTTGATGTTATCTTGGGAATGGGTGGTTGACATTGTATGATGCTAAGGTAGATTGTAAACAAAAGACACTAGAGTTGAAATGTGAAAATGGAGAAATTTTGTGGGTTGAAGCAGACAGAATCAAATAAATTGCCTATGGTGATTTCGCACATGTCTGCATGAGAAATATATGAGAAAGGGTGAAGCTTATCGGCTTATGTAATGAATCTTGAGTTGCCTCAGCTGAAGCTTGAATCGATGCACAGATAGTTTGTGAGTTTCGGATGTATTTCGGAGGAATTGCACAGGTTGCCTCGAACAGAGAGATAGAGTTTGCCATTGATTTGTTGCCGGCATCTTGCACCGATCTCGATTGCTCCATATAGAATGGCTCATTGAATTAAAAGAATTAAAGGCTCGGTTGCGAGGAATTATGAGATAAGGGATTTGTGAGACCGAGTTTCTCTCCTGGGGTGCTCTGTATTATTCGTAAAGAAGAAGGATGGTTCAATGAGACTTTGCATTGATTATCGTCACTCAATAAGGTGACTATAAAGAACAAGTACCCATTGCCGAGGATTGATGATTTATTCGATCAGTTAAAAGGGGCTACTGTGTTTTCAAAGATTGATTTAAGGTGCGGTTACTACCAGTTGAGAGTTAAGGAGTCAGATGTGCCGAAAACCGCCTTTAGGACAAGGTACGGACATTATGAGTTTCTTGTAATGCCTTTCGGCTTAACAAATGCTCCAGCTATATTTATGGACTTAATGAATCGGATCTTTCGGCCATATTTGGATAAGTTTGTAGTAGTATTCATAGATGACATTCTAATTTATTCTCGGGATGAGTTTGAACATGCCGAACACTTGAGAACCATATTGCAGATCTTGAGAGAAAAGAAATTGTTTGCCAAGTTTAGTAAAAGTGAGTTCGCGGCCGTGAAGTCGGATTTTTGGGACATATAGTCTCAGGTGATGGTATTCGGGTGGATCCAAGCAAGATTTCTGCGATCGTTGATTGGAAACCGCCAAAGAATGTATTTGAGGTTAGAAGCTTTTTAGGCTTAGCCGGATATTATAGACGTTTTGTTGAGGGATTTTCGATGATTGCCTCTCCTATGACTAAGTTGCTTCAAAAGAATGTTAAGTTTGAATGGGTGATGAATGTCGAGTTTTGAAAAGTTGAAAGCACGATTGGTGAAGCACCAATTTTAGTACTGGCCAGAGCGGGAAAAGAGTTCGTAATTTATAGTGATGCATCGTTGTGAGGCCTTGGATGTGTGTTGATGCAAGAGGGTAAAGTGGTAGCTTATGCTTGAGACAGTTAAAACCGCATGAAAAGAATTATCCTACACATGATTTGGAATTGGCGCTATTGTCTTTGCTTTGAAGATTTGGCGACATTATTTGTGCGGTGAAAAATGCGAATTTTTACCGATCACAAAAGTTTGAAGTATTTGATGAATCAAAAGGATCTGAATCTGCGGCAGTGAAGATGGCTTGAATTATTAAAGGATTATGATCTAGTGATTGATTATCATCGGGAAAAGCAAATATAGTTCTTGATGCTTTGAGCGAGAAAATTTCTTTTACTTTGAGAACCATGAATATGGGATTAGCATTGTCGATGATGGGTCAATCTTAGCGAGAGATGAGAGCTAAACCGTTATTTCTCCAGTTGATTTGTGATGCTCAAAAGGATGATAATGAGTTGCGGACCAAAAGAACTCAATGCGAATCGAGTTACGACTCGATTTTCGAGTTGGACCAGACGATTGTTTAATGTTTGAGACAGAATATGTGTGCGAAAAATAATGAATTGATTCGAGAAAATATTACAAGAGGCGCACAATGGTGTTTATCAGTTCACCACAGTAGCACAAAAATGTATAAAGATTTAAAGAAGTTGTATTGGTGGCGGTATGAAAAGGGACATTTCTGAATTTGTAACCAAGTGTTTGGTCATGTCAACAAGTAAAAGCCGAACATCAAGTGCCTTCGAGGACTACTTCAGCCGGTAATGGTGCACGAGTGGAAATGGGACAAGATTACCATGGATTTTGTAACCGGTTTGCCTTTGACTCCTAAAAGGAAGGATCTTTATGCAGGTAGTGGTTGATAGATTAACAAAATCAGCCCACTTTATATCGATGCGCACCGATTACTCACTTGATAAATTAGCCGAATTATATATTGCTGAAATTGTGAGGTTGCACGGGTACCTATGTCTATAATATCAGATAGAGATCCGAGATTTACCTCAAGATTTTGGAAAAAGTTACAAGAAGCTTTGGGTACAAAATTGAACTTTAGTACCGCGTTCCATCCACAAGCAGATGGTCAATCGGAAAGAGTAATCCAGTACTCGAAGATATGCTTAGATGTTGTGTTTTAGAATTTGGAGGTAGTTGGGAGAAATATCTATCTTTAATTGAGTTTTCCTACAATAATGATTATCAGTCAAGTATACAAATGGCACCGCATCTGAAGCCTTGTATGGTCGTAAGTGTCGGACTCCTTTATATTGGGTGAACTCGGTGAGAAAGCAGATTCACGGAGTTGATCTAGTTAAAGAAACCGAAGAGAAAGTAAAAGTAATTCGGGATTGCTTGAAAGTCGCTTCTTGACCGACAAAAGTCATATGCGGACTTAAAAAGAAAAGAGATTGAATTTCAAGTGGGTGATAAAGTGTTCTTGAAAGTGTCACCATGGAAAAGATTCGAGATTTAGTCGAAAAGGCAAGTTGAGTCGCGTTTTATTGGGCGTCTGAAATTGCGAGAGAATTGGACGATGGCATATCGGTTGGCCTTACCTGGCAGAGTTAGAGAGAAATTCATAACGTGTTTCACGTATCAATGTTACGACGTTATCGTTCGATCCTTCACATGTGATCTCCCAATGAGAAATTGAGATTCGATCGGATATGACCTATGAAGAGGAACCAATAAAGATTTTGGCTCGAGAAATTAAATGATTAAGAAATAAAAGTATAGCCTTAGTGAAAGTATTGTAGCACACAGACATGGAATAGAGGAAGCTACGTGGGGAACTGAGGAGGCTATGAGGAAACAGTACCCAAACCTCTTTCTGGTAAGATTTTTGGGGACGAAAATCTCTAAAAGGGGAAGAATTGTGACAACCGAATTAGGGCCTAATCGGAATAGTGGTTTTCGTGACCACAAATCGAGATAGAAATAATTATTTTATAATTATTTTGAGGTTATGATATGATTGCATGATTGTGTGAAAATTTTATGAAGAAATTCCATGCATAAAATGCTTAATTTGAAGTTAGGGGCTAAATCGAATAAGCTGCAAAACTTGCATTCTAGAAGTTTTTAGTATGAAATTACTTTGAAATATTAATTAAGAGGTCTTAAATAGCAATTTGACCAATTTCTAAAATTTTGGACAAAAATGGGCTTGTACATGAAAATTTTCAAAGAAAGGCATTAAGGGCATTTTGGTCATTTGTATATTAAATGAAATAAAATGGGAAAAATAACACAAAATTGGTTATCATCTTCATTAGTTGCTGCCGAAAATTGCTCTCCTCCATAGCTAGGGTTTCTTCAACTTTGAAGCTCCATAATCAAGAAAGGCGTGGAATTGACCTCGAACGAGAGGAAGGAAAAAGTTTTGGACTAAATCACAAAATTTCCACATTTTGCACCGAGGTAAGTTTGTATGTAAATATTATATTATTTTCATTTACATTCCTATATATTTCAGCCTATTATATGAATATACTAGCTGATGTTAAAATATAAATCGACTATTGGGAGAATAAAAATAAATAATAGAGAGGAATCCCGATTGAACATTCGGAGAGATCGAATAAAATAGAGGAGCGTAGCTAGGTCACATGTATGATGCTGAGTGCACATCATGTGTACAAGAAAGCTACTGAAATACCATGTAGTAGCTAGGTCACATGTGTGATACGGGATGTATCCCATGTAGACAAGAGAGCTACGTAAGAGATAAATGTAGCTAGGTCACATGTGTGATACGGGATGTATCCCATGTAGACAAGAGAGCTACGTAATAAATAAATGTAGCTAGGTCGCATGTGTGATTCCAAGTGAAGGACACCATGTAGACAAGAAAGCTACTGAGACAAATTGGCTAGGTCACATGAGTGGTATTAAGTGTTCACCATGTGTACAAGAGAGCCGAATTAAATGAAGTATGATGGTGGGGTGTGTGCTAAAACCATTAAATATCGAGGATTGATCCGAATTGTTCAACGGGATGGTTTTGTGGTGACGTTGTGGTTATGGACCTATACTTATGATGAATGAATTGTGGTGAAAATGATTTGTGGCATATCTATATATGTAAGATAAAATGAGGGTAGCATAAAGAATGTGTGAAAGAGTGAAATTTGCATTAAAACTGTTTTGGATTGGTAGCAGTGATGTGATTTTGAAAAATCACCAAAAATAGGAGGAACATAATTAGAGGTTGAATGAGATGTGAAATTAAATTTTAATGAGTCTACTTTCATATAAAAGAATCAGAACAAGCAAAGGAATTTTATATTTTGAGATATTTACAATTGTGTGTGACTTGCTCAGGATGAATGTGTGATCCCCTGTTTCAACTTTGAAAAATCATTAAAAATTGTACAAAGCAAATTAAGAAATATAGTTTACATACCTAAATTCCTTATTGAGTCTAGTTTTAAATGAAACAAATTTCAGGGTTATTTGAATTGTGTACTGAGAGAAATTCAATTCGTAGTGAACAGAGGTCAGAATAGTCGAGCTGTGTAACAGGGGAAGCTTTAATTAATAAACTGTACTAATCGGCTGAACCAAAAATTCTAGAAAAAATTAGCAAAGAGATTTATGAGTCTAGATTCAGGAAATTTTACGGATTTGAATTTCGAGTTTTTCAACTCGAGTTATGATTTATTTAGTGAATATGATGCAGGGGGGGACAGCTTGATCAAATTGGGACAAACAATAAAAGTATAAAAATATTTTATAATTGAGTTATGTTGTAAACATGTTAGATTTCTTATTTGTTATTTATATACTTACTTACTAAGCTATATGCTTATCTTCTTTTCTTTTCTTTTTTTTTTCTTGTCTTATAGAGTTACTAAGCCAGATTGGGAATTGAAGATCGTCGGAGACCCATCCACGCTATCAATACTTTTTGGTACATTGTGAACACTATTTTGAAATATGGCATGTATAGCAGACTTGGTTATTTTTTTTTACGTGTCATAAATGTCTAGGTTTAAATTACTACTTATAGTATCAAGCTAATCATTTTGTATGAAACTTTTGGAGTTAGTTTGTATTGTTAATAACAGTTGTTATAATGATCAAATTGCACGCTATATTTTTGTTGGGTTTTATTTAATAGTATTTACCATGATTTGTTAATACCTCGTACCCTGTTCCAGCAACGGATATGGATAAGGGGTGTTACATATAATGCCTATTCATGCATTATCTATTAATTTATTTAAATAGCATTTACATACTCATTCAAGCAAATATCATATAACACAATCCATTAATCATGTATCACATGTCACACAATCACGTAAAATGATAAATTAACTCTTGAGGTATGAAACATAATGTGGGCACTATCACCACACATCGGATACACAAATCTCCAATCACACCAAATGAATCCTAGAGCCGAACATATCCCATTAGTGAAGCATATAGCTAACACTCTCCTTATTTCCCCTCACATGTCCCGTTGAAAGAAGCTTAGCTATAACAATCTATTTTCGGTGAAATTGGAATAGTAGTTTCAAGACAATATGAAGTCAAAAAATTTATTTTATTATTATTATTTTATTTCCAACAACATGATAGTAGTACTGTATAAAAAATTCATTAAGAAATTTTACCGTTTACATACTCAATTTGATAAGAAGGACTAAATCGCGTAAAGTGCAAAAGTTAAAATCTAATAGCTAAAGGTATTAAATAGCTTTAGAAATTTAAAGTGGAAGTCCTTTTATGGTAATTAGACTATTAGAGTTGATAGTGGATTTTAATGGTTTGGCATTATTGAAATTTGGATAAATTTTTAATGTTAATTTTGGTAATTAGTAATTAAAGTTATAATAGATAAAACAAAACAAATTACCATATTCTTCCATCCGTTTTCAATCAAAAATAGAAGAAAAGAGTAGCCATTGTTGAAGCTACATTCGGCCATCCTTATATGCTCAATTAGGTATGCATTTTTGTCCCGTTTTTGATAATTTCTATGTTTTCGGGATCATTGTAGCTTAATCTAGCTAGCTTGAGGACTAATTTGTGAAGCTGTTAAATTATTAGGGTTTTTCCATTGATGCATGTACATGATTTTTGAAGTTTGATGATAGAAAATGGATGATTTTTGTTAGATAAACAACTTTTGTAAAGGGATTTTTGGTAAAATTGTCAAATAAGGACTAAATTGAAAAATAGAAAATTTTACATTGTGAAATTGTGAAATAAATGTAATATAAGGCATGCTAGGGACTTAATTGATATTTGGCCATAGTGGGTTGTCGTAGAATTTCATGAATTTCCATTTTTATAAGTTAGGGACTAAATTGCAAAGAAATAAAAAGTATATGGGCAAAATGGTATTTTTTCCAAAATATGATTTTGGGCTAAATTTAATGAGTTATATATTAAATTGAGTTAAATTTATCCGTATAGATCAAGTCAGGCCTCATACGGAGTTAGATCTGGGCAAAGAGAAAGTCTCAAATTAATTGTCTTAGTATCTATGTATACTCGTCGAGGTAAGTTCGTGTGATTAAATTGTGATTATATGTTTTATTTTGAAATTTGCATGAATTGTAAATTTGTTACATGTATACAAGCCAATTCTAATGGCTAAATTCATCATCAACTTATATACCAAAGTGACCAAAGTTCCTATACATGCCATATATTCCAAAAACATAGATTCAAAAGTACCAAACAATAGCTTGATAGTGTGATGAAGTCTCCGATGATCCCCGAATCCGAGCTAGCTTTGAAATCACTATAAAACACGATAAAATAAACAGAGTAAGCTTTATAGCTTAGTAAGTTCATATGATTAATAAGTACAATTTGCCAATTCATTCATCATTTAAAGAACATAAGTAAATACAAGTATTACATTCAAACCAACAATTTGCACATTGCCATAGTTCTATGTATCAAGTATAAATTCATCAAATTTCACTTACTTTTCATATGAACTTATCAATTACCACTTACTTGCCAAACTTTTCACGAGTACCTGAATTGATCCATATCATTGCTTACATTCTCGTACCATCATCTTTTCCCGTTGAACCATTTAGAATAATATCAGATACTAGGGAATCTCGCAAAAAAGTGCCACATACATAGCCAATGCTATCTCAATCTCATATCACATATATGCTCACTCTCGAGCTACCAACGGGCATGCTCACTCTCAAGCTATCAGTCAAGACGTAGCTACACGGTGCTGCTCACACAAGCTGTCAAGTAACCGCAACAAATGACTGTATACTCAGCCACCGGTAGGACATCTAGGACCAGCATCCGGATCACATAATCATAATAACCCCTAATGACATGTCACTAGTATCCTATCTATTCTTAAGGTTCAACTGGTATTCTCACTGTGTCAATGCTTTGTCGATAGATTTCTGAAGAGTCATAATATCACAATTATAATATTTAAGCATATAATGTAACACCCCTCACCCGTATCCAGCGTCGGGACAGGGCTCGAGGTGTTACCGGACTTAAACATTCACAAACATACAAAATCAAGTCACCAAATTTTGCCCAAAATTAAAAATTTTCAAACACATGCATATTATCCCTTATACAGGCCTTCGAAGCCTATAACATACATCAGGGTGGTTCGGGACTAAACTGAGAACTTTGGAAATCTTTGGGCAACTTAAACAATTTTCATGCTTTGGAGAGTCACACGCCAGTGTGGTTAGGCCGTGTGGTCGCACATGTCCGTGTGGTTCGGGACACGCCCGTGTCCTTAGCCCATGTAACTCTCTATTTGTGAGGTCAGCAACTGTTTAAGGGCACACGACCAAGGCACACGCCCGTGGCCAGAGGCCGTGTCCTTCACACGGATGAGACACACGACCGTGTCTCTACCCGTGTGGTCAAGACTTAGGCTAATTTCCAAGCCTTGTTGTCGTCTTTACATGTATACACATACACGATTTCAATGGCATTCATCATTAGCTCATTATTATGCATTAGTTCCACCTACTCATGATAAACTAGTCTAGCTACATCGCAAGACATTAACACATATCATGAATAAATAGGCTTACAAGCCAAAATCATTATAAGCCACATCTCATGGCTATAATCAACAATTAATATAAGCCAATACCTTTGGCTAATCACAACAATAGTCATCATAGAAAAACTAAGTCCCTATACATGCCACTCACATGATAACATTTAACATACACATGCCAATACTCCAAGGATAATGGCTCAATAGTGTGATGCTGCCTCCGACGATCTCCAACCCCGAGTAGACCTGACAAAACTAAAAGAAATGGAAAGGAGGGATTAAGCTTTTCGCTTAGTAAGCTCACATGAAAATAATAAGCAATACGATAACATGCTATTTTCATATTCTTTCTATTTATTCAAATTCTAGCTAAGCTATTTTCTCGAGTCACAGTCATTAAGTTATTTATATCCAGAGCTACAGAACTCCAAATTAAGATCCGTTAATTTTCCCAAAAACTACACTCACATTTATTCTTATCATAAAATTTTCAGAATTTTTTGTTTAGCCAATAAGTACAGTTTATTATTCAAAGTCTCCCCTATTTCACTGTTTGACAGCTTCGACCTTTCTTCACTAAAATTTATTTATCTCCTAGTACGAGACTCGGATAATGTTCCTATCTCTTTCTCCTGAAAATAGACTCATTAAGGATTTCATTCATATGAATATTAATTCATAATTATTTTTGTAAAATTTCTATTTATTTTCTAAAGTTGAGATTGGGGAGTTTGAAATCACTCCGACTCTATCTCACAAGATCTCAAATATCTCATGATACAAAATTCTTTTGCTTTCACCATTTCCCTTATGTGAAACTAGACTCATTAAGATTTAATTTAATATTTTATTAAACTTCTAACTCAATTTCCAATATTTTAGTGGATTTTCAAAGTCGGACCAATGCTGCTGTCCAAATCTGGTTTAGTACAATATAATGATCACTATCATAAGATAATTTCCAACTATCATGAACTTAACATTTCATGGATCCCTTACTCATTTTTCACAATGGAGCTCAATACAAAAGTTATTATTTCTCATGGGCACACTTAGTCATACAATCCAAGTATAGGATAATTCCCTATCACATGCACTCGATCATCAAATTTGTCTCATGAAAATGCACCATGTAAATTTGTCTTAGAAGAGCTCATCATACATCTTTTCACTTATACATATATCTCATGTTAATCCCGTTGATTCTAGGAAATCTCGATGGATTATCCATTTATCGTCAATTCATAAGAATGATCATTTCAGGTGTGCACTCCCACGAACCTCACGTTTTACGACGGGATTACCAATCCAGGCTAAATCCCCCGTAGTGTAAATTCATAAGGTGATGTCAGGATTACGAGTCCAGGCTAAATCCCTTATAGCGACAAGCACCTTTAATGAGCTCAGATTTAAATTGCTAGTTGAAGCTGAATTTAGACCCTAATCGAATTACCCGTCCGAGCTAAATCCTCAATGCACACATGTTCTTCGAGAGGCTTGATCACTCAAGGAACAACCGTCTGGGCTAGATCCTTTACATACTTGAGATCAACGGATTACTCATCCCGGCTAAATCCTTTCTGTAGCACATGCAGGATCTCAATATCACATACAACATGGTTCATCCATTGAACTTCCTTTCCAACCCCAACCGGGACATTTTTCAACATATCATTGTTAAAAATGCATTTCATGTATTTTTATGCCATCGTCAAATGCAATTATCGTACATTCTTAAATCATGCAATTAGGCATATTATGAGTTTACTTTAAGCTATCCGAACTTACCTGTCGAAATCTCATCAAGTACAACCGTGCAGCAATTCATACAACTCATGTAATAGTAACTTAACACTCAATTCATGTAACAATAATTTGCCATTCAATTTCACATAACACAACAAGCATTACATTTTTCCATATCATACACACCATCCATCAACTTCTCTTAAACATATTAAATCATACAATTTATGCCATAACAATAGAGGATTACAATTCATGCATGGTATTGCATTATCATTATTAACACACGAACTTACCTCGGATCCAGAAATGACAATTTACCATTTTAGTCCAAAACCTTGTATTTTTCGGATTTAAGCCCGAATCTTGATTTCCTTGATCTATATGTCACATTTAGCCTACTAATTAGTCACACTATTCATATGGGTCTAAAAATCATATTTTTACAAATTTGCATTTTGACCCCTAAACTTTTGCATATTTGAACTTTTTCCCCAAGGCTCAGAAATTAAACTTCATCATATTTTCTTATATTTTATGAAATTCTGATCATTTTTACTTTCTATGGCGACATCAAATTCTCAGTCTAACATGTACTTATGAACATTAGGTATTTTTACCGATTATGACGTTTTACTCGTTCTCACGTAAAATCGCTTAGCAAAAGTTGTTTATCTAACACCCAACACTCATTTTCTACCATTAGACATCAAAATTCATGCATATTACTCATGGGTAAATTTTTAAACATAAACCCTAGCTTAAAATAATGGTAGAAATGAGTAGAGCATGTTACTGGGATTTCAAAAATGTAAAGAACATTAAAAATGGGGTTCGGGATCACTTAAAAATGAACTTGGAAAGCTCGAAAACCCTAGCCATGGTGTTTTTCATGAGACATTTAGCCATGAGGAAGAAGATGAGCAAATTTGGCTTATTTTTGGCTTTTTAATTAATTAATTACCAATTTACTAAAATGCCTTTAATGAAAAACTTTTAAAAACCTATCATACCATGTCCATTTTTGTCCACAAACTTGAAAATGGTCTAATTACCATTTAAAGACCTTTAATTTAAAAACTCATAACAATTAGACACTTCTAACATGTAGAACTCAACTTTTGCACTTTTTACAATTCAGTCATTTTGACCAAATTGAGTACCCAAACATCGAAATTTTCGAACGAAATTTTCACGAAATCATTCCGTGAAATCATAGACCATAAAAATATAATAAAATTGAAACTTTCCTTATCGGATTTGTGGTCCAGAAATCACTATTTCGACTAGGCCCAAAATTAGGATGTTACATTTCTCCCCCCTTTAGGAATTTTCGTCCCCGAAAATCTTACCAGGAAAGTGGTTTTGGTTTTTCAATTTGATTCCTCAATCCTATAATCGATGTCAAAGAACTTTCACTCAAGCTGAGCTTTTACTGCCTATCTCTTTAAATTCCACATACAAAAATCATAAGTGGTATTCACTTTACAATACTTTCACCGAAACTTAATCTGTACCAAAAAGCTCATGTACTCAAAAGTTTGATCCATACCATCATGTTACATATACATTCGCACACGAATCTTTTCGGACTCAAATAGTGAAATTAGTCAGTTCATTTCAGCCTCATACTCTTTATTATTCCATACAGTCCAATTCAACTCTTAGTTACCCTTCATTTCAAAGCCTCCTCTGGCTTTCCCAAGAAATCATGCTATGAATCCCGGATCTCAATCTGATTAGTGGATATTAAAATTCCATGATATCCAACATTCATAAAGACATGAAATCTTATGAATCTGGTGAGTAGACATTTGGGTATACCAGCATAATTTGCACGTCTCATAACGTTTAACAACACTACATATTACTTTCCTCTTTCAAGGACAGGAACGATCCAGACAAGAAAATCCATATTAACCTTTTCTATTTCCATTCTAAGTCCCCAACGGCAAAAATAATTCTGATGATTCTTGCTATACATCTTTAAACTTTCAACATTTCAAGAATTTGTACTCAAAGATAAACAATGATCGTTTCAACATTTTTAAATACTCGGATTATCTTCATATTATCAATATCAGATCTTCTTATCGCATTCGATTCTTCTAGGAAACATTCACTTCTTAATTAGACTGTTCGTCTTTTTACCCGTGAAGAAATAAAATCTTATTCTCAAGCATGAACATCTCATTAAATTCTAAACATATATTCCATACAGATTGAACAATCAAGTCGACCTTATTCATCCGTAATTGATATTTCAAGAAATTCTCTCTTCTAGTCAACATAACGATTCGACATACATCATTCCAAATTCACTCATCATGCCAATCGAAGACCATAACAAATGCATTAGCATAAGTAATACTGATATCTCAACTGAATACATTAACTCTTATTAACTTACTTGAGAAAGGAAATCCACCATACACATTGGGACTTGAAATTTCACCACATTATCAGGATCAATTTAGAGGTATAGTCATACTTGTTCTTTGTATTCATCAATCACAAGCTGGAGGTCATGCTCTAAATGCAAGCCATGATCAACAAGTTACAAGATAAAATATCCAGAAAACCCAAGATAGAGAAATCTGAAATGGAGAAGCCCAGAATAAGGAAGTCCAAGATAAAAAAATCCATGATAAGGAAATCCAATTTACAGCACTGCATCAAAAGACTGAGAACCAGACTTATAAAAATATGAAAGACCCCAATGGTTTTTCAAAGAAAAGAAATCCAGAATAACATCATTCCAAACCACTGGCAACAAATACGGCCGGAACTATATGCTTCTCATATACATATAAAATCAATCAGAGCAATGATCGGTAGAAATAGAATCATGGCACCACAAACAATTTCTCATCGATTCCCAATAGGCGGAATACAACAAAATGCTGGAGAAAAATAGAACCATGCAGATTATAATCCAATCAGACTAACAACACATTCGTCTAACGTTAAGATCAAGGAACATTTTCATAATATAAGAATTCATCAGGGATTAGATAGCCCCAATAATATTTTCGGTGTTAGATAATCTCATACCATATCTCAATAGAGACAATCACAAACTGTTCAGTGTAATTCCCATGCTTGGACATTTCATATTTTGAACATTATTCCTTTAACTATTTCTGCCGTTCCAAATTCCATAATATTCCCTTTACTAAGAAAACCAGTTCATGAGGGAATTTCAATCAATACATTTCTCGACATCATACCAGGATAGATCGTTTTACCAAAATTAACCTTTTTCACTAACTGCGATGTTGCGAAAATTAAACAATCTTTCGGTGAATCCGATATCTTTCTAGCTCATGTCTGTACTTATCAACCCATTCTCAATCTCTAATCATGCTTATAACCATTCCATCATTGAACTCTTTGGTTTCTCACCTGGAAACTCATTCAACATAAATATCAGGAATTTCCATTATAAAACACCACTTTGGTAAGGGGGAGGGAATCGTAGGGCCTCTGACTCAACTCTCATATACATATACATGTAACACAGTTTTCATCATCATAGCAATCATATCTCAATCATGTCATTCATTCCGAGTAACTAACAGTCATATTGATTTAACGCCCACTTTCCAGTTATCTCATTTAGTCAAGTATAATTATGCATGCATTCCATGTTTTCTGGATAAATTTACCTATCTATTCATTTAATCATATAAGTCACGCACATGATATCATACATGGGCCAACAAACATAGTTAAGCTTATCACAATCTATACTTTTACCTCGTACACTATCATTTAGACATATCGTTACAATCATATGAATCAGTCCAAGTAATTTAACACATTTACTTAAGCTATACGAGCTTATCAACCATGATTTTTCATATAAGTGTACTTGAATATTCATTCTATCTATATATTTGGTAAGTTATCTAAACACATGTATTCACTCAAGCAAATCGACCATTTACATCATAGAATTATCTATTAAACATAGATAACCTCATTTCACCATGTACGCATTTCATGAATCCTCATTCGTACCTTTCCAAGTTTCAGTTCGTCATGACTATACTTTACTCGAATATTTTAGCATCGCATTCAACATGGTCAGTGTAGCTCGTTTGGAGAGTACCTTTGTCTAAACAAAATGACTCCCATACACGTCGGGAGACATCACACTATCACGGACCGATGGCTTGTATAGCTGAACTCTCATACATATGTTAAGTTAGTCCAAGAACTGACTAAACCATAGCTTTGATACCACTAAATGTAACACCCCTCACCCGTATCCAGCGTCGGGATAGGGCTCGAGGCATTACCAGACTTAAACATTCACAAACATACAAAACTGGGTCACCAAATTTCGCCCAAAATTAAAACTTTTCAAAAACATGAATATTGTCCCTTATACAGGCCTTCAAAGCCTATAACATACATCAGGGTGGTTCGGGACTGAACCGAGAACTTTGGAAATCTTTGGGCAACTTAACTAATTTTCATGCTTTGAAGAGTTACACGCCCGTATGGGTTAGGCCGTGTGGTCGCACACGTCCGTGTGGTTTGGGACACGCCCGTGTAACTCTCTATTTATGACGTCAGCAACCGTTTAAGGGCACACGGCCAAGGCACAAGCCCGTGGCCAGAGGCCGTGTCCTTCACACGGCTGAGACCCAAGGCCGTGTCTTTACCCGTGTGGTCAAGACTTAGGCTAATTTCCAAGCCTTTTTGTCATCTTTACATGCATACACATACACAATTTCAGTGGCATTCATCATTAGCTCATTATTATGCATTAGTTCCACCTACTCATGATAAACTAGTCTAGCTACATCGCAAGACATTAACACATATCATGAATAAATAGGCTTACAAGCCAAAATCATTATAAGCCACATCTCATGGCTATAATCAACAATTAATATAAGCCAATACCTTTGGCTAATCACAACAATAGTCATCATAGAAAAACTAAGTCCCTATACATGCCATTCACATGATAACATTTAACATACACATGCCAATACTCCAAGGATAATGGCTCGATAGTGTGATGCTGCCTCCGACGATCTCCAACCCCGAGTAGACCTGACAAAACTAAAAGAAATGGAAGGAGGGATTAAGCTTTTCGCTTAGTAAGCTCGCATGAAAATAATAAGCAATGCGATAACATGCTATTTTCATATTCTTTCTATTTATTCAAATTCTAGTTAAGCTATTTTCCCGAGTCATAGTCATTAAATTATTTATATCCAGAGCTATAGAACTCCAAATTAAGATCCGTTAATTTTCCCAAAAACTAGACTCATATTTATTCTTATCATAAAATTTTCAGAATTTTTTGTTTAGCCAATAAGTACAGTTTATTATTCAAAGTCTCCCCTATTTCACTGTTTGACAGCTTCGACCTTTCTCATGATACAAAATTCTTTTGCTTTCACTGTTTCCTTTATGTAAAACTAGACTCGTTAAGATTTAATTTCATATTTTATTAAACTTATAACTCAATTTTCACTATTTTTAGTGGATTTTCAAAGTCAGACCAATGCTGCTATCTAAATCTAGTTTAGTACAATGTAATGATCACTATCATAAGATCATTTCCAACTATCATGAACTTACCATTTCATGGATCCCTTACTCATTTTTCACAATGGAGCTCAATATAAAAGTTATTATTTCTCATGGGCACACTTAGTCATACATTCCAAGTATAGGATAATTCCCTATCACATGCACTCAATCATCAAATTAGTCTCATGACAATGCACCATGCAAATTTGTCTTAGAAGAGCTCATCATACATCTTTTCACTTGTACATATATCTCATGTTAATCCCATTGAGTTTCTAGGAAATCTCAATGGATTATCCATTTACTGTCAATTCATAAGAATGATCATTTCAGGTGTGCACTCCCGTGAACCTTAGGTTTTACGGTGGGATTACCAGTCCAGGTTAAATCCCTTGTAGTGTAAATTCATAAGGTGATGTCGAGATTACCAGTCCAGCCTAAATTCCTTATAGCGACAAGCACCTTTAATGAGCTCGGATCTAAATTTCCAGTCCAAGCTAAATTTAGACCCTAATAGGATTACCCGTCTGAGCTAAATCCTCAATGCACACATGTTTTTCGAGAGGCTTGATTCCTCAATGCACATATGTTTTTCGGGAGGCTTGATCACTCATGGAACACCCGCCCGGGTTAGATCCTTTTCATACTTGAGATCAACGGATTACCCATCCGGGCTAAATCCTTTCTGCAACACATGCAGGATCTCAATATCACATGCAACATGGTTCATCCATCAAACTTCCTTTCCAACCCCAACCGGGACATTTTTCAACATATCATTTGTTAAGAATGCATTTCATGTATTTTTATGCCATCGTCAAATGCAATTATCATACATTCTTAAATCATGCAATTAGGCATATTATGAGTTTACTTTAAGCTATCCTAACTTACTTGTCGAAATCTTATCAAGTACAACCGTGTAGCAATTCATACAACCCATGTAATAATAATTTAACACTCAATTCATGTAACAATAATTTGCCATTCAATTTCACATAACACAACAAGCATTACATTTTTCCATATCATACACACCATCCATCAACTTCTCTTAAACATATTAAATCATACAATTTATGCCATAACAACAGAGGATTACAATTCATGCATGGTATTGCATTATTATTATTATTAACACACGAACTTACCTCGGAGCTAGAAACGACAATTTACCATTTTAGTCCAAAACCTTGTATTTTCTCGATTTAAGCCCGAATCTCGATTTCCTTGATCTATAATATCAAATTTAGCCTACTAATTAGTCACACTATTCATATGAGTCTAAAAATCATATTTTTACAAATTTGCATTTTGATCCTTAAACTTTTACATATTTGCACTTTTTCCTCAAGGCTCGGAAATTAAACTTCATCCTATTTTCTTATGTTTTATGACATGCTGATCATTTTTCCGTTCTATGGCAACATCAAATTCGGACTCTAATATGTACTTATGAACATTAGGTATTTTTATCGATTATGACGTTTTACTCGTTTTCACGTAAAATCTCTTAGCAAAAGTTGTTTATTTAACACCCAACACTCATTTTCTACCATTAGACATCAAAATGCATGCATATTACTCATGGGTAAATTTTTAAACATAAACCCTAGCTTAAAATAATGGTAGAAATGAGTAGAGCATGTTACCAGGATTTCAAAAATGTAAAGAACATTAAAAACGGGGTTCAGGATCACTTACAAATGAGCTTGGAAAGCTTGGAAACCCTAGCCATGGTGTTTTTCATGAGACATTCAGCCATGAGGAAGAACATGAGCAAATTTGGCTTATTTTGGTCTTTTTAATTCATATAATTACCAATTTGCTAAAATACCCTTAATGAAAAACTTTTAAAAACCTATCATACCATGTCCATTTTTGTCCACAAACTTCAAAATGGTCTAATTACCATTTAAGGACATTTAATTTAAAAACTCATAAAATTAGGCACTTCTAACATGTAGAACTCAACTTTTAGAATTTTTACAATTTAGTCCTTTTGACCAAATTGAGTGCCCAAACGTCAAAATTTTCGAACGAATTTTTCACGAAATCATTCCGTGAAATCGTAGACCATAAAAATATAATAAAAATGAAATTTTCCTCATCGGATTTGTGGTCCCAAAACCACTATTCTGACTAGGCCCAAAATCAGGATGTTACATATAAACGCATATAACATTAAACTTATTAATGATACAAACTTACCCCGGTTCACAAAAATGATGAAATAGGTCAATTAGTCGAGTACTTTGTTTTTCTCCCAATCTAGATCAAAATTTCACTTTTGCTGATCTATATGTAATCAAATTTGGCTTATTTAATTACCTCTCTATTCAATTTAATCCAAAACACTCATTAAAGCACATTTACACATTTGCCCCTAGTATTTCACAACTTTTACAATTTAGTCCTTATTTCATAAAATAAAAAATTCATACAATTCAACCAAAACCCATGCTAGCCAAATTTCAATTAGGTCGCTAGCAGCCCATATTTTTTATTTATTTCACATTTTAACCACAAAGTTTTCACATTTTACAATTTAATCCCTAATTTGCATTTTCACTAAAAATCACTTAACAAAACTTGTATAACTATCATCAAACATTCATAATCTATCATCAATCATTATAATACATGCTTATTCATTAATGGAAACTTCCTAAATATTTAACAGTTTTGCAAATTAATCCTGGGCTAGCTAGATTAAGCTGCAACGATCTCAAAAACATAGAAATCATTAAAAACCGAGTGAAAATGCACTTACATGCTCAAGGTATTAATGGCCGAATGAAAGAACCCTAACAATGGCTATTATTCATTCTAAAATCGGTTTGGATAAGATGAATGAATTATAATTCTTTATTTTTTTATTTAATTTAACATTATTTACAAATGACCAAAATTAACCTTAAAAATACTTAATAATTACACCAAATACCATGCCACTATCATCCTCTATTTCATAAGTGGGCTAATTACCACATAAGGACCTCTACTATTTAATTTCATAACCAATTAATACCTTTAACTAATAGAACACAAGTTTTACGCTTTACGCAATTTAGTCCTTTTTATCAAATTGAGCATTTAAACGATAAAATTTCTGAACAAAACTTTCTCACAAACATACTATCATGCTGTAAACATTAAAATAATAATAAAATAATTATTTCGAATTTAGATTTGTGGTTCCGAAACCACTGTTCCAATTTGACTAAAAATGGGCTGTTACAACTGTCCCCCTTAAGGAATTTTCGTCCTCGAAAATCTTACCAGCAAAAAGATTAGGGTACTATTTTCTCATAGCTTCCTCGGGCTTACACGTGGCTTCTTCGACATCGTGTTATTGCCAAAGTACTTTCACTAAAGCTATGTTTTTATTTCTTAACTATTTAACTTCTTGAGCTAAAATTCTGATCGGTTCTTCATTGTTTGTCATGTCAGGTTGAATTTCAATCTCTGCAGGAGAAATTACATGTGATGGATCTGATCGATATCGATGCAACATCGACACATGAAAGACATTGTGTATCTTTTCTAACTCTTATGGTAAAATTAACCGATATGCCACTGGCCCTATTCATTCAATAATCTCATACGGCCCGATGAATTGCAGACTCAATTTGCCTTTACATCCAAAACGAAGTATCTTCTTCCATAGAGACATGTTTAGGAATACTTTATCATCGATCTGAAATTCAATGTCTTTACATTTCAAATCCAAGTACGATTTCTGTCAATCTGAAGTTACTTTCAAACTGTCGCGAATTACTACCACTTTATCTTCAGTTTCCCTGATCAAATCAACCCCGTGAATCTTTTTCTCACTAAGTTCGGTCCAGTACAATGGAGTTCGGCATTTGCGACCATACAAAGCTCTGTACAATGCCATCTTTATGCTTGATTAAAAGCTGTTGTTGTACTCGAATTCAACTAATGGCAAACATTCTAAAACATAACAACGAAGCATATCTTCGAGAATCTGAATTACTCTCTCAGACTGACCATTGGTTTGCCAATGAAATACAGTACTAAAGTTCAGCTTCATACTTAGAGCTTCTTGCAGCTTCTTCCAAAATCGCGATGTAAATCTTGGGTCTCTATTCAAAATAATTGAAATTGGCACCCCGTGCAATCTAACAATCTCAGAAATGTTATCAAGTGAATAATCTTACATACTAGAATGAAATGTGTTGATTTCGTTAGTCGTCAACGACAACCCAAATAGCATCTTTCTTTTTCGGAGACAAGGGTAATCCCGATACGAAATCCATCTTAACTATATCCCATTTCCATTCTGGTATCATCACTGATTGTAGCAATCCCGAAGGCACCTGATGTTCATCTTTAACTTGCTGACAAACTAGACATCTCGATACAAACTCTGAAATGTCTTGTTTCATACCTGACCACTAATATAACTGTTTCAAATCATTGAACAGATAAACAACCACTGTGTGCTTCGTGTAGAATTTGCAGAATGAGCTTAGAATTCTTTGGTACACAAATTCTTCCTCGAAACATTAAACAATCGTCAAATCTGATCTGAAAGTCTGAATCACTAGTTGACTCACATTGCAATCTTTTAGCTCGCAATTCAATATCACACTTCTGAGCTTCACAAATATGTTGAAGAAATATCGGTTTAGCTTTCAACTCTGCTAGAATCGAACCATTATTAGATAAGGTTAGTTGATTATTCATCGCTCGCAAAGTAAATAATGATTTTTTGCTCAAAGCATCCGCAACTACATTCGCTTTCCCCAGATGATAATCAATCACTAACTCGTAGTCTTTTAACAACTCGAGCCATCTTTGTTGTCGCAAATTCAAATCTTTCTGAGTCATTATGTACTTCAAATTCTTATGATCAGTAAAGTTATGACATTGTTCACTGTATTAATGATGTCGCCAAATTTTCAATGCGAAGACAATAGCGACCAACTCTAAATCGTGCGTCGGATAATTTTTTTCATGTGGTTTCAACTATCTGGAGGCATAAGCTATCACTTTTCCCTCTTGCATCAAAACACAACCCAAACCATTTAATGACACGTTGTTAAAACTCACAAACTCTTTACCTGACTCAGGTTGAACCAATACTGGTGCTTCAGTTAACAATGCTTTCAATTGTTCGAAACTCTGTTGACATTTCTCGGACCACTCAAATTTCATATCTTTCTATAGCAATCTAGTTATCGGTGTAGCAATCATCGAGAATCCTCTAACAAAACGTTGATAATAACCAGCTCACCCTAGAAAGCTTCTGACTTCGGATACATTTCTAGGTGGTTTCCAATCAACAACTGCAGAAATTTTGCTAGGTTCAACTCGTATACCTTTAACTGAAACAATATGTCCCAAAAATCTGACTTCTCAAAGCCAAAACTCACATTTACTGAATTTAGCGAACAATTGTTTATCTCTCAAGGTTTGTAGCAAAATTCTAAAATGCTCGGCATGCTCAGACTTATCTTGTGAATAGATCAGAATGTCGTCAACGAATACAACAACAAACCTGTCTAAATACGGTCTAAAAATTTGATTCATCAAATCCATAAAAACTGTAGGAGTATTAGTCAATCCGAAAGGCATAAAAAGAAATTAATAATGTCTGTACCTTGTTCTAAATGCAGTTTTTGGCACATCCGAATCTTTCACTCGCAACTGATAGTAACCAGACTGCAGATCAATCTTCAAAAACACTGTTGCTCCTTTCAACTGATCAATTGAATCATCTATTCTTAGCAATGGATACTTGTTCTTTATCATAACCTTGTTGAACTGACGATAGTCAGTACACATTCTCATTGATCCGTCTTTCTTCTTTACAAATAACACAGGTGCACCCCAGGGTGAAAAACTAGGTCGTGTATTAGTTAACTCTTGCAACTGAGCTGTCAACTCTTTCAACTTTATCGAAGCCATTCTATACGGAGCTATAGATATCAGTGATGTTCCTGGTACTAACTCAATAGCAAACTTGACCTCTCTGATCAGTGGTAACCCCAGTAACTCTTCTGGAAACACATCTGGATACTCACAAACCATTGGCACTAATTCAATCTTCGATTCAGACACTTTTGTATCCATTATATAAGCAAAATAAGCTTCACAACCTTTTCTCACACATCTCTGAGCTGATATAGATGAAATCACAACAGGTACTCCACTCCACTCATCTGATTCAATTCGAAGAATTTCACTATTTTGACATTTCAATTCAATAGTCTTTCGTCTACAATTCACAATAGCATCATGCAACGTTAACCAATCCATACCCAAAATTACATCAAACTCATCAAATGGTAATAACATCAAATCAGCCAAAAAATAGTAACCCCGAGTCATTAAAGGACAATTCTTGCAAACTTTATCAACTAGAACATACTTGCCTAAGGGGTTCGATACTTTAATCACAAAATCAATAGACTCAACAGGCAAACTCTCATTGGACACCAAATTCATAAAAATATACGAATGAGTTGATCCAGGATCAATCAATGCAACTACATTAGTGTCATAAAGAGAAAATATACCGGTGATAACATCGGGTGCTGACGCATCTTCACCATTGCGAATCGTGTAAGCTCTAGCAGGTGCTGTAGCCTCTGATCTCACTGTAGAACCTCTCGTAGAACCATGATTACCACTCATACTTCCAATGTTTCGGGTTGGTCTCCCTCTAGCAGTTGTATTGCTTGATCTTGCATTCTAAGATGTATCTTTCTCATTTAACTTAGGACAATCCAAGACAAAGTAATCTTGAAAGCCACATCTAAAACAAGCCCTGTAGCATCCCTTACCCATATCCGTTGCCAGAATAGGGTTACGAGGCATTACCAAATAATATACATTATTCACATACATTTAAGCATTCATAATCAAAATCCAATCAAATCATTCACGTCATCCCTTATAAGGTTCTACGAGACCTTAAAACATACTTAGAAGTGGTTTGGGACTAAACCGATAACATATGCAAACTTTGGAAAACTTAGAAAATTTTCTGTAATTTCAAGGTCACACGCCCGTATTAACAGGCCGTGTGCCTCACACGACCACCAGACACGCCCGTGTCAAGCCTAGTCATTCATTCTTCATTCACCAGGATATCGTATTCCACATCGTTGACATTCATGTCTATTGAACCTAGCATTACCAACGCTCACTATTGACATAGCTTGGGCTTTAGAACTCGAGTGTTGCTTCTCACAATCTCTATTGGAATATCCCATCAAAGCAGTCGAACGGTTATACAAATCTCGTGATTTCTTTGATGAGGATTAATATGGTTTGTTCATCAATCTTTTCCTCGAATCTAAAGCTTCAAAATCTGCCTTTCTCTTTTCTTTTCCAAGTTCTTCGGCTTTACAGGCTCTGCCAACAAGCACCACAAATTCTTTTAACTCTAGAATCCCGACTAGAAATCTGATATCCTCATTCAACCCATCTTCAAATCTCTTGCACATAATGGCCTCAGTTGAAGCACATCCCCGAGCATATTTACTAAGTCTCACGAACTCTCACTCATACTCTGTTACAGACATACGACCTTGTTTTAACTCTAAAAACTCTTTGCATTTCTAATCAATGAACCATTGACTGATGTATTTCTTTTTGAATTCAGCTTGAAAGAATTCCCAGGTAACTTTTTCTCTCAGCACTACTGATACTAGGGTATTCCACCACTGATACGACACATTTTAAACACTCTGTCGGTGTGCAAGAAAGTTCATCAAAGACTCTGATAGTGTTTTCAAGCCAAAACTCAGCTTGCTCAGGATCGTCTTCAACATTAGATCTAAACTTTTCGGCTCCATGTTTTCTAATCTCATCAATTGGTGGCTTATTCAGTCGTAAAAACTCTATACCTTAAGGAGCTACAGGACTGATTGGGAATTAGGTGGGGCTGGAGGTTGTTGAGCAGCCGAATTTGTTCGAAGATAATCCATAAACCACTCATTCATCATCTAAAGAAAGGCTTCTTGAACCTCTTCTCCTTGGCTACCCGATAAGGGTCTCGACTCTAACTGCGCTACTCTATGAACGGAGGTAGGTGCATTACTTTCAACATCATCAGCTATAGTTCAATTGGGATCCATTTACTGTACGAAAACACATTTTAAACTGTCAAGAGTCATTATACTATCACAGGTTATATATAGCATGTATAGCTAGACTCTCACATATGCTACGTTAGTCCTAGAATAGACTAACCATAGCTCTGATACCAATAAATGTAACACCCTTCACCCGTATTCAACACTAAAATAGGGTTAAGGAGCATTACCGAACATATTAAACAATTACACATACATTTCACATAAATTTTCAAATTTAGTTTATTTATCAATAAATAACATTCATATTATTCCTAACACGAGCCTATGAGGCCCAAAACATACATTCGAAATGGTTCGGGACTAAATCGATAACCTTATAAACTTTTCAAACACTTATAATTTTTTTCCAAAAATTGGGGACACAGGCTCATGTGGCCTGGCCATGTGTCTTACATGGCCGACACACCCGTGTCACAGGCTGTGTGGACATTCGAAATGGGTGCACATGACAGTATCCCAGTCCGTGTAACTCTCTGACTTGGGTCACACGACCAATACACACGCACCTGTGGCTAGCCCGTGTGCCAAGCCGTGTGCTAGGCCTTGCCAAACCTGTAGGGTATACTGACTTATACTACACGGCCAAGTCACATGCCCGTGTGGAGCATACTGACTTGATTTCAATTTCAACTCTAGGGGACACAGGTGTAACACCCCTAACCTGTATCCATCGTCGGAACAGGGTTTCAGAGCATTACCAAAACTTTCAGAACATTTTACAGATAATTCTTATAATTTACTATTCATCTACTGAGATCATTCAAAATGTCACTTAATTGGACCTTCAAGGTCCAATACGAGCACTAGAATCAAGTCAGGACTTAATCAGGACCTCTAAGAATTTTTCGCGAAATTACAAAATTTTTTCAAGGTGCAAGGCTAACATGCCCGTGTGGTCCAAGGACACGCCTATGTGACCCTGGGGCACGCTCTTGCTATAGGTCATGTTCGACCCCATGTAGCTCTCTGACTTGCACACACAACCATGCCACACGCCCATGTGCTAGGCCATGTGGTTAATTAATTCAATTCGAAATTAGGTACAGGTTTCACACGGCCAAGACACACGCCCGTGTTATAGGTCGTGTGGCACACACGACAGAGACACATGCCCGTGTCTCTGCATGTGTGCCCAATTCTGAGAATTCTGTTTCTTAAAATTTAGGTGCAGGGGACACACGGCCTAACCACATTCCCATGTTACCAGGCCGTGTGTCACACACAGTTTAGACACATGCCCGTGTGTCTATCCGTGTGGACAAAATGAAGCCATTTCTAGCTTCATTTATCACCCAAAATTTCACCCAAGACCTGCACTTGGAACACACATCCAAAACCAACCAATTCAAGCATTCAAATTGGGCAATCTCCATCATTCAACAAGGCATATCACTACATGCATATGTGTTTATAAACTTACCTTGGAATAACTTAGGCATTAGCATCATTTGATCACATATACATAACATATCACATATGAATATACCATCATAACCTACTTAATCATACCAAAGTAAACCATTACTAGCCATTCCAATGGCTAGGTTACAAAACATCATTTTTAAGCCACTATTGGCCAAGTTGTCCTATACATGCCATTATACCAAAATGATTTTCCTAAGTATACCCAAAATGACTAGTTGATAGTGTGATGATACTCCAACGAACTCCAACCATTTCGAGCTTCCGAGCACTATAAAACAGGAGAAAATAAAACGGAGTAAGCATTATATGCTTAAAAAGTTCATATAACGGAAACTAAACTTACCAAACCCGTTTATTAAATTTAAGCATACAATAACAAGTTCTCCATCCATTTAGCTTAATTGCCTAAACACATGCATCCAATCAAACATGTTAGTCACAAAGTTTCCATATACATCAAGTAAGAATAGATGAGCTCGTCATGCAACACAGTTTCAAGACATTATCATTTCAACTCATAATTCTTATGCCACGACTCGAGTTATATGTCCATTGAATCAATAAATTCTGATGGATGCTTAGGTAGTACATTCAAAGTGTACGATTCAATAATTCGTCAATTCCTTATTCAAGGGTACCCCTTAGGGAACTTAACCAAGAAACACTCTCTCGAGCCACTTTTCATATAACAGGACTACCAATCCAGGCTAAGTCTTTTATATAACATGACCTTAGAGGAGCTTGATTAGGATTACTAGTCCTGGCTAAACCCTAATCATAACGTATGCTCGAGAGGTATTACATTGGGTTTACCCTTCCGGGCTAAATCCTTTCTATAACAAGGTCAATGGAATTACTCGTTCGAGCTAAATCCCATCCACAACAAATGCAAGACTTTATTAGTTTTGAGAAAGAATGTATAATCATCGGAATTCAACATTCAATCGGGACTTAACCCCTTTAACACCAGTTCAAGCATGTATCAAAATTTCAATCATAGTATACAAGTAAAGCACATCAATGTAAATCACTTTACATACAAACACAACATTCAATTAACATAATTACATGCACGATTAAGTTACATGAACTTACCTCGACACTTGCTCGCGTTAAAGTCTACAAATCTGAAACCTTTTCTTTTTCTCAATCTAGCCTCAAATTAGTGTTGTCTGGATCTATATAAATGAATTTAATCATCAACTTCACACATTTCATATTTAAATGGACTCAATTTATGTCCTAGGAAAAATTACCATTTTGCCCCTAACTTTTCCATAAATTCTAATTTTGTCCTTAGGCCAGAAAATGAAACTTGTGAAAATTACACCCTATTCCAAGCCTAACCAAAGCCCCATTACAAATTTTCCAGCACATGTATTCATAAAATTTTAAAATTTTTCATCAAATTTTATAACTTTTCATTTTAGTCCTTAAATCATGTTTTCATCAAAAATCACTTTGTAAAAGTTGTTTATCTGTCAATAATATTTCATTTTCTACCATAATTTCTTATTTCCGGCTTATACATCCATGACCCATTTTCATACCTTGATAACTTTTCAAATGAATCCCTTAAATAGAGAGATTAAGTTGTCCCGATTTCAAAAATACCAAAATTACTAAAAACATGACAAGGAAACTTACCCAATTAGGCCTTGAAATTTTCCCCTCTCTCTCCTAGGGTTTCCATAGAATTTTAGGTTGAATATGACAGTAATAAGATGATATTTTCTTATATCATCTTTTAATTAATTTAATTATTTCAAATTCCAATTTAGTCATTGACCTTTTTTAATTTTTCCATGGATGAGTCACCAAAAATATACATACTTTTCAATAATGGTCTAATTACCATATAAGGACCTCTAGATTTGAATTCCATAGCTATTTAACCCTTATAGCTACTAGAATTCAACTTTCACATTTCATGTGATTTAGTCCTCGTAATTAAACACTTAATCGATAAAATTTTCATTTCAAAATTTTTACACGACATGCCTATTATAATATGGATCATATAATGAAATAAAAATTAACCTTATTTTTGGATTGGATTTGTGGTCCCAAAACCACTGTTCCGTTTTCACTAAAAAATGGGCTGTTACAACTCTTCCCCCTTTAGGGATTTTCGTCCTCGAAAATCTTACCAGTAAAAGGATTAGGGTATTGCTTTCTCATAGTATCCTCCAGCTCCTAGGTAGCTTCTTCAATACCATGTCATTGCCAAAGAACTTTTACTAATGCTACCTTTTTATTTTTGAACTTTTTTATTTCCCGGTCTAAGATTTTGATTGGTTCTTCACCATATGTCAAATCAAGCTTAATCTCTACCTCTGTTAGAGAGATAACATGTGAAGGGTAGGATCGATACCACCGTAGCATAGACACATGAAAAACATTATGAATTATGTCAAGCTCTGGTGGTAAAGCTAACCGATATGCAACTGGTCCAATTCTTTTTGTAACCTCATATGGTCCAATGAACTGTGGACTCAGTTTTCTTTTACAACCAAACTAGAGAAAAATTCTATTTCTTTTTATTTCAGATCAGCATACGACTTTTGACGACCAGAGGCTACTTTCAAACTGTCTCGAATTACTTTCACTTTTTCTTCAGTCTCTCAGACAAAGTCAACTCCGTGTAACTTTTTCTCACTGAGTTCTATCTTGTACAATGGAGTTCTACATTTACGACCATACAAGGCTTCATACGGCGCCATTTTAATACTAGACTGATAATTGTTATTATAAGTAAATTCAACGAAAAGCAAATACATATCCCAGTTACTTTCAAACTCAAGTGTATAACATCGAAGCATATCTTTCAAGATTTGTATTACTTGTTTAGATTGACCATCTATCTAGAGATTAAATGCAGTTCTAAAGTGTAACTGAGTATCTAGAACTTCTTGCAATTTACTCCAAAATTGAGATGTAAATCGAGGATCTCTATCTGAAATATTGGAGACAGGCACTCCATGCAATCTGACAATCTCAGAAACATAAAATTCAGCCAATCTATCCAAGGAATAATCCATACGTACTGGAATAAAGTGTGCAAACTTTGTCAACCGATCAACGATTACCCAAATGGCATCCTTCTTCTTTGGAGATAGGGGTAATCCCATTACAAAGTCCATGGTAATTCTTTCCCATTTCCATTCCGGTATCGTAACTGGCTGTAATAGTCCAGAAGGCAACAATGTTCAGCTTTTACTTGCTGACGTATCAAACATTTAGATACAAATTAGTAATATCCCTTTTCATTCCTGGCCACCAGTACATCTTTTTCAAATCATTATACATTTTATTACTACCAGGATGAATACACTTGTTACCATTGTGAGCTTCGTTCAAAATCTTCTGTACTAGTTCTGAACCTTTTGGTACACATACTCCGCCTTTGAATAACAAACAACCATCAGTCCCAATCTGAAATTCTGAGTCAGGAGTTGATTCACTTTGTACCCGTTTTGCTTGCAACTTACTATCATTTTTCTAAGCTTCAGAGATCTATTGCAAAAACATTGGTCTAGCTCTCAACTCAGCTATATTTGATCCATCATCAGATAATGAAAATCGAGTATTCATAGTTCGCAAGGAAAACAGAGATTTTCTGCTTAGAGCATCAGCAACCACATTGGCTTTTCTCGGATGATAGTCAATAACAAGATCATAATATTTCAATAACTTCAGCCATCTGGGTTATCTCAAATTCAAATCTTTCAATGACATCAAATATTTCATACTTTTATGATCAGTGAATATGTGACATTTTTCCCTAGACAAGTAATGCCTCCAGATTTTAAGTGTAAACACTATGGCTGCCAATTCAAGATCATGTGTCGAGTAGTTCTTTTCATGTGGCTTCAGCTGTCTTGAAGCATATGCTACTACTTTACCTTCTTGCATCAAAACACAGCCTACACAATTCAATGATGCATCACTATAAACTATAAATTCCTTACCCGATTCTGGCTAAACTAATATTGGAGCTTTTATTAATAAAGCTTTTAATCTATCAAAACTCTGTTGACATTTATCACTCCACTCAAATTTTACATCTTTTTGTGGCAAACGAGTCATCGGAGAAGCTATCATTGAACAAATTTTTACAAATCTCTGATAATAACTAGTTAGTCCTAAAAAACTTCAGACTTCAGAAACATTCTTCAGTGTCTTCCAATTAACAATGGCTAAAATTTTATTCGGGTCTACTCTGACACCTTCAGCAGATACTATATGCCTAAGAAAACTAACTTCTCGTAGCCAAAATTCACATTTACTAAAGTTGGCATACAATTGTTTCTCTCACAGAGTTTGCAACACTATTCTCAAGTGCTTAGCATGTTCATTTTCATCTCAGGAATAAACCAAAATATCATCTATAAATACCACCACAAATCTATCCAAATACAAGCTGAAAATTCTGTTCATCAAATCTATAAACACTGCAGGTGCATTTGTCAAGCCAAATGGCATCACAAGAAAGTCATAGTGTCCATACCTGGTTCTAAAAGCTATCTTTGGTACATTCGATTCTTTTACTCGTAGTTGATAGTAACTAGAACGGAGATCAATCTTCGAAAATACAATGGCACATTTTAACTGGTCAAACAAGTCATCAATACGAGGCAATGGGTACTTGTTCTTTATTGTAACTTTGTTGAGCTGTCTGTAATCAATACGCAACCTCAACGATCCATCCTTCTTCTTTACAAATAGAACCCTAAGGTGAGAAACTAGGTCGTGCAAATCCTCTGTCAATTAATTCTTACAACTGTACTTTCAACTCTTTCAGTTCATCAGGAACCATTCTATAAGGTACTATAGATATAAGTGTCATACCTGGAACAATATCTATAGATAATTCCACTTCTTTATCCGGTGGTAAACCAGGTAATTCTTTTGGGAATACATCAGGAAATTCACATAAAACCAGCACTGACTGAATCTTTCACTCGGATACTTTAGTATCCAGCACATATGCAAAGTAAGCATCATAACCCTTTCGGATATATTTCTGTGCTGATATTGCTGAAATCACATTAGGTAGTCCATCCAGTTTATCAGATTCAACTTGAAGCAATTCACCATTTTCACATTTCAATACAATATATTTCTGTTTACAATTTACCACTGCATCATATCGGGTTAACCAATCCATTCCCGAAATCACGTCAAATTCATCAAATGGCAATAATATCATGTTAGTCGAAAAGCGATAACCTTTTACCATCAACGGACAGTTCTTACAGACTTTATCCATCATAACACACTGGCCCAGGGGGTTCGCAACTTTAACCACAATTTCAGTGAATTCAGCAGGTAAATTTTTAACAGACACTAGGTTCGTGCATATGTATGAATGTGTGGAACCAGGATCAATCAATGCAATAATATCAGTATGAAGTAGAGAAAATGTACCGGTAATGACATTTGGCGCAGAGGCATCTTCTCTAGTACGAATAGCATATGTCCTTGCAAGTGCTCGTACCTCAGATCTATTTGTTGTATCCTTGGTAGTACCTTGACTACCACTAACATTACTGCGGTGACGGGTGGTCTGCCTCTCAAGACAGGATTGCTCGGCTTTGGAGCTAGTTCTATATCATTTTTAACTCTTTCAGGACAATCCTTGAGAAAATGCTCAAGTGAACCACATCTGAAACAAGGTTCAATTCTAGACAGACATTTCCTATGATGAAATTTGTTAAAATGTTTACATTTCAGTTTGGGATTACCAACACTACCCACACTGGTTACAGATGGAGATAAAGACCTCGGGTTAGAACGTTGAGAGCCCCGCTCTCTTCCAGAATATCATGTAGAGGTGGTCACACAATCATAATACTTCTTTAATTTCTTAGAAGCAATGATTGTGATTTACCCATAGTTCTTTTTCCAGAAACTTGAGCCTCTCTTTTAGCTTGTCTTTTTTCTTTACTCAGTTCCTCAGCTTTGTGTGCTCGATCGGCTAGCACCGCAAATTCCCTTATTTCAAGAATCCTAATCAATAACTTGATATCTTCATTTAGGCCCTCTTCAAAGTGTTTACACATTTCAGCCTCGGTTAGAACCCATTCCTTAGCATACTTGCTCAACCGAACAAATTCCCGTTCATATTCAGACACAATCATATTTCCTTATTTGAGCTCTAAAAATTCTTTCTTTTTCTGATCCATGAACCTCTGACTAACATATTTATTCCTGAATTCAGCCTGGAAGAATTCCCATGTAACATTTTCTCTCGGTACCACTGAGGTTATGGTATTCCACCAATGATAAGTTGTATCTTTCAGTAGAGATACTGCACATTTTAAACATTCAACAGGCATACAAGACAATTCATCGAAAACCGGGATAGTATTCTCTATCCAAAACTTAGCCCTTTTCAGATCAATATCTACTGTAGCTCTTAATTCTTCTACCCCATGTTTACGGATTTTATCTATCTTAGGCTTACCAATTCTAACAGGTTGGGCACCCTGTGGTACCTCAGGAATCGATTAGGGAGTAGGTGGGGGAGGTCGTTGTACAGCAGGGTTTGTTCATAAGTACTGTGTAAACCATTCATTCATCATTTGAAAGAAGGCTTGTTTTGCCTCCTTACTTCGATCCTCAGACACGGGCCTTTCACTACCAGACGCAGACGTAACTCTTTGAACTGAAGCTGAAGCATTGCTCTCAGCTTCCTCGGATTTAGCTCTAGCTCTGTTGGATGATATTACTATATGAAAAACACATTTAAAAGGATCATGGGTCATCACACTATCACAATTTATATAATGGCATGTATAGCTAAACTCATGTTTGCTATGTCAAATTTGAGAATCGACTAAACTGTAGCTCTGATACCACTAGATGTAACACCCCTAACCTGTATCCGTCGTTGGAATAGAGTTTCAGAGTATTACCGAAACTTTTAGAACATATTACAGATAATTCTTCTAGTTTACTATTCATCTACCGAGATCATTCAAAACGTCCTTTAATTGGACCCTTGAGGTCCAATAAGAGCATTAGAATCAAGTCGGGACTTAATCGAGACCTCTAAGAATTTTTCATGAAATTATAAAATTTTTCCAAGGTGCAGGGCTCACACACTCGTGTGGTCCAAGGGACACGCCCGTGTGACCCTGGGACACGCTCGTGCTACAAGCCATGTTCAACTTTGTGTAACTCTCTGACTTGCACACATGGCCATGCCACATGCCCATGTGGTAGGCCGTGTGGTTAATTAATTCAATGCAAAATTAGGTGTAGGTTTCACACGGCCAAGACACACGCCCGTTTTCTAGGCCGTATGGCACACACAGTTGAGACACACGCCCGTGTTTCTGCCTGTGTGCTCAATTCTAAGCATTCTATTTCTCAAAATTTAGGTGCAGGGGACACACGGCCTAACCATATGCCCATGTTACCAGGCCTTGCGTCATACACGGTCTAAACACACGCCCGTGTGTCTGCCCATGTTGACAAAATGAAGCCATTTCTAGCTTCATTTCTCACCCAAAATTTCACCAAGACCTGCACTTGAAACACACATCCAAAACCAACCAATTCAAACATTCAAATTGTAACACCCCTCTCCCGTGTCCGACGCCGGGACAGGGTTCAAGGTGTTACCTTTCTTGACTCAACCAACTATACAAAATTGGGCCATAAAAAAATTTCAAACAATTTAAAAACCTCTCTTTTCACATGCAATCTATCTCATATAAGGTTACGAGGCCTAAATCATACATCTAGGGTGGTTTAGAACCCCACCGAGAACTCATGGAAAACTTAGAAAAGTTTTATGTATCAAGACACCACACGCCCGTGTGGATATAGAACACACGGCCGTGTGCCAGGGACACACCCATATCCCAAACCCGTGTTTGAAAACCTCGGTATTCTGCCAAAACCACATGGCCCAAGCACACACTCCTGCCCTATAGCCGTGTCCTTTACATGGCCGAGACACACGGTCGTTTCTCTTGCCCGTGTACTACTAGCATGCATATTGACTTTATGGCACGGCCTGGGCACACACCTGTGTGGCTTGCCCATGTACTAAAATGACTTTAAAGTTTTAAGTGCAGGGGACACACGGCCACAACACACACCCATGGGCGTGAGCCGTGTGTCACACACGGCCTAGACACACGCCCGTGTGTCTTACCCGTGTGGATAAACTAGGCTATCTTCCAAGCCATTTTGTCACCCATTTTGCACAACCTACACAAGATCATTTCAATATACAAATTTCATCATAATGGACACCAATTCATCCATAGAAAGAACATTATATGCATTCATCAAAATGAATAATAGCCATTATTCTAGGCTTGATACAAAGTGAAGGGCTTTTGACTTGAGCCAAAATACATAAATAATTCTCTTAATCCAACATCCTAGTCTAGCCCTATACATGCCACCTTCAAAAATATAAATCAAGCTATACCGAGTATTGCGGCTGATAGTGTGATTGATATCTCTGACTTTAAGGGATCCTTAAGCTAGGTTGGTGGCATTGAAAGAAAAAGGGAAGGAAAGGGAATAAGCATAAAGCTTAGTAAGTTGCATATAAATAACTATACAACAATCTCACCATTTACCATCATGTTTATAGCTCAAAGGTAAACATAACTTAACTTACTCATTATCATCTACTCGAGTCTCATTTTCTAAATTAAGCTCGTTACTCATGCTTATCATATATGTACCTGTAACACTCACAACATGATTATCCTTTCTTTATCAAAATTGAACTATAACTTTCACCATTGAACCGTTGGAATACTACTGGATATTCCATGAACCTTCAACATGGGATATATTGCCGATGCCATGTCCCAGACATGGTCTTACATGGGCTCTCATATATGCGTGCTGATGCATGTCCCAGAAATGTCTTACACTAGTACAACTCCTTGCCGATACGTGTCCCAGACACGTCTTACACTAGCTATCTCTGTCAAGGCCGATGGATGTCCCAGACATGTCTTACTCTAGCACTCATCTCTGTGCCATGCCATGTCCCAGACATGGTCTTACAGTGGCTCTCATAATGTGGGTAAAGCATGTCCCAGACATGTCTTACACTGGCGCACAAATCACCCAATGTCTTGGCACAAATATCCAGTTCATATCCTAAGGTTTCAACGGGATATTTCTACTATCTCAATATTACAAGGCATTCTCAATTTATAACTTAACAACTCGTACAATATCAATTCGATGACAATATGAATACAAGTATTAACAATGTAGTTGTATATTTACATACAACTTACATCGGTTTACAAAAAGTACTTGACTAGTTGGCTTATTCGGATTACTTGGCTTTTCCCCGATCTAGGCTCGATTTTGGAAAATCTTGATCTATAATAATAATATCCATTTAGTCACTAAACACAATTAGGCATTCATAAATTTACAACTTTGGTAAAATGACCATTTTACCCCTATGCTCGAAAATCAATTTTTATCGAATTTCCTCGTATTTCAAGCCTAGCTAAACTCTTTTTACTATTATGGAAATCCCAAATTCTAACTATTTCACACAGTAACCACCTATTTTGCAACTTATGCAAAATAATCCTTTTAGGTGTTTTCATGCTAACACATTTCACAAAAATTGTTTATAACACAACTAGGACTCATATTCTTCCATAAAAACTCAGCATATATAAAAAATACATCCATAGAAAAATCCTAAACTCTTGACCATTTTGTAAGATATCACCCTCATTTGAAAGCTCATGCTTCAAGGGTCTCAAAAATATAAAAATCTTTAAGAAAAAGCATTAAAATCACTTACTTTCAAGGAAGTTTCTTCGCTGAAATTTCAAAGCTTCAAAAACCTTTTCTTTGCTGGTATTTTCAGTCAAAGAAGAAGGAAGAAAATGAAAAAGTTGAAGCTAATTCCGTAGGGTACCATTTTATCACCTAATATGACATCACCTTATCAAATACATTGACCATTTGAAATTTCTTGTCCCATGGCCGGCCAAGCCATATTTAGGTGTCTAATTTCACTTTAAAGGCTCCAAATTTTAATACTCTAGCTATTAGGCAACTTTTGCCTTTTATGCGATTTAGTCCTTTATCGCAATCGGGCTTGAAAACATTAAAATTAACTGACCAAATTTTTCATGCACTAATATAATAGTACCATAACCTCATAAAAATAATAAAAATAATTTTTCTATCTTCGAATTTGTGGTCCCGAGACCACTGTTCTGACTAGGCCCTAAATTGGGTTATTACACAAATTGGGCAATCCCCATCATTCAACAAGGCATATCACTACATGCATATGTGTTTATAAACTTACCTTGGAATAACTTAGGCATTAGCATCATTTGATCACATATACATAACACATCACATATGAATATATCATCATAACCTACTTAACCGTTCCAAAATAAACCATTACTAGCCATTCCAATGGCTAGGTTACAAAACATCATTTTCAAGCCATTATTGGCCAAGTTGTCCTATACATGCCATTATACCAAAATGATTTTACTAAGTATACCCAAAATGACTAGTTGATAGTGTGACGATGCTCCAATGATCTCCAACCTTCGCGAGCTTCTGAGCACTATAAAACAGAGGAAAATAAAATGGAGTAAGCATTATATGCTTAGTAAGTTCGTATAACGGAAACTAAACTTACCAAACCCGTTTATTAAATCTAAGCATACAATAACAAGTTTTCCATCCATTTGACTTAATTTCCTAAGCAAATGCATCCAATCAAACATGTTAGTAACAAATTTTTCATATACCTCAAGTAAGAATAGATGAGCTCATCATGCAATGCACTTTCAAGACATTATCATTTCATCTCATAATTCTCATGCCACGTCTAGAGTTATATGTCCGTTAAATTATTGAATTTCGATAGATGCTTAAGTAGTACACTCAAAGTGTACGATTCAATAATCCGTCAATTCCTTATTCAAAGGTACCCCTTAGGCACTTAACCAAGAAACACTCTCTCGAGCCACTTATTATATAATAGGATTACCAATCCAGGTTAAATTCTTTATATAACGTAAGCTCAGAGGAGCTCTATTAGGATTACTAGTCTAGGCTAAACCCTAATCATAATGTATGCTCGAGAGGTATTATATTGGGATTATCCATTTGGGATAAATCCTTTCTATAACAAGATCAATGGGATTACTCGTCTGAGCTAAATCCTGTCCGCAACAAATGCAGGACTTTATTAGTTTCGGGAAAGCGCATATAATCATCGAAATTCAACATTCAATCGGGACCTAACCCCTTTAACACCATTTCAAGCATGTATCAAATTTTCCATCGTAGCATACAAGTAAAGCACATCAATGTAAATCACATTACATGCAAACACAACATTCAATTAACATAATTACATGCTCGATAAAGTTACACGAACTTACCTCGACACTTGTTCGCGTCAAAGTCTACTAATCTGAAACTTTTTATTTTCCTTGATCTAACCTCAAATTAGTGTTGTCCGGATCTATATAAATGAATTTAATCATCAATTTCACACATTTCATATTTAAATGGACTCAATTTACATCTTAGGTAAAATTACCATTTTGCCCCTAACTTTTTCATAAATTCTAATTTTGTCTCTAGGCTCGGAAAATGAAACTTGTGCAAATTACTCCGTATTCCAAGCCTAACCAAAGCCCCATTACAAATTTTCCAGCACATGTATTCATAAAATTTTAAAATTTTTCATCAAATTCTACAACTTTTCATTTTAGTCCCTTAATCATGTTTTCATCAAAAATCACTTTGTAAAAGTTGTTTATCTATCAATAATCTTTCATTTTCTACTATAAATTTCCTATTTCCAGCTTATACATCCATGACCCATTTTCATACCTTGATAACATTTCAAATTAATTCCTCAAATAGAGAGATTAAGTTGTCCCAGTTTCAAAAATACCAACATTACTAAAAACGGGACAATGAAACTTACTCAATTAGGCCTTGAAAGTTTAACCTCTCTCTCCTAGGGTTTCCATAGATTTTTAGGTTGAAGATGAGAATAATAAGATGATATTTTCTTTTATCATCTTTTAATTAATTTAATTATTTCAAATTCCAATTTAGTTCTTGACCTTTTCTAATTTTTCCATGGATGAGTCACCAAAAATATACATAGTTTTCTTTAATGGTCTAATTACCATATAAGGACCTCTAGATTTGAATTCCATAGCTATTTAACCCTTATAGCTACTAGAATTTAACTTTCGTATTTTATGCGATTTAGCCCTTTTCGTAATTAGACACTTAATCGATAAAATTTTCATTTCAAAATTTTCACATGACATGGCTATTATAATACGGATCATATAATGAAATAAAAATAAACCTTATTTTTGGGTTGAACTTGTGGTCCCAAAACCACATTTCGATTTCACTGAAAAATGGGCTCTTACACACGGTTGTGTAACAAAACCGTGTGTCACACACGGCTGAGACACACGCCCGTGTCTTTGTCCGTGTGGACAAAAATAGGCTATTTACCAAGCCATTTTGCCACCCAAACTTGCACACACCTACATCAATCCAACTGACACCAAAACATATTATATATAGGCATTCAAACTAACTAAATCAAACCTAATTCATGCTAACTCAAATCAATATCCACAATACACACAAGTCACAAAAATAAACCAATCCATTTATACCAATTTCACATATACATTTCAACTAATTAGACATTTTCAAACATGCATCATTATACTCAAACTCACAAACATATATTTTCTCATATATCAAACATTTAACATCCACCACACCTATAATCCACAAACTTTATATAACCATTAAAAGAACTCACAACATAAACCATACACATATATATATACACAACCAAACCAACAATTTAAGCCAACATTCATGGCTATACACAAGACCAAACTTTAAACATTTACAAGCTAATTCTAATGGTTCAATTCATCATCAACTTATATACCAAAGTGACCAAAGTTCCTATACATGCCATATATTCCAAAAACATAGATTCAAAAGTACCAAACGATAGCTTGATAGTGTGATGAAGTCTCCGACGATCCCTGAATCCGAGCTAACTTTGAAATCACTATAAAACACTGTAAAATAAACAGAGTAAGCTTTATATCTTAGTAAGTTCATATGATTAATAAGTACAATTTGCCAATTCATTCATCATTTAAAGAACATAAGTAAATGCAAGTATTACATTCAAATCAACAATTTGCACATTGCCATAGTTCTATGTATCAAGTATAAATTCATGAACTTTCACTTACTTTTCATATGAACTTATCAATTATCACTTACTTTCAAAACTTATCACGAGTACCTGAACTAATCCATATCATTGCTTGCATTCTCATACCATCATCTTTTCCCATTGAACCATTTGGAATAATATCGGATACTGGGGAATCTCGCACAAAAGTGCCACATACATAGCCAATGCTATCTCAATCTCATATTACATATATGCTCACTCTCGAGCTATCAATGAGCCTACTCACACAAGCTGTCAGTTAAGACATAGCTACACGGTGCTACTCACACAAGCTGTCAGGTAACCGCAACATATGCCAGTATACTTAGCCACCAGTAGGACATATAGGACCAACACCCAGATCACATAATCACAATAACCCCTAATGACATGTCACTAGTATCCTATCTATTCCTAAGGTTCAACCAGGATTCTCACTGTGTCAATGCTTTGTCGATAGATTTTCGCAAAGTCGTAATATCACAATTATAATATTTAAGCATATAAACACATATAACATTAAACTTATTAATCATACAAACTTACCTCGGTTCACAAAAATGATGAAATAGGTCGATTAGTCGAGTACTTTATTTTCCCCCCAATCTAGATCTGAACTTCACTGTTCTTGATCTATATGTAATCAAATTTAGCTTATTTAATTACCTCTCTATTCAATTTAATCCAAAACACTCATTAAAGCACATTTACACATTTTCCCTTAGTATTTCACAACTTTTACAATTTAGTCTTTATTTCATAAAATCACAAATTCATACAATTCAACCAAAACCCATGCTAGCCGAATTTCAATTAGGTCTCTAGCAGCCCATATTTTTCATTTATTTCACATTTTAACCACAAAGTTTCCACATTTTACAATTTAATCTCTAATTTGCATTTTCACTAAAAATCACTTAACAAAACTTGTATAACTATCATCAAACATATAGGTCTCTAGCAACCCATGCCAGTATACTTAGCCACCAGTAGGACATATAGGACCAACACCTAGATCACATAATCACAATAACCCCTAATGACATGTCACTAGTATCCTATCTATTCCTAAGGTTCAACCAGGATTCTCACTGTGTCAATGCTTTGTCGATAGATTTTCGCAAAGTCGTAATATCACAATTATAATATTTAAGCATATAAACACATATAACATTAAACTTATTAATCATACAAACTTACCTCGGTTCACAAAAATGATGAAATAGGTCGATTAGTCGAGTACTTTATTTTCCCCCTAATCTAGATCCGAACTTCACTGTTCTTGATCTATATGTAATCAAATTTAGCTTATTTAATTACCTCTCTATTCAATTTAATCCAAAACACTCATTAAAGCACATTTACACATTTTCCCTTAGTATTTCACAACTTTTACAATTTAGTCCTTATTTCATAAAATCACAAATTCATACAATTCAACCAAAACCCATGCTAGCCGAATTTCAATTAGGTCTCTAGTAGCCCATATTTTTCATTTATTTCACATTTTAACCACAAAGTTTCCACATTTTACAATTTAATCTCTAATTTGCATTTTCACTAAAAATCACTTAACAAAACTTGTATAACTATCATCAAACATATAGGTCTCTAGCAACCATGCCAGTATACTTAGCCACCAGTAGGACATATAGGACCAACACCCAGATCACATAATCACAATAACCCCTAATGACATGTCACTAGTATCCTATCTATTCCTAAGGTTCAACCAGGATTCTCACTGTGTCAATGCTTTGTCGATAGATTTTCGCAAAGTCGTAATATCACAATTATAATATTTAAGCATATAAACACATATAACATTAAACTTATTAATCATACAAACTTACCTCGGTTCACAAAAATGATGAAATAGGTCGATTAGTCGAGTACTTTATTTTCCCCCCAATCTAGATCCGAACTTCACTATTCTTGATCTATATGTAATCAAATTTAGCTTATTTAATTACCTCTCTATTCAATTTAATCCAAAACACTCATTAAAGCACATTTACACATTTTCCCTTAGTATTTCACAACTTTTACAATTTAGTCTTTATTTCATAAAATCACAAATTCATACAATTCAACCAAAACCCATGCTAGCCGAATTTCAATTAGGTCTCTAGCAGCCCATATTTTTCATTTATTTCACATTTTAACCACAAAGTTTCCACATTTTACAATTTAATCTCTAATTTGCATTTTCACTAAAAATCACTTAACAAAACTTGTATAACTATCATCAAACATTCATAATCTATCACTAGTCACTAAAATAAATGCTTATTCATCAATGGAAACTTCCTAAATCTTTAACAGTTTTGAAAATTAATCCTTGGGCTAGCTAGATTAAGCTGCAACAATCTCAAAAACATAGAAATCATTAAAAATTGAGTAAAAATGCACTTACATGCTCAAGGTATTAATGGCAAAATGAAAGAACCCTAACAATGGCTATTCTTCCTTCTAAAATTAGTTTGGAGAAGATGAATGAATTATAATTCTTCATTTGTTTTATTTAATTTAACATTATTTACAAATTACCAAAATTAACCTTAAAAATACTTAATAATTACATCAAATACCATGCCACTATCATCCACTATTTCATAAATGGGCTAATTACCACATAAGGACCTCTAGTATTTAATTTCATAGCCAATTAATACCTTTAACTAATAGAACACAAGTTTTACGCTTTATACTATTTAGACCTTTTTATCAAATTGAGCATTTAAACGATAAAATTTCTGAACGAAACTTTCACACAAACACTCTATCATGCTGTAAACATTAAAATAATAATAAAATAATTATTTTGACTTTGGATTTGTGGTTCTAAAACCACTATTCTGATTTGACTAAAAATAGATTGTTACATCCTACATGTGTTACGGATACTCCATAGCTCGTGTGAGCAGCATCGTGTAGCTACGTTTCAACCTACAACTTGTGAGATCATATTGATTTATAGATCATGAGAGAATACCGATCTACAGCTCGAGTGAGCATTTTGATTCACAACTCGTATGAGCATACATGTAAAAGATTTGATGGATTATAGTTATATGAGTTAACACACTATACGGGATCTAACCCAGGTATCCAACGGTATTCTAAATGGTTCAACTGGAAATATTCTGATACGAATTGGTAAGAGTTCAATACAGACTATTACAGGCATACATATGAATTACATATGATACAAGTATATGAAATTAATCATTTGATGTGCTCATCAATGATTATTGGTTTATATATGTATTTACATGGCTAACATGGTTGATGTACATGTGCCTAAGCATTTGGCCAAATTATGTTAGGATATGATATGTTTACTTACCTATTATGTGACTAAATGGTAAGTTTTATTCTATATTATACGAACTTACTAAGCTTAAATGCTTATTCTGTGTTATTTTTCATGTTTTATAGTGAATCGAAAGCTCGTTCAGGTTGGAAGCTTGTCAGAGCTATATCACACTATCCATCGGCTCTTTTGGTACATTTGGTTATTTAATTGTTGTTTTAATTTCATGTATAGGTATTTTGGTTAATGTTGGCCATATATTTTGGTTGTTGTTTTGGCCATTTAACTTGGCTTTTGATATGGCATTTTGTTGATGAAATGGTATAGATTGGTATGTTTATAAGTAGATTTAAAAATGGTTGATGATATGCTTGATATGGTTGAATGATGGTAGATGAAATGATAGTTGAATGTGCATTTTGTATAAGTCTTGCAACTTGTTGTGAATTGGTACTTTGATATGCATGATCTAATTGGTTATTTGATTCAAGTTATAGAATGACATTTTGGTATCAAATGGTTGTGTTTTGGTAAGTAAATTACATGGTATGTATTGATGCAAATATGCATACAAGTTAGTTAATTATTTGGTCAAATTGAATACATGGTTAGACATGTTTATATATTGTCATTTGAGGTGCCTAAGGGTATATTGGTTGTATAATGTTATACCATGTAACAACCCGATTTAGACCATATTGGAACAGTGGTTTCAGGACCACGAATCCGAGTCAGAAAAATATTTAAAAATTATTTTCTATGTTTATTACATGTGAATTTATGTGTGTGAAAATCTCGTTTGAAAATTTTACTATTTGGATGCCTGATTTAGTAAAAAGGCTTAATCGCATAAGTTATAAAAGTTGCTAACTAATTATTAAAGTACCAAATTGCTTTGTTCTTTAATATGGGGTCTTTATGATGTAATTAAACCATATGAATTAGTGATGGACGATTTTAGTCATAATATATAATGGTTTTATATTTTATAACTAAGGTTAATTTTGTAATATATTAAATCATGTTAATATAATAAAACATAATGTAAAAATAAAGAAAGCCATGCATATTTTTTTTCATATTGGTCGATTCTTTAAAGAGAAAAGAAAGAAAAATAAAGAAAGCCATATTCAGCCATTAGTAAGCTTGATTCAAGGTGAGTTTTAGCTCAGTTTTTGATAATTTTTACGTTTTTGAGATCGTTGCTCTGTTATCTATCAAGCCCATGTCTCAATTTTTGAATTTGATGATGATTTTGTATTTTTCCATTGTTGAAAGCTTGTAGATTTTGTTGTTTGATGCTGGAAAATAAAAGATATGTGATAGTTTAACATGTTTTGTATTTGAATTTTTGATGAATTTGAGTAATTAGGGCTAATTTTTAAAAATAATAAAGTGAGGAACTAAAATGTGAAATAAATGAAATGTGTGGGCTTGTATAAGGAAGATGAATATTTGGCCTAAGCATGATATATTGCAATTTTGCATATTTTGTGTTTTGTGCAATAGGGACTAATTTGTGAAAAGTGTAAAATGTTAGGGGCAAAATGATAATTTACCCATTTATGTGTTTTTGGATTAAATTGAATAAATTTGTGTTTGAATAAGTTTAAATTGAATATGTTTAGATAAAGAACCAAAGAAATTGAATTTGGACCGAGGGAAAACCAAAGTTATTGAATAGTTGTTCCGTTCCTGTCGTCATTGTTCGAGGTAAGTTATTAAGCAAATAGATGTTGTTAAATTTTAATATATGTGATCTATAAATAATTGTAATGATTATTACGAAGTTATGAATCGACATTGAGTAATGAAAAATGTGATTGTGGAATGATTTGTGAGTTATATGATCTCATAATTCAGTTTTATAATGGTATATTAGGTTATGTAATAAATTAGTTAGGTTGGTTTATAAGGATTTGATGATGTATACTACAAATGTTGTATTAAAGATTTATCAATTAGCCGAATTTTTATTTATAAGTTATTTGTATTAAATATGAGATATTTTTGGCTTGAATTATGGTAAATGAAGTGGTATATTTTTGAGTTGGCTAATATTTTAGTAAAAATGATTTATGTTTGATGATTAAGCAATGTATAAGTTGGCCTTTAGAGAATTGGTTTTTAAGGTTCATTTGATATGCTTATGTGCGTATCATGAAGCAAAAGAATGAGTAAGTTTGGTTTTTAAGTGGTATGATATGATTATTTGTTTGATATATGAAACAAGCATTTTGGCATTTACTTAAAACATGGTTAAAACGATATGTGATTACGTGTAAGACCACGTTTGGGACGTTGACATCGATATGTGATTACGTGAGAGACCACGTCTGGGACATTGGCATCGATATGTGATTATGTGTAAGACCACGTCTGAGACGTTGGCATCAATATGTGATGATGTGTAAGACCCTGTTTGGGACAGTGGTATCGATATGTGACTACATGTAAGACCACGTCTAGGATGTTGGCATTATACGATATGTGTGGCTATCCGAGTATCCTATTTTGTAATGCTCCAAATCCTAAAATCCCTGTTAAATTATTTTATGTGTATGCGACATGGATGTATGTATGTCTTGGTGGTCTAGTGCTCTGGGACTGTCTCGAAAGTCTTGGGTTCAAGCCTTGGCTTGAGCAAATTTTTGCTCCTACTTGAATAAACCCTTGTTTTCTGATAGTAAGCTTCTTAAATTTATGAGAGGATTGCATGTCATAAAAAGCTTGCAAGTCTAGGGGTAAGTGGCATGTTTCTAATGGCAAGGGACTAGGGTTCGAGTCTTCTTGTGCGCAAGGGGTGTCTTTTTGCTGACGTGCCATGTAGGAGGTTGTTTCGTAGTAGGATTCTGATACTCATGGACGGTGGGAGAGTTTGAGGGGGAGTGGGGAGTGTGGAGCCGAATTCAAGGAGGATTATGGGGAGAAAATCATGGAATGGATCAAGGAAGAGAGGGTGTGAGTTGTTAGCTGAAAGTAGGATTCTCTCTTGTGTGCCAAATCGGTCTTAAGCACTTAGTGCTGAAAAGGTATAGTTTTTGCTCTCTTCTTTGGTAGTTTTCCCTTTTTCTTTCTACTCTTTCGTTTTGTGCTTAGTTGGTAGCCGAACCCTGAGTGTGACCATTCGGGTATTTTCTTCCTTGTGCAATCTTTCAGTTTTGTTTTCCTTTAGACCATTCCTCTACAGTTGCCGAATCTCTTCTCCTTCTCCCTGACTTTTTCCCTTTTTCGTCTCTTTCTCTTAGGCTGAATATCTCATGAACTCCCCTCCATTGCTTGTGTTTCGATTGGCTTCATTGATTCTCCTTCTTCCCTCTCTCAAATCTTTCTGTTCTTCTTGCTTTGGCCGAATCTCCTTGATTGACTATTGTCGAAAGTCATTTGAGTTATTGGTAAGGGTAAGTACAATCGCTTCATTATTTCTTTTCTAGCCGAATCTCTGTTAGCTCTACTGCCAAGTTTTAGCTTTCCCTTTCTCTTTCTCTTTGGGGCTGAATGTATGCTTTTCGTCTAAACATCTTATGATTTGCCTAATCTTGCTAGGGGTGTGGATTCTGTTGTAAAGGTTCAGGCCGATTATCCTTCTCATTGCAAGCGGTCTTTTCACTTTTGGGGTAAGTGCTTTAAGTTAGATGTGTTTTTATTGGACTTTAAATACTTATGAATCGATTGAATGTTTCTTATGAAGGTCAAAGTTTTAGAGTGGTACGTGGGTGTTAAGTCAGTAAGGATCTGCAATTGTTGGTTTGGTAAGTAACAGTGGATCGATTGAATCCTTTTCGATATTGTGGTTAGGATTAATGATGGTTTTTGGCTAATGAGGGATTTTTGTTAATCATAGGTGCGTTGATCTTAGGAGCGTTTCGGTTACAACCCCATAACAGGTGTGTGAAACACTGCCATTGGATGTGAAACTGCAAAGGCTGAAAAGCCAAAAAGTCGAAAGGTTGAAAAGCTGAAAAATTGAAAAGTGCATCGTCGACTCCACATGGGCATGTGATCGCCTATGTGGCAGGCCGAGTGGTAAAACGAGGCCGTGTTGTTGACAAGATAGCCATGAGTGATTTCATGAGCCGAAACGGTATTGAGCTAGTTTGGGCCGAATTGGGCCGTGTAGGCCAATAGGCCTGTGGGCCCTACACAAAAAATTGCACAAAGTATGGTAGATTGTAGGTCAGGCTGTGTAAACTACACGGCTAAGGCCATTTCTGAGCTATGTGGGCCATACGAGAGCATAGGCCCATATGGGCCCATAATATGGGCTGTAGGCCCATTATCACTGATTGATTGTTTCGGTTGCACGGGTCGCCTAAGACGACTGTGGACCTACTATTGGGTCGGTAAGTATACTTAGACCCCATGCTAATGAAATGACCATTATACCCCTAAGAGGTAAATTGACTAAAATACCCCTGTATTATGTATTATTATTTCTGAGCATGATATTTCTGCATACACGTATGTTATTATGTTGCATCACATAGGGTTGGACATATGATCTTGGAGGAAGTGTACTGAAAGGCTATAAGCCTATTACTGGCAGCTCTGCTACAAATACTACTTTAGTACCGAATTCTGTATGAGTTGGTGTGTAGCGGATGGATTGGGTAGGACTCTTTGTTTGCATACTGTATTGAAATGGGCTAAGGCCCAGACTGCCACTGTTACTGAAATGGGCTAAGGCCCAGACTACTACTGTTCCTAAAAAAGAGGCTAAGGCCCCTAACTGATACTGAAAGGGCTTAGGCCCAGATTGCACTTACTCGGATTGGTTGTTATTATGGGATTTCACACACTGAGTTTTCGTAAACTCACCCATCTGTTATCTGTGTAGGAAATCCCTAGACTTAGACGGATCGAGGCGACGGATGTAATATCCCGAATTAGGGCCTAATCAAAATAGTGGTTTCATGACCACAAATCCGAGATAAAAATAATTATTTTGAGGTTTATGATATGATTGCATGATTGTGTGAAAATTTTGTGACGAAATTCTATGCATAAAGTGCTTAAGTTGAAATTAGGGACTAAATCGAATAATTTGCAAAACTTGCATTCTAGAAGTTTTTAGTATGAAATTACTTTGGAATATTAATGAGGAGGTCTTAAATAGCAATTTGACCAATTTCTAAAATTTTGGACAAAAATGGGCATGTACATGAAAATTTTCAAAGAAAGGTATTAAGGGTATTTTGGTCATTTGGTAATTAAAAGATTAAAAAAAGGAAAAAGATGGCAAAATATGTCTATCTTCTTCATTAGGACGAAAATTAAAGGGTTCTCCATAGCTAGGGTTTGTTTCAAGCTTCCAAGCTCCATAGTAAGTGATTCCAAGCCCCGTTTTTAATGTTCTTTACGTTTTTGGAGTCCCGATAGCTCGATTTAGCTTATGCTAGCAATAATTCAACCTAGGGTTCATATTTGGAAAAATACCCATATGTGAAATTTGTGTATTTTGGTGTTTTATGATAGAATATGAGGTTTCAAATTATGTTAGACAACTTGTGCTACTCGGTTTTAAGTGAAAACGAGAAAAAGGGCTTAATCGGTAAAAATACCTAATAGTTATAAGTACATGTTAGAATGAGAATTTGATGTTTCCATAGAAGGGAAAAATGATCAGCATGTCATAAAACATAATAAAATGGGATGAAGTTTAATTCCCGAGCCTAGGGGCAAAAGTGTAATTTTGCAAAAGTTTAGGGGCAAAATGGTAATTTTGCCAAAGTTTGTATTTGGGCTGTTTTGATGAATGTATGTATTAAATAAGATTAATTTGGCATTATAGATCAAGAGAAACGAGATTCAAGTCGTGATTGAGGGAAAAACAAAGTTTACGAGGAATAGGCTTGATTGCTAATATTTTGTATCGAGGTAAGTTCATGTGTAAATGTAGTAACATAATTGTCATTTTAAGTAATTTAATGTTATTTATGTGATATGATGATTAATATCATGAAATATTATGCTTTATGGTTATTATTGAATTATATGTAAATTATGATTTGCTACTGAGTATCGGTTTCAATGTTTTGTGGAAGATGACAAAGATGTGTAATCGAGGAAAAAGCCCGTTTGAACCTTGGGAATAGATTAGAATACAAGTGACATCTCACTAGGATGGTTGGGCATCCGAACTCGTTGAGTTGAGTCCGAGTTCACTTATGGATGCAAATGTCTAAACTCGTTGAGTTGAGTCCGAGTTCGTGAGATGTAACTAGGCATCCGAGCTTGTTGAGTTGAGTCCGAGTTCACTTATGGATGCGAACGCCCGAGCTCATTGATTTGAGTCCGAGTTCGCTTATGGGCGGGTTACATGGTAGCTTGGCTACATATGTGGCACTTACATACAAACTTTCCGTGTATTCGAATTATATTCCGATGTGTTCAACGGGTGAATCTTAAGAGAATAAGGAGAATGCCTAAAACGAAGGTGACATGTTGGTAAGTGTGGTAAATGAGAAAATTTGACAGGTATGATGAAATCGTAACATGATATTAAATGCAAATGTAACATGAATGTCTTGGTGTTGTTTATGCAAATGATGTTTTTATGTGGAATTGCATGATTATGTTACTTACTATTTGCATGTGAACTTACTAAGCATTTATGCTTACTCCTTCCTTTTTCCTTCATTGTTGTTTTGACAAGCCGGCTTGAGAATCGGGATAGGTCGAAGGCTCGCTCACACTATCCGAAGACCTAAATTGGTAAAATGGCTTGTATATTTTGAGTGTGGCATGTATAGCACTATACTCACTTTGTGTAAATAATCTTATGATATGGTTATGGTTTGATAAGAAAAGGTTTGGAAATGATTAGCCATTGGAATGGGCAATCTAGATCATATTTGATGTCATGTATGTTTAATGTGTTACTTAGTCCATGGAAAACCATAAAATGGTGAAATTGGTTATAAAACAGAATCACACAGCAGCAGTGATGTGAATTGGAAAAATCACTAAAAATAGTATAAATATAATTAGATCATGAATAAAATACATAATTGAAGCCTAATGAATATACTTTCATGTGGAAGAAACAAAATAGGTAAAAGAGTTGTATTTTATAAGATATTTAAATTTTTGTGAAATAGAGCCAGAGAAATTTCTGAATCCCCTGTTATGACTTTGTAAATTCACCATAAATTTTATAAAAATAATTAGAAGTCATGATTTATATGTACAGGTTTCTTATAAAGTCTAGTTTTAATGGAAAGAAATGGTATAGTCATTGAAACTCTGTACAGGGAGATATCTGATTCGTAATACACAGAGGTCAGAGTAGTCGTACCCTAAAATAGGGGAGACTTTAACTAATAAACTGTACTAATTGGCCCAACCAAAAATTCTAGAAAAAAATTAGTAAATAGATAAATGAGTCCAGTTTCAGGGAAAATTTACAGAATTTGATTTTGAGTTTCGGAACTCGAGATATAAATTTTTAAGTGACTGTGATGCAGTTAGCCAACTTTTCTGGAATTTCTAAAATAAATTGTTTGAGTTGTTTAATTAATGAATTAAGCCCGTTAACACCTCGTGCTCGACTCCGGTGTTGGTATCGGGTACGAGGATGTTACATTTGGTGGTATCAGAGCAGGTTTAGTCGGTTCTCGAACTAACGTGTTGTATGTATGAATTTTTCTATACATGCTATATATATATTGTGATAGTGTGACGACTTCTGACTTTTAAATGATTTTTTTTATAGTAAATGGATCCCGATCCAACTGTGGCTGATGATGTAGAAAGTAATGCACCGGTTCTGGCTGAAGGGGCGGTGCCAACCGAAAATCCACCTCCTACTATTGGTCAAGGAGGAGGAGAAGGGGCTCGAGAAGCCTTTCTCCAGATGATGAGTGCACAGTATCATCGAGTTCGTTCGTACGAACCCGAATGCACAACCTCCCCCACCTCCCCCGATTCCTCAACCTGTACCCCCGATGCCTCAAGGTCTGGATCTGATGAAATTTCACAGAACTCCAGTTGATAGAATTCGTAAGCAAAAGGCCGAAGAATTCAGGGCAAATGTTGATGATGATGCTGAGAAAGCAGAGTTTTGGCTTGAGAATTCTATTCGGGTATTTGATGAATTGTCTTGTACACCTGAGGAATGCTTGAAATATGCTATATCATTGTCGAGGGATTCAACCTATCATTGGTGGAAGACATTGATTTCAGTGGTGCCGAAAGAGAAAGTGACTTGGGAGTTCTTTCAAGAAGAATTTCGGAAGAAATACATCAATGAAAGATTTGTTGATCAGAAGCGTAAAGAGTTTCTTGAGTTGAAGCAGGGCAACATGACAGTTACTGAATATGAAAGGGAGTTCGTCAGGTTGAGTAAGTATGCTAGAGAATATGTTCCTACAGAGGCTAAAATGTGCAAATGATTTGAAGACGGACTTAATGAAGACATCAAAGTATTTGTAGGGATTCTTGAATTAAAAGAAATGGTAGTACTTGTTGATCGAGCTTGCAAGGTTGAAGAACTACTTAAAGAGAGGAAAAAAGTAGAGGCTAGGACTAGAAGTTGGAAGAAAAGATCGACGAGCAGTTCATTCTCACAGCAATCTAGAAAATCTAGAAATTTGAATCCTCGTTTTCAGGTTTCGGCCGGACAATCATATGGAAGTTCTAAGAAACAAAATGTGGGTCTTAAATCTTAGACTACTTCCGTGGCTAGTGTGGGGAAATCGAGATTTGTTAAGCCTGAGTGCCAGCAGTGTGGTAAAAATCATTTTGGCCCATGTAGAGCGAATGAATGTTTTCGGTGTGGTTCTCCGGATCATTTTATTAGAGACTGCCCAGAAAGCTTTGAGAAAGAAAAATTTCAGAGTGTAAAAGCTAGTGGTGCAGACTCAAGGGAAAGATATTCGAGAAAAGTTGGAAATGAAGCAAGTAACAAGAATGTAGTCAGGGATTCAGTAGCTAAACTTGAAGCAAGGGCTCCAGCTAGAACTTATGCCATAAAGGCACGTGAAGATGCTTCATCACCCGACGTAATTACTGGTATATTTTCTTTTTATGATGTTAATGTTAATACTTTGATTGATCCCGGTTCTACTCATTCATATGTGTACATGAAACTGGTGTCTAGTATAAATATACCTGTTGAGTACACAGAATTTATGATTAGAGTGTCAAATCCATTAGGCAAATGTGTGATAGTTGATAAAGTATGCAAGAAATGTCCTTTAATGATTCGGGGTCATTACTTTCCGGCCGACTTGATGTTGTTTCCGTTTGATGAATTTGATGTTATTTTGGGTATGGATTGGTTGACATTGCATGATGCTATAGTAAATTGCAAAGAAAAGGTTATAGAACTAAAGTGTTAAAGTGGTAAAATTTTGTGGGTTGAATCAGGCAAATCAGAGGCATTATCTAGTGTGATTTCTTCGATGTCGGCTCAGAGATATTTGAGGAAGGGTTATGAAGCGTATTTGGCGTATGTAATTAATACAAAAGAAATTGAAAAGAAAGTTGAATCAGTGCCGGTTGTGTGTGAGTTCGCAGATATATTTCTAGAAGAATTGCCGGGTTTGCCTCCAGTCAGGGAAGTAGAATTTGATATTGATTTGATACCGGGAACAGCTCCAATCTCGATTGCTCCATATAGAATGGCACCAGCAGAGTTGAAGGAATTAAAGTCGCAATTGCAAGAATTGATTGACAAAGGCTTTGTGAGGCCCTGTTTTTCACCTTGAGGTGCTCCCGTATTATTTGTGAAAAAGAAGGATGGTTCTATGAGATTGTGTGTTGACTATCGGCAATTAAACAAGGTGACAATCAAGAACAAGTATCCGTTGCCGAGAATTGATGATTTGTTTGATCAGCTGAAAGGAGCAACATGGTTTTCAAAGATTGATTTGAGATCCGGAGTGCGCCAATTTGCGAGTAAAAGAGTCGGATGTTCCTAAAACTGCTTTTAGAACAAGGTACGGTCATTATGAATTTTTAGTTATGCCATTCGGGTTAACAAATGCTCCTGCTGTGTTTATGGATTTGATGAATCGTATATTTCAGCCGTACTTGGACAAATTTGTTGTGGTGTTTATTGATGATATCTTAATTTATTCAAAAGATGAGACAGAGCATGCTGAGCATTTGAGGATAGTTTTGCCAACTTTGAGAGATAAGCAGTTATATGCCAAGTTTAGTAAAAGTGAATTTTGGCTTCGGAAAGTTGGATTTTTGGGTCACATTGTTTCAGGTGATGGTATACGGGTTGATCCTAGTAAAATTTCGGCCATTGTTGATTGGAAACCACCGAAAAATGTAACTGAGGTTAGAAGTTTCTTGGGGCTAGCTGGGTATTATCGGTGGTTTGTAAATGGATTTTCTATAATTGCTGCTCCTATGACTAGATTACTCCGAAAGGATGTTAAGTTTGAGTGGACGGAAGAATGTCAACAGAGTTTTTAAGAATTGAAAAAGTTATTAATTGAAGCACCAGTGTTGGTACAACCCGAAACAAGTAAAGAATTTGTGGTGTATAGTGATGCTTCTCGAAATGGCTTAGGATGTGTACTTATGCAAGAAGGAAAAGTGGTGGCTTATGCTTCGAGGCAGTTAAAATCTCACGAAAGAAATTATCCGACTCATGATTTGGAATTGGCTACTATAGTATTTGCTTTGAAGATTTGGCGACATTATCTGTATGGTGAAAAATGTCGAGTATATACCGACCACAAAAGTCTTAAGTACTTGATGTCACAAAAAGACTTGAATTTGAGACAGCGAAGATGGTTGGAGTTATTGAAAGATTATGAGCTTGTTATTGATTACCATCCGGGAAAAGCGAATATAGTTACCGATGCTTTGAGCAGAAAGTTGCTATTTGCTTTGAGAGTTATGAATACTCAGTTAAAGGTATCAGATGATGGTTGGATTTTAGCAGAGTTAAGAGCAAGACCGATGTTTTTACAAGAGCTCTGTGAAGCTCAAAAAAGCGATGAAGATTTGCAAGCCAAGAGAAAACAGTGTGAAGCTGATACGGGATCAGATTTCAAAATCGATTCTGATGGTTGCTTGATGTTTAAAAACCGGATTTGTGTACCGAAAAATGATGAGTTGATTCAAAAGATTTTGCATGAAGCACATAATGGTTGTTTGGTAGTTCATCCGGGCAGTACGAAAATATATAATGATTTGAAGAAAATGTATTGGTGGAACGGAATGAAAAGAGATATCTCCGAGTTTGTATCAAAGTGCTTAATTTGTCAACAAGTGAAAGCTGAACACCAAGTACCTTCGGGACTACTCCAGCCTATCATGGTTCCTGAATGGAAATGGGATTGGATTACTATGGATTTTGTATCAGGGTTGCCATTAACTCCGAAGAAGAAAGATGCCATCTGGGTAATAGTTGACAGACTGACTAAATCGGCTCATTTTATTTCGGTACGTAAGGATTATTCTCTTAATAAGTTGGCTAAATTGTATATCAGTGAGATTGTTAGACTTCACGGAATACCTTTGTCAATCATTTCGGATAGAGATCCGAGATTTACTTTGAAGTTTTGGCAAAAGTTGCAAGAGCCATTAGGTACAAAGTTAAATTTCAGTACTGCTTTTCATCCACAAACTGATGGACAGTCAGAGAGAGTGATTCAGATTCTTGAACACATGCTCAGATGTTGTGTATTGAAATTTCAAGGTAGTTGGGAAAGATACTTACCGTTGGTAGAATTTGCTTATAATAATAGTTATCAGACGAGTTTGAAGATGGCACCTTATGAAGAATTGTATGGTCGTAAATGTCAGACACCATTGTATTGGACTGAACTCAAGGAAAATCAGATTTATGGAGTTGGTCTAATAAAAGAAACCGAAGAAAAAATGAAAGTGATTCGAGATTGTTTGAAAGCTGCTTCGGATAGACAGAAATCTTATGCGGATTTGAAACGAAAGGAAATCGAGTTTCAAGTTGGTGATAAGGTATTTTTAAAAGTGTCTCCATGGAAGAAAGTTCTTAGATTTGGACGGAAGGGCAAGTTAAGTCCGCGTTTTATTGGGCCGTATGAAATAATTGAAAGAGTTGGACCAGTAGCTTATTGATTAGCATTGCCATCCGAATTACAGAAGATGCATGATGTGTTCCACGTATCTATGCTACGTCAGTATCGTTCGGACCCTTCACATGTAATTTCACCAACAGAAATCAAGCTACGACCGAATATGACTTACAAAGAAGAACCGATTAAGATTTTAGCTCGAGAGGTCAAGCAACTAAGAAATAAAAGTATCGCTCTCGTGAAAGTATTGTGGCAAAAGCACGGGGTAGAAGAGACTACATGGGAACCTAAGGAAACTATGAGAAATCAATACCCACACTTGTTTACCGATAAGATTTTCGAGGACGAAAATCCTTAAAGGGGGGAGAGTTGTAATATCCCGAATTAGGGCCTAATCGGAATAGTGGTTTCGTGACCACAAATCCGAGATAAAAATAATTATTTTATAATTTTTTTGAGGTTTATGATATGATTGCATGATTGTGTGAAAATTTCGTGACGAAATTCTATGCATAAAGTGCTTAAGTTGAAATTAGGGACTAAATCGAATAATTTGCAAAACTTGCATTCTAGAAGTTTTTAGTATGAAATTACTTTGGAATATTAATGAGGAGGTCTTAAATAGAAATTTGACCAATTTCTAAAATTTTGGACAAAAATGGGCTTGTACATGAAAATTTTCAAAGAAAGGTATTAAGGGTATTTTGGTCATTTGGTAATTAAAAGATTAAAAAAAGGAAAAAGATGGAAAAATATGTCTATCTTCTTCATTAGGACGAAAATTAAAGGGTTCTCCATAGATAGGGTTTATTTCAGGCTTCCAAGCTCCATAGTATGTGATTTCAAGCCCCGCTTTTAATGTTCTTTACGTTTTTGGAGTCCCGATAGCTCGATTTAGCTTATGCTAGCAATAATTCAACCTAGGGTTCATATTTGGAAAAATACCCATATGTGAAATTTGTATATTTTGGTGTTTTATGATAGAATATGAGGTTTTAAATTATGTTAGACAACTTGTGCTACTCGGTTTTAAGTGAAAACGAGAAAAAGGGCTTAATCGGTAAAAATATCTAATAGTTATAAGTACATGTTAGAATGAGAATTTGATGTTTCCATAGAAGGGAAAAATGATCAGCATGTCATAAAACATAATAAAATGGGATGAAGTTTAATTCCTGAGCCTAGGGGCAAAAGTGTAATTTTGCAAAAGTTTAGGGGCAAAATGGTAATTTTGCCAAAGTTCGTATTTGGGCTGTTTTGATGAATGTATGTATTAAATAAGATTAATTTGGCATTATAGATCAAGAGAAACGAGATTCAAGTCATGATTGAGGGAAAAACAAAGTTTACGAGGAATAGGCTTAATTGCTAATATTTTGTATCGAGGTAAGCTCATGTGTAAATGTAGTAACATAATTGTCATTTTAAGTAATTTAATGTTATTTATGTGATACGATGATTAATATCATGAAATATTATGCTTTATGGTTATTATTGAATTATATGTAAATTATGATTTGCTACCGAGTATCGGTTTCGATGTTCTGTGGAAGACGACAAAGATGTGTAATCGAGGAAAAAGCCCGTTTGAACCTTGGGAATAGAATAGAATACAAGTGACATGTCACTAGGATGGTTGGGCATCCGAACTCATTGAGTTGAGTCCGAGTTCACTTATGGATGCAAACGTCCGAACTCGTTGAGTTGAGTCCGAGTTCGTGAGATGTAACTAGGCATCCGAGCTCGTTGAGTTGAGTCCGAGTTCACTTATGGATACGAATGCCCGAGCTCGTTGAGTTGAGTCCGAGTTCTCTTATGGGCGGGTTACATGGTAGCTTGGCTACATATGTGGCACTTACATACAAACTTTCCGTGTATTCGAATTATATTCTGATGTGTTCAACGGGTGAATCTTAAGAGAATAAGGAGAATGCCTAAAACGAAGGTGACATGTTGGTAAGTGTGGTAAATGAGAAAATTTGATGTGGTATGATGAAATCGTAGCATGATATTAAATGCAAATGTAACATGAATGTCTTGGTGTTGTTTATGCAAATGATGTTTTTATGTGGAATTGCATGATTATGTTACTTACTATTTGCATGTGAACTTACTAAGCATTTATGCTTACTCCTTCCTTTTTCCTTCATTGTAGTTTTGACAAGCCGGCTTGAGAATCAGGATAGGTCGAAGGCTCGCTCACACTATCCGAAGACCTAAATTTGTAAAATGGCTTATATATTTTGAGTGTGGCATGTATAGCACTATACTCACTTTGTGTAAATAATCTTATGATATGGTTATGGTTTGATAAGAAAAGGTTTGGAAATGATTAGCCATTGGAATGGCCAATCTAGATCATATTTGATGTCATGTATGTTTAATGTGTTACTTAGTCCATGGAAAACCATAATATGGTGAAATTGGTTATAAAATAGAATCACATAGCAGCAGTGATGTGAATTGGAAAAATCACTAAAAATATTAGAAATATAATTAGATCATGAATAAAATATGTAATTGAAACCTAATGAATCTATTTTCATGTGGAAGAAACAAAATAGGTAAAAGAGTTGTATTTTATAAGATATTTAATTTTTTGTGAAACAGGGCCAGAGAAATTTATGAATCCCCTGTTCTGACTTTGGAAATTCACTATAAATTTTATAAAAATAATTAGAAGTCATACTTTATATGTACAGGTTCCTTATAGAGTCTAGTTTTAATAGAAAGAAACGGCATAGTCATTGAAACTCTGTACAAGGAGATATCTGATTCGTAATACACAGAGGTCAGAGCAGTCGTACCCTAAAACAGGGGAGACTTTAACTAATAAACTGTAATAATTGGCCCAACCAAAAATTCTAGAAAAAAATTAGTAAATAGATATATGAGTCTAGTTTTAGGGAAAATTTACATAATTTGATTTCGAGTTTCGGAACTCGAGATATGAGTTTTTAAGTGACTATGATGCAGTTAGCCAGCTTGTCTGGAATTTCTAAAATAAATTGTTTGAGTTGTTTAATTAATGAATTAAGCCCGTTAACACCTCGTGCTCGACTCCGGTGATGGTCTCGGGTACGGAGGCGTTACAACGGAGGTCTCAGTTGTGGCCACTCGACGTAGTTATTTCTTTTATACTATAATTAAGGATTTATTTTGGTTTTTTTTTGTAATAAGGCCGCTTTAATTTTTATTTAATTTGGGGATTTATTTACTTGAATTTTTACCTGTTAGTAGTAGGTCTCAGGTTTTTAAAATTAAAAAGTTATAAACCAATGTTTTCCTAAAAACACCACGTTTACGCAATAATTCATAATAGTTTTCTAAACAACTACTGTTTAAAGAGTTCAATGACAACCGAATATGATTTCCTAAAATAACTTGCATTTTCCTAAGTATTTAATCAACTCAATAGAACTTTTAAGAAGAACGGATTTTCATCAAATTTGTGTTTTGGGAAAGACACTCCAATGTGACATCACAGATTCAACCATAACGTCTAGGTCGAGTTTGGGGTGTTACATATTTAATTCTGAATGATCCAACAGGCAATGTTAAGTAAAGACCAAATGCAAAATCGAATTAAGAAGGTTCAGGTATGAGTTAGCTAATGTATTGAAGATAAGGTAAGTTTTGGTATTTGAAGTGATGATATGAATTATACAAGCTAAAATGTTGGATATTTTTATTTTGAATGCAAATATGTATTCGGCCAAAAGATATATGTATGTGATATTAAAGTGTGAATCATGAATATACATAAATGAATGTATATATATATTCGGCCATATGATGACATTGTGACCTTGGAAGTAATTGATAATTTTGATAATGAATATATGTGAATTTCAGTCAAGTTAAAGTTGATACATAGATGTATCTGTTGTATATGATTTTGCAAGTTTGAAATTAAATGTGATTATGATAGCATGAATTGGTTTAGTCAAGTTGAGTTATTAATGTCATTGAATGTGTTATTTGCTTATGATTTACTAAGCTATAATAGCTTACTCTGTGTGTGTATGTTTGTTCTCTATTTTATAGATTTTGGAAGCTAGTTATGGGCTCGGGGATCATTAGAGAAACCTATCACACTATCGATTGTTTTGGTATTTTTATAAAGTTGAACTTAAATTTAAACCTATGGCATGTATAGGCTAGCTTACGTTTATGTTTGATTTTGAGTTGTGTATATATTAAGCCATGCAAAAATGGCTAATATGTTATGTAAGTATATGAAATTTTAGTTAAGTTTATATGTGTTGTATGCATTGAAAATGGTTGGTGATTTTGGATGTGGTTTGGTTGGTTCGACTATAGTATATATATTTATGTATTATGTTTGGCTTATTTTATTAAGGCTAGGTATGTGTTTCGATCATAAGGTAAATTTGTATGCTAGTTGAGTAAGGTTATTTCTTATGTTAGTTGAATGATATGCATATTATATGTATGTGAGGTGTTGGATATATACATGGTGATATAGTTAAATTATTTAGGCAAAGTGGTATTATAAGTAAAGAATTTATAACCATTTTTAACATGGATATTAGTTGTGATTAGTAATGTGCTATAAGGCTTTATTGTATGTTTAGAAATGAAGGCCGAATGTATACAAGTAGTTAAATTTATTTGTTTCGTTAGTTTCGAATATGTGATTTAAGTGAAAGTTATCAATGGTTATTAAGGTCCATAAATAAGTACTTTGGTTGATGTGTGATGAATTGTATATGAATAAAATAATAATAATATTATTCGTGTAACAACCCACACCCAAGTCTGACCCCGGGACAGGATACGAGGCGTCACCTCACTTAATCACATGCATACAATCATTTCGATGTCATTAAGACTCGGTCGAATTAAAAATTTTTTGAACTTTGTCTAAACTCCTTAATATGGGCCTACAAGGCCCCAAACATCCATTGGAAACCATTCGAGACCAATCTGGGTCCCTTAACTAACTTTAGAAAAATAACCCTTGAAACAGGGCACATGCCCGTGTGTTATAGCACGGCCGTGCTGATGGCCCGTGTGACCCACACGGCCTAAGCACCTAGGGACACGCCTGTGTCCCATACCCGTGTAAATTAAATTCCAAATTCGAACCTACAAGGGTTTTCACACGGCTTGACACATGCCCGTGTCTGTGGCCCATGTCCCTCATACGGCCATGACATGCCCGTGTCCTAGCTCGTGTCTAAAAACCTTGACATTCTGTTTCTAACGTCAACATCCAATTTAGGGTGCATGGCCAAGGCACACGCCCGTGGCCAAAGGCCGTCTCCTCCACATGATTGAGACACACGGTAGTGTCTTTGCTCGTGTCATGCATTCTGACTTGCAAATTTTACGTGCAGGGGACACACGGCTGAACAATACACCCATGGGGCTGATCGTGTGTTACACACGGCCTAGACACATGCCCGTGTGTCTACTCATGTGGATAATATAAGGCTATCTACCAAGCCTTTGCCACCCTTACTTGCATTAACCTACATAACATCTAACATGACAACTTCACACAACAATATAAGGTCTAATCAACCACACCAGGCATTATCTTATTCATGAAAATATCATCATTTGTATATATATATATATCAATAATAAACATTAGCCATTATCTATGGCTTTATACAAAATGAAAGGATTCATCCCAAGTTAACACATTTAGCCAATTAACATTGACACAAAATTCAAAAGTCAGGGTCCTATACATGCCATAATCTAAATAAAGGATCTAACTATACCAAGTGCTTCGGATGATAATGTGATCGATGCCTCCGATGTCCTATGATCCTCGAGCTAATTAAGCGGCACTATAAGAACATGGAAAGGAGAGGAAGTAAGCATAAAGCTTAGTAAGTTGCATGCAAATGAATATAACAACAACTTTACCATTCATCATCATGCTCATAATATGAAAGTAGGCATAAGCACAACTTACTCATCACTATCCAATACAATTCACATAGAATATATTGAGCTCACGTCTCATACATTTTAATAGGTACCTGTATCACTCACAACATGGTTATACTTTTCTTATTTAACTTAAACTGTAACTCTCACCGTCGAACCATTTGGAATGCTATCAGATATTCACTAAGCCTTAAACATATGGTGTAATGCTGATGCCATGTCCCAGACATGGTCTTACACTGGCTCATCTATTAAGTCGATGCCATGTCCCAAACATGGTCTTACACTGACTTTCAAAATCGAGGCCAACGCCATGTGCTAGACACGGTCTTACACTAGCTCTCGCATATCCGTGCTGATGCCATGTTCCAGACATGGTCTTACACTGACACCTCTATACGTGCCGATGCCATGTCCCAGACATGGTCTTACACTGACACATCTCAAAGCCAATGCATGTCCCAGACATATCTTACACTGGCTTACATCACGAGGTCGATGCATGCCCCAGACATGTCTTACACTAGCTCTTGTCTCAATGCCGATGCTATGTCCCAGACATGGTCTTATACTGGCTCTTTTAATGTGGCCGCTGCATGTCCCAGACATGTCTTACACTAGCACACATATAACGCAAATGTCATGGCATGAATATCCAATTTTATTCCCTAAGGTTCAAACGAGAATTCTACTTTCTCAATATTCAACATACATAATCATTTCCACACACAAGCAATTTATACTATATCAATTCAAACACATATAATAACAATGTAGTTGTATCATTCACATACAACTCACCTCGAATTACAAAATGTAGACGACTAGTTCGGCTTAGTCCACTTGCTTTGCTTTTCCCCGGTCTAGGCCTGGATTTTGTAATTCTTGATCTATAATGATAAAAATTCACAAATTTAATCATTTTATTGATCTAGGTACTCAACCATTCATAATTGGGCAAAATGACCATTTTTCCCTTAGACTTTCACAAAATGACCAATTTACCCCTATACTCGAAAATCAATTTTTACCATATTTCCTCATTAATCAAGCCTAGACGAATACTTTTCATGCTAAGAGTAGCCTACAATTTTCATTATTTCACATATTTATCACCTATTTAACAACTTAAGCAAAATGGTCCTTAGTTAGGGTTTCCATGAAAACTACTTCACAAAAGTTGTTTATTTCACAACTATAACTCATATTCTTCCATAACATTTCAGAAATCAACATGTCTACTATCATGGAAAAACCCTAGACTTTCAACCATTTTGCAAAAATAGTCCCCTTGTTAGAAAGCTCATGCTACAAGGACCTAAAAAATACAAAAATATTCAAGAGAAACCCTCAAATCACTTACTTGCAAAGGCTTTAAGTTCCTGAAAATTTTTCAAGCTTCCATGGCCATTTTCTTGGAGAGAAATCGGTGGAGAGGAAATAGAGAGATAAAAAAATGACAACTTTTACTATTTGTTTTATTTTATTCAATTTCAACACCTAATTTCACTAAATTTTTTACTTTTGACCACCTTTGTCTCCTATGGCCGGCCATGCTATTCTAAAGGGTCTAATTGCCCTTTAAAGACCTCCAATTTAAGTTTCATGGAAATATAACACCCTTAGCTATCAATTCAAGACTTTTGAACTTTATGCGATTTAGTCCTTTTTTTACAATTAAGCATGAAATCGCTAAAATTAATTCACCAAAATTTTCATGCTTTCATATAATCATGCTACAACACATAAAATAATATTAAAAATAATTTCTCTGACCTTAGGTTAGTGGTTTTGAAAACACTGTTCTGACTAGGCCCAAAATCGGGCTGTTACAATTCGGCTAATGATAGTGAAAATGAAAAGGAGAATATACTTGGAATATGGTTGTATTTGATTTGGTTAATGATTCTATTGATGTATTTATTTATGTGCATATTTAGGATAGTGAACTAATAAATATATTATGTCCTTATTTATTGATATATAAACATATTGAAAATAGATGTATAGTTGAAAGTGATGTCATGATAATTTCGGCAAAATTTAGACAAATTAAGAAGTATTTATATATGTGCTTATGTCATGGTTGTAAATGTTTGAATTGGATTTTGATTTCATGGTTTATTTGTTAGCCAAATTGATGATAAAGAAACGGTAATGTTCAGACATGCTTTAAACTTGGTTAGTTAACCATTTAGGTCATAAAATAACTTAATCATAGAATGAAAATGCATATTGTGCCGATTATGATATGGTCAAAATGATATGTGTTTTTATTTGTTTGATTTATATGATCCAGGTATGAAATAATGGAATGTAATAATTATATTGGCTTGGATATGCGCACATGCTTATGTTGTAAAATGATATAAATGATATTTTTGCTTATGAATTATGTGACTACATATATGTTCATTATATGATATGAAATGATTTCTAAAGAGATTATGTTAGCTATATGGTATTAAAATTGAATGGTTTGAATGATTTGATGGGAATAATATATTAAGTATGAAATTAAAATCAATATAAATTTCAAGTTGTGTTTTGTCAGGTAATACCTCATAACCCCATTCCAGTGACAGATACGAGTTAGGGGTGTTACTGTAACAGCCAAATTTCAGTGAAATTGAAATAGTAGTTTCAAGACCACAAATTCGAGTCCAAAAAATGAAATTATTTAAATTTCATAAAATAATAGGTATTATGATAGGAATATTGCATGAAAATTTTTATAGAAAAATTTTATCAATTATGTGTCTAATTTCAAAAAGGACTGAATTGAATAAAATGTTAAAGTTGTATACTTAAATCTATAGGGACTATATAGCTAGAGAATTCAAAATGTGAGGTCCTTATATGGCAATTAGACCATTGATGAAAAACATGTAGATATTTTTAATGAGTCATCCATGGAAGGAAGGTAAAAGACTAAATTGGAAAGTGGAAAAATTAAATGATATTCATTAAATTAAAAGAAAAAGATATCATTTTATCATCTTCTTCTCCATAAAATACATGGAAACCCTAGAAGAGAGAAAGGAAATTTCTCAAGCTTGAATTGGTAAGTTTTATGTCCCGTTTTTAGTAATTTTTATATTTTTGAGATCGGGAAAGCTTAATTTCTTTATTTGGGTGATTAAATTGTAAGAAAACCAAAGTTTAGAAAATTACCCATGGATGAATATGCTGTAAATTGAAATTTCTTGATAGAAAATGAAAGATTATTGATAGATAAACCACTTTTACAAAGTGATTTTTAGTGAAAACATGTGTAGGGACTAAATTGCAAAGTAGTGAAGTTCTTGGAAAAATTTTGAAATTTATGAAATACATGTGCTGTATAAGTTATATTGGAATTTTGAATAAGCTTGGAATAAGGAGTAAATTGCATGATTTTCAATTTCCGAGCCTAGTGACGAAATTGGAATTAATTAAAAGTTTAGGGGCAAAATGGTACTTTTTCCTAAAATGTGAAATGGGCTTGATTGAATGTAAAAATCATAGAATTGATGATTAAATTTATTTATATAGATCCAAAAGTGTCGAACAAAGAAAAAGATCGAGGGAAAGAAAAAGTCTCGGATTAGCAGATACGAACAATTATCAAGGTAAGTTCGTATAACTAAATGAAGCATGAAAATGTGTTGAATATAATAAACAATTATTGATTTGTGACTTATACAAATAATGAAATGGTTTATGTATCCGTTTGAATATTGATTTCTGATTGGACAGGTGATTACCGTGAATATGAGATCTTGCATATGTTGCAATAATGGTTGTCCCTAAAGGATAATCTTTTGATCTCGTTATGAAAAGGAAATGTATCCCGAAAGGGTAATACTTGAAAAGGACTTATGTACCCAAATGGTACAACTTGAAAAGGTTATGTACACTTTGTGTGTACACTTGGAAAGGTAAGGTACTTTGTGTATACCATATGAAAAGGAAAGGTATAATTTGTGTATACCATATGAAAATGAAAGGTATACTTTGTGTATACCATATGAAAAGGAAAGGTATACTTTTTGTATACCACTTGAAAAGGAAAGGTACACTATGTGTGTACACTTAAAAAAAGGTTATGTGCACTTTGTGTGTACAAGTTGAAAAGGATATGTACACTTCTTGTGTACCACTTGGAAAGGGAATGTGCACCTCGAGTGTACAATTAGAAAAGGAAAGGTCTATCGGAAATTCAAAGATTCAACGGAAATGTACTAACAAGTGAAATAAAAAGAAATGACATGATGAGCTCATCTATGTATATTAATGTTTTTGTACTAACCAATTTGGTTAAATGATTGTGTATAGGTCTTATTTGTTAGTTTGCTAAATTGATGGATAAATTACCTTATGTGTGATTTACTTGTCATATATGAATGGTATGTGTAGTTGGTTATATGAACTTACTAAGCATATAATGCTTACTAGGTTTATTTTTCCCTGTTTTATAGTGCTCGAAGCTCGTGAAGGTTGGGTTGGGTCAGAGCTATCATCACACTATCAACTCCTTAATTTTGGTATAAACGATAAACTCATTTTGATATAATGGCATGTATAGGCTAATGAGGCCAAATGGTGATGTAACACGTTTGTTCACAAACTATCATTGGAATGGCTAGTAATATATATTTTGGGGTAATATGGCATGTTCATGTTCAACAAGATATAAATCACCTTTCATAAAACATGATTTACAAACCAATGTAAAGGTAAGCTTCAAGGTATGGTTAAGAGTTGGAAATGTTAGATTGAATGGTGGAAATTGGTTGAAATGGATGGTATATACTTGTAAGTTTTTATGCAGGAAAATGGTTAAGTTTGGGTGAGAAATAGGGATAGGAAATGGCCTTATTTCGTCCACACGGGTAAGATACACGGGCATGTGTCTAGGCCGTGTGTGACACACGGACAGCCCACGGGCATGTGAAATGACCATGTGTCCCCTTTGATGCTTAAGAAATTGCAAGTCAGAATTCCACACAGGCTAGCCACATGGCCATGGGAACCCCACGGGCAGGCCACACGGCCATGTCCCAGGCCGCACGGGCGTGTGCCCCTATCTTCAAGGTAAAATTTCCAAAGTATCCAGTTTAGTCCCGAATCACTTCTAAAGCAAGTATTGGGCCCCGTAGGCTCATATTAGGGACTTTATGGTGAAATTTCAAAATTTTTGATTTGGAATGAAAAATTTATAACTCGATTTTGTACAAATGTTAGCATATAAGTTCGACAATGCCTTGTAACCCTATTCTAGTGATGAATACGGGTTAGGGGTGTTACAGTTACATACCATATGTTTATGGCTTGTTTATGCTTGATTTAGATGCCTTGTTATGGCTTGTAAATATATGCAATGTTGATTGTAGGTACATGCCTAATTGGGTGAAAAAAATGGCTTGTAAAATGGCCTATTTTTGTCCACACGGGTAGAGACACGAGTGTGTGTCTTAGCCGTGTGTGACACACGGCCAGGTGACACGGTCATTTGTCCCCTGTAGCTTTCAAACAGTTACAAGTCAGGCTGTTACATGGCCTAGCACACGGCCTGGCACACGGGCATAGGGCTTGGCTATGTGACCCAAGTCAGTGAGTTACACGGGCACAGAGACGGGCTAGGACACGACTGTGTATCTGTAACGCCCTAAAAATCTCGAAATCTTAATTTTTTTCTTTTTTTCGATTTTGATAAAAAAATGTGTGCTTAGTATTCCCGGTTAGGTGATAATTATGTGATAGTAGGCCTCGGTTAAGGTTTGAGTTCGAACCTAGGGGTAAAGGAAATTATAGGTTAATAATTAAAAGGACCTTGTTGGCAAATAGGTGGGCTTTTGAATAAATGAAGGAAGAATTGGACTCAAGGAAGCCTTATGGTGGAGTGGCAAGTGGTGTCACATGCAACGCAAGGAGGTAAGGGGTTCGAATCCCTTCTTGCTCGAAAGAGGGATTCGTTTTTGCTTAGGAGTAGGACAGAGGTGGCGTTGGAATGAATTCTGTAAAGAGTGATAAGAGGAGAAATTTGAGGAGGGGATTGAGGAGTTATTAGGGAGAAAAACTAGGAGATAAGGAGTGAAGAAGAGGTGGAGCCGAATTGGGAATTAGGGCATGTGAAATTCGGCTATAAGGGCTATATATAGGTGCCGAATGTAGGGTTGCCAGGCTAATGCCGAATTCCCCTTCACTTGGTTGCCAGAAACCTTTAATTTTTCTCTTTCTCTCCAAGATCCAAAAGCCGAAAATCCCTTGTTCTTCTTCTATTCTTTGTGCCGATTTTCCACTCTTCCTCTACTCAATTCTTTTTGATTCACTTTTAATCTAGTCGATTTCTTCTTTTCTTTTCCCTTGGAGCCGAATACCCCTTATTTTCTATACAAATTGCAAGGGTCGAACACCTCTTTGGCCGAATACCCTTAGTGCCGCAACTACCCTTTTCACTCAGACAATTCTAGTGTAAGTGTTTTGGTTCTCCCAATCGGTTTTGCTAAGTATCATTTATTCTGTCCCTTACTTCTTCTAATCAGTTTTGGTAGGATTAGGTATCGAATCTCAATTTTTGGATCTCTGTCGATTTGCTTCCTAGGTGTTGAAGCGTTGGTAAGTGTTCTTCACTTCGGTAAGAGTTGGCCGAATAGGCTTAGGTAAAAAGGGTGATATATTTTGGATACAATTCACCCATTATGTTTTTAACGATAGAGGTTAATACAGATCTGAGGAGTACACGTGATTAGTGATCAAAGGAAGAGCTAGTAGGGCTTGGCATTTCAGGTAAGGTTAAGGTGAGGTTTCGATTTTTGGTAAAGTATTTGATAAGTGTATGGGATTAATCCTTGAGTGATATCGATTGTAGATTCATGGCTAGGAGGATCGCAGCATGCTTTCTTACCAGGTGTGTACATATACTGAACATGCACATGTAGATCGGTAAGTGCTGAAAAGTCGAAAAGTCGAAAAGCTAAAAGTTTGGCTACGGTAGTCTTGCGAGTGCGCGAACACTCATGAAGGGGAAACTGATAGGTTATCTGAGACCCCATGGGCGATTCCATGGACTTGGGCTGTGAATTGGCCAACCGGGCCAAAATAGGCTTAATGGGCCAGAATGGGCTTAATGGGCCCGATGGGCTATTGGGCCCATAATAGGAAAAAATTGATAATTGATGCTATGTGATGGAAAATTCGTATGTGAGCATGAATATAGATGTGATTTGGGCCTAATGGGCCATATAAATGTGATTTGGGCCTAATGGGCCATATGAATATGATTGGGCCTAGTGACTCATATACAGGTATGTGGATTTGTCTGGGATTTGTAAGAGGTTTTGGGCCTAGTATATGATGACTGTGTAAAAATTAATTAATTAAATGAGACCGTGGACAAGTCATAGGGTTAAGGTGTGGCAACGGGTATATGCATGTCTAGGATTGGATCTAGGGAGAGCTTGAACTTAAGCGGTCTTAATAACTCACCTCCTCTTCTCTAGAGTCCTACTTGGTGCATAGTATTCCTTCATCTTAGCTCAAGAGATTTGTTAACGAGCCAAGGTAAGTAAAAACCCGTAATAAAGGAAAAATTATCAAAATGCCCCTAAGGGCAAAAATGACCAAAATACCCCTATGTGTTGAATGTAAGTTTTATGGATGATCATGCATATCTGCTGCATGCATATGATATTCTGCTTAGGTTGCATAAGAGTTGGGAATTATGGAATGGAGGAAGTATATGAGATCGCATGGTTGCTTGACAACCGTGGATCGATCGACGGCTTTTAAGCCCAATATGTGAATAAAGGTAGTCTCGCAACCGGGCTACCATGGATGTGTATCGGTTGGGTGGGTCGATATTTATATCCCCACATGATGTGCATCGGGAGACGGAGATCATGTGTAGCGGTTGGATATTTGGGGTGGGATTGCACTGCATTGCATTGCATGTATGATTCTACGATGGTTGATGTTTGCTTTATATTTGTTGAGGGTAGTACACACTGAGTTTGCGAAAACTCACCCCCCTCTTTTATTTTTCTTAGGTGATGTTCAGTAGAAGGTTCGATGTTTGGAGGGACTCTGGGTGGCCAGCTAACAAGACAACTTGGATTTGTTTTAAAAGCATATAAGTTCCTAGTTTATTAAGTAATTTTTAGTCTGGATTGTAATAAGGCCTCCCATTTTTGTTATTATTTGGATTTTTGTTTTCATAAGTTGTAATTACGAGAAGTTGAATATGGGTTTCCTAAATCATAGTATGTTTTCTACGTTTCCGCAACTAAATTTTAAAATGACAGATTTTAACAAATCATAAGTTTAAACAAGGTTTTGTGTTTGAAAGGAGAGTTTTTATAAGTTTATAAGGTTTTGAATTTTAAAGAAAGGTTTTCAATGAAAACAAGGTTTTCGCTAAAACACTTCAATGTGACGTGCCAGATTCGGCCATAACATCCGGGCCGAATTTGGGGTGTTACAGTATCTTTATTTTGAATGCCTACACGGCTTGAGACACAGGCGTGTCTCTTGACCGTGTGAGTTACACGGCCGTGTCACCCTACAATGTTGAAAATTTTCAATGTTTTCTATTTTTTTTAAGTTTTCGATTTAGTCCCAACTTGTTTCTAATGCATATTTAGGGCCTCAGTGGCTCGTATTGGGGATAATATGTATAATTTAACTTGGTTTTAATATGTTTATTGCTATGATATGAAATGTTTGAAATTTCTATCCGTTTGAATTGTAAACTATAGTAATGTTTCGTACCTTATTCTAGCGACGGATACGGGTTAGGGGTGTTACATTTATTGGTATCAGAGATATAGTTTAGTCGAATCTCATACTGAACGTAACGTGTACGAGTCTAGCTATACATGCCATTATATAACCTGTGATACTGTCATATCTCCTGACCGTTTTAAAACATGTTTTCATATAGCAATGACATCCAACCGAGCTGACTTTGATGAAGTAGAGAGTAGCATTCAACCCTCTGTTCACAGAGTAGAATCGAGTGGTGCAAGGCCTGTATCTGAAGGCCTGGGAAGAGAGGCTAAGGAAGCATTCTTCTAGATGATGAGTGAATGGTTCACCGAGTTCGTATGGACGAACCCGACTGCTCAACAACCTCCACCCCCTTCGACTCCCCAATCGATTCCCGTTATTCCTCAAGATATGAAAGCTATGTAAAAACTCGATTTTGGACCTAGTTAGAATAGTGATTTCGGAACCACTCACCCGAGGTCAGAAAAAATATTTTGATATTATTTTATGTGTTATAGCATAATTATATGAGCGTATGAAAATTTTTGGGAATTTATTTTAGCAATTACATGCTTAATTGCGAAAAAAGACTAAATTGCATAAAGGGTAAAAGTTCAATTTCACTTGATAGACATACCAAATAGCTAGAGAGCCAAAATTTAAGGTCTTTAAAAGACAAATAGACCCTTAAAAAAGCAGCATGGCCTACCATAAGGACAAAGAATTAGGCTAGTCAATGTTAGGTAGAAATTTGGTGACTTGTTTGACTAAAAAGAAATAAAATAAACAAAAGATAATATCACCCATTTCACCTCTTCTTCTTCACCAAAATTTTCAGAAAAAATAAGGGTTTTGAAGCCTTGAAATTTCAGCCAAGCTAGCCTCTTGCAAGTAAGTCAATTTGTGGGTTATTATTGATAATTTTTGTACTTTTGGGATCTCTAAAGCTTAATTTAGCTATTGAGGGGACTATTTTGTGAAATGATTGATAATATAGGGCCTTACCATGAAAGGGTTTGTATGTCAGCTGAGTTTTTATGGAAGAAAATGGGTCTTGGTTGTTGAGTGAACAACTTTTGTGAAATGACTTCTCATGAAAACCCTAATAGGACCATTTTGTAAAGTTTATAAAATAGGTGGTAATGTTGTGAAATATTGAGAATTTGGGGTGGTCATTAGAGAAATAAATGTTCGGTTAAGTTTGGGTAATAAGGAAATTCGATAAAAATTGAATTTCAGGCCTAGGGGTAAAATTGTAATTTTTGCGAAGCTTAAGGACGAAATGGTTATCTTACAAAAATATGAGTCTTAAGTTGAATTGAATGATTTGTGTATTAAATAAGCTAATTTTTGACATTTTAGATCAAGAAAAACGTGATTCGAGTCTTGATCGAGGGAAGAACAAAATTTATGAGGATTAGGCTCGTTCCCAACATTTTGTCCCGAGGTAAGTACATATGTAAATAATATGTCATTGTAGCTTACTTTTAAATGTTTTATTTTTACAATGTATCATAATCTACTTGATACCATGAAAGTATAAATAATGCGAAATAAGAGTAACTTGCATTACGAACAAGTGCAACATCATCAAGTTAGATACGAGATCTCATCGAACCTCAGAAATAGTATAGGATAAAAAAAGGTAAGTCATGAAAAATTGAGTGGTCTGAACTCATGAATTGAGTCTGAGTTCATGAGACAAGTGAAATATGTAATGTGAGTCTGGGTACTGACTTTGTGTGCAGACCCGTGAGTAGCTTAGTAAGCGGGCATTACATGATAGAGCTATGAGGTCTGGGTACTGACTTGGTGAAAAGGCCCATGAGTAGCTCAAATAAGCAAGTATTACAAAGTGCGAGGTAGCTTTGGCTACTTGTATAGTACTTAGGAGTAAACTATCTATTTTTATTCACCAGTATTTCTGAGTGTTCAAAGGGGTAACTCGATGAATGGATTGGCGATACTTCCAATGAGGTATGTCAATAGAAAGATTAAACTTGAGTTATTTTACGAGTAATTAGAGGTATGTATACTAAACTCTTGAATGAAGACCTTAGTATGTGATGAGATGTAGTAAGTATGACAAGCTAATATTTGATAAATGTGTCTATTTACACTTATTTGCATATATGTACTTACTAAGCTCCCATGCTTACCCTCCTTCCTTTCCCTTTTCTTATAGTGCCGCCAAAGTACCTCCAGGATCATCGACTACGTCGGGAAAGCCAGCCACACTATCCTTGAAGCACTTGGTATAGCTAGTTTTATCATTTTGATTATGGCATGTATAGGGACTATGGATTTTGTTTTGGTGTTATTTTATTTTGGGCCAAATGTGTTAGCTTATGTTAGTATTCTACTCATTTTGTATAAGGCCATGAATATGGCTAATATTGAAAGTTATTATATGAATGTAAGATAGTTTTTCATGAATGTGAAATTGTTGGCATGGTTAGATACATGAAATGTATTTAGACTTAGCTTTGGTTGTTTGGTTGGTGTTTAAATTGTGTTTCAGGGTGGCAAATGGCTTGGTAAATAGCCATATATTGCCCACACGGGTAGACACATGGGCATGTGTCTAGGCTGTATGTGACATACGGCCAGCCCCATGGGCATGTCGTCTGGCCGTGTGTCCCCTGTACGCAAAAATTTCAAGTCAGTATGCATGGTAGTAAACATATGGGCAGAGACATGGCCGTGTGTCTCAGCCGTGTGGAGGAAACGGCCTCTGGCCACGGGCGTGTGCCTTAAATTGGATGCTGACATCAGAAATAGAATGTTAAGGTTTTTAGACATGGGCTAGGACACAGACGTGTGAGAGACACAGGCCATAGACACGGGCGTGTGTCAGGCCGTGTGAAAACCCCTGTAGGTTTGAATTTAGAATTTAATTCACACGGGCATGGGACACGGGCATGTCCCTAGGTGCTTAGGCCATGTGTGTCACATGGGCCATCAGCACGGCCATGTCATAATGGTCACATAGTTGTGTTGCCCTTCCATACGAGCGTGTGCCCTGTTCCAAGGGTCATTTTTGTTAAGTCAGTATAAGGACCCGAATTGGTCCCAAGTAGCTTCTAAGAGATGTTTTGGACCTTATAAGCCTATGATAAGAAGATTTAGATAAATTTTTGAAAAAGTTTTAATTTGACCGAGTTTTAATGACATCGAAATATTTGTATGCATGTGGTTATGTGTGGTAACTCCTCGTATCTCATCCCAGCGTGGGGCTCGGGTGTGGGGTGTTACAAGCTATACGAGTCAGTAAGCCACCTATTGATAAGATCCGTAAATACGGGGCTGAAGAATTCTGAGCTACTACTGAAGATGATCTTGAGAGAGCTGAATTCTAGTTAGAGAATACAATCAAAGTTTTCGACGAATTGTCTTGTTTACCGGCTGAGTGTGTCAAGTGTGCGGTATCATTATTGAAAGATTTAGTTTACCAGTGGTGGAACGTGTTGATTTCAGTAGTGCCAAAAGAGTGGATCACTTGGGAATTCTTTCAAACCGAATTTCGAAAGAAATATATTAGTTAGAGGTTTCTGGATCAGAAACGTAAAGAATTCTTTGAGCTCAAATAGGGTTGTATGACAGTGCCAGAGTACGAGTGAGAATCTGTTAGATTGAGCAAATATGCCCAAAAGTGTATTCCAACCGAGATTGCTATCAGTAAAATCTTTGAAGAAGGGTTAAATGAAGACATAAAGCTATTAGTTGGAATCCTTGAACTGAAGGAAATTGTTGAATTTGGTCGACCGAGCACATAAAGCTGAGGAGCTGAGTAAAGAGAAAAGACATGCTGATTTTGAAGCTAGAAACTTGAGAAAGAGATCGACTAGGAAGTCATATCAGTTGGCATCAAAGAGATCAAAAGAACATCACAACCGTTCTATAGCTTTAGTGGGGTACTCCAGTAGAGACAGAGGCAACCGACATTCGAGTCTAAAACCTTAGGCCACATCTATAGCAAATATGGGTAGTGTTAGAGATGTTTGGCTCGAGTGCAAGCACTGTAAAAGACCACATTATGTAAGTATTGATTAAAGAATAGAGTGTGCTTCATGTGTGAGTTTTTAGACCACTATCTTAGAGATTACCTAGAAAAATTTGAGAAAGAGAAAGTTCAGACTACGAGGTTGAGCAACACTATTGTAAGAGGTAGACTACCTCATAATCCTAAAAATGTGAGTGCTAGTCGTGGTGTAATGAAAGACTCTTCTATGCGATCTGAGACACGAGCACCAGCTAGGGCTTATGCTATTTGCGCACTAGAGGATGCTTCTGCGCCAGATGTTATTATTGGTATTTTCTCTATTTTTGATACTGATGTAACTACTTTTATTGATCCAGGATCAACCCATTCATATGTTTGCATGAATTTAGTATCTAGTAAGAATTTACCTATTGAGTCCACTAAATTCATGGTTAAAGTATTGAACCCCCTAAGTCAGTATGTGGTAGTCGATAAAGTCTGCAAGAATTGTCCTTTGGTGACTCAGGGTTACAATTTTCCAGCTGATTTGATGTTGTTACCGTTTGATAAATTTGACGTGAGTTTTGGCATGGACTGGCTAGCTCTACACGAGCTATTATAAACTATAGACGAAAGCTTATTGTATTAAAATGTCATAATGGTGAGAAAATTCGTATTGAATCAGATAGTCTGAGTGGGTTGCCTGTTGTTATATCAGCTATGTCAGCACAGAAATATGTTAGAAAAGGATGTAATCCTTACCTTTCTTATGTATTGGATACTAAAGTGTCTGAATCGAAGCTTGAATCTGTGCCAGTGGTTTGCAAGTATCCTGATGTGTTTCCAGAGGAATTACCGCCGATTAGAGAGGTTGAATTTACTATTGAACTTGTACCACAAACATCACCGATATTGATAGCACCTTATAGAATGGCTCCTACAGAGTTAAAAGAGTTGAAAGCACAGCTGCAAGAGTTGACAGATAAAGGTTTTGCTCGACCCAATTTCTCACCTTGAGGTGCACTAATTCAGTTCGTTAAGAAGAATGATAGATCAATGAAATTGTGTATTGATTACCATCAGCTCAACAAGGTTACAATCAAGAATAAATATCAACTGCCTCAAATTGATGATCTGTTCAATCAGTTGAAAGGTGCTACAGTATTCTCGAAGATTGATCTTCGTTCTGGTTATTATCAGCTACGAGTGAAAGATTCGGATCTGCCTAAAACTGTATTCAAAACCAAGTACGAACACTATAAATATCTTGTGTTGCCGTTTGGTTTAACTAATGCAACTTTAGTATTCATGGATTTGATGAACAGAATATTTAGACCATATTTAGACAAATTTGTTGTCGTTTTTATTGGTGACATTTTGATATATTCATGAGATGAGTCCAAGCATGCTGAACATTTGTGAATTGTGTTGCAAACCCTACATGATAAACAACTTTTTTCTAAATTTAGCAAATGTGAGTTTTAACTCTGAGGAGTCGGTTCTTTGGGACATATAGTATTGGTTAAAGCCATCAGAGTTGATCTAAGTAAAATTTTAGTAGTTGTTGACTGAAACCACTGAGAAACGTATCCGAAGTCAAAATTTTTCTAGGGTTAGCTGGTTCATTAAAGGGTTCTCGATGATAGCTACACTGATGATGCGACTCTTATAGAAGGATGTGAAATTTGAACGGTCTGAAAAATGTCAACAAAGTTTCAATCAATTGAAAGCACTGTTAACTGAAGCACCAATTTTGGTTCAGCCTGAATCCGGTAAAGAATTTGCGATTTTAAGTGATGCATCTTTAAATGGTTTAGGTTGTGTTTTGATGCAAAAAGGTAAAGTAATAGCTTATGCTTTGAGACAATTAAATTCGCATGAAAAGAACTATTCGACTCAAGACATAGAGTTAGTAGCTATTGTGTCTGCGTTAAAAATTTGGCGATATCATTTGTTCGGTGAAAAATGTCATATTTTTATCGATCATAAGAGTTTGACGTACTTAATGTCACAAAAAGACTTGAATTTGAGATAACATAGATGGCTTGAACTATTAAAAGATTATGAGTTGATCAGTGATTATCATTCTGGAAAAGCAAATGTAGTTGTTGATGCTTTGAGTAGAAAATCTTTATTTGCTTTGCGAGCGATGAACACACGACTGACATTATCTGACGATGGTTTGATCCTAGCTGAGTTGAAAGCTAAACTAATGTTTTTACAACACATCTACAAAGCAAAAAAAAGTGATGATGAGTTCTTAGCTAAACGGGCACAGTGTGAGTCGACTTATGATTCAGGATTTCAGATAGGACCCGATGATTTTTTATTGTTCAAAGCTAGAATTTGTGTACCGAAGAATCCAGAGCTCATTAAGAGAGTCTTAGACGAAGCTCATAGTGGTAGCTTTTGAAACAACCTGATTTTAGCTGAATCAGAATAGTGGTTTCGGAACCACGAATTCGAGATCAGAAAATTATTTTAATATTATTTTTGGTGTTTATACATGTGATTATATATGTGTGAAAGTTTCATGGAATAATTTTAGCGATTAAATGCTTAATTTGAGAAAATGACTAAATCACGTAAAATGTAAAGTTGCATGCTATAAGTTAAGAGTGTTTATTTGCTATGGTTTATAAAACCAAAGGTCCTTATGATGTTATTATGCCATTGATAAGGTTAATGGACATTAATGGCCTTATATTTGATGATTAAATATTTTAATGACCAAGGGTAAAATGGTAAACTATGACCAAGGGTAAAATGGTAAACTATGTATTAATGTATATTTAATAAAACAAAACATAAAAATTAGTGTTAATGTTCATCTTTCTCACTAAAAATCAAAAGAAGAAAGACCATTTGAAGCATTTTAGTGTTCGACCCTTTGTATTCTTGATTGAGGTATGTTTTGAGTTCGGTTTCTGAAGATTTCTATGTTTTTGTAATTGTTGCTTCGTATTCTAGCTAGCCCGTACCCTAATTTTTGAATTGGTTGATGAATTTGTGAAGTGTCATTGATGATAGCTTGATGTTTTTGAATGTTGATGATGGAAAATGAATGATTGTTAAAAGATTAATATGTTTTATTAAGTGATTTTTAGAGAAAATACAAATTAGGGATTAAATTGTGAAAAGATGAAAATGTGGGGTTAAAAGTGTGAATAAATGTGAAATATGGGCTGTTAGGGGTACTATTGTAATTCGGCACACATGGGTTTGAATTAAATTGGTGTAATTTTGTGTTTATTGAAATAAGGACTAAATTGAAAGAAATGTGAAAGTTTAGGGCCAAAGTGCAAATTGGCTTACATATGTGTTTTTGGACTGAATTGAATGAATGAATGAATAAATGAGTAAATTTTGAATTCATATAGATTTTGAAAGAAAGAAATTGGATTTAGATTGGGGGAAATCGAAGGTTATTGAATAGTCGACCCGAAACGTCAATCCCTAATACGAGGTAAGTTCATATCCAAATAAATACATTTAAATTGATTTATATATGTTTATTTGTCATTGAATTGCTATGGACATTGAACGAGCAAATACGAGCAAGAATTGGCAAAGTTTCGACATCTGAAAGTCTCGTACGAACCTTAGGAATAGTATAGGATACAAATGTCATGACATTAGGATTACTGAGATGTGTTTACATGTAAGACCATGTCTGGGATATTGGCATTGTATCATGATTACGTGTAAGCCCATGTCTGGGACATTGGCATTGTTATATGATTCCGTGCAGGACCATGTTTGGGACATTGACATCGATATGTGATAACATATACGACCATATCTGGGATATGGCATTAGTAACACCCCTCGCCCGTATCCGACGCCAGGACGGCGTTCAAGGTGTTACCTTTCTTGACTCAACCAACTATACAAAACCGGGCCATAAAAAAATTTCAAACAATTTAAAAACTTCTCTTTTCACGTGCAATCTATCTCATATACGGACTTACGAGGCCCAAATCATACATCTGAGGTGGTTCAGAACCCAACCGAGAACTCATGAAAAAAACATAGAAAAGTTTCATGCATCAAGATTCCACAAGCCCGTGTGGATATAGAACACACGACCGTGTGCTAGGGACACGCCCATATCCCAAACCAGTGTTTAAAAACCTGGGTATTCTGCCAAAACCACACGGCCCAAGCACACACCCGTGCCCTATAACCGTGTCCTTCACACGGCTGAGACACACGGCCGTGTCTCTTGCCCATGCGCTACTAGCATGCATACTGACTTTATGGCACGGCCTGGGCACACGCCTGTGTGGCTTGCCTGTGTACTAAAATGACTTTAAAGTTTTAGGTGCAGGGGACGCACGGCCACATCACACACCGATGGGCGTGAGCCGTGTGTCACACACGGCCTAGACACACTCCCGTGTGTCTTACCCGTGTGGACAAACTAGGCTATCTTCCAAGCCATTTTGTCACCCATTTTGCACAACCTACACAAGACCATTTCAATATACAAATTTCATCATAAGGGACACCAATTCATCCATAGAAAGAACATTATATGCATTCATCAAAATGAATAATAGCCATTATTCCAGGCTTGATACAAAGTGAAGGGCTTTTGACTTGAGCCAAAATACATAAATAATTCTCTTAATCCAACATCCTAGTCTAGCCCTATACATGCCACCTTCAAAAATATAAATCAAGCTATACCGAGTATTGCAGCTGATAGTGTGATTGATATCTCTGAATTTAAGGGATCCTTAAGCTAGCTTGGTGACACTGAAAGAAAAAGGAAACGAAAGGGAGTAAGCATAAAGCTTAGTAAGTTGCATATAAATAACTATACAACAATCTCACCATTTACCATCATGCTTATAGCTCAAAGGTAAACATAACTTAACTTACTCATTATCATCTACTCAAGTCTCATTTTCTAAATTGAGCTCGTTACTCATGCTTATCATATAGGTACCTGTAACACTCACAACATGATCATCCTTTCTTTATCAAAATTGAACTATAACTTGCACCATCGAACCGTTGGAATACTATAGGATATTCCATGAACCTTCAACATGGGATATATTGCTGATGCCATGTCCCAGACATGGTCTTACATTGGCTCTCATATATGTGTGCTGATGCATGTCCCAGACATGTCTTACACTAGCACAACTCCTAGCTGGTGTGTGTCCCAGACACTTCTTACACTGGCTATCTCTGTCAAGGCCGATGCATGTCCCAGACATGCCTTACTCTAGCGCTCATCTCTGTGCCGATGCCGTGTCCCAGACATGGTCTTACACTGGCTCTCATAATGTGGCTGAAGCATGTCCCAGACATGTCTTACGTTGGCGCACAAATCACCTAATGTATTGGCACAAATATCCAGTTCATATCCTGAGGTTTCAACGGGATATTTCTACTATCTCAATATTACAAAGCATTCTCAATTTATAACTTAACAACTCGTACAATATCAATTCAATGACAATATTAATACAAGTATTAACAGTGTAGTTGTATTATTTACATACAACTTACCTCGGTTTACAAAAAGTACTTGACTAGTCGGCTTATTCGGATTGCTTGGCTTTTCCCCGATCTAGGCTCGATTTTGGAAAATCTTGATCTATAATAACAATATACATCCATTTAGTCACTAAACACAATTAGGCATTCATCAATTCACAACTTTGGTAAAATGACTATTTTGCCGCTAGGCCTTGGCAAAATGACCATTTTACCCCTATGTCCGAAAATCAATTTTTATCGAATTTCCTCATATTTCAAGCCTATCTAAACTCTTTTTACTACTATAGCAATCCAAAATTCTCACTATTTCACACACTTACCACCTATTTTGCAACTTTTGCAAAATAGCCCCTTTAGGTGTTTTCATGCTAACACCTTTCAAAAAAGTTATTTATAACACAACTAGGACTCATATTCTTCCATAAAAACTCAGAATCTAACACAAATACATCCATGGCACAATCCTAAACTCTTGACCTTTTTGTAAAATATCACCCTCATTTAAAAGTTCATGCTTCAAGGGTCTCAAAAATGTGAAAATCTTGAAGAAAACTCATTAAAATCACTTACTTATGAGTGCTTTTAGTTGCTGCACATTTTTGAGCTTTCAAACCTCTCCTATGGCTGGGAAAAATCGGTAGAGAAGAAGAAAATAAAGAAGAAATAGCCTTTGTTTTGTTTAATATAAAACTAGTCAAAATTGATGACCTAATCCTCACCTAATTTTGACCTTCTCTCTAATTTGTCTCCCCATGGCCGGCCAAGCCATTTCAATAGGGTCCATTTGACCTTTAAAGACCCCAAATTTTAATTCTCTAGCTATTTAACACATTTGGGTACTAAAATGAAACTTTTGCCTTTTATGTGATTTAGTCCTTTTATCGCAATCGGGCTTAAAAACATTAAAATTAACTCACCAAAATTTTAATGCACTAATATAATAGTACCATAACCTCATAAAAATAATAAAAATAATTTTTCTATCTTCGGATTTGTGATCGCGAGACCACTGTTCTGACTAGACCCTAAACCGGGTTATTACATTTCTCCCCCTCAGGGATTTTCGTCCTCGAAAATCTTACCGGTGAATAAGTTTGGATACTGCTATCTTAGAGACTCCTCGGGTTCCCATGTGGCTTCCTCAACCCCATGTCTATGCCACAAAACCTTCACAAGCTGTATACTCTTATTTCTTAACTGTTTGACCTCTCGAGCTAATATCTTGATAGGTTCCTCACCATATGTCATATCTAGGAGAATCTCAACTTCAGTTGGTGCAATTATATGCGAAGAGTTTGATCTGTATCGGCGTAGCATGGATACGTGAAATACGTCGTGAATCTTTTCTAACTCTGGCGGCAAACTCAAACGGTAGGCAACAGGCTCTACTCTCTCAGTAACCTCATAAGGTCCTGTAAAACGAGGACTCAACTTGCCTTTTCTACCAAATCTGAGGACTTTCCTCCATGGGGAAACTTTCAAAAATACCTTATCCCTAACTTCAAACTCAATCTCCCTTTGTTTCAAATCTGTGTAGGATTTTTGTCTATCCGAGGCGGCTTTCAAATAGTCACGAATTACCTTAACTTTTTCCTCAACCTCTTTAATCAAATCAACCCCATGAATCTGACTCTCTCTCAACCCAGCCTAGAATAGGGGCGTTCGGCACTTTCGCCCGTACAAAGCCTCAAAAGGCTCCATTTTTAGACTAGACTGATAGCTGTTGTTGTAGGCGAATTCAACCAATGGTAAGTTTTTTTCCCAACTTTCTTGGAACTCGAGAACACATCACCTCAACATGTTCTCTAAAATTTGTATTACTCTTTCAGATTGTCTGTCAATTTGTGGATGAAATGCCAGACTGAAACTTTACTTGGTTTCTAAAGCTTCTTGTAACTTCTTCCAAAACCTCAAGGTGAACCTCGGGTCTCGATCAGATACAATCAATAACGACACACCGTGAAGCCTCACAATCTCAGAAACATACAAGTCGGCCAACTTTTAAAGGGAGTAGTCGGCACGCACCGATATGAAGTGTGCTGACTTAGTGAGTCTATCAACAATAGCCCATACTGTATCTTTCTTTTTTGGGGTTAGGCAAACTGGTCACGAAGTCCATGATGATACGATCCTATTTCCACTCGGGAATCATAATAGGCTGATGTAAACCCAAAGGCACTTGATGTTCAGCCTTTACTTGTTGACACACTAGGCACTTGGATACGAACTCAAAAATGTCTCTTTTCATACCCAACCACCAATACATTTTCTTAAGGTCGTTGTACATTTTCACACTATCTGAGTGAATTGACAAACAACCACTGTGTGCCTCTCGCAAAATCTTCTGAATGAGCTCACTATCTTTGGGTACACGAACTCTATCTTTGAACATTATACACCCATCAGTTCTAACACGAAAATCTGACTCAATCTCTGATTCACATTGTGTTCTCTTAGCTTGTAGTTTCTCGTCATCTTTCTGAGCTTCACAAATTTCATGAAGAAAAGTCAGTTTGGCTCTCAACTCTACTAGGACCGATCCATCACTAGATATATTCAACTGAGTGTTCAAGAATTTCATAGCAAACAATGACTTTCTACTCAAAGCGTCAGCGACTATGTTCGCCTTTCCCGGATGGTAGTGATGATCAACTCATAATCCTTTAACAGCTCTAACCATCAACGTTGCTTCAAATTCAACTCCTTTTGAGTCATCAAGTATTTTAAACTCTTGTGGTCGGTAAATACTCTACATTTCTCTCCATATAAATGATGTTGCCAAATCTTCAGTGCGAACACCACAACTGCTAGCTCTAAATCATGGGTCGGATAATTCTTCTCATGAGGTTTTAGCTGTATCGAGGCATAGGCTACAACTTTGCGTTCTTGCATGAATACACACCCCAAACCATTTAGGGAGGCATCACTATAAATTACAAATTCTTTACCCGACTCTAGTTGCACTAGAATTGGGGATTCGGTCAACAAAGCCTTTAACTTCTCGAAGCTCTGTTGGCACTCTTCTGTCCATTCGAACTTGACATCTTTCTGCAGTAGCCTCGTTATCGGTGTAGCTATCATGAAGAATCCATTTACAAATCTTCTATAGTATCCTACTAGCCCCAGAAAACTACGAACCTCTGTTACATTCCTTGGCGGTTTCTATTCCACAATAACTGAGATCTTACTTGGGTCAACTCTGATCCCGTCACCCGACACAATATGTCCTAGAAACCCGACCTCTTTGAGCCAAAACTCGGTCTTACTAAACTTGGCATAAAGTTGCTTATCTCTTAAGATCTGCAACACAGTTCTCAAATGCTCCGCGTGCTCATTCTCGTTACGCGAATAAACCAAGATATCATCAATAAAAACGACGATGAACCTATCCAAATACGGTCGGAAGATACAGTTCATCAAGTCCATAAATACCGCTGGGGCATTTATCAATCCAAAAGGCATAACAAGAAACTCATAATGCCCATATCTTGTCCGAAAAGCAGTCTTCAGTATATCATGTTCCTTGATTCTTAACTGGTAGTAGCCCGATCTTAAGTCTATCTTAGAGAACATAGTGGCTCCTCTCAATTGATCGAAGAGATCATCGATTCTTGGAAAAGGATACTTATTCTTCACTGTGACCTTGTTAAGCTATCTGTTGTCGATACATAACCTCATCGACTCGTCTTTCTTTTTCACAAAAAGCACTAGAGCACCCCATGGTGAATAACTCGTTCTAGCAAAACCTTTGTCTGTTAACTTTTGCAACTGCACTTTCAACTCCCTTAACTCGATGGGGGCCATCTTATAAGGTGTAATTGAGATTGGGGTTGTACCAGGAGCTAACTCGATACCAAACTCAACCTCCCCCTCTGGGGGTAACCCTGGTAGCTCCTCCAGAAAGACATCTATAAACTCACAAACCACTGATACTGACTCAATCTTTGACTCGGACACTTGGGTATTAAGCACAAAAGCTAGATAAGCTTCATAACTTTTTCTCAAATATCTTTCGGCTGCTAAAGATGATACTATCACAGACAAGTTATCCGACTTATCTGGCCCAACTCGAAGAACATTTCCATCCTCACATCTCAACTAAATTACTTTTCTCCCACAGTCCACTACAACACCATGGGAGGTCAACCAATCCATCCCAAGAATTACATTGAATTCATTAAACCGCAACAACATCAAGTTGGCTGGAAAATAATGGTCTTTAATCGCCAAAGGACAATTTCTACATACTCTGTCCACTAAGACATGCTTGCCTAACAGGTTAGACACTTTTATTACAAACTTAGTGGACTCTACTAGCTTGTTTATACGAGGTATTAATTCCATACATATGTAAGAATAGGTAGATCCCGAGTCAATTAAAGCGACAACAGTTATATCATGAATAGAAAAGGTACCCGTGATCACGTCTGGAGACTCTGCCTCTTCTCAGGATCGTATATCATAGGTCCTCACTAGCACTTTGCCTTCAAATCTTATTGCGATCTCTCTTAGTGCACCTCTACTACTATTCCCACTCACGGGGTTCCTTTGAGGCCTACCCCTCAAGGGAGCACTGCTTGCTTTCACCTTTTTTTTTCTCTCTCTCGTCCATCTCAGGGCACTCGCGGATAAAGTGGTCAAGTGACCCACACTTGAAACAGCCCCTCTCGCTTATTCGGCATTTGCCCAAGTGACGTCTTCCATATTGCGAACACTCTGGCCTATTTGGCCGAGCACTACCAACACTTGCCACTGAGGTAGTTTTGGCTTTAGATGCCATGTTCTGTTGATTCTTGTTTCTCTTCGAATGTCCAACCGAAGTATTCGATTGGGTAATAAACTCTTTTGACCTCTTGGAGGAGGAATGGTGCGTCTTCTCCATCTGTCTTCTCTTTAAATCACACGACTCAATGGCTGCCTTCCTTCTTTCTTTCACCAGCTCTTTTGCTTTACATGTTCTCTCAACGAGCATCACAAATTCTCTTAGCTCTAGGATGCCCACAAACTCTCGAATGTCTTCATTGAGGCCATCCTCAAACCTCTTACACATAGTAGCTTCAGTGGATACGCATTCTCGTGCATACTTGCTAAGTTTTACAAACTCCCTCTCATACTCTGTCACAGTCTTATCACCTTGCTTCAACTCTAGAAATTTCTTTCTTTTTTTGTCCAGAAACCTCTGGCTAATATACTTTTTTTGAAACTCTTCTTGGAAGAATTCCCAAGTTACTCTTTCTATTAGTACTACAGACACGAGAGTGTTCTACCACTGATAAAACGAGTCTCATAGAAGTGACACAGCACACTTCACGCACTCTTCAGGCATGAATGATAGCTCATCGAATACCCTCATGGTATTTTCTAGCCAAAACTCCACTCTCTCCGGGTCATCATCTACACTAGCCCAAAATTCCTCGGCCCCTTGCTTCTGGATCTTATCTATCGGAGGCTTCTCTCCTCTGAACATATACGCACCTTGCGGAGCCATCGGGGCGTATTAAGGAATCGGATGAGGTGGGGGTGGTAGGGTGTTCTAGTTCGCACGAACGAACTCTGTATACCAAGCATCCATCATTCGGAGGTAGGCTTCCCTAACCCCTCTGCCTTGGCCCATACTTACGGGCTCACTCTCTATCGGTACGGTCCCTTCTGCGGGAGCCGACGCATTACTTTTTGCGTCATCCACCGTGGTTCTATCAGGATCCATTACTATAATAAACACAATTTATAATTGTCAGGAATCGTCACACTATCAATATGTATATATGTGGCATGTATAGCTAGACTCGTACTCCGGCTAGTTCAGTCCTAGAATCGACTAAACCATGCTCTGATACCATTAAATGTAACACCCCTTGCCCGTATCCGACGCCGGGACAGGGTTCAAAGTGTTACCTTTCTTGACTCAACCAACTATACAAAATCAGGGCATAAAAAAATTTCAAACAATTTAAAAACTTCTCTTTTCACGTGCAATCTATCTCATATACGGACTTACAAGGCCCAAATCATACATCTGGGGTGGTTTAGAACCCAACCGAGAACTCATGAAAAAAAAAAACTTAGAAAAGTTTTATGCATCAAGTTTTCACACGCCCGTGTAGATATAGAACACACGGCCGTGTGCTAGGGACACGCCCATATCCCAAACCCGTGTCTAAAAACTTGGGCATTCTGCCAAAACCACACAGCCCAAGCACAAACCCGTGCCCTATAACCGTGTCCTTCACATGGCCGAGACATACGACCGTGTCTCTTGCCCGTGTGCTACTAGCATGCATACTAACTTTATGGCACAGCCTGGGCACACGCCCGTGTGGCTTGCCTGTGTACCAAAATGACAATAAAGTTTTAGGTGCAGGGGACGCACGGCCATATCACATACCCATGGGCATAAGCCGTGTGTCCCACACGGCCTAGACACACGCCCGTGTCTCTTACCCGTGTGGATAAACTAGGCTATCTTCCAAGCCATTTTGTCACCCATTTTGCACAACATACATAAGATCATTTCAATATACAAATTTCATCATAAGGGACACCAATTCATCCATAGAAAGAACATTATATGCATTCATCAAAATGAATAGTAGTCATTATTCCAGGCTTGATACAAAGTGAAGGGCTTTTGACTTGAGCCAAAATACATAAATAATTCTCTTAATCCAACACCCTAGTCTAGCCCTATACATGCCACCTTCAAAAATATAAATCAAGCTATACCGAGTATTGCAACTGATAGTGTGATTGATATCTCTGACTTTAAGGGATCCTTAAGCTAGCTTGGTGACACTAAAAGAAAAAGGAAACGAAAGGGAGTAAGCATAAAGCTTAGTAAGTTGCATATAAATAACTATACAACAATCTCACCATTTACCATCATGCTTATAGCTCAAAGGTAAACATAACTTAACTTACTCATTATCATCTACTCAAGTCTCATTTTCTAAATTGAGCTCGTTACTCATGCTTACCATATAGGTACCTGTAACACTCACAACATGATCATCCTTTCTTTATCAAAATTGAACTATAACTTGCACCATTGAACCGTTGGAATACTACTGGATATTCCATGAACCTTCAACATGGGATATATTGCCGATGCCATGTCCCAGACATGGTCTTACATTGGCTCTCATATACGCATGCTAATGCATGTCCCAAACATTTCTTACACTAGCACAACTCCTGGCTGATGTGTGTCCCAGACACTTCTTACACTGGCTATCTCTGTCGAGGCCGATGCATGTCCCAGACATGTCTTACTCTAGCGCTCATTTCTGTGCCGATGCCATGTCCCAGACATGGTCTTACACTGGCTCTCATAATGTGGCCGAAGCATGTCCCAGACATGTCTTACACTGGCACACAAATCACCCAATGTCTTGGCACAAATATCCAGTTCATATCCTGAGGTTTCAACGGGATATTTCTACTATCTCAATATTACAAAGCATTCTCAATTTATAACTTAACAACCGTACAATATCAATTCAATGACAATATGAATACAAGTATTAACAGTGTAGTTGTATTATTTACACACAACTTACTTTGGTTTACAAAAAGTACTTGACTAGTCGGCTTATTCGGATTGCTTGGCTTTTCCCTAGTCTAGGCTCGGTTTTCGCAAATCTTGATCTATAATAACAATACAAATCCATTTATTCACTAAACACAATTAGGCATTCATAAATTCACAACTTTGGTAAAATGACCATTTTGCCGCTAGGCCTTGGCAAAATAACCATTTTACCCTTATGCCCGAAAATTGATTTTTATTGAATTTCCTCATATTTCAAGCCTAGCTAAACTCTTTTTACAACTAGATCAATCCCAAACTCTCACTATTTCACACACTTACCACCTATATTTGCAACTTATGCAAAATAACCCCTTTAGGGGTTTTCATGCTAACACCTTTCACAAAAGTTGTTTATAACACAACTAGGACTCATATTCTTCCATAAAAACTCAGCATCTAATATAAATAAATCCATGTCACAATCCTAGACTCTTGACCTTTTTGTAAAATATCACCCTCATTTAAAAGTTCATGCTTCAAGGGTCTCAAAAATGTGAAAATCTTGAAGAAAACTCACTAAAACCACTTACTTATGAGTGCTTTAAGTTGCTGCAGATTTTTGAGCTTTCAAACCTCTCCTATGGCTGGGAAAAATCGGTAGAGAAGAAGAAAATAAAGAAGAAATAGCCTTTGTTTTGTTTAATATAAAACTAGTCAAAATTGATGACCTAATCCTCACCTAATTTTGACCTTCTCTCCAATTTGTCTCCCCATGGCCGGACAAGCCATTTCAATAGGGTCTATTTTCCCTTTAAAGACCCCAAATTTTAATTCTCTAACTATTTAACACATTTGGGTACTAAAATGCAACTTTTACCTTTTATGCGATTTAGTCCTTTTATCGCAATCGGGCTTGAAAACATTAAAAGTAACTCACCAAAATTTTCATGCACTAATTAATTGTACCATAACTTCATAAAAATAATAAAAATAATTTTTCTATCTTCAGATTTGTGATCCCGAGGCCACTGTTCCGACTGGGCCCTAAATCAGGTTATTATAGCATTGTACGAGCTTTATGTGATTTTTGAGTATCCTTAACTATTCCGAGTTGTTCAACGAGAAAAGTCAAGTCGAGAAAGAATGTGTGAATAATTTAAGATACTCAGTTATGTATGAGATTCATACGAGTATTGAAAAGGGAAGTATTTGATGAATTCATATGTGATATTGAATATGTATACATTGGGAAAGGTTTGTGAAATTATATGTGTTTATTCATAGTTTTCCTATTTAATGGAAATGGTGTTAAATCATGTGATAATTTTATTTGTGTGTGGCTTACTAAGCTTTTAAAGCTTACTTTGTGTGTTTTTTCCTTGTTTTGTAGATTATTGAAGCTTGCTCAAACATCGGGGATCATCAGGAACATCGTCACACTATCGATCATCTTGTTGGTACTTTTGAAGCTTTGTATATATGGTATATGGCATGTATAGGCTAGTGTTTAGATGATAAGTTTTGAGTTATGATTTTAGCCATGAGATTTGGCTTGCAAATGATGTAAATGTTGTTGTGAATTTGGCTATTTAAGTGGCTTGAATTATGTGATGTATAAGTTGTCTTATGTTTTGGGAATGTTTGGTATGGTTTTATGATTGGTCTACTAGCTAGATGTTAATTGGTATATTATTGCTCGGAAGATGGTATGTTATGGCTTGATTTTGATATGATGAAATGGTATGTTTTGAAGTATGAAATAGATGATAAGATGAGGAAATGTATTTAGAAGTTATGTAAGTTTGATGATTTTTGGCATATTGATTTGGTATGTTTTGGCTATAGATTTAAGTAGTTAAGAGGATGGTTTATAAATCGCATGAAATGTGTATGAAATAGCATGTTTTGGTTGCCTATTAATGTATTGGATTGGTACAAATGTTGTGGTTTAAGTATGCATAAGAAAAGGTGAGAAATGTGGCTTCAACCAAGCCTATTTTCACTCCATACGGCCGAGCACACGGGTGTGTGGCTTGATCATGTGTGACACATGGCATTGGTACACGGCCGTGTGTCCCCTAGGGTAGCCCTTTGAATTAAGTTAATATATCCTACAGGTTTGGCATGGCCTAGATACACGGACGTGTCTAATGGTTGTGTGAGAGACACGGGCTGGCACATGGGTGTGTGGCTGGCCGTGTGACCCAAGTCAGTATGTATGCCCTATTTTCATACAGCCTATAACATGGGCGTGTCTGGTGGCCATGTGAGGCACACGGCTTGTTCACACGAGGGTGTGATCCCTTTATGCATGAAAATTTTCTAAGTTTTTAGAAATTCATTAATGTTATTGGTTTAGTCCTGAACCTCTTTTAAGCATGTTTTAAGGTCTCTTAGGGCCTTATAAGGGACAATGTGAATTAGTACAATGGATTTTGATTATGAATGCATAAATGCATGTATTATGTATGTGAATGATGCGTATTGTTAAGTAATGCCTCGTAACCCTATTCCAGCGACGGATACGGGTTAGGGGTGTTACAGCTTGTTTGTTCATTCAGGAAGTAATAAGATGTACAGTATTTGAAACAGATGTAGTAGTGGCCAGGAATGAAAAACCAAATTTCTGACTTTGTATCAAGATGTTTAGTATGTTAGAAAGTTAAAGTTGAACATCAGGTACCTTCTAGATTGTTACAGCCAGTGATAATACCGGAGTGGAAATGGGATCGAGTTACTATAGACTTCATATCAGGTTTGCCCCTATCTCTGAGAAAGAAAGATGCCATTTGGGTTATCATTGATCATTTAACAAAGTTTGCACATTTTATTCTGGTACATACAGATTTCTCCCTTGACAGATTAGCTGAATTATATGTTTCCAATATTGTCAGATTACACGGGATGCTAGTTTCTATCATTTTGAATAGAGATCCGCGGTTTACATTGTAATTCTAGAGAAAGTTGTAGGAAGCTTTTGGTACGCGGTTACATTTTAGTACTACATTTCATCCTCAGACCGATGGTCAGTCCATGCTAGTAATTCAAATTCTTGAAGATATGTTTTGTTGCTGTGTTTTAGAATATGAAGGCAACTGGGAGAAATATTGATCGTTGGTTGAATTTTCATATAACAACAGATTTTAGTCGAGCATAAAAATGGCACCGTATGTGGCTTTGTATGGTCATAAATGACGAACTCCATTATAATAGACTGGGCTCAGTGAGAAAAAGATACGAGGGGTTGATTTGATTCATGAGACTGAAGAAAAAGTAAAAGTAATCTGACATAGTTTGAAAGTAGCTTCAGATCGTCAGAAATCATAAGTGGATCTTAAATGAAATAACATAGAATTTCAATTTGGCAATAGAGTATTCTTGAAAGTATCTCCCTAGAAGAAAGTTCTTTAGTTTGGTCGCAAAGGAAAGCTAAGTCTGTGATTTATCAAGCTGTATAAGATTCCTGAAAGAATAGGACTTATTGCGTATCAATTAGCTTTTCTGTCAGAATTAGAAAAGATTCATAATGTCTTTCATGTGTCTATGTTATGACAGTATTGATCTGACCCTTCACATGTTATCTCCCTGACGATTATCAAGATTCAGCTTGATATGTCATACAATGAGTAACCGATCAGAATTCTGGCACAAGAGGTGAAAGAATTGAGAAATAAGAACATAACTTTATTAAAAGTTCTCTGGAAATGACAAGGAATGGAAGAAGCCACCTGGGAACTTGAGGAAGCTATGAGGAAGCAATATCCAAACCTCTTTTCTGGTAAGATTTTCGGGGACAAAAATCCCTTTAAGGGGAGAGTTGTAACAACCCATTTTTAGTGAAATCAGAATAGTGGTTTCGGGACCACAAATATAAAGTTAAAAAATATATTTTATTATTATTTTATTGCCTACAGCATGATAGTAGTATTGTATAAAAATTTCAGTAAGAAATTTTACCGTTTACATGCTCAATTTGATAAAAAGGACTAAATCGTGTAAAGTGCAAAAGTTGAATTCTAATAGCTAAAGGTATTAAATAGATATATAAATTTAAAGTGGAAGTCCTTATATGGTAATTAGGCCATTAGAGTTGATAGTGGATTTTAATGGTTTGGCATTATTGAAATTTGGATAAATTTTTAAGGTTAAATTTGGTAATTAGTAATTAAAGTTATAATACCTAAAACAAAACAAATTACCATATTCTTCCATCCTTTATCAAAAAAAAATAGAAGAAAACAGTAGCCATTGTTGAAGCTACATTCGGCCATCCTTATATGCTCAATTAGGTATGCACTTTTGTCTTGCTTTTGATTATTTCTATGTTTTCGGGATCGTTGTAACTTAATCTAGTTAGCCTAAGGGACTAATTTGTGAAATTTTTAAACTATTAGGGTTTTACCATTGATGCATGTACATGAGTTTTGAAGCTTGATGATAGAAAATGGATGGTTGTTGTTAGATAAACAACTTTTGTAAAGGGATTTTTGGTAAAATTGACAAATAGGGACTAAATTGAAAAATAGAATTATTACATGGTGAAATTTTGAAATAAATGTTATATAGAGCATGCTAGGGGCTTAATTGATATTTGGCCATAGTAGGTTGTGGTAGAATTTCATGAATTTTCTATTTTTATGAGCTAGGGACTAAATTGCAAAGAAATTAAAAGTATAGGGGCAAAATGATATTTTTTCCAAAATATGATTCTGGGCTAAATGGAATAAGTTATATATTAAATTGAGTTAAATTTATCCGTATAAATCAAGTTAGACCTTGTACGGAGTTAGATCGGGGCAAAGAGAAAGTTTCAACTTATTCGCCTCAATATCTACATATATTCGTTGAGGTAAGTTCGTGTGATTAAATTGTGATTATATGTTTTATTTTGCAATATGCATGATTGTAAATTTGTTACATGTAAACACAATTGCATATCCAACTACATACGACTACTGAGTCCCGTTTGAACCTTAGGAGTTTGTAGGATAAAAATGTCATGTCATTAGGGTTTACATGATTTAGGTATTGGTCCTAAATGTCCTACTGATGGCTAAGGTCCTGCATGTGTTACAGATACTCCATAGCTTCTGTGAGCAGCATCGTGTAGCTACGCTCTGACCCACAGCTTGTAAGAGCATACCGATTTACAACTCGTGAGAGCACACCGATCTACAGCTCAAGTGAGCATACCAATTTACAGCTCGTATGATCATACATGTACAGGATTTGACGGGCTACAGTTATATGAGTTAGTACACTATGTGTGAGCTATCTTAAGTATCCAACAGTATTCTAAATGGTTCAATGGGCAATATTCTGATACGAATTGGTAAGAGTTCAATACAAACTATTACAGGCATACATATCAATTACATGGAAATATTGTTACATGTTATATGGAAAATGGAATTGGATGATACAAGTATATGAAATTAATCATTTCATGTGCTCATCCATGATTATTGGTTTATAAATGTATTTACATGGCTAACATGGTTGATGCATATGTGCTTAGGCATTTGGCCAAATTATGTTAGGATATGATATGTTTACTTACCCGTTATGTGACTAAATGATAAGTTTTATTCTATATTATACAAACTTACTAAGTTTAAATGCTTACTCTATCTTATTTTTCATGTTTTATAGTAAACCAGAAGCTCGTTCGAGTTGGAAGCTTGTCGAAGCTATATCACACTATCCATCAGCTCTTTTGGTACATTTGGTTGTTTAATTTTGGTTTTAATTGCAGTATAGGTATTTTGGTTAATGTTGGCCATATATTTTTGTTGTTGTTTTGGTCATTTAACATGGCTTTTGATATGGCATTTTGTTGATGAAATGATATAGATTGGTATGTTTATAAGTAGATTTAAAAATGGTTGATGATATGCTTTATATGGTTGAACGATGGAAGATGAAATGATAGTTGAATGTGCATATTGTATAAGTCTTGCAACTTGTTGTAAATTTGTACATTGATATGCATGATCTATTTGGTTATTTGATTCAAGTTATAGAATGGCATTTTAGTATCAAATGGTTGTGTTTTGATAAGTAAATTACATGGTATGTATTGATGCAAATATGCATACAAGTTAGTTAATTATTTGGTCAAATTGAATACATGGTTAAACATATTTATATATTGTCATTTGCAGAGCCTAAGGGCATATTTGTTGGATGATGTTATACCATATGTTTATGGCTTATTCATGCTTGATTTGGATGCCTTGTTATGGCTTGTAAATATATGCAATGTTGATTGTAGGTACATGCTTAATTGGGTGAGAAAAATGGCTTGTAAAATGGCCTATTTTCGTCCACACGGGCGTGTGTCTCAGCCGTGTGTGACATGCAGCCGGGTGACATGACCTAGCACACGGCCCAGCCTCGCACACGGGCGTGGGGCTTGGCCGTGTGACCCAAGTCAGTTAGTTACACAGGTACATACACGAGCTGGGACACGGTCGTGTGTCCCTATTTCAAATGCCCACATAGCCTAAGACACGGGCGTGGTTCTTGACCGTATGAGTCACACGACCTGGCGACATGGCTGTGTGACCCCTGCAATGTTGAAAATTTTCAATGTTTTCTGAAAAATTTTCTGCATTTTCGATTTAGTCTCAACTTGTTTCTAATGCATATTTAGGGCCTCGAGGGCTCGTATAAGGGACATTATGTATGATTTGACTTGGTTTTAATATGTTTATTGCTATGATATGAAATGTTTAAAATTTTTGTCTGTTTGAATTGTAAACTTCAGTAATGCTCTGTAACCCTATTCTGGCGACAGATACGAGTTAGGGGTGTTACATTAGCTCATATTCCTTTTTCCCTCCAACATGTCCCAAAACCTCAATACCCAAAATCACTATACATGTAGGTGAGTACTCACAATCCTATGGCATGCCAACTATATCCAATGGTTTCAAGATCAAAAGGGCAAAATATCTGAAACAATAACATATCACTTACCAGTTATCTGTGCTCTACAAAACATTGGCACTAACATTTAACATATACATAACATGTACACATTTGCAAATTCACAACAGTTATCACAACCACATATCACATATTATAGCATCTCATCCCAATACACTTATTTAATTTCACATAAGCACATAATTCATAAGATAAGCATAGGTATGAGAAAACTTACACTCGAAATTTAGAGTAGCAGTTTAGGCTACTACTAAATTCCCAAATAACAAATAACTCGTGTCTACGAGCAATGATTCCAACACACTCACCAATATGCTTCCACCGAAATGTTGAAAGGTCAAACTATACTTTCCTAGCTTGTAGATGTTCCTATCGAATCTGAAGCTAACATAATAAATTCACACAACAATACATTTAAAAATCAACTAAGGACTCACCACAAACAATAAAAAGCTTATGCCTAAACTAAGTTCTCATGTAACCGAAAATTTTAACATGATAAATTTTTAATTCGAATATCTCGATCTATACTCAGTATTTTTGCCTAAAACCAATTCCATTCATCTTATAAGTCACCTACAACCAATTCTCAACCTTTAAACTACACAAAACTTGTAACATCCTGAAATAGAGCCTAGTCGAAATAGTGGTTTCGAGACCACAAATCTGACATTAAAATAATTATTTTATGATCATTATGAGGCCTAGGATATGAAAATATGCATGTGTTAAAGTTTCATGAAGAAATTCTATGTGTAAGGTGTCCAATTGGAAATTAGGGACCAAATTGAATAAATTACAAAACTTGGGTTCTAGAAGAAATTTGTATGAAATTGCTTCAGAATATTAATTAGAGGTCCTTAAAGAGTAATTTTCCAAATTTCTAAGTTTTTGGACAAAAATGGGCATACATGAAAAATTTGGAAAGGTTAGTAAGGAAGGGCATTTTGGTCGTTTGGTAATAAATGAAATAAAAAGGGAAAAATCAAGCTAAAATCAGCCATTCCTCTTCTCCATGCTGCCGAAAATTTAGGGTTCTCCATAGCTAGGGTTGTCAACATTTTCAAGCTCAATAGTAAGTGCTCCCTAGCCTCATTTTTAATGCTCTTCGTATTTTTAAGATCCTCTTAACATGCTCTTTCTATTTCTACCCATATTTCATGTTAGGGTTCATGTTTAGAAAATTACCCATGCATGAGATGCTTGTGTTTTGATGATTTATGGAGGAATATAAGAGTTTAAAGGATGATAAACAAGTTTTACTAAGTAGGTTTTCATGGAAATGGCTTAAAGGACTAAATTGTAAAAGTTGTGGAAATGGACAGAAAAATATGGAATGAGTGAAAACATGGGCTGCTATAAGTGTGAATAAAATTTGGCTAGGCTTGGGTAGCCAAGGAATTACACGCATTTCATTATATGAGGCTTAGGACTAAATTGTAATAATTGTGAAAGGTTAGGGGCAAAATGGTCATATTACTCGAGGGTGAGTTTTAGGCCTAAAAATGAATAATGTGATGTATTTATAATCTAATTTTATTGATATAGACCCCGAGGAACAAATTTCGGAGGTCGACCATGGAAAACGAAAGGTTTTGAAATAACCGAAATACGAAATCGAAACAATTACCAGGTAAGTCCGTATAACCCGAAGTAAACTCTAAGTATAATTAAAATTCATGTTTTGAATGTATGATAATTTTAGATATTCATTGTATGATAATCCTGAAATGTGGTAATATAAATGAAAAGATGATAAATGTCCTGGTTGAAACAAAAACGGAAAACCGGTAGATAAATTATGGCTTACATGACACGAGATCCTGCATGTGTTGCAGAAAAGGATTTAGCCCAGACGGGTAATCCGTTGATCTCAATATAAAAAGGATCTAGCTTGGACGGGTGTTCCTTGAGTGATCGAACCTCCCAAATAATATATGTGTATTAAGGATTTAGCCCGGACGAGTAATCTGATTGAGGACTGAACTTAGCCCGGACTGGCAATTCAGATCCAAACTTGTGAGAGCAATTGTCGTTGAAAAGGATTTAGCCTGGACTGGTAATCCCGACATTGCTCTATGAGTTTATACTAGAGGGATTTAGCTTGGACTGGTAATCCTGCCGTAAGATGTAAAGTTCGCGGAAGTGCGTATTTGAGATGATCACTTGTATGATTTGACGGTAAATGGCCATCCATCAAGATTTTTGAGAAATTAAACGGGACTATAATGAGAAACGAGAATGGAAATGTTGAATTAATGAGCTCACCTAAGATTAATGCTATATTTCTTGAGATGATACCAACTTGATGATTGAGTTATGTGATAGGGGGATTTATACTATGCATGCTTGGTATGAATATCTTTTATGGTTGTATGCTAAATAACCGGTAAGTTTACCTTCCTGTTATCCAGACTTACTAAGCATGTTAACGCTTACCCTTTTCTTTTCCCTGTTTTACAGAGCTCGTGGACTCGTGAAGATTAGAAGACGATTGGAGTATTGTCAACACTATTAGCTTATTTTGCTTTGGTATATAGATACTTATACTTTGTTACAATGGCATGTATAGGTTTTTGGTTATTTTGTTATATGTGTCATTGGTTAGTCAATGTAAAGGCTTAAATGATATACCTATTCATTTTGTATATAGCCATAATATATGGCTCACTTTAATGTAGGTTGTAACCTACTAATTGTGCATGTTGGTGTCTAAATGTTCATGAGATGGTTAAATGTGGTATATCATGAATGGACATGTGGAATGTGGCCAAACCACTTGGAGATGGCTAGGTCATAATTGGCAATGAGTTATAAAATGAGCCAAGTTTAAATGTATTATATGATATGGTAATCCTTAACACAAAGAGGATAATTTAGCATATACAAACCGAAGAGATGAGGTTAACATGCAATAGACCATTGAAAGTAGTCATTGGATATAATTAGGCCATGTTGAATGCCATTGAAATTCACAAATGTGTAGGGACGTTGAGGGTGACCATTGGCTTGGATAGTAGCCTCCAAAAAGGTCCACAAGGGTAGACACATAAGGGTGTGTGTCTAGGCCATGTGTGACACACGACAAGCCCCATAGGCGTGTTGTGCGGCTGTGTGTCCCCTACACCTAGAATTATAGGTCAGATTGCATGGTAGTAAACACACGGGTAGAGACATGGCCATATGTCTCAATCATGTGGAGGACACGGCCCATCATACGGGCGTGTGCCTTCGCCATGTACCTTAAAATGAATGATAACGTCATAAACAGAATGCCCGGGTTTTTGGACATGGGTGATGACACGGGCCTGTCTAGGCCGTGTGAGGGACACGGGCTAAGGACACGGGTGTGCGCTTGGCTGTGTGAAAACTCCTGTAGGTTCGAAATGAAAAATGAATTCAAATAATTCAACACGGGTGGGGGACACGGATGTGTCCCTAAGCACACGGGCGTGTGAGGCATAACCCTAGGAATTTTATAAAATTTTCTATAGCTCTCGGTTTAGTCCCGGATCTCTTTTAATGTATGTTTTGGACCTTGTACGTTCATAATTGGGACATCATGATGTTGTTTGATCGGTTTTAAATTAGAATGGAATTTTATAACTCGTATTTCCTGAAAGTGTCCGTGTATGTATCCGGTAACGCCTCATACCTCTCCCAATCTTAGGTACATTTAAGGGGTGTTACAAAACTACTCAATTCACGGTATCGACTTTTTCGACATGTTTTATGGTTATTTTATTGAAAATTAATTAAAACTCAAGAATTCTTTAACGAAACTTCAAAGCAAGTTTAGAAATCTCTTAATCATGTCAAAACTATTTTAAAAATATTTTGAAACCATGTTTTTACTCAAAATCTCAAAATTCACCATTAACGACTCTATTTTTGGCTTTTAATCCAAACATGCGATTTAATGGCTAGTAATTCAATTTTAAAAACTAATTAACATTAAAAACAAATGGGTAGACAAATGGTTACCTTTGATGAAGGAAAAACAAAGATTTTTTTGAAAACCCAGAAAACTCATACGTGAAGAAAATGATAGATTATATGGAGTTTTAGGATGTTTTCTTGAAGGTTTATGAAGGTTTAATACTTGGAGAATGATAGAAATCAAATGAGTGAAGATTTAACAAAGAAAATCGAGGATGTGAGGTTGGGAGAGCAAGGAGCGACACTAACAAGTAGAAGAGAATAAATAACATGAAAATTGTAGGTGGGATGATTTTTAGGTTCAACTTTAAAAATTGGTAAAATTACAACATAAATGCTCACAATTTTTGTGTCTATTACAAATCAGTCCTTTTTCTAAAATTAAAGGTTTCCAAAACACTTTTTCCAAAAAAATAATTTGATTTTCTAAAAACCATAATCGAAAACATTTCCGATATACCATGTTGCAAAAATTTTGAACACTCTAAGGCTAAAATTCGTAAAATACCTTTAAAACTCCTAGGCCCTATTTTGGGGTGTTACATTTAGAGTTCTTTTCTCCCAAGATTTTGAGCTTGCCCAGTCTAATGAGACCTTTGAGAAACTAGTTACTAAGTTGAAAATTTCCCATAAATGGTTAGTGGGAAAACATGTTAATAGTGAGTCAGCAGAAATACATGCTTCTGAATCTAATACTCTTGAAGATGAGACTGTGGACAAGAAGTGTCCGCTCTTTCAGGCATCAATCTTATCTCCAAAGGAATGAGGTCAAGGGTTGTTACAAATCTTTAAGGCTCAATTGGTTTTTATCATAAGCATTTTGACAAGCTGAAGGCAGAGGCCAAGGTTGTGAAAAAGATGATTTATCGACAAAAAGCCTTCTTGCTAATCTCTATCCTTCTTCTTAGGTGCAAAATATTTTGGTATATTTGTAGAACAAAAAGGGGGAGAATATCACTGCTATTGTTATGTTGGTATATTTGTTATTGTTGTTGTTGTTGTTGTTTCTGGTTTAATATTTTGTGAGGAAGAATATTTGGATTTTTTTACTGATTTTTCTTTACAGTTTTTACATGGATAACTTCAAATAAACTCTGATTTCTACTACTCTATCCCTATTTTTTTGTTGATGATGAACTTAGAAGAATTTCTACTATGGGTTGATGTTACATTGTTGTATCTTTTACATTACTTACTTAACTTTCTTAGTTATAATTATTGTTGGTTAGTTATTAATGCAAATTGGTTCTAGAATTAATGACTTATTGCTTAATTAAATTGTAAGTTAAGGTGGGTTAAATTAATGAGAATATGTTTAGAGGAGCTAATAGTGATTGATGGATCTAACTTCCTACATTATGTGTTTTGTTCAAAAAATTTCGAAAGTGGGGTTTTGAAAAATATGAAAGGAAATTTGGTGCTAGAGGGAGTGCCTACTCCCTTAGCCACCAAACCTATATAGAGAATTTCCATATTTAATGTGTTGCCAATTTATTGGTATGTTTATTTTGGTTATGTTGATTATATTTTTGATATCTAACCCACTATAAAAGATCATATTACTTGGGAAATATTATATTGGTGATTGGATTGATCTGAAATTACCCAAGACAATACCATGGATTGTGGACTTTGGATTGGATCGTGATTCTGTTGGATGAGCGGCCAATGGTTCATATTTACATTGTTTTATTGGGATTGGTTTAGATCTTCATATGTAAGCAAGCCTTAATATTAAGTCTATAAATTTGAGAGATTTGCATATGTAAATGTACCAAGAGATAAGCATTTAATTTGTTCTTGAGTGAATATTTTTGTATGAGTGCAATTTAATAGTAAAACCTTATGTTGTGATTTTACTTTTTGTATTCACAGAAGGTGAATCCAGAATATCGAGTCTTCAAAGTATAATGGTGAGAGAAATATCATGGGGTGTGATTGGAACGATGGAAATATGCAAGTGTACACAATTGTAACAAGTAATAAAGTGACAAGTAAATGCCGAGTTATCGTACCCACAAGGACTGTGAAAAGAATTATTTATTAACGCAATTAAAAACACTTTGGTGAAGAAAAATATTTTGATTTTGAGGAAGTGATTAAAAACTAAAGTTTAACTAAATAAAATAAAAATAAATTTCTAATGCACGATTTCAAAAGATGATTTTAATCAAGATAACATAATTGTGTTAGATTAATTACATTTCTTAACTTATAATTACTAAACTCATGTTCATGTTGTTACGAATAAATTCATGGAAACTTGGTAATTTGCTAACTACTGCTCATACATATTAAATTAACTAATCTCTTAAACATTTTTCAATGTCAATTCAAACAATTAATCAATCTTCATAAGCACATAATAGATTAAGTGAGGTAACAATATATACCTACATTGAAACAGTTTAAACACAATAATCTTGCAAGTTATGCAAGGCTAATGTACCGTTTAATCTCATTGCTAATTTAATCCTCAGCTACTTTAGAAGATTAAACATGCACTGATTAAGTATTGTGTCAATTAATTACAATTTCAACATGATTTAATAATTAATTCATTAGTTATCTTACAATTATAATGCAAGAATAACTTAATCAAACAACTTACCAAGGCCTATAACAACACAAACATAATTTTAATAACTTAACTGGACGAAATGCAATCAACCTAACACGAATCAAATTTAAGCCACATTAATTAAATTAAACATATCAACATAACAAGTATTTCATAGATGTGTTCATAACAACAACAATAAAAATTAAAGGATAGGGACTAGAATCAAATCCAGTGTTTCTCTAAAGCTTGACTAGTTTGCTCTGCTCCTCCTTCTTCTCTTGTTCTTGTTGAACCAAGGCTTCTACGAGCACTTGAATGTTGCTGTAATAGCCCATTTTTCAGTGAAATCAGAACAGTGGTTTTGGGACCACAAATCTGATCCGAAAATAAAATTTATTTTTATTTTATTATATGGTCCATAATATGCTAGAAATGTCATGTGAAAATTCTGATAATAAAATTTTATCAATTTAGTGCTTAATTACGAGATGAACTAAATCGCATAAACTGTAAAAGTTGAATTCTAGTAGCTAGAAGGATTAAATAGCTATAGAATTCAAAAGTTGAGGTCCTTATATGGTAATTAGACCATTAAAGAAAAGTATGTAGATATTTTGGTGGCTCATCCATGGAAATTTAGAAAAAGGGCAAGGACTAAATTGGAATATTAAATAATTTAATTAATTAAAAGATGAAAAAGAAAATATAATCTTATTTACTCATCATCTTCCCCAAAAATACATGGAAACCCTAGGAGAGAAAGAAGAAACTTTCATGGCTTAATTGGGTAAGTTTCCTTGTCCCATTTTTAGTAATTTTCACTTTTTTGAAACCGAGATAGCTTAATCTATCTATTTGAGGGATCAATTTGAATAGTTATCAAGTATGGAAATTAGGTCATGGATGTATATGTTGAAATTTTGAAATTTATAGTAGAAAATGACAAGTTGTTGATAGATAAACAACTTTTGCAAAGTGATTTTTGATAAAAACATGATTTAGGGACTAAAATGTAAAGTTGTGAAAATTGATGAAAAATTCTGAAATTTATAGAAAATATGTGCTGCAAATTTTATGTTGAAATTTCGATTAGGCTTGGAATAGGGAGTAAATTGCATAAAATTCATTTTTCGAGCCTAGGGACTAAATCTATGGAAAAGTTAGGGGCAAAATGATAATTTTACCTAGGACGTAAATTGAGTCTAAATGAATATGGAATGTGTGAAATTGATGATTAAAGTCAGTTATATAGATCTAGATAACACAAATTTGAGGTTAGTCGAGGAAAAGAAAAAGTTTTGGATTAGTAGATTTTATATGCGAACCAGTGTCGAGGTAAGTTCGTGTAACTTAATCGAGCCTCTAACTATGTAAACTTGAATGTTATGATTGTATGAAATATGAATTATATTTATGTGAATGTTATAAATGTGTGAAATGATTTCATTTTCGAAAATGTTGGAAAAAGGGTAAAGTCTCCTTTTAATGTTGAATTTCGATGGATAAATGTGCTTTCCCGAAAAGAATGAGGTCCTACATTTGTTGCTGATGGGATTTAGCTCGAACGAGTAATCCTATTGATCTCATTATAGAAAGGATTTAGCCTGGATGGGTAATCCTGATATAGTTCCTCTCAAGCATATGTTACAATTAGGGTTTAGCCTGGACTGGTAATCCTAATTGAGCTCTTTTGAGCATACGTTACATAATGGATTTAGCCTGGACTTGTAATCCTGTAATATAGTATGTGGCTCGAGAGTGTGGTCCTTGATTTAGTGCCCTATGGGTACTCTTGGATAAGAATTGATGGGTTATTGAATCATACACCTCGAGGGTACTGTTTGAGTGTCTATCGGAATTTCAACGATTCAACGGACAAAACTCTTGGTATGATGAGAGAATTATAAGATGAAATGATAGTGTCTGAAAAGAATATTGCATGATGAGCTCATCTATGTTTACTTGATGTATATGAAAATTTTGGTGACTAACATGTTTGATTGAATGCATGTGATTAGGAAATTTTTCCAAATGGATGGAAAACATGATATTGTATGCTTAGATCTAATAAATGGGATTGGTAAGTTTAGTTTCCATTATACGAACTTACTAAGCAAGTAATGCTTACTCTATTTTATTTTCCCCTGTTTTATAGTGCTGGGAAGCTCGCGAAGGCTGGAGATCATTGGAGCGCCATCACACTATTCTCTAGCTTATTTTGGGTATATATAGTAAAAATCATTTTGGCATAATGGCATGTATAGGCTAACTTGGCCATAGATGGCTTAAATATGTGATCTGTAATCTAGCCATTGGAATGGCTAGTAATGGTTGTTTTTTGATGTTCATGTAATGTCATACTTTGGTAGCTATATACATGTTAAATGGTTGTTCAAATTATGGCTATCATATGGAAATATACAAAGGTAAAATTATAAACATGTATGCATGTAATGATATGCCATGTTAAATGATAGAGTTTGCTTAATTTGAATGCTTGAAATGGTTGGTATTTGGATGTGAGCTTAAGTGCAGGTCATTGGTGTGATTTTGGATGAGAAATAAAGCTAGAAATGACTTTATTTTGTCCACACGGGCGTGTGTCTAGACCGTGTGTGACATACGGCCTGGTACATAGGTGTGTGGTTAGGCCGTGTGTCCCCTGCTCCTTAAATTTGAGAAAATAGAATGCTCAGAATTGAGCACATAGGCAGAGACACGGGCGTGTTCTCAGCTGTGTGTGCTACACGGCCTAGAACACGGGCATGTGTCTTGGCCGTATGAAACCTGCACCTAATTTCGAAAGAATTTAATTAACCACACGGCCTAGCACACAGGCGTGTGGCATGGTCGTGTGCACAAGTTAGAGAGTTACACGGGGTCGAACATGGCTTGCAACACGGGCATGTCCCAAGGTCACAGGGCATGTCCCTTGGATCACATGGGCATGTGAGCCCTTCACCTTTGAAAATTTTTGAAATGTCTCGAAAAATTCTTAGAGTTTTCAATTAAGTCCCGATTCAATTTTAATGCTCATATTGGGCCTCGAGGGTCCATTTAAGGGACATTTAGAATAATCTCAGAAAATGAATAGTGATTGACGTGATTTATCTGTAAATACTCTAAAAGTTCTGGTAATGCTCCGTAACTCTGTTCTGACGACAGATGTACCCCTAACCCGTATCTGTCACCAGAATAGAGTTACGGAGCGTTACCAAAATTTTTCAGAACATTTGCAGATATTTCAAGTCAATTACTATTCATTTTTTGAAATCATTCATAACGTCACTTAAATGGACCCTCGAGGCCTAATATGAACATTAATTTTGAATTGGGACTTAATCGGGAACCCTAAGAATTTTTGTGAAATTTTAAAAAATTTTGCAAGTTACTCTCACACATCCGTGTGGTCCAAGGGACACACCCATGTGACCCTAGGGTACGCCTATGCTGCAGGCTGTATTCAATCCCGTGTAACTCTCTGACTTGTGTATTTCAAAATTAGATGCAGGTTTCACACGAGCAGACCAAGACACACACTTGTGTCTCTACTCATGTGCTTAATTCTGAACATTCTATTTCTTAAAATTTAAATGCAAGGGACACACGGCCTAACTACATGCCCATGTACCCGGCCGTGTGTCACACATGGTCTAGACACATGTCTGAGTCTCTGCCCTTGTGGACGAGATAAACCCATTTCCTAGCCTCATTTGCCACTCAAATTTACCATTTTCTTGCATTAAAACATACCAAGTACAATCCAGCCATTCCAATCATTCAATTTAAGCAAATTGCGCAATTCAACATGGTATATCATTTCATGCATACATGTCTATAATCTTACCTTAGTTAAGCCCTCAAGTTAAATATAGTTTGATCAACTACTTAACATATATGTAGCTACCGTAATTAAAACAAACCATTACTAACCATTCCAATGGCTAGATTACAAGCATCATTTGCATTTACATGCCAATATGGCCAATATCTCATATACATGCCATTAAAATCATAATTGATTTACCATAATGTACCGACATGGGCCAATGGATAGTGTGTGTGATCTTCGCCAAGCTTCCAATCCAATGAGCTTCCGATCTACTATAAAATAGAGAAATAAAACTAAGTAAGCATAAAACGGTTAGTAAGTTCATATAACATGATACTTAACTTACCATTCATTCTATTATGAGGTAACCATGTAAGGTATATTCAATCGATTTGACCTCAAGCTCTACACACACATCCTCATTGCCCTTGTTAGTCATATAATCCATAATAACATCAAAACATATATGGGCTCAACAACAATCAAGATTCCAAGCACATATGCTTTCCACAACATGTATTCATTCAACATGCATAATTTATCTCATTATTACAAGAATAATTTCATACTAGTTCATTTTGAGTTCAGTTCATTTCATATCAAAACTTTTGTTACACCCCTAACCCGTGTCTGTCGCTGGAATAGGGTTACGAAGCGTTACCGGAAACTTTCAAAACACTTTTAGATATTTCATGTAAATTACTATTCATCTACCGAGATCATTCAACACATCCCTTAATTGGACCCTCGAGGCCTAATACAAGCATTAGAATCGAGTTGGAACTTAACGGGGAACTTAAAGATTTTTTCAAAACTTTTTAAAAATTTTCCAAGGTGCAGGGCTCACATGCCCGTGTAGTCTAAGGGACACGCTTGTGTGACCCCAGGACATCAAACAGTCATCTGAACCGATCCAAAAGTCTGTATCGCTACCCGATTAACACTGAGCTCTTTTGGCTTACAATTCACTATCATTTTTCTGAACTTCACAAATTTGCTGAATAAATACCTGTCTACCTCTCAACTCGGCCAGAATTGAACCATCATTAGACAAAGTCAATCTTGCATTCATAGCTCTCAAAGTAAATAAAGACTTTCTACTCAAAGCATTTGCGACTACATTCGCCTTTCCCGGATGATAGTCAATCACTAGTTTATAATCCTTTAGTAACTCGAGCCATCTCCGTTGTCGCAAGTTCAGATCTTTCTGACTCATCAAGTATTTTAAACTCTTATGATTAGTAAAAATATGACATTTCTCACCGTACAAATAACGACACCAAATTTTCAAAGTAAAAACGATGGCAGCCAATTCCAAATCGTGTGTCGGATAATTCTTCTCATGCGGTTTCAAATGTTTGGAGGTATAAGCTACCACTTTACCCTCTTGCATCAACACAACCCAAACCATTCAATGACGCGTCACTATAAATTACAAATTCTTTTTCCGGATTCAGATTGTACTAAAATCGGTGCCTCAGTCAGTAATGCTTTCAATTTCTCAAAACTTTGCTGACATTTTTTGGACCATTCAAATTCAACATCTTTTTGCAACAACTTGGTCATAGGAGTAGCAATCATAAAAAATCCTCTGACAAAACGTTGATAATAACCGGCTAAACCCAAAAAGCTTCTAACCTTAGATACATTCTTTGGTGGTTTCCATTCAACCATTCCCAAAATCTTACTTGGATCAACCCGAATACCAACACCTGAAACAATATGTCCCAAAAATCTAACTTCTCGAAGCCAAAACTTACTTTTACTGAATTTAGCAAATAACTGCTTATCCCTTAAAGTTTTCAATACAGTTTTTAAGTGCTCGGCATACTCGAACTCGTCTCTAGAATAAATCAGAATATCATCAATGAACACAACCACAAACTTATCTAAGTACAGTCGAAAAATTCTATTCATCAAGTCCATAAAAACAACAGGTGCATTAGTTAATCCAAAAGCCATAACTAGAAATTCATTGTGCCCATACCTTGTTCTGAAATTAGTTTTCGGCACGTCTGAATCTTTAACCCTCAACTGATAGTAGCCAGATCTCAAATCAATTTTTGAGAATACCGTTGCTTCTTTAAACTGATCAAACAAGTCATCAATTCTCGGTAAGGGATACATGTTCTTTATAGTCACCTTGTTGAGCTGTCGGTAATCGATGCAAAGCCTCATAGATTTGTCTTTCTTCTTTACAAATAATACTGGAGCACCCTAGGGAGAAAAACTTGGTCTCGCAAAACCCTTATCTATCAACTCTTGCAACTGAGCTTTCAATTCTTTCAATTTAGTCGGAGCCATCCTATACAGAGCAATCGATATTGGTGAAGTCCTAGGTACTAAATCAATAGCAATTTCCACTTCTCTGGTTGGTGGTAAATTTGGCAACTCTTTTGAGATCACATCTAAATATTCACAAACTAACGGCACTGATTCAATTTTCAATTCAGACATCTTTGTATTCAACACATAAGTAAGGTAAGCTTCACAACCTTTCCTTAAGTACTTTTGAGTAGACATAGACGAAACCACAACAGGAAAATCATTTGATTCATCGGTTTCAACCCAAAGAACCTCACCATTTTCACATTTCAATTCAATAGTTTTTTGTCTACAATTTACTATGGCATCATGCAATATCAACCAGTCCATACCCAAAATAACATCGAATTCATCAAATGACAACAACATTAAGTCGGCCAGAAAACAGTGACCTCGAATCATCAAAGGACAATTCTTGCAAACTTTATCAACTAGCAAATATTTGCCCAAGGGGTTTGACACTTTAATCACAAATTCAGTAGACTCAACAGGCAAACTCTTACTAGATACCAAATTGACACAAACATAAGAATGAATCGACCCAAGATCAACCAATGCAATAACATTAGTATCATAAAGCGAAAATGTACCAATAATCACATCGGGAGATGGCGCATCCTCACGAGCACGAATGGCATAAGCTCTAGCAGGTGCTCTGGCCTCAGATCTCGCAGCTATATCTTTCGTCACACCTTTACTGCTAGTTCCATTCCTAGTATTTCTTGGTGGCCTACCCCTATTGGTAGTATTACTCGGCCTTGCACTCTGAAATTGTTCTTTCTCAGCCATCTCAGGACAATTTTGGATAAAATGCTCTTGGGAACCACACTTGAAACAAGCTCGATCATTCATCCTACACTCACCGAGATGTCTTCTTCCACAATGTTGACATTCGGGTCTGTTAGACTTAACATTACCCCCACTTTCCATTGAAGAAGCTTGAGATTTAAAACTCAAATATTGCTTACCGCAGTCTCTGTGAGAATACCCAGCTGATACATTCGAACGAGAATTCATTTCTTTAGATTTCTTTGACTGAGATTGAAATGACTTACTCATTGGCCTTTTTCTTGCATCTCTAGCCTCACTTTCAACTTTTCTTTTCTCTTTGCTTAGCTCTTCAACTTTGCAAGCTTGTTCAACCAATACAAAAAATTCTTTTAGTTCTAAAATTCCAACTAATAGTCGGATGTCCTCATTCAGCCCATCTTCGAACCTTTTACACATAATAGCCTCGAAGGAAACACACTCTTGGGCATACTTACTGAGTCTGACAAATTCTCGCTCATACCCTGTTCCTGACATTCGGCCCTATTTCAGCTTAAGAAATTCTTTACATTTCTAATCGATGAACCGCTGGCTGATATATTTCTTTCGGAGTTCCTCTTGAAAGGACTCCCATATAACCCTTTCTCTCAGTACCACAAATACTAGTGCCTTCCACCAGTGATATGTTGTGTCCCTCAATAATGATATGACACATTTCAAACATTCTTCAGGTGTACATGATAATTCATCAAATACCCTGATAGTATTCTCAAGCCAGAACCCAGCTCTCTCGGGGTCATCATCTACATTAGCCTTGAATTCCTCAGCTCCTTACTTTCAAATCTTATCAACCAGAGGCTTATTCTATCTTATCAAATCCACACCTTAAGGAACTATGGGAATCAGTTGAGAATAAGGAGGGGTGGAGGATGTTGAGCATTCGGATTTGTTCGAACAGACTCTAAATACCACTCATTAATCATGTGGAGGAAGGCTTCCCTAGCCCCTCCTCCTTGACTGACCGTGGAAGGTCTATTTTCAGATGACGTTGCTCCTTGAGCGGGAGCCGACGTATTACTTTCTACATCATCAGCTACAGCTCAATCGGGATCCATTTACAATATGAAAATATAGTTTAAAATTGTCAGGAGTCATCACACTATCATAGTTCAAATATGGCATGTATAGCTAGACTCTTACACGCACTACGTCAATCTGAGAATCTACTAAATCGTAGCTCTGATACCACTAAATGTAACACCCCTTACCCGTATTCGATGTCGGAACAGGGTACAAGCATCATCGGACTTAAACACAATCAAACATATATTTTCGAGCCATAAATTTCTAATTTCAAGCATATACATCCATAACCTATTTTTATACCTTGATAACTTTTCAAATTAATCCCTCAAATAGAGAGAGTATATGTACCAAAAAATGATTAACTTATTCAGAAAATTTTACACGAGGCACACAGTGGTTGTTTATCGGTTCATCCAGGTAGTAAGAAAATGTATAATGATTTGAAAAAATTGTATTGATGGTCAGGTATGAAATGAGATATTTTGGAGTTTGTTTTGAGATGTTTGATTTGTCAACAAGTAAAAGTCGCGCACCAAGTGCCTTCAGGTTTACTTCAACCAGTGATGGTACCCGAGTGGAAATGGGATAGAATTATGATGGACTTCGTAAGGGGTTTGCCTTTAACTCCAAAAAAGAAAGATGCAGTCTGGGTTGTTATGGATAGATTGATGAAATTGTCTCATTTTATTCTGGTACATACTGACTACTCACTTCGAACTGTACATTTTTGAGATTGTGAGATTGCACGGAATGCTTATTTCTATCATTTTGGATAGAGATCCGAGATTTACTTCGAGATTTTGGAAGAAATTACAAGAAGCTTTGGGTACAAAGTTATATTTTAGTACCGCGTTTCATCTACAAACTGATGGACAATCTAAAAGAGTAATTCAGATTCTCGGAGATATGTTCCGATGTTGTGTTCTAGAATTCGAGGGTAGTTGGGAGAAATATCTACCATTGGTTGAATTTACTTATAACAATAGTTTCCAATCGAGTATAAAGATGGCACCGTATGAGGCATTGTATGGCTGTGAGTGTCGAACTCCATTGTATTGGACTGAGCTTAGTGAGAGACAGATTCACAGGGTTGATTTGGTTAGAGAAACCTAAGAAAAAGTAAAGGTAATCCGTGATTACTTGAAAGCTGCTTCAGATCGACAAAAGTCGTACGCAGATTTGAAACGAAAAGAGATTGAATTTCATATTGGTGATAAACTATTTCTGAAAGTATCTTCATGGAAGAAGATTCTGAGATTTGGCCATAAAGGCAAGTTAAGTCCACGTTTCATAGGGTCGCATGAGGTTATTGAAAGAATAAGGCCAGTGGCATATCGGTTAGCTTTACCGACAGAGTTGGAAAGGATTCATAATGTGTTTCATGTGTCAGTATTGTGACGATATCGTTCTAACACCTCGAATGTAATTTCACTAGCAGAGGTTGAGATTTGACCGGATATGACGTATGGTGAAGAACCGATCAAGATTTTAGCTTAGGAAGTTAAACAGTTGAGAAATAAAAGCATAGCCCTAGTGAAATTTTTATGGCAACGACATGGGGTCAAAAAGGCTATGTGGGAACACAATGAAGCTATGAGAAGACAGTACCCAAACCTATTTTCTGGCAAGATTTTCAAGGACAAAAATCCCTAAAAGGGGGAGAGTTGTAATAGCCCGATTTTAGGTCTAACCAGAATAGTGGTTTTGGGACCACAAATTCAATGTAGAAAAATTTATTTTTCTTATATTTTTATGGTCTACAGTTTAATGGAATGATTTTTTAAAAATTTCGTTCGAAAATTTTGACGTTTGAGCACTCAATTTTGTAAAAAGGATTAAATTGCAAAAAGTGCAAAACTTGAGTTCTAGAAGCTAGAGGTGTCTAATTGCTATGAATTTTAAATTGAAGGTCCTTAGATGCTAATTAGACCATTTTTTAAGTTAGTGGACAAAAATGGACATGAAGTAAGAGAAATTTTAGTGTTTTAAGAAAAGGGCATTTTGGTTATTTGGTAATTAAATGAATTAATAAGCAAATTAAAAGCCAATTTTTTCTCATCTTCTTACCCTTGGCCAAAATTTACTAGAGGAAGACATAGCTAGGGTTTGTCAAGCTTCCAAGCTCGATTGTAAGTCTTTTCTAGCGCCGTTTTTAATGCTCTTTACATTTTTGAGGTCATTGTAACTCGATCTACCTATTTCTAGCACTAATTTGAGGTATGATTAAGGTCTAGGGTTTGAACCATGTTAGAAATGTGTGTATTTTGATGGCTAATGGTAGGAAATGCATGTTTGATGTTTGAAAAACAACTTTTGCTAAGTGATTTTCAATAAAAATGTCAAAAAAGACCTATTTGTAAAAGTTACAAAATAAGTAGTAAAAGTGTGATTAAGTGGAAAATGTGGGCTGGTATAAGTATGAAATGGCTTGGCTAGGATTGGGTTTTGAAGAAATTGAATACATTTCAATTTACGAGCCTAAGGACTAAATTGTAAAAATGTGAAACATTAGGGGCAAAAATGTAATTTTGCCATAATATAAATTTTTGGACTGAATTGAACAATGTTTGTATTAAATAAGTTAAATTTTTTATTATTGATCAAGGTAAACGAGGTTCGGACCTAAATCAGGGGAAAAACAAAGTGTTTGACGATTAGGTCAAATTCTACTAATTTTTTACCAAGGTAAGTTCGTATGTAAATAATACATTGTTATATTTATGTTTTAAATGCTTTAATATTGTATGAATTGTTATATACTTAGAAATAGAATAGGATACGAGTGACATGTCACTAGGAACCCATGTGTTTATGTGATCCAAGAGCTGGTCTTGTACGTCCTACCAGTGGATGGGTAGTCCAGCATGAGTTGCAGATACCTAAGTCTAGCATGAGTTGCGGATACCTAACAGCTTGTGTGAGCAACATTGTGTAGCTAGGTCCTGACTGACAGCTTGTGTGAGCAGGCTCGTGAGTAGCTCAAAAACGAGCCTATATGTATTATAAGATGTGGGGTAGCTTTGGCTACATGTATGGCACTTATGTGCAAGATTTTTGAGTATCCGTTAATATTCTGAGTGTTCAATGGGAATGTCAAAGTTGTGAAAGACTATGGTATGTTACGATTTGGTATAGGTATGTACGTAAAACTCATACGTAATGAGCTCAATAAGTGATGAGCCCTTGGTAAGGTTATGATTGAGTAAGTTAAGACTAAAGATTTTGATATCATTCATGTTAATTTTTATCATGCTAATTGTGCGTTAGATGTGTGGTTATGATGATTATTATTTCCATAGGAACTTACTAAGCTATAAATCTTCCTCCCCTTTTATTTCCCTTGTCTTATAGTGTCACCAAGCTAGCTCGGGGACCGGAGACCGTCAGAGATCCACTCACACTATCGTCAATTATTTTGGTACCAATGAATTCAACATTTTGAGTTATGGCATGTATAAGGGACTTGGTTATTTTTTTGTGTGTCATAATTGATTTGGCCAAATGTGTTGGCTTATATTGGTTGATAGTTCATTTTGTACAAGGCCATTTGAAATTGGCTACTATTGGTATAAGTAATTTATATGATGATGCCTTTCATGGATGTGGTAATTTACATGATTTGGGTTGATGAGTATGTGATGTTTGGGCATAAAAGATAATAGCATGTGAATAATGTGTTGGTGCCTTGGTTGTGGTTGATTTGGTTGTATGTAAACGTTGGGATTGGTGCTATGTTGTGTTGTGTAGGTGTGTGCAACAAAGGGTGGCAAAATGGCTTGGTAAATAGCCTTATTTTTGTCCACACGGGTAGGCACACGGGTGTGTGTCTAGGCCGTTTGATACACACGGCTTGCCCCACGGGCATGTGTTTAGGCCGTGTGTCCCCTGCACCCTAATTTTTGCAAAACAAAATGCTCAAAATTGAGCACATGGGCAGAGACATGGGCGTGTGTCCTGGGCGTGTAAAGTCTACACTTATTTTATGAAAAAACATAAATTTTAATTTGACCACACGACCTAGCATGGGCGTGTGACTTGGCCGTGTGTTTTCAATTTGTTCTTGGGTGACAAATAAAGAGTTAAATGGGGTTGGGACACGGGTGTATATGACCACACGGCTTGCCCACATGTGCGTGTGACCCCTGTTTAGTGAAAAATTTTATAAATGTTGTAGAATTTTCTAAAGTTCTCGATTTAGTCCCGAACCACCTCCAAAGTATGTTTTGGGCCCTATAAGCTCGTATTAGGGACATTGTGATTGTATACGAATGGTTTTTAATTTGGACGAAAATTTATGGCTCGAAAATATATGTTTGATTGTGTTTAAGTCCGGTAATGTCTCGTACCCTGTTCCGGCGTCAAATACGGGTAAGGGGTGTTACAACTTTACTCATATTACTTAGAATATCAAGGTCACAAATAGTACACTCAAGGTGTATAAGTCTATAATCAAGGATGTACATACTCATCAAATAGATTTCATGTACAATATCATCATTTCATATTTCCATATATCAATTATCACGTATCATCATTTTCATGTATTTTAGGTCAATATGTGTAATAACTCATTTCTTATTCATATATTCTCATGTCAAGAACTTTTTACCCATTGAATTTATTTGAAATATCGATGGATACATAGGTAGTACACTCGTGGTGTACAAATTAGGATTCATCAATTTATATTCAATGATACCCATAAGGTACTATTTTAGGGAGTACACTCTCGAGCCACACATGTATGCAACAGGATTACCAGTCCAGGCTAAATCCTTTTTGTGACATATGCTCTAAGGAGCTTGATCTAGATTACCCATCTGGGCTAAATCCAAACCATAATATATGCTCGAGAGAACATATCAGAATTACCCTTTCGGGCTAAATCTTTTCTGTAATGAGGTCAATAGGATTACTCGTTCGAGCTAAATCCTGTCAGCAAAAAATGCAGGACCTCATTCATATCGGCAAATCACATATCCATCAAATTTCCATTTTATTCAATTGGGATTTAAACACTTTTCTCAAGCATTACCAGGCATGTGATTATTTCATACACCCACAACATTCATATAATTCAACTAAACACGTTCCACATTCATTTCAAGCATATAAGTAACATTCTCATCATTTATCCTTTATCATTTATTGGGCATTATCATTTAATTCAAACATTTTTATTTATCGGGCTTGATTAGATATGTAATCATTTTCACATATTTATGACATTTATACAATTTACATAAACACAATCAATGCAAACATGTAAATAAACACAATTTAGTTAGACGAACTTACCTTGACAATGTTTGTGTACGTAAAATCTACTAATCCGACATTTTCCTCTTTCCTCATTCTAGCTCCGAATTTGGTCTATCTGAATCTATACGAGTAAATTTTACATCAATTTCTCATATTTCATACTCAGTTAGACTCAATTTACATTGAGGAAAAATTACCATTTTGCCCCTAACTTTTCCATAAATTCCCATTTTGTCTCTAGGCTCTATAACACCCCTTACCCGTATTCGACGCTAGAACAAGGTACAAGGCATTACCGGACGTAAACACAAAGCAAACATGCATTCAAAGTTGTAAATTTGGCACCATATTAAAACTTTTTAACAATCAATCACATCGTCCCAAAAACGAGCCTACGAGGCCCAAAACATGTTTTGGAAGCGGTTCAGGACTAAACCAAGAACTTTAGAAAATTTTACAATGCTTAGAAAATTTTTTCCTAAATAGGGGTCACACGCCCGTGTGGCCTGGGACACGCCCGTATGGGCAGGCCGTGTGGTCACACACACCTGTGTCTCGAACCCGTGTAACTCTCTGTTTGTCACCCAAGAACAAATTGAAGTCACACAGCCAGGACACACGTTTGTGTCCCGAGGCCGTGTCTTTCACACAATTGAGGCACACGCTCGTGCCTCTGCCCGTGTGCTTGATTCTGAGCATTCTATTTTGCAACAATTTAGGTGCAAGGGACACACGACCGGATCACATGCCCATGGGGCTAACCGTGTGTCACACATGGCCTAGACACACGCCCGTGTGTCTACTTGTGTGGACAATAATAAGGCTATTTACCAAGCCATTTTCCACCCTTATTCACACATACACTTACCCCAATTCAAAGTCACAAAACAATACATACTTAGGCAACCAAAACATTCGCATTCATGGTTAAGATATATCAACTTTATATCTTTATCTAACATATTCACTACATTTATTAAGCCCTAAATCAAACATACAAATCTCACATTCATTAGGTTTCATTCGATTACTATCTAGTTACCAAATTATACTCAAACTCCTCATCTCATCAATAGGTCACAATTCCAAACATTAGACAATCATGCCATAAATCACATTTCCAAATATTTCACATTCACCAAGCATACCATGATCATATCACCATAGACATTAACACATATATGAGTATACTTAGGCTTACAACCATGTTGCCACTATAAGCTAACTTACATGGCCAAATAGCAAAACAAGCTTTTGACGATTACAAGCTATTACATTGGCTAAAATCAGATGACGCATATAACAAAATGACCAAGTCCCTATACATGCCATAACTCAAAATACTTAAATTTATCAATACCCAAAATGATAGCTTGATAGTGTGATAGGATCTCCGACGGTCTCCAACCCGAGCTAGCTTGATGGCACCATAAAATATGGGAAAGGAAGGGGGTAAGCTATGTAGCCTAGTAAGTCCGTATGAACATAATAAGTAACTCTTACCAGTCATTTACCAAGTCTAACAATATAAACAGAAAACAAAATAGTATAAATTGCTATAAACCTCATAGTTATAAATTATTAAGTCACATTGTTTGCTATATCAATTTGCAAGCATAATTTAACATGTTTTGACTTTAGCCTAACAACCGTAATCTCTCTATTATAACAGATTAACATAATCAACCCATCATTTCAAACCTCATAATAAACATACATATTAATTATAAGTATTCACTTTTCAAGCATATATTTTAACATCTTTCAATTGTTAAAATGCATATCTTCCCATACTTCCATAGTCATTTTAATAGGCAAGTATGCCAATCATTCATTTTTCTCATATCTGATAAATCACAATTTGTGTGAATAAAACATGCTATATCATAACTCAATTTGGCCTTGAAGCCAATCACATGATCCTCAACCAAATTTATCATGAATTTCATACGTTACAAGTATAGATTAATAATCACAAGGCTTTCACAAAAACATTCTCATGGAAACCATGAACTCACAATATCATGAAGTCAATGCTTATAAAATTTATGTACATACCTGTACAAATTCATAATACTTACATCCTCTTTCTGTTCTTTGACATACCCATTAAATTACCCGTTGAACCACTTGGAATACTAAAGGATACTCGAGAATCTCATACACACAGTACCGTACCAATTCCATAGCCCAAATATGGTCTTACATGTAATCTCGTATCGATGCCAATAGCCCAGCTATGGTCTTACATGAAGTCTCATATCAATGCCACATCTCAGATATGGTCTTACACGTAATCTAAGTAAACCTAATGTCATGACATTTGTATCCTATCTATTCCTAAGGTTCAACCGAGACTGTAGCTGTATCGTATCTCTACCGGTCACTTCAGTAGTATCGTACTCAATAGCGCTCACATTTCATTTCAATAATATAACATTTACCACAATTATATCAATTAAGCATTATACATATATAATTTAATGCTTATTAAACATCGGCATAAAAATGGCGAAAATGACCTAACCGTCAAATACTCGTTTTTCCCCGATCTAATTTTGAACCTCGTTTTTCTTGATCTATAATATCACATTTAACTCATTTAATCATTATACTATTTAAATCAGCCCAAAATCACATTATGGCAAAAATTAATTTTTTTCAATACCCATGCCTAGCTAAACCTTATACATGCTTATAGCAACCCACATTTTTCTTTTATTCACATTTTAACACCCATTTTACAACTTTTTACAAATAAGTCCTTTTTAGCCATTTTCATCAAAAATCACTTAGCAAAAGTCGTTTATCAAACAACTAACATGCATTTTCTACCATTGAACATCAAAATACACAAATATCCATCATGGATAAAATTTTAGACTTTGATTATGTCTTAAATTAGTGGTAAAAATAGATAGATCATGTTACAAGGATTTCAAAAACATATAAATCATTAAAAACGGGGCTAGAACAGACTTACAATCGAGCTTGGAAGCTTGACAAACCCTAGCCATGGTTTCCCCTTGTGAATTTCGGCCATGGGAGGAAGATGGACAAAAATTGGCTTTTAATTTGGCCTTTTAATTCATTTAAGTACCAAATTACAAAAATGCCCTTTTGAAAAACTTTAGAAACATACCTACCCATATCCATTTTTGTCCACCAACTTAGCCAATGGTCTAATTACCATTTAAGGACCTTAAATTTAAAATTTCATAACAATTAGACACCTCTAGCTTATAGAACTCAAGTTTTGCACTTTTTGGACTTTAGTCCTTTTGACCAAATTGAGTGCCCAAACGTCAAAATTTTTTAATGAAATTTTTACGAAATCATTCCATAAAATTGTAGACTATAAAAATATAATAAAAATAAATTTTTTTTGCATCAAATTTGTGGTCCGGAAACCACTGTTCTGACTAGACCCAAAATCGGGCTGTTATAGGCTTAGAAAATAAAATTTGTGTAATTTACTCCATATTCCAAGCCTAACCAAAATCCCATTACAAAATTTATAGCACATGTATTCATAAAAATTCAGCATTTTTCTTCAATTTCACAATTTTACATTTTAGTCCCTAAATCATGTTTTCATCAAAAAATCACTTTGTAAAAGTTGTTTATCTATCAACAACCTTTCGTTTTCTACCATAAATTTCAAATTTTTAGTATATACATCAATGATCCATTTTCCATACTTTGATAACTTCTCAAATTGATCCCCCAAATAGATAGATTAAGCTATCCTAGTTTCAAAAATATCAAAATTATGAAAAACGGGCCAAGGAAACTTACCCAATTTGGCCATGAAAGTTTCTTCTCTCTCTCCTAGGGTTTCCATGTATTTTGGGGAAGAAGATGAGAAAAATAAGATGATATTTCTTTTTATCATCTTTTAATTAATTATTTCACTTTCCAATTTAGTCCTTGCCCTTTTTCTAAATTCCCATGGATGAGTCACCAAAATATCTACATAATTTCTTTAATGGTCTAATTATCATATAAGGACCTCAAGTTTTGAATTTCATAGCTATTTAATTCTTATATCTACTAGAATTCAACTTTTACATTTTATGTGATTTGGTCCTTCTCGTAATTAAGCACATAATCGAGAAAAATTTCTTATCAAAATTTTCACATGACATTTCTATCATATTATGGACCATATAATAAAATTAAAAAAAAATATTTTCGGCTCAAATTTGTGCTCCCAACCACTGTTCTGATTTCACCGAAATTTGGGTTGTTACAATAGATACGGGTTAGGGGTATTACATTTAGTGGCATCAGAGCTACGGTTTAGCTGATTCTCAAATTTAACGTAGAAAACGCAAGTTTAGCTAAACATGCCAATATATAATTTGCGATAGTGTGATGTCTCTTGATCATTTTAAATGTGTATTTCATATTGTAATGTCATCCAACCAAGCTAGAGCTAAATCCGAGGAAGCTGGTAGTAACGCTTCAGCTTTAGTTCAAAGAGTTACATCTGCATCTGGTAGTGAAAGACCCGTATCTAAGGGCCGAAGTGAGGAGGCAAAACTGGCCTTCTTTCAATTGATGAATGAATGGTTTCTTGAGTATTTAAGAACAAACCTCGCTGTACAACTACCTCCCGCACCTGCTCCTTAACCAGTTCCTAAGGTACAACAGGGTGCTAAACCCGCTAGAACAGGTAAGTAAGCCTTCGGTAGATAAAATTTGTAAGCATGGGGCGGAAGAATTTAGAGCTACCATAGATGATGATCTAGAAAGGGCTGAATTTTGGTTGGAAAATATCATCCGGGTTTTTGATGAATTATCTTGTACACCTGCTGAATGTCTAAAATGTGCAGTATCTCTACTGAAAGATACAGTTTGTCATTGGTGGAATACCATAAGTTCAGTTGTACCGAGAGAGAACGTTACATGGGAATTCTTCCAGGCTGAATTCAGAAAGAAATATGTTAGTCAGAGATTTATGGATCAGAAAAATAAAGAATTTTTAGAACTCAAGCAGAGAGACAAGACTGCATCTGAGTATGAACGAGAATTTGTTCGGTTGAGCAAATATTCCAGAGAATGGGTTCTAAATGAGGCTAAGATGTGTAAATGCTTTGAAGAAGGTTTAAATGAAGATATCCAAGTTATTGATCAGAATTCTCGAAATAAAGGAATTTGCGGTGTTAGCCGGTCGAGCACAAAACGCTGAGGAATTGAGTAAGAAAATAAACAAGCTGAAAGAGAGGCTCGAGTTTCTGGAAAAAAGATTATGAGTAAGTCACAATTATCTGCTTCTAAGAAAATAAAAAAGTATTATGATCGTGTTACTACCTTTACGGGGTATTTTGGAAAAAAGCGAGGCTTTCAACGCTTTAACCCGAGGAGTTCATCTCCTTCTATAACTAGTGTGGGTAGTGTCGGTAATCCCAAACCAAAGTGTAAGCATTGCAGTAAATTTCACTTTGGGGAATATCGTTTGAGAAGTGAAGTTTGTTACCGATGTGGTTCGTTTGACCATTTTCTTAGAGATTGTCTAGAAAGAGTTGAAAAAGAAATAGAACCAGCTCTAAAGCTGAGTAAAGGGGTAGACCACCTCGTCACCTCGGCAATGTTAGTGGTAGTCGAGGTACTACCAGGGATACAACAGTTAAATTTGAGGCACGAGCACCTGCAAGAACATATGTTATTCATTCTAAAGAAGATGCTTCTGTACCAGATGTCATTATCGGTACATTTTTTCTACTTGATACTGATATTACTGCTTTGATTGATCCTGGTTCCATACATTTATACATATGCACAAACTTAGTGTCTGTTAAAAATTTACCTGTTGAATTCACTAAATTTGTGGTTAAAGTTTCAAACCCCCTGGGCCAGTGTGTTATGGTGGATAAAGTCTGTAAAAACTATCCGTTGATGGAAAAGGGTTATTGCTTTTCAGCTGACTTGATGTTATTGCCATTTGATGTGATTTTGGGAATGGATTGGTTAACCCAATATGATGTAGTGGTGAATTGTAAATAGAAATATATTGTATTGAAATGTCAGAGTGGTGAATTACTTCATGTTGAATCTAATAATTTAGATGGATTACCTAATGTGATTTCAGCAATTTCAGCATAGAAATATGTCAAAAAGGGTTATGATGCTCATCTCGCATATGTGTTGGATACTAAAGTATCCGAGTCAAAGATTCAATCAGTGTCGGTTGTATGTGAATTTCCTGATGTATTCCCAGAAGAATTACCTGGTTTACCACCAAATAAAGAAGTGGAATTCTCTATAGATCTTGTTCTGGGTACAATACCAATATCCATAGCACCTTACAGAATGGCTCCTACTGAATTGAAAGAGCTGAAAGTACAGTTACAAGAATTGATTAACTGAGGTTTTGCTTGACCTAGTTTCTCACATTGGGGTGCACCAATTCTGTTTGTAAAGAAGAAAGATGGATCGTTGAGGTTGTGCATTGATTACAGACAGCTTTTAGAACCAGGTATGGACACTATGAGTTTCTTGTGATGCCATTCGGGTTGACAAATGCACCTGCAGTGTTTATGGATCTGATGAACAGAATTTTCAGCCAATATTTAGATAGGTTTTCGGTGGTATTTATAGATGATATTTTGGTTTACTCCCAATATGAAAATGAACATACGGAGCATTTGAGAATAGTATTGCAAACTTTGCGAGAGAAACAATTGTATGCCAAATTTAGTAAGTGTGAATTTTGGCTACGAGAAGTTAGTTTTCTTGGGTATATAGCATCTACTGAAGGTGTTAGGGTGGACCCGAATAAAATTTCAACCATTGTTAAATGGAAGCCACCGAAGAATGTGTCTAAAGTCTGAAGTTTTCTAGGACTAGCTGGTTATTATCGGAGGTTTATAAAAGGTTTTTCAATGATAGCTTCTCCAATGACCCGTCTATTTCAAAAACATGTGAAATTTTAGTGGTCTGATAAATGCCAGCAGATTTTTGACAAATTAAAAGCTTTATTGACAGAAGCTCCAGTGTTAGTTCAGCTAGAATCGGGTAAGGAATTTATAATTTATAGTGATGCGTCATTGAATGGTTTAGGCTGTGTTTTGATGCAAGAAGGTAAAGTAGTAGCCTATGCTTCAAGACAGCTAAAACCACATGAAAGAAACTACCCGACACATGATCTTAAATTGATAGCCATAGTGTTTGCATTAAAAATTTGGCGACATTACTTGTTTGGTGCAAAATGTCACATATTCACAGATCATAAAAGTTTGAAGTACTTGATGACTTAGAAAGATTTGAATTTGAGACAGCACAGGTGGCTTGAGTTATTGAAAGATTATGATCTGAAATCATCCGGGAAAAGCCAATGTGGTTGTTGATGCTCTGAGCAGAAAATCCCTATTTTCCTTGCGAGTTATGAATACTCGATTGTCATTATCTGATGATGGTTCAATTATAGCTGAGTTAAAAGCTAGACCCACGTTTTTGCAGTAGATCTTTGAAGCTTAGAAAAATGATAGTATGTTACAAGCAAAACGGATACAAAGTGAATCGACTCCTGACTCAAAATTTCAGATTGGAACTGACGATTGTCTGTTATTCAGAGGCAGAGTATGTGTGTCGAAAGGTTCAAAACTAGTATAGAAGATTTTGAATGAAGCTCACAATGGTAACATATCTATTCATCCTGGTAGTAATAAAATGTATAATGATCTGAAAAATATGTACTAGTGGCCAGGAATGAAATGGGATATTTCTGAGTTTGTGTCTAAATGTTTGATATGTCAAAAAGTAAAAGCTAAACATTAGTTACCTTCTGGACCATTACAGCTAGTTACGATACCAGAATGGAAATGGGAAAGAATTACCATGGACTTCGTATCAGGATTACCCTTGTCTGCAAAGAAGAAAGATGCCATTTGGGTAATTGTTGATCGATTGACAAAGTCTGCACACTTTATTCTGGTGTGTATGGATTATTCTTTGGGCAGATTGGCTGAATTATATGTCTTTGAGACTGTCATATTGCATGGAGTTCCTGTCTCCATTATTTTAGATAGAGACCCTAAGTTTACATCTCGATTCTGGAGCAAATTACAAGAAGCTCTGGGTACTCAGTTACACTTTAACATTGCATTTCATCCATAGACAGATGGTCAATCTGAACTTGTAATATAGATCTTGGAGGATATGCTTCGGTGTTGTATACTTGAGTTTGAAGGTAATTGGGAAAAGTATTTACCTTTAGTTGAATTTGCTTACAATAACAGTTATCAGTCCAGTATCAAAATGGAACCGTATAAAGCTTTGTATGGTTGTAAATGTAGAACTCCATTATATTAGACGGAACTCAGTGAGAAAAAGTTACAAGGAGTTGACTTAGTCTGTGAAACCAAGGAAAAAGTGAAAGCAATTCGAGATAATTTGAAAGCAACCTTTGATCGTTAAAAGTCTTATGTTGATCTGAAATGAAAAGAAATAGAATTCCAAGTCGTGACAAGGTATTCTTGAAAGCATCGCCTTAGAAGAAAGTTCTCTGGTTTGGTCGTAAAGGAAAACGAGTCCACGGTTCATTGGGCCATATGAAATTACAGAAAGAATTGGACCTGTTGCATATCAGTTAGCCTTACCACCAGAACTTGATCGGATTCATAATGTTTTTCATGTGTCTATGCTACGGCGGTATCGATCTGATCCTTCACATGTTATTTCTCTGACAGAGGTAGAGATTTCGCCTGATATGACATATAGTGAAGAACTGATCAAAATCTTAGCTCGTTAAATAAAAGAGTTAAGAAATAAAAATGTATCTTTAGTAAAAGTTCTTTGGAAATGACACAGCATTAAAGAGGCTACCTAGGAATAGGACGATACTATGAGGAAGCAATACCAGAATCTTTTTACTGGTAAGATTTTTTAGGACGAAAATCCTTAAGGGGGGAGAGTTGCAACAGCCCATTTTTCAGTGAAATCGAAATAGTGGTTTCGGGACCACAAATCCGATTTGAAAATAAAATTTATTTTTAATTTTATTATATGGTCCGTAATATGCAAGAAATGTCATGTGAAAATTCTGATGATAAAATTTTATCGATTTAGTGCTTAATTACGGGATGGACTAAACTGCATAAAATGCAAAAGTTGAATTCTAGGAGCTAGAAGGATTAAATAGCTATGGAATTCAAAAGTTGAGGTCCTTATATGGTAATTAGACCATAAAAGAAAAGTATGTACATATTTTTGTAACATCCCGAATTAGGGCCTAGTCGGAACAGTGGTTTCGAGACCACAAATCCAAAATAGAAATAATTATTTTATGATTATTTGATGATCCATGATATGATTGAATGTTTGGGTGAAATTTTCATGAAAAAATTTTATGCCTAAAGTGTCCAATTTGAAGTTAGGGACTACATTGAATAAGTTGCAAAACTTGAGTTCTAGAAGCTTTAAGCATGAAATTGCTATGGATTATTAATTAGAGGTCCTTAAATAGTAGTTTGACCAAGTTCTAAAATTTTGGACAAAAATGGGCATGAATTGGAAAAATTTGAAAGAAAAAGCCTAAGGCCATTTTGGTCATTTAGTAAATAAAAGAATAAAAAGGGAAAAATAAGTCAAAAATCTTGTCCATCTTCATCTACCTTAGCCAAAATTTCCATGCTCACCATAGCTAGGATTTCTTCAACTTTCAAGCTCAATAGTAAGTGCATCATATCCCCGTTTTTAATGTTCTTTACATTTTTGAAGTTGTCATCAACCGATCAAGCTATTTCTACCATTATTTTGAGCTAGGGTTCATGTTCAAATTACCCATGTGTGACATGCATGTATTTTGATGTTTAATGGAAGAATATGAAAGTTTGATGTGTGATAAACATCTTTTACAAAGTGATTTTGCATGAAAACACCTAAAAGGGACCAATTTGTAAAATTTGTAAAATGGGTAATAAATATGTGAAATAAAGAAAAATGCGGGCTGCTAGGAGTAGGAATATGAATAATCTAGGCTTGGGTAACAAATAAAATGCATGTATTTCATTTTACGAGCCTAAGGACCAATTTGTAAATAAGTGAAAAGTTAGGGGTAAAAAGGTAAATTTACCAAAGAATGTGTTATGGGTCGATTTGAAAATTGTATGTATTAAACAAGTTAAATTTGGCATTATAGATCAAGAAAAACGTGATTCGGGTCTTGATGGGGGGAGAAACAAGGTTTACAAAGAATAGGTTCGTTTTCATCATTTTGTACCGAGGTAAGTTCATATATAAATAATATGATGTTATGTTATATTTTTTTTTATGCTTGAGTATCATGTGAATTCAAATTCTTTAATGCTATTATGAGTTATGCTTTGATTGCTTCATGTGTAAATAATGCAATATTATGATCATATTTTTAATGCTTTATTAATGTATGAGTTTCTATGTCTAAATTGTTATGATGAGTGCATGAACGACGTTGTGGACATTGAGAATGACATTGAAAACAAGTTCGACAAGGATGTGACATTGAGAAAATCCCGTTTGAACCTTAGGAATAATTTAGGATACAATGTGACATGTCACTAGGAACCATGTGATTTATGAGCTCATGAGATATGTGATATATGTTTATGTCGTTCCGGGTGCTGGTCTTGTACGTCCTACCAGTGGCTGGGTAGCCTAGCATATATTGCGGATACCTGACAACTTGTATGAGCAGCTCGTGTAGCTATATCCTGACCGACAGCTTGTGTGAGCAGACCCGTGAGTAGCTCGAGAATGAGCTTTTATGTGTTATGTGATATTAGGTAGCTTTAGCTACGTATATGGCACTTATGTGCGAGCCTTCCGTGTATCCAATAGTATTCCGAGTGTTCAACGGGTAAATTATCAAGTAACTTTGTAACACCCTTAACCCGTGTCCGTATCCGGAATAGGGTTACGAGGTATTACCGAACGAGACACAACTTTCAGACATTCATGGATACACATAGGAATTAATCATTTTATTCACCACATATAAACGTATACTAAACCAAACCAAAACATTACGGTTGCACTGAAATCAACAAACATACAACCATAAATCATTATCAACTGGCCGAATATAAGCATAGGAATTAAACAACTCGTTACTTATTATTCAAGACCAAATATACATGCAACATTATTATAAATTTTGACTAAACCAAGCTTACTTATTTGCTATTCCATTAATGCACACAAAAATGTCATATAACATATACTTAATAATTAAAGCACAATTAACAAAGCCACTTACTAAACTTGCATCAAACCATCTTGTTTAATAAAAGCATAAGTTACTATTCATATGGTCAATTTCTAAAGCTTTAGCTAAATGCAAATATGCTTAATAATTATACTTTAACAAATGTCCACTTTCAACTTTATTCAATCAATTTACACGCCTAAACATTTTAAAGAACTAAACCAATATATCAATCATAGTTTGTCTTCAACATCAACGCATCATAAATAAATATATATGCATAATACATAGCAATTATTTGTCCAACACTTTAACATACCAAAACCAAATCTAAACATGCTAATATTACTTATCATGCAAGGTAACAAAGGTCATATTCAAGACTAATTCAATGATCACATATTCGGCTAAGTACATAAATATACATATAACCAAAATTTATGTCAGGTCAAACATATTACAAATATATCCCAACTAATGTATAATTATTAAACCAATACATCATATACCTATATATATATATATAAGTGTCGAATCATGTTTGAATCAGTAATATGATTCACATCAATTTCTTTTATATACCAATATCAAATTCACTAAAATACCAAATCATAGATCCATGCTTTATCAAGCCTATCAAACCAATTTCACCTATATTCACTTATATACAAGTCATAGCCGAATCACCTAAAACCAAAACCAAGCATAACCACCATTAGATTCAAACTCAAATGTAAAATTTCAATCAACTTACATCTTTTACCTATATTTAATGTCATAGTCGAATTTACTGATCAATCACATATATATTATTAGCAACTTCACTTAATCTATATATCACAACCGAATTTACCTTGATACTAAATCGCATAACGAAGCATATTCTAAACATTGAAACCAAACATATTCATAATTTGATCAAGACATAAAATCTAACACAACAAAATAATAAGTCATTTTCGCATGGCATATTATATACACAACTTCAAATATATACGAAAAGTAGTATAGCCTATACATGCCATAGTTTCGAAACTTAACTTTTAAAAGTACTGACAAACAGACGATAGTGTGATAGACTTTTCTGACGATCCCGAAGCCCGTAACTAATCTTCAAAATCTATAAAACAGAGGCAAACATACACATAGAGTAAGCTAACATAGCTTAGTAAGTCATAAGCAAATAAAAGAATCAATGACATTATTAACTCAATTTAACCAAACTAATTCATGCTATCATAATCACATTTAGTCTCAAACTTGAAAATTTAGATACAACATGTACATTCATGTATCAACTTTAACTTGGCCGAAATACATATATATATCCATTATCAAAGTTATCATTTACTTCCAAGGTCATAATATCATCATATAGACGAATATATATATACACATTCATATATGTATACACATGTTTCACACTTTAATATCACATACTTATATCATTTTGCCAAATATAGATTTGTATTCAATATACATATAACCAAATTTATAACATGATTCATACCATCACTTCAAATACCAAAACTTACCTCAATTTCAATACATTAGCTAACACATACCTAAACCTTTTAATTCGATTTCGCATTCGGTCTTTACTTAACATTGCCCGTTGAATCATTCGAGATTAAATAGGATACTCGGATAGTCGCACATATCGTACAATGCCAATGTCCTAGACGTGGTCTTACATGTATTTCCACATCGATGCTACTGTCCCAGATAGGGTCTTACTTGTAAACACATATCGAAATCACATATCGATTGCAACGTATTAAACGTGGTCTTACTCGCACGCACATATCGGAATCACATATCGATGCCAACGTATTAAACGTGGTCTTACTCGCACATACATATCGGAGTCACATATCGATGCCAACATATTAAACGTGGTCTTACTCACACACATATATTGGAATCACATATCAGAATTCTATGTCATGACATATATATCCTATCTATTCCTAAGGCTCATACAAGGCTTTCGGATGTCGTAACTCGATCGAATCGAACTCGTAACCATTGCTCTAAAACATATATCATTTCGGCACATTCTCAAACAATTATAACAATTCAATTCAACATTTATAATATACATATATTGAAATTTACAACATCTATTTGCCTATATATACTTACCTCGGACAACAGTAATCGGAACGGGACGATTATTCGACAACTTTGGTTTCCCCCCAATCCAAATCTGATTTCTTTAGTTTTTGATCTAAACGTATTCAAGTTAAACTCATTCAAATATAATTTCATTCAATTTAGTCCAAAAACACATAAATGGGAAAATTACCATTTTTCCCCTGACATTTTACACTTTTTACAATTTAGTCCAAATTGGACAAAACACAAAACATGCAAAATTTGCACACACCTTGCTTGGGCCGAATCTTCCTTATACTCATACAAGTCCATAAATTTCATTTATTTCACATTTTAGTCCCTCAATTTATTATCTTTACAATTTAGCCCTAATTACTCAAATTCATCAAAAATTCCAATACAAAACATATTAATCCAAAACATATCTTTCATAATTCATCAACTAACATCACAAAACTCAATTATTCATCAATAGCATAACTCAAAATATTCATCAAAATCAAAAATTAAAGCATGGGCTTTGTACATTTCACTGCAACAATCTCAAAAACATAAAACTTATCAAAAACCGAACTAATTACATACCATAATCAAGCATGCATATGACCAAAACTTTAAAGCTTTATTTCTTTTCTTTTCTCACAACATTCAGCCCTTGTAGAAAGATGAATGCATGGCTTTTAAATTTTATGTTTTATTTATCATATATTATTACTTTAATTACTAATATATCCTTAATGAAATAATTATGCAAACATTATATTCATGTCTTTAACCGTCCATCATTTATAATTATGGTATAATTGCAACATAAATACTTCATATTTTAAAGACAACAACAATTAGAAACTTCCACATTTAACTACCAACTTTTTCATTTTATGCGATTAAGCCCTTTTATTAAATCGGGCACTCAAACGACAAAATTAAAACACAAAAATTTCACAGATATAAATTCACACATAATAAACACAGAAAATAATTTTTAAAAATTTTTCTGACTCAGATCCGTGGTCCCGAAACCACCGTTCCTAATAGGGTCTAAGTCGGGCTGTTACAACTCTCCCCTTAGGGATTTTCGTCCCCGAAAATCTTACCAATGAATAGGTTTGGATAACGTTCTCTTACAGTATCTTTCTTGCTCAGTGACAAAGGTAAACCCGATACAAAATCCATTGTCACACTATTCCATTTCTACTCAGGAATCATAATAGTTTATAACAAACCAAATGGCACCTGATGTTCAAGTTTATCTTGCTGACAGATTAACCATTTCGAAACAAAGTTAGAAATATCTCTTTTCATCCCAGACCACCAATAATGTTGTTTCAAATCATTATACATTTTCATACTACCCGGGTGAACAGATAATCAACTGCTATGAGTTTCATTCAAAATTATCTAAATCAAGTCTAAATTTCTCGGAACACATATTCGATTTTTTTTAAATCTTAGACAACTTTCAATATCAAATTGGAATTCTGAATCAGCATCCAAATCACATTGAGCCCGCTTTGCTAACAAATCATTATCGACTTTCTGAGCCTCTCAAATCTGTTGAATAAATGAAGGTCTTGCTTTTAACTCAGCTATTATCGAACCATCATCAGATATAGCCATATGCGCGTTCATTGCACACAGAGCGAATAGAGATTTTTGGCCTAAAGCATCCACAATAACATTAACCTTTCCTAGATGGTAGTCAATCACAAGCTCGTAATCTTTTAGCAACTCTAACCATTTTCGCTGTCTCAAATTTAAATCTTTCTGAGTCATCAAATATTTCAAGCTTTTGTGATCGGAATAAACGTGACATTTCTCACCGAATAGATAGTGATGCCATATTTTCAATGCAAACATGATAGTTTCCAATTCCAGATAGTGTGTTGAATAGTTCTTTTCATGCGATTTTAAATATCTCGAGGCATAAGCTATGACTTTTCTTTCCTGTATCAAAACACAACCCAAACCATTCAAAGATGCATCACTATAAATAATAAATTCTTTACCCGATTCTGGCTAAAATAGCATTGAAGCTTTGGTTAATGGAGCTTTCAATTCTTTTAATTCGATCGATGCCATTCTATACAGAAATATCGATATCAGAGTCATCCCATGCACTAACTCAATACCAAACTCTACCTCTTAGATCGGTGGCAAACCCGGTAATTCTTCAGGTGACACATCCGGATACTCATACACAACTGCTACAGATTCAATTTTCTTTTCATTCACTTTAGAATCAAGCACATAAGCAAAATAAGCTTCACAACTCTTTCTCACATATTTCCAAGCTAACATCGAAGATATCACTGCCGGTAAACCATTCAAATCATTAGACTCAATCTAATTAATCTCATCATTTTGGCATCTCAAATCAATAGTCTTTCGTTTGCAGTTGACAACAGCATCGTGCAAAGTCAACCAATCCATACTCAGAATTATATCGAACTCGTCGAATGGTAACATCAAATCAGCCGAAAAAATGAATCTCGAACCATCAACGGACAATTCTTACACATTTTGTCAACCTGAACACACCGGCCCAAGCGGTTCGATATTCTAATTACAAACTCAGTAGACTCTACAGGTAAAGTCTTACTGGATACTAAGGTCTCACATACATAAGAATGAGTCAAACTAGGATCAATCAATGCAATTACACTAGCATCATAAAGAGTAAATATATCAGTAATAACATTTGGGGTTGAAGCCTCCTCGTGAGATAGAATAGCATAAGCTCTGGTAGGTGTACAAGCCTTAGATCAAACTTCTGTTTCTTTAGTTCCTCTCTGATTGTTACTCACATTACCCATATTTCTGGGTGGTCTACCTCGATCTGACATGTTACTTGGTCTCACACTCTCTATGATATTTTTCTCGGCTAACATAAGGAACTCACGAATGAAATGATCCATCGACCCACATTTAAAATAGGACCGATCAAGCAATCTACAGTTTCCAGGATGTCATTTACCATAATGCCTGCACTCAGGTTGATTCAACCGAACATTACCAACACTAGCAATCGAAATGGCTCGCAAACTCACATGCGGTTTGTCTCGATCACGTCTAGAAAAACTCGCAGTATTCTTTGATCGGCTAAAATTATCCCTGAATTTCTTTGATGATGATAAAATGTCTTACCCAATGATCTCTTACGGGAATCTCTGGCTTCAAAATCAGCTTCTCTTTTCTTTTCTTTTCGTATAACTGGGAAGTTATAGGAACTTGAGGGGGTAGAGGTTGTTGAGCAGCCAGATTCGTCCGTACGAACTCCATGAACCACTCATTCATTAGCTAGAAGAAGGCTTGCTTAGCCTCTCCCTCTATACTACTTGAAATCAGCCTATAATCAGCCAGCACTGCCCCTTGAGTAGGAGCGGGCGTATTACTTTTTATTTCATCCGTTACGGCCTGATCAGGATCCATTTACAATAAGAAAACACATTTTTAATTGTCAGGAATCATCACAGTATCGTAGTTTATAATTATGCCATGTATAGTTAGACTCACACACGCTACGTTAGTCCTAGAACCGACTAAACCGTAGCTCTGATACCAATCAAATGTAACAACCCTAACCCATGTCCGTCTACGGAATAGGGTTACGAGGTATTACCAAATGAGACACAACTTTCGAACATTCAAGGATACACATAGGAATTAATCATTTTATTCACCAAATATGAACGTATACTAAACCAAACCAAAACATTACAGGTTGCACCTAAATCAACAAACATACAACGATAAATCATTATCAACTGGTCGAATATAAGCATAGGAATTAAACAACTCGTTACTTATTATTCAAGACTAAATATACATGCAACCTTATTATAAATTTTGACTAAACCAAGCTTACTCATTTGCCATTCCATTAATGCACACAAAAACGTCATATAACATATACTTAATAATTAAAGCAAAATTAACAAAGCCACTAACTAAACTTGCATCAAACCATCTTGTTTAATAAAAGCATAAGTTACTATTCATATGGTCAATTTCTAAAGCTTTAGCCAAATGCAAATATGCTTAATAATTATGCTTTAACAAATGTTCACTTTCAACTTTATTCAATCAATTTACACGCCTAAACATTTTAAAGAACTAAACCAATATATCAATCATAGTTTGTCTTCAACATCAATGCATCATAAATAAATATATGTGCATAATACATAGCAACTATTTTTCCAACACTTTAACATACTAAAATCGAATCTAAACATGTTAATATTACTTATCATGCAATGTAACAAAGGTCATATTCAAGACTAATTCAATGATCACATATTCGGCTAAGCACATAAATATACATATAACCAAAATTTATGTCGTGTCAAACATATTACAAATATATCTCAACTAATGTATAATTATTAAACCAATACATCATATACCTATATATATAAGTGCTGAATCATGTTTGAATTACTAATATGATTCATATCAATTTCTTCTATATACCAATACCGAATTCACTAAAATACTAAATCATAGATCCATGCTTTATCAAGCTTATCCAACCAATTTCACCTATATTCACTTATATACAAGTCATAGCTGAATCACCCAAAACCAAATTCAAGCATAACCACCATTAGATTCAAACTCAAACGCCAAATTTCAATCAACTTACATCTTTTACCTATATTTAATGTCATAGCTGAATTTATTGATCAATAACATATATATATATATATATATATTATTAGAAACTTCACTTAATCTATATATCACAACCGAATTTACCTTGATTGTAACACCTCAAACCCAGCCTAGACGTTATGACCGGATCCGACGTGCCACATCGGAACGTTAAAAACATTTTCTATTTTTAGTCCAGAAAATTGTACTTAGTGTTCAAAGGATGATTTCATTATAGGTTAAAGTGAATGGAAGCTGTGCACCAGGTAGGAAACCGAAAAAGAGGAGGTGAGTCCATCGGACTGCTTAAGTACCAAGCTCCCTTCGGATCCAATCCTAGACATGCACACCACCGTTGTCACACCTTAACATAGTGTATGTTCTTAGGAAACCAATTCATTTAAGTCCAGTTTAAGAAAAGGTGATTAACTTTGGAAAGCGTTTTCATTGCGAAAGTTTTGCTTTGTTGTCGTGGTATTTTAAAAATCAATTACTGTTTTTGAAAACGCGCCCTAAGACTAATCAGTTTCAGTGATTAAGATAATATTATACCTATTCTAGTAAATCATATTGAAAACAATTAAAAATCATTAAAGCGGCCTTATTACAACTTAAACCCCAAATCATAAAAGTAAATAAAAAGATGTCCAATTCACGTAAGAAAACCAAATTTGCGTAACGTGGCCACTCGAATCCCTCACGGCTCCAAGCCCACTATGGTTGGGGATTACCTGCGTGGATGAAAATAAGGGGTGAGTTTGGGAAACTCAGTGTGTAAAATAACCCAACCATAGTCTAAACCAGTTCAAACCACAGAAACAAGTCAAATTGGCCTTAGCCTAGAACAGATTTCAGAATGAAGCCCATAAGCCCATAACAGAACAGAACAAAAATTACATGTTTATGCAAAAACCCAACCATATCCAACCGTATACACCCCCGTACCATCCTTACACCATGTGGGGAGACTACTTGACCCACCCATCCGCTACACGCCACAGAATTTACAGCATGGCTGCCAGAATAGATAGTGTGACAGAGTCACCAGATACAAATATTTATGGCAGAGCCACCAAAACAGATATTTGTGGCATAGCCACCAGGACGCTTCCTCCATAAATATAACCCATGTCCCCATGCAACAGATATACAAATCATGGCATACATCATACATAATCAGATCATCATGTTTTTCAGTCAAATTAACCCTAAGGGTATAATAGTCATTTTACACCTAGGGGTATAACGGTAATTTTCAAATTTAAGGGTATTCTAGTAATTTATCTATTTTGGGGGTTTTCATGCATATTTCTACCATTCACGTACTAACAGAAACACTTACCGAGTGTTCTTACCGAATTGGGCCCGTTGGCCCATTATCCCAATTTTGGCCCATTAAGCCTAAAAAATATCTCAGGCACAAAAATCACGCACTATGCAGTCTAAACACTGTAGTTTACCAAATACAGTAATTGATCTACCTCATGAGCATTCGCACACTTGCAAGTCCAAAAAATACCGATTTTTTGGCATTTTGGCTTTTCGGTTTTTACCGATCCAGTCTATGAGAGGGTGTTAGTTACACACCTAATTTGTAGTGGTTTGACGATGAGTTCCGCACACGAGCTGCCTACAATTGGATTACCAACACGTCAATCTAAATATCGAAAACAAACTACAGACCTATCCCCCTACCATATTCGGCCAACCAAGCCTCAGACCTTAGAGTTCTTACCTTTTTCCGAAACTAGTGACTAGGTTTAGATCCAGTCGTTCCACTTGTCCAAGCCTTCGATTAGCAGCCTATAGATCACACTAACATCATAATAAAACAATTGTCACAACCCTTAGAGCCATAGGGCCCAATTGACAGCCTCCCTAAGCCTTTAGGGGTTTCGGCTTTTCTAAAACCCGAAATAAAGAATAGATTCTAAAACTTACCACCTGTTCCTTTAGTCAACGATTCCACTTTAGTTCCTATACGATTTTGATGCAGATCTAAACCCTTAACTATTAGCAGAAATCAAATCTTTAAAGGTCCAAAGATTCGGCTATGCCCCTAAGACTATGGGGTTTTTGGCTTTTTGAAATAGTGAAGAGAAAGATGAAATATGAGGGTTTTGCGGTGGTTTTGTCGACAAGAATTTGGCGTTCAGACGATGAGAGAATCGGCCAAAAAGATGGAGAAGCATCAGAGGGTTTGGCTAGGAGAAATCGGTACAGAAGAAAAACAGGCTTTCGGGATTTTGGCTTTTATGGTAATCGGCTTCAAAGGCTTAAAAACAAATGGTAAGGAAGTGGAGTTGAGTAGAATGGTAGGAAGATTCGGCTATAGAGGGAAAGAAGAAGAAGAGAAAATAGATGAAGATAGGAGAAAAGAAGAAGAGAAAAGAATTGTCAGAAACGGCACCCCCTACCCAAAAAGAAAAAAAGAAAGAAATCCTAAACGCCAAAGATATATGGCACTTATTAGCTATGGCCGAATGAGTGTATTTTGGCATAGAAATTCTTCCTAAATTCCAATTCCCCGAATTGCTCCTTGATTTTTGGCCAAATTCAATGTTTTAATTTTATTCAAACTCCTAACCGATCAGCCCACCGCTTGCACCGCTCCAGTACACTGCCAAGAGTCCTGATCAGACCCCAACTCCTTCCCCATACGTGCAGCAAAAATCTCAACCTTACGTGAGCGAGATAAGGCTCGAACCCCAGACCTCCGTCCGCCTTGCCCCCTTGCGCCTTCGCCTGAGCTGCTAGCCACTGCACCATGCTTCTTCCTTTACTAATATATGGTCACAATTAATTTTAACCTTTAACCCGCTTCAGTTCTGGCCCGTTTCAAAAAATAAAACAGAATTTGCCTTCCCCTGGAATCGAACTCATAACCTCTCGGCAGGCCTAGCACGCTGCTGCCACTGCACTGAAGCTCTTCTCATGATATAATCTACTCACAACTAATTTTAGGACTTATCTGCAGCAATCCCGGTTCGTTTAAAAATAAAACAAAATATTGCTACTTACCAGACTTGAACCCCTAACCACATGCACACTCTTAACGCCTCCTTGCCACTTGACCACGTGCCTATTTTGTGTCACATTTCCTCCCGAGATATTTATAAGGCCTCCTTGCGGTAATCCTTGGTTGTAAAAAAAACAACCATTTGCTCACGTCGTGCCTTGAACCCAAGCACCTCCATGCCTTCCTAGCGTGCTTAGTCACTAGGTCATGTGCTCCTTTATGCTAAAACTCAGCCCAAATTATTAATAAGGCCTACTGCCCAGATTATCTTAAAAGGCAAAATTTGAGAATTTTGCTAAAGCTATAGGCCGAACCCCGGACTTTTCCCACACTATAAGCCCTTCATTATTTATTTAATTACTAAACTAAGCTAAACATAATAATAATAATAATTAACTAGAACACCCAAATTATTCGGGCCGTCTTCTACCCGAACCTAGACTCAAGGCCCAATACTTTTAGGCCCAAAAATTGGGGCTTTACAACTCTGCTCCCCTTAAAGAAATTTCGTCCTCGAAATTTCAAACTATTAACTAATTGTATTACTCAAGTCAAACCACTATGCTTTCACTGCGCACTCTCATTAAAAATAATTCTTAGTAAGACCCAGAACATCTAATTACCAAAGTAAAGAAACATTTATCAAGCACGCATACAACTCATAACACACACTTAAATAGAATAAGCTTGGAAATCCTAAGCTCGATGCTCCATCGATCCGCATCTTAAGCAGGCTCCTATCTTCCTATGGCATTCACCCGGATGACACCCGTTGCAGTTCTTGCAGGTTGGAAAGTTTGGTCGTGTCTTAACATGTTTCACAGAACGAGGTTCGATCTTCTGAGAACTAAAATCCTTCCTTTTCTTACACTTCAAGCACCCTGCTTGAAGCGTTTCCCTAATTTCCTTAACCTTGGTCTCCAATACCTCTTCTACCACTTTCCTTATTATCTCGGCCAATGCCTCGGTACCAAGCTCTAAGTTACTGCTACCCGAAGTTGGCAGACTTTGCTTACCCTCAGAATCCATGTCCATGCTCTACATTACCGGCATACGTATCAAATAACTACCAAGGCCTCGATTCAATAATTTTAGTACTTATTCATATGTTTATGCAGATATAGTATTTAAAAATTTCTATCTTCACAGAATCATAGCCTAGCTATAGTCTCAGTATCCTTAGGGGTTTTTTTTTTAGTATTGTCCTAGCTATAATGTCACGATGTGGTCTCAGTTCTATCTACAGTAATATCTTAATACAGTGTAGTATGAGTAACAGAAATACCTACAGACTTGGGCCGGAGATTCGGGTGCTACCTTCTTGGAATCCAAATTTTAAAACCGAGTTTTGCAATTTTTGCAATCATCTACCGTAAAAATTTTTCTTTTTATTTTCAAAAATCTTTATTTTTATAAACTCATTCCACAACCGAGTTGTTGCACCCGAGCTCTGATACCACTAAATGTAACACCCCAAACCTAGCCTAGACGTTATGACCGGATCCGACGTGCCACATCGGAACATTAAAAACATTTTCTATTTTTAGTCCAGAAAATCGTACTTAGTGTTCAAAGGATGATTTCATTATTGGTTAAAGTGAATGGAAGCTGTGCACCAGGTAGGAAACCAGAAAAGAGAAGGTGAGTCCATCGGACTGCTTAAGTACCAAGCTCCCTTCGGATCCAATCCTAGACATGCACACCACCATTGCCACACCTTAACTTAGTGTATGTTCTTAGGAAACCAATTCATTTAAGTCCAGTTTAAGAAAAGGTGATTAACTTTGGAAAGCGTTTTCGTTGCAGAAGTTTTACTTTGTTGTCGTGGTATTTTAAAAATCAATTACTGTTTTTGAAAACGCGCCCTAAGACTAATCAGTTTCAGTGATTAAGATAATATTATACCTATTCTAGTAAATCATATTGAAAACAATTAAAAATCATTAAAGCGGCCTTATTACAACTTAAAACCCAAATCATAAAAGTAAATAAAAAGGTGTCCAATTCACTAGAAGAAAACCATATTTGCAGAACGCGTGGCTACTCCAAATCCCTCACAGCTCCAAGCCCACTATGGTTGGGGATTACCTGCGTGGATGAAAATAAGGGGTGAGTTTGGGAAACTCAGTGTGTAAAATAACCCAACCATAGTCTAAACTAGTTCAAACCACAGAAATAGGTCAAATTGGCCTTAGCTTAGAACAGATTTCAGAATGAAGCCCAGAGGCCCATAACAGAACAGAACAGAAATTACATGTTTATGTAGAAACCCAACCATATCCAACCGTATACACCTCCGTACCATCCTTACACCATGTGGGGAGACTACTCGACCCACCCACCCGCTACACGCCACAGAATTTACAGCATGGCTGCCAGAATAGATAGTGTGACAGAGTCACCAGATACAAATATTTATGGTAGAGCCACCAGAACAGATATTTGTGGCATAGCCACCAGGACGCTTCCTCCATAAAATATAACCCATGTCCCCATGCAACAGATATACAAATCATGGCATACATCATACACAATCAGATCATCATACTTTTCAGTCAAATTAACCCTAGGGGTATAATGGTCATTTTACACCTAGGGCTATAATGGTAATTTTCATATTTAAGGGTATTCTAGTAATTTATCTATTTTGGGGGTTTTCATGCATATTTCCACCATTTACGTACTAACAGAAACACTTACCGAGTGTTCTTACCGAATTGGGCCCGTTGGCCCATTATCCCAATTTTGGCCCATTAAGCCCAAAAAATATCTCAGGCACAAAAATCATGCACTCTACAGTCTAAACACTGTAGTTTACCAAATACGTTAATCGATCTACCTCACGAGCATTCGCACACTCGCAAGTCCACAAAATACCAGTTTTTCGGCATTTCGGCTTTTCGACTTTTGCTGATCTAGTCTATGAGAGGATGTCAGTTACACACCTGATTTGTAGTGGTTCGATGGTGAGTTCCGCACATGAGCTGCCTACAATTGGATTACCAACACGTCAATCTAAATATCAAAAACAAACTACAGACCTATCCCCCTACCATATTCGGCCAACCAAGCATCAGACCTTAGAGTCCTTACCTTTTTCCGAAACTAGCGACTAGGCTTAGATCCAGTCGTTCCACTTGTCCAAGCCTTTGATCAGCAGTCTCTAGATCACACTAACATCATAATAAAACAATTGTCACAACCCTTAAAGCCATAGGGCCCAATCGACAGCCTCCCTAAGCCTTTAGGGGTTTTGGCTTTTCTAAAACCCGAAATAAAGAATTGATTCGAAAACTTACCCCCGGTTCCTTTAGTCAACGATTCCACTTTAGTTCCTATACGATTCTGATGCAGATCTAAACCCTTAAATGTTAGCAGAAATCAAATCTTTAAAGGTCCAAAGATTCGGCTATGTCCCTAAGACTATGGGGTTTTCGGCTTTTTGAAATAGTGAAGAGAAAGATGAAATATGAGGGTTTTGCGGTGGTTTTATCGAGAAGACTTCGGGGTTCAGAGGATGAGAGAATCGGCCAAAAAGATGGAGAAGAATCAGAGGGTTTGGCTAGGAGAAATCGGCACAGAAGAAAAACAGGCTTTTGGGAATTTGGCTTTTATGGTAATCGGCTTCAAAGTCTTAAAAAAAATGGTAAGGAAGTGGAGTTGAGTAGAATGGTAAGAAGATTCGGCTATAGAGGGAAAAAAGAAGAAGAGAAAATAGATGAAGATAGGAGAAAAGAAGAAGAGAAAAGAATTGTTAGAAACGGCACCCCCTACCCAAAAAAAAAAAAAAGAAATAAGTCCTAAAGGCCAAAGATATATGGCACTTATTAGCTATGGCCGAATGAGTGTATTTCGGCATAAGAATTCTTCCTAAATTCCTATTCCCCGAATTGCTCCTTGATTTTTGGCCAAATTCAATGTTTGAATTTCATTCAAACTCCTAACCGATCAGCCCACTGCTTGCACCGCTCTAGTACGCTGCCAAGAGTCCTGATCAGACCCCAACTCCTTCCCCATACATGCAGCAAAAATCCCAACCTTACGTGCGCGAGATAAGGCTTGAACCCTAGACCTCCGTCCATCTTGCCCCCTTGCGCCTTCGCCCGAGCTACTGGCCACTGCACCATGCTTCTTCCTTTACTAATATATGGTCACAATTAATTTTAACCTTTGACCCGCTTCAGTTCTAGCCCGTTTCAAAAAATAAAACAAAATTCGCCTTCCCCTGGAATCGAACTCATAACCTCTCGGCAGGCCTAGCACGCTGCTGCCACTGCACTGAAGCTCTTCTCATGATATAATCTACTCACAACTAATTTTAGGACTTATCTGCAGCAGTCCCGGTTCATTTAAAAATAAAACAAAATATCGCTACTTACCAGACTCGAACCCCTAACCACATGCACACTCTTAACGCCTCCTTGCCACTTGACCACGTGCCTCTTTTGTGTCACATTTCCTCCCGAGATATTTATAAGGCCTCCTTGCGGTAATCCTTGGTTGTAAAAAAAACAACCATTTGCGCACGCCGTGCCTTGAACCCAGGCACCTCCATGCCTTCCTAGCATGCTTAGCCACTGGGCTAGGTGCTCCTTTATGCTAAAACTCAGCCCAAATTATTAATAAGGCCTATTGCCCAGATTCTCTTAAAAGGCAAAATTTGAGAATTTTGCTAAAGCTATAAGCCGAGACCCGAAATTTTCCCACACTATAAGCCCTTCGTTATTTATTTAATTACTAAACTAAGTTAAACATAATAATAATAATTAACTAGAACATCCAAATTATTCGGGCCGTCTTCTACTAGAACCCAGACTCAAGGCCTAATACTTTTAGGCCCAAAAATTAGGGCGTTACATTGATGCTAAATCACATAACGAAGCTTATTCTAAACATCGAAACCAAACATATTCATAATTTGATCAAGACATAAAATTCAACACAACAAAATAATTAGCCATTTTTGCATGGTATATTATATGCACAACTTCAAATATATTCGAAAAGTAGTATAGCATATACACGCCATAGTTTTGAAATTTAACTTTTAAAAGTAGCGACAAACAGACGATAGTGTGATAGACTTCGCTGACGATCCCTGAGCCCGTAACTAATCTTCAAAATCTATAAAACAGAGGCAAACATACACACAGAGTAAGCTAACATAGCTTAGTAAGTCATAAGCAAATAAAAGAATCAATGACTTTATTAACTCAATTTAACCAAACCAATTCATGCTATCATAATCACATTTAGTCTCAAACTTGCAAATTCATATACATCATATACATTCATGTATCAACTTTAACTTGGCCAAATACATATATATATCCATTATCAAAGTTATCATTTACTTCAAAGGTCATAATATCATCATATAAACGAATATATATACACATTCGTATATGTATACACATGTTTCACACTTTAATATCAAATACTTATATCATTTTTCCGAATATAGATTTGCATTCAATATACATATAACCAAATTTATAACATGATTCATACCATCACTTCAAATACCAAAACTTACTTCAATTTCAATACATTAGCTAACACATACCTGAACCTTTTAATTCAATTTCACATTTGGTCTTTACTTAACATTGCCCATTGAATCATTCGAAATTAAATAGGATACTCGAATATTTACACATATTGTACAATGCCAACGTCCTAAACGTGGTCCACATGTTTTTACACATCGCTGCCATTGTCCCAGACAGGGTCTTACTCGTAAACACATATCGGAATTATATATCAATGCCAACGTTTAAACATGGTCTTACTCGCACACACATATTAGAATCACATATCGATGCCAACGTATTAAACGTGGTCTTACTCGCACACACATATCGAAATCACATATCGATGCCAACGTATTAAACGTGGTCTTACTCGCACACACATATCGGAGTCACATATCGATGCCAATGTATTAAACGTGGTCTTACTCGTACACATATATCAAAATCATATATCGGAATTCTATGTCATGACCTATATATCCTATCTATTCTTAAGGCTCATACAAGGCTTTCGGATGTCGTAAGTCGATCGAATCGAACTCATAACCATTACTCTCAAACACATATCATTTCGGCACATTCTCAAAAAATTATAACAATTAAATTCAGCATTTATAATATACATATATTGCAATTTACAACATCTATTTGCCTATATACTTACCTCGAACAACAGTAATCGGAACGGGACGATTATTCGACAACTTTGGTTTTCCCCGATCCAAATCTAATTTCTTTAGTTCTTGATTGAAAAATGTTCAAATTAAACTCATTAAAATATAATTTCATTCAATTTAGTCCAAAAACACATAAATGGGAAAATTACCATTTTTTCTCCTGACATTTTACACTTTTTACAATTTAGTCCAAATTGCACAAAACACAAAACATGCCAAATTTGCACACACCATGCTTAGGCCGAATCTTCCTTGTACTCATACAAGTCCATACATTTCATTTATTTCATATTTTAGTCCCTCAATTTATTATCTTTACAATTTAGCCTTAATTACTCAAATTCATCAAAAATTCCAATACAAAACATATTAATCCAAAACATATCTTTCATAATTCATAAACTAACATCAAAAACTCAATTATTCATCAATGGAATAACTCAAAATATTCATCAAAATAAAAATTAAAGCATGGGCTTTGTACATTTCACTGCAACGATCTCAAAAACGTAAAACTTATCAAAAACTGAATTAATTACATACCTTAATCAAGCATGTATATGACCGAAACTTTAAAGCTTTATTTATTTTCTTTTCTCACAACATTCGGCCCTTGTAAAAATATGAATGCATGGATTTTAAGTTTTAAGTTTTATTTATCATATATTATTACTTTAATTACTAATATATCCTTAATGAAATAATTATGCAAACATTATATTCATGTCCTTAACCATCCATAATTTATAATTATGGTCTAATTGTAACATAAATACTTCATATTATAAAGACAACAACAATTAGGCACTTTTACATTTAACTACCAACTTTTTCATTTTACGCGATTAAGCCCTTTTATTAAATAGGGCACTCAAACGACAAAATTAAAACACAAAAATTTCGCGGATATAAATTCACACATAATAATTATAGAAAATAATTTTTAAAAATTTTTCTAACTCGGATTCATGGTCCCGAAACCACCGTTCCAAATTGGGTCTAAATCAGGCTGTTACAAACTTGACAGAAGACCCAAGGGGTAAGTCAATGAGTTGAATGAGTAAGATATTATGTTATGAGTTGATATAGGTATGTATACCGAACTCATGAGTAATTCCTTGGTATGTGATGAACTTATGACAAGGTTGTTTATGTGATGAGTAAGTTTAAGTGATTTGATGAAATACAAATTTTTGTTCATTATGTTAAATGTATGTTAAATACTTGTTTAGATAGCATGTTATTTGCATATGGACTTACTAAGCTTTAATTCTTACCCCCTTCCTTTCCATCTTTTATAGTGTCGCCAAGCTAGCTTGGGATCGAAGGACATCAGAGACTCAATCACACCATCAATTGGACGTTTGGGTATAGTTAGTCTCAACATTTTAAGTATGACATGTATAGGGGACTTGGTCATTTTGTTATGTGTCATATTGATTAGCCAAATGAGTTGGCTCATGATGGTATTATGATTCATTTTGTATAAGGCCATGAGATGTGGCTTATATTTGCTTCTCGGGTTGTAACCCTAATTATTTATGCATGCATGCAATGTGTTTATGCTTGTGATGTGGTTGGTGGTTACTTGTTCGTAATGGATATGATAAATGGCACATATGCTTAATGAATAAATTGGGACTAATAGGTATGACCATGTTCATAGTATAATTAAGTAGGTTGAAGGTAGGTTTATAAGGATGAATAAATATGAAATTGGTGTGGAATGCCATATGAAAGCATGACAGCTTGAGCATGTGATATGTTGACAATTCAAAGTCATAGATTAATTATAATTGTGAGTATTTGAGTTACAAATATGCTATGTTGCATGCCATAAGAAATGTATAAGTGAGTGAGCTTTTAAGGGTGGCAAGTGGCTTGGAAAATATCTTTAAAGTTGTCTACACGAGTAGACACATGGGCATGTGTCTAGGCCGTATGTGACACATGGTCTGCCCCATGGGTGTGTGATCCAGTCATGTTTTCCCTGCACCCTAATTTGGCAAAACAAAATGCCCAGTAGTAAACACACGGGCAGAGACACGGCCTTGTGTCTTAACGGTGTGAAGGACACGGCCTCAAGACATGGGCGTGTGCCCAGGCCATGTGAAGTCTGCACCTAATTTTTAGAATTTAATTTGCCACACGGCCTAAGCACACGGGTGCGTGACTTGCCCGTGTGACCCTATTGTGTTGATGACGTCATAAACATAGAGTTACACGGGTTGAGGACACGGGTGTGTCCCAAGACACACGGGCGTGTGTGACCACACGACCTACCCACATGGGTGTGTGACCCTATTTCATAAAAATTTTCTGGGTTTTCCCAAAGTTTTCTAAAGTACTCGGTTTAGTCCCGAACTACACCCGATACATGTTTTGGGTCTCGTGGGCCCGTGTAAGGGATAATTTGTATATGTATGAGTGAATTTAATTTGAACAAAATTTTACAGACCGGTTTTGTATGTTTGCTTGTGTTTAAATCTGGTAATGCCTCGTATCCTGTCTCGGTGTCAAACACGAGTAAGGGGTGTTACAATTTTGGTGACTCATCCTTGGAAATTTAGAAAAAGGGCAAGGACTAATTTGGAATTTGAAATAATTTAAGTAATTAAAAGATGAAATAGAAAATATCATCTTATTTACTCATCATCTTCCCCAAAAATACATGGAAACCCTAGGAGAGAGAGAAAAAACTTTCATGGCTTAATTGGGTAAGTTTCCTTGTCTCGTTTTCAGTAATTTTGAAATTTTCAAAACCGGGATAGCTTAATCTATCTATTTGAGGGATCAATTTGAAGAGTTATCAAAGTATGGAAATTAGGTCATGGATGTATATGATAAAAATTTGAAATTTATGATAGAAAATGAAAGGTTGTTGATAGATAAAAAAAAACTTTTACAAAGTAATTTTTAATGAAAACATAATTTAGGGACTAAAATGTAAAGTTGTGAAAATTGATGAAAAATTGTAAAATTTATAGAAAATATGTGCTGTAAATTTTATGTTGAAATTTCGATTAGGCTTGTTATAGGGAGTAAATTGCATAAATTTCATTTTTCGAGCCTAGAGACGAAATTGGAATTTATGGAAAAGTTAGGGGCAAAACGGTAATTTTTCCTAGGACATAAATTGAGTCCAAATGAATATGAAATGTGTGAAATTGATGATTAAATTTATTTATATAGATTCGAATAACACAAATTCGAGGTTAGATCGAGGAAAAGAAAAGGTTTCGGATTAGTAGATTTTATACGCGAATTAGTGTTGAGGTAAGTTCGTGTAACTTAATCAAGCATGTAAATATGTTTACTTGAATATTATGATTGTATGCAATATGAATTATATTTATGTGAATGTTATAAATGTGTGAAATGATTACATTTTCGAAAATGCTAGAAAAAGGGTAAAGTCTCGTTTGAATGTTGAATTTTGATGGATAATTGTGCTTTCTCGAAATGAATGAGGTCCTGCATTTGTTGCTGACGGGATTTAGCTCGGATGAGTAATCCTATTGATCTCATTATAGAAAATATTTAGCCCGGACAGGTAATCCTGATATAATCTCTCTCGAGCATATGTAACAATTAGGGTTTAGCCTGGACTGGTAATCCTAATTGAGCTCTTTTGAGCATACGTTACATAATGGATTTAGCTTGGACTGGTAATCTTGTAATATGATATATGGCTTGAAAGTGTGGTCCTTGATTTAGTGCCCTATGGGTACTCTTGGATAAGAATTAACGGGTTATTGAATCGTACACCTTGAGTGTACTGCTTGAGTGTCCATCGAAATTTCAATGATTCAACAGACAAAAGTCTTGGCATGATGAGAGAATTATGAGATGAAATGATTATTTCTTGAAAGAATATTGGATGATGAGCTCATCTATATTTACTTGATGTATATGAAAAATTTTGTGACTAACATGTTTGATTGAATGCATGTGATTAGGCAATTTTGCCAAATGGATGGAAAACATGATATTGTACGCTTAGATTTAATAAACAGGATTGGTAAGTTTAGTTTTGTTATTCGAACTTACTAAACATGTAATGCTTACTCTGTTTTATTTTCCCCTGTTTTATAGTGCTGGGAAGCTCGCGAAGGTTGGAGATCATTGGAGCATCATCACACTATTCTCTAGCTTATTTTGGGTATATATAGTAAAAATCATTTTGGTATAATGGCATGTATAGGCTAACTTGGCCATAGATGGCTTAAATATATGGTCTATAATCTAGCTATTGGAATGGCTAGTAGTAGTTGTTTTTTGATGTTCTTGTAATGTCATACTATGGTAGCTATATACATGTTAAATTTTTGTTCAAATTATGCCTATCATATGGAACATACCAAGGTAAGACTATAAACATGTATGCATGTAATGATATGCCATGTTGAATGATAGAGTTTGCTTAATTTGAATGCTTGAAATGGTTGGTATTTGGATGTGAGCTTAAGTACAGGTCATTTGTGTGATTTCAGGTGAGAAATGAAGCTAGAAATGGCTTTATTTTATCCACACGGACAGACACACGGGCCTTGTGTCTAGACCGTGTGTGACACGTGGCTTGGCACATAGGCGTGTGGTTAGTCGTGTGTCCCCTGCACCTTAAATTTGAGAAAACAGAATGCTCAGAATTGAGCACACGGGCGTGTCCTTAGCCGTGTGTGCTACACAGCCTAGAACATGGGCGTGTGTCTTGACTGTATGAAACCTGCACCTAATTTCGAAAGAATTTAATCAACCACACGACCTAGCACACAGGCATGTAGCATGGCCATGTGCACAAGTCAGAGAGTTACACGGGATTGAACACGGCCTGCAACACGGGCCTGTCCTAGGGTCACACGGGCGTGTCCCTTGGACCACACGGGCATGTGAGCCCTGCATCTTGGAAAATTTTTAAAATGTCGTGAAAAGTTCTTAAAGTTTGTGATTAAGTCTTGATTTGATTTTAATGCTCATATTAGGCCTCGAGGGTCCATTTAAGGGACGTTTTGAATAATCTTGGGAAATAAATAGTGATTGACGTGATTTATATGTAAATAATCTAAAAGTTCCGATAATGCTCCGTAACTCTATTTCGGCGACAGATACGAGTTAGGGGTGTTACAGCTGCTATTGTGGTTGAAGAGATCTTTTCCAAGAGGGGAAATTGGCAAGGGAATGGAAGGGAAAAATGGAGAACAAAGGAAGGGTTTTGAAGAGAGAAAGTGAGAGAGAAGTGTTAAGAATGAAGGGGTGAGAGGTGTGTTTGAAATGAGCAGCAAAAGGGGTATTTATAGGTTGGGTAGGCTACTAAAAATAGCAAAAATTGGCAGCCATTAACTCCCTCCATGGCCGACCACACATGTGGCAAGTTTGAAGCTTTCAAACTTGCTAAAATTAGCTAAGGGCAAATCTTTGATAAGTGGAGGGGTTTGAATGCAATTTCAAGGAAAATTCAAGGTCCTTATTGCAAGCCAAATAATCAGCTAAATAAGCTGATTGGGCCAGCATGTGGGACGATTTTGGGCAGCCCATTTGCTTGATTGGATATGTAACACCCCTAACCCGTATCCGTCACCAGAATAGGGTTATAGAGTATTACCGGAGTTTACAGAACAATTACAAATAATTCAAGTTAATTACTATTCAATTTCTGTAAGTGGTCTTATTGTCCCTTGCACAAGCCATTGAGGCCCAATAATAACATTGGGATCGAGTCGGGACTAAATCGAGATCTTAGAGAATTTTTACGAAATTTCCAAAATTTTTCCTAGATATAGGGCACACACGCCCGTGTGGTTAGAGCACACACCTGTATGATCATAAGACACACCCGTGTAACAAGCCGTGTCCAACCCCGTGTAACTCACTGAATTATGCCACACGGCCAGCCGCACGCCTATGTGCTAGGCCGTGTGGTTAATTTTTTTCAAAATTAAGTATAGGTTTCACACGCCTAAGACACACGCCGGTGTTCTGGGCCGTGTAGCACACACGGCTGAGACACATGCCCGTATCTTTGCCCATGTGCTCAATTTTAAGCATTCTATTTCTCAAATTTTAGAAGCAAGGGACACACGGCCAAATCATATGCCCATGTGCCAGGCTGTGTGTCACGTACGGTCTTGACACATGCTCGTGTGTCTACCCGTGTGGACAAAATAAAGTCATTTCCTAGCTTTATTTCTTACCCAAGTTTTGCCAATAACCTACACCAAAACTTACAAGTATATATACCAGCCAATTCAAGCAATAAATCCAAGCCAATTCTAACATCTAATATGATATTTTATCATATACATTCATGATTATAAGCTTACCTTTGTTTAACTTATATGTTAAGCATAACTTCATCAACCATATTCAATATACTTAACACATAGATATTTGCCATAAATGTAACCTTATAAGTTTATCAAAACAAAACATTACTAGCCATTCCAATAGCTAGTTTACAAACTACATTCATATGCCAATAAAGGCCAAGTTACCTATACATGCCATTATACCAAAATAAATTTACTATTTATACCAAAACAAGTTAGCGGATAGTGTGATGATGCTCCAACAGATCTCCAGCCTTCATGAGCTTTCGAGTACTATAAAATAGAGAAAATAAAACCTAGTAAGCATTATATGCTTAGTAAGTTCGTATAACAGGAATTAAAACTTACCAATTACATTTAATAATATTAAGCATACAATTAATATGCTTTCATCATTTTGGCAAGTTTACCTAAACACACATGTTCTCAATCAAGCAAGTTAGTCATATAAAATGTTTATACATCAAATAAATATAGATGAGCTTATCATATAATCCTTCATCAAATAATTTAGAGGCATTTAGGGCATATTTTTAGTCATCTAATCATTTTCTCATGTCAAGAGTTTTGTCCGTCAAATTATTGAAATATTAATGGATACTCAAATAGTACACTCAAGGTGTACAATTCTGTAAATCGTCAATTCATAATTGAGAGTACCCATTAGGGCACATACTCAAAGAGCACACCCTCGAGTTACATACCAAGATGCTAAAATGAGCCATATGATCATGTAACAGGACACTTATCTAGGCTATTAGGAAGCTTATAAGAGTTTTATTCAGGGAGCTTATAGAGCTTATCAGATATCTCCAAATAGATGCTATCAGAAATCACCAGATAAGGTAACAGGGAGTTCAAGCGAGCTTAACAGGATGCTCATAAAGAGTTGCGTTTGTGTCCGCATTATATGTTGGATCACAATCGATTACATATCAAGACGCTCACAAAGAGCTGCAGTAATGTGCAACAAATGCAAAATCACATTTCATGTACGGGAAATCACCTGCATCCATCGATTTTCATTGTTCAAGAGGAACTTAATTACTTTATAACATTTTCAATCATATAATCTTTCATGTACATCTTACATACATATAAATCACATAATTAGATGTCGCATTCAAACCAATTACATCATTCAATTCTAACATATTAACATGAATAATTAAATTACACGAACTTACCTTAATAGTCGTTCGTACAAGAAATTCTACTAATCCGAAACTTTTTCTTTTCCTCGATCTTGCTTTGAATTTGAGTTGTCTGGATCTATATAAATAAATTTAATCATCAATTTCTCACATTTCATATTTAATTGAATTCAATTTATACCCTTGGCAAAATTAACATTTTACCCCTAAACTTTTCATAAATTCCAATTTCATCCCTAGGCTCGAAAAATGAAATTCATGCAATTTGCTCATTATTCCAAGCCTAACTGAAATTTCATATAAATTTTATAGCACATGTATTCTATAAAATTCAGAATTTTTTCTTCTTCACAATTTTACAATTTAGTCTCTAAATCACATTTTCATCAAAATTCACTTTGTAAAAGTTGTTTATCAATTAACAACCTTTCATTTTCTACCATAAATTTCAAATTTTCAGCATATTCATCCATGGAAAAATTTCTATACTTTGATAACTTTTCAAATTAATCCTCCAAATAGATAGATTAAACTATCTCGGATTCAAAAATATGAAAATTACTAAAAACGAGACAAGAATACTTACCCAATTAAGCTTGATTAGTTTCTTCTCTCTCTCCTAGGATTTCCATGCAAATTTTGGGGAAGATGATATTTCTATTATCATCTTTTAATTATTTTAGTTTCCAATTTAGTCCTTAACCTTTTCTAATTTTTCCATGGATAAATCACCAAAAATATCTATTAAATTTTCTTTAATGGTCTAATTACATATAAGGATCTCAAGTTTTGAATTCCATAGCTATTTAATCCTTCTAGCTACTAGAATTCAACTTTTACATTTTATGCAATTTGGTCTTTTCCGTAATTAAGCATATAATCAGTAAAATTTTCTTATCAGAATTTTCATATGACATTCCTATCATAACGCAAACCATGTAATAATATTAAAATAAATTTTCTTTCCAGCTCAGATTTGTGGTCCCAAAACCTATAACAGCCCAATTTAGACCCTATTTGAAACGGTGATTTTGGGACCACGAATCCGAATCAGAAAAATATTTAAAAATAATTTTCTGTGTTTATAATGTGTGAATTTATATGTGTGAATTTTTTGTGTTTTAATTTTGTCGTTTGAGTGCTCGATTAAATAAAAGGGCTTAATCGCGTAAAATGAAAATTTGATGGTTAATTGTAAAAGGGCTGAATTGATGTTGTCTTTATAGCATGAGGTACTTATAATGCAATTAGGCCATAATATTAGGTGATGGACGGTTGTAGACAACCATTATAAAGATTTCATATTATCTTATAAAGGTTATTTGTGTAAAATAATTAATAAGTTATATTACCACAAAACATAAAAATTAAAAGCCATGGTGTTCATATTTTCTTTCTATGACCGAAACATAAAATAAAAGAAAAGAAATAAAGTTTTATTAGTTTCGGCCATTGCTAAGCTCAATCAAGGTATGCAACTAGCTCAGTTTTTGATTTTTTTTTTACGTTTTTGAGATCGTTGTTATGTTATCTATCATGCCCATGTTTCAGTTTTTGAATTTGATGATGATTTTGTATTTTTCCATTGTTGGAAGTTTGTGATTTTTGTTGTTTGATGATGGAAAATAAAAGATATGTGATAGATTAACATGTTTTGTATTTGAATTTTTGATGATTTTGAGTAATTAGGGCTAATTTGTAAAAATGATAAATTGAGGGACTAAAATGTGAAATAAATGAAATGTGTGGACTTTTATGGGAAAGATGAATATTCGGCCTAAGCATGGTATATTGAAATTTTGCATATTTTGTGTTTTGTGAAATAGGGATTAAATTGTAAAAAGTGTAAAATGTCAGGGGTAAAATGATAATTTGCCCATTTATGTGTTTTTGGACTAAATTGAGTGAAAATATGTTTGAATGAGTTTAATTTGAATATGTTTAGATCAAGAACCAAAGAAATCGGGCTTGGATCAGGGCAAAACCAAAGTTGTTGAATAATCGTTCTGTTCCGATTATCGTTGTCCGAGGTAAGTTTATAAGCAAATAGATGTTGTTAAATTTCAATATAGATGATCTATAAATAATTGTAATAATTAGTATTAAATTACGAATTGGCATTGAGTAATGAAAAATAATTTATGTTTGATGATAATGTAATGAATAAGTTTTGGTATTTGAAGTGATGACATGAACTATAGATGTTAAAGTGTTGATTATATGTATATTAATTGCAAATTTATATTCGGCTAAATGATATATGTATGTGATATTAAAGTGTGAATCATAAGTGTATATATATATTCGACTATATGATGATATTGTGACCTTGGAAGTGAATGATAACTTTGTTAATGAACATATGTGTATGTGTATTTTGCCCAAGTTAAAGTTGATACATGGATGTATATGTGATATTGATATGTGATTACGTGTAAGACCACGTCTAGGACGTTGGCATCGATATGTGATTACGTGTAAAACCATGTCTGGAACGTTGGCATTGATATGTGATTACGTGTAAGACCACGTCTGGGACGTTGGCATTGATATGTGATTACGTGTAAGACCACGTCTGGGGTGTTGGCATCGATATGTGATTACTTGTAAGACCATGTTTGGGACATTGGCATCGATATGTGATTATGTGTAAGACCACGTCTGGGACATTGGCATCGATATGTGATTATGTGTAAGACCACATCAGGGACATTGGCATCGATATGTGTTTACGAGTAAGACCTTGTCTGGGACAGTGGCATCGATATGAGGTTACATGTAAGACCATGTCTGGGATGTTGGCATTGTATGATATATGTGATTATCTGAGTATCCTATTCAATTCTGAATGGTTCAATGGGCAATGATAGTTCTGATTGAATGTGCAAAATGAGCTAAAGTGATTAGGTATGTGATAGCTTATTTCCTATTTGAAATAAGGTAAGTAGGTTACTTGATATGTGTTGTAAATCATGTATAATGTAAATGAAAAATGTATGTGCATATGAAAAGTGTATTCGGCCTTTTGATTATATCATGTGAATATTTATGAAAAGGTTCATGGATACATGTATGTGGATTTATGTATACTCGGTTATATAATGGTACTATAGTTTTGAAATTGAATATTACATTGATAATAAATACATGTATATTCGGCCATGAATAAGTTTATTTGTGAAAGTATATGTTATACATGAATTTATAAGCTTGAGATTTAATGTGATTATGATAGTATAATTTGGTTTGGTTTAAAAGAGTGACTACGACATTTAGTTGTTTATTTTCTATGACTTACTAAGCTATGATAGTTTACTCTGTGTGTTTATGTTTGCCTCTGTTTTATAGATTTTGGAGATTAGTTACGAGCTCGGGGGTCATCAACAAAGTCCATCACACTATCGACTATTGTTTTGGTACATTATAAGTTTAAATCTGATACTATGGCATGTATAAGCTAGGTTATATTTGGTTAAGTTGGAAGTTGTGTTTATATTAAGCCATACGAAAATGGCTAATATGCTATGAGAGTATATGAAATTTTAGTCAAGTTTTAAATGCGTTATATGTATTGATAATGGTTGGTGAATTTGGATGTAGTTTGGTTGAATTGGCTTTGGTATATACATGAGTATGAATTATGTTTGTCATGTTACTTTTGGTTAAAATGATTTGGCTATGTTTTACTTTTACTAGTAATGAATATATTTGGTTGATGACTCGATACTTGCACATATATATATTTATACACATGATGTTTAGTATGACATATATATTATCTCAAGGTATATATATATATGATGGTGTTTAATCATGTATTTCGGTTATGGAGTAAATGATGGATGTTTATTGAGTTACAATATGTAATGCATTAGTTAGTAAAATGCATATCATATATATATGGTGTATTTGGTATATGCTTATGGTTTGAAGTAATGATATGTATGACTTATGATCATTCATTATGGTAAGCTTGTCATATTGATATGTTTTGCATTAGTCGAATATTATAATTTAGATTAAATGAGGTAAACATGGTTGATAGATAGGTATATATATGTGAGTTGGTTGTAGCTTAATATTGGTTTATTTGGAATGCATAATTTATATTATGAATTAATTCAAGTTAGTAAGCTTAATATAAAGTATATATGTTTGCTATGTTTGTTATATAATTAGGTAAAGGGATAATAATAAATATAATGTATATTCAGTCATATTATTAAATTATTAAATAAGTGTATATATATATTGATGGTATAATCATGTGTACTTGGTTATGTAAGTTCTATTTATGTATGATTTTTAGTATGCGAATGGGGTGTAATATAATTTATATGTTTTGCTCCTTTAATGGTTCATAATGATATACTATAATGTGCATTATATATATTGCATTAAAATTATGTTTAGTTATATGGTAATGATATTAAAGTTGCATATGTGTTTGGACAATAATTAATGTAATAGTTTGTTAGATTTTTAACATGCACAAATGTAGAATTAAAAAAAATGATATGTTTGATATTTGCCAAGTTAAATAGATATTTTGGCATGTATTCGATATATGTGTTTGAATGTCTTAATGTTTGTACTTGAAATTTGTCATGTAAATATCTATGTTATAATTTGATTATTTGAATGTTATAAATGAGATGTATACATGATTCGTATAATTGAGTTTATATTACCTTAAACATAAATAGTAATGAATGACTCCCTTAAGCTGTAAATTGTTCGGTAATGCCTTGTAACCTTAATCCGGTGACGGATACGGGTTAAAGGTGTTACAAAATTATTGTTCCAATTTCATTGAAATGGGCTATTACAGGATCAGTTTCTCGGTTTAGCAGATTACTTAAAAAAAATTTAAATGCTTACCGATTCAATGCATCATGTAAATAAATATATTACCATTCAATCAACAGATTAGTACTTGTATAAGCATCAAACAGTAATATTGTTAGTGTACTTGCACATATCTCATATAAATTCAACATTGATATAACTATTTTCTCGACATATCGTACTTGAGTTCAATAATAGTCTCAACTTACATAATTTTCTTGTATCAACATATCAAAGATAATCATATATGTACATGTCATGAAACATATCATGCTCTTCCCGTTTCTTCATAAGCATATATGATTCATTTCATTATATTAATATTTCATACTCCATCATTTCCATATATTTTATGCATATTTATTAGATAATAGCTTATATCAAACCTAACATAATTTATATTCCACGTACTCATACTTATTTCGTTTATCTATCTTCATAATTATTTCATACAACTATTTTGTACATATATATTTCCATATGACCAGTTCTTGTAAACATTACACACAACCATTTCATATAACCATTCGTCATCGATACATATTACCGGATATCAATTGTTCAACGGATGTCATAGCATCTCCCATCCACGGTCTTATTCATCTTTGACATGATGCCATAGTATCTTTCAACTATGGTCTTACTCATTTTCTGTCATGTTGCCATGATATCTTTCAACCATGGTCTTGTTCATTTCATATCACGTTGCCATGGTATCTTTCAACCATGGTCTTACACATTTCATATCAGGTTGCCATGGTATCTTTCAACCATGGTCTTACACATTTCATATCAGGTTGCCATGGTATCTTTCAACCATGGTCTTTCACGTTTCATATCAGGTTGCCATGGTATCTTTCAACCATGGTCTTACACGTTTCATATCAGAGAGCACACTCCCGCGAACCTCATCCTTACAGTGGGATTACCAGTCCAGGCTAAATCCCCTGTAATATAAACTCATAGAGTATTGTCGGGATTACCAGTCCAGGCTAAATCCCCCTGCAACGACAATTACTCTAATGAGCTTGGATCTGAATTACCAGTCCAGGCTAAATTCAGACCCTGATTCGGATTACCCGTCCGGGCTAAATCCATTTTACACATATTCTTCGGGAGGGCTATATCAGGATAGGATCACCCGTCCGGGCTAGATCCTTTTTACCGTCAATTCCTTTTCAGAGATCCATCGAATTTTTTCTTTTCATTCAACCGAGATTTATTTTCAATTTATTTCGAGTATTATCAATATTTCATCAAATATCATGAATTGAATATTCAAATCATATTTTCATCACATAACCACATATTTCAAGTATTTAAAATACAATTCAAGTTACACAAACTTACCTCATTGCTTGTTTGTGTTTATAATTTCATTAATCCGATATCTTTTCTTTTTCACAATCGAGTCTCATATTTGAGTCGTTCGGATCTTTATAAATAAATTTGATCATCATTTTCATTCATTTCATATACTAATGCATTTAATTAATGCTTTAGGCAAAATTTACCATTTTGCCCCTGAACTCTTAATTAATGACGATTTCATCCTTAGGGTCAGGAAAATAAAATTCTTGCAATTTAATCCTTATTTCCAGCTATTACTCTTATATATATTGATAACAGTCCATGAATTCTATAAGATATCAGAATTTTCTATAATTTCAACACTTTTCAATTTATTCTTTCAACACTTTTCAATTTAATCCCTAAAACATGTTTTCCCCCGATCTTGAACTAAATTAATAATTTCATTCAATTTTGTAATTTAAATAATAAAATAATCCATTTCATGCAATTTGATCATTTTTTTACATTTTTACAAAATTGCCCATAAAATTTTACTTTTATTCAATTTAGTCCTTGAGCCTAGAATATGCAAATTAGCCCTGCTAGATGAATATTCATACATATTTTTCCTCCTCCTCCTCTCCATTCCACATCCTTAATGTAGATAATACACTTGTAAGTAACATTATCCATAATTTTTATTATTTACTTTTATGAATATTCAAAGTGTCTATCTCGCATCATGGTCACTAAATTATTTATATCAGATATAGAACTCAAAATTAAGATCCGCTAATTTTCCCTGAAACTAGACTCATATATATTCTTACCATAAAATTTTCAGAATTTTTAGTTTATCCAATAAGTACAGTTTATTCTTTAAAATTACCCCTGTTCTGCTGTCTAACAGTTCTGACCCTTCTTCACTAAAAATTAATTATCTACTTGTACAGAATTCAAATGATGTTCCCGTTTATTTATATTGAAAACAGACTCATTCAGGATTCTAAAAATATAAATTTAAACCCCTAATTATTTTTATCCAAATTTTTATGATTTTACAAAGTCAGAACAGGGGAACCCGAAATCATTCTGACCTTGTCTCACAAAATTCATCATATCTCATGATTTACAATTCCATTGCTTACATAATTTCTTCTATAAGAAACTAGACTTAATAAGCTTTAATTTCATATTTTATTCATCCTATGATTAGATTTCTACAATTTTTGATGATTTTTCAAAGTTAGACTACTGCTGCTGTCCAAAACTGTTTTAGTACAAAATATTAATTACCATGTTATAACACCCTTATTTTCTTTTTCTACACCATTTCTCATCACTTTCTCTTATTTTCTCTTCACTAACATATCATGAATATAGGACCTTATGTAAGAAAACTCTACTATAACATTATTTCCATGCTTTGTCAATAATAACAAACTTAAAAACATATTGAAATCTTGATATACTTACCTTGTTCTATTGATACTAATCTTTAACTTGATTTTCTCTCTCCTCCAGCTTCTATTTCTTGAATCCAACTTGATATTCTAACTCCCCATGGTCTCCTTAACATTTTTTCTCTCTTGGTAGCTATGGAAATTCATTTGATTTTTGGGTGAAAATGGTGAATTTTTGGTAAAAGGACCAAATTGTAAAGAAAGCAAAACTTTCTTTCTTCCTCTCTTTCTCTCACGTTAGTGCATGGGAAATATGGATGAGAATTTCTCATCTTTCTTTCTTTATATACTAATAAAATAATAATAAAATATCTTATTAAAATATTAATAAAATAATATTTATCTAATTAAATAATTATAAAATATCAAAATATCTCTAGCATCATTATTACTTTCTAGATTTTCTCTCTTCCAATTGACCATTTTGCCCTTCATTATCTTTTAAAATTCCATCCTTAAGTCATCATTTAATTTGGTAAAATTACATTTTAGTCCCTCATAATTTCTTCATCTATTCAATTTGGTCCTAATTCATCCATTTTCCTTAGTTTCTAGATTATTCCACTCTTAAAATATTTACACTATTGGTCCTTCAAATTTTTCATATTTACACTTTAACCCCTCAAATTTTGAGTATTTACTCTTGTGCAACAAAACTTTTCTCACTTTTACAATTTAGTCCTTTCTTGAATTAATATATCATAATATACTTCTCAATATTGACATATCTCAAAATTTTTCTCTCTTTTTTTCACTTTATTTCCTTATTTTACTATATCAAGGATAATATCTTCATGTAAATATTTTAGTGGTATTACATTTCTCTCCTCCTTAAAATAAATTTAGTCCTCGAAATTTCCTTGTTTTCTTTTGATCATGAATTTCATTATTTCTATAGTTCTATAGTTTCTTTTTGTACATATTCACCCAGGTTTATCATTTATATCTATTCTCTATTCTTTTATTTCACAATTTATTTTCAATACACTATTTCACATTTGCCTTTCAGAGCTTCTACCAAAGAAATGGAAAATAATATCGTATGAATCTTATTATCAAGTGTTCTATCACATATATTGGCTTGGAAAACCAAAGAAAAATAGAGTAGTAGCACTTGTGAATCAATCGGACTTGCAATAATTTACGTCTATTAGCATATTTATCCAACCTTTCCATATATTGATTATAGTATCCAAACATGAACAGTTCCATATGCCTCTGAAAATATCAGTATATATAAGATACCCATATAAAACCCCAAAAATTTAATATAATATACCCAATTATAATGGCTATATTCAAATATTTTTGCAATTTTTTTTCACCAATCTATTGACTAGTATAGATTGCATATAATCTGTATTAGTAAGGGGTATAGATCGTAAAACCTCATAATTTAATTTTTATGTATTTACTCATATAACATTTATCATTCTCAAGTACTATAAAACATTTATCCGTACTTTTACGAGTTCTGCTTTATCATAACTAACATTTTTACTCAGAGATAATCATTTTCCTCGTAACGAAAATTGTTTACTTTTTACTTAGTAGAGGCCCAGTAGACTAGATAGAACACTTTGGATATACGGGACTTATACAGAGGTGCATTGTTATGCACTATTAAGCAGAGAGAACTTGAAGTGCTATACAGAGAGTACGAATGTGCTTGAATGTGCTAATAATCGAGAGCACTAACTTGCTAGTAATCAGAGAGCATGCTGAGGTCCCTTAATATCCTAGTAGTTCTAATCTTGCCTACTTGGGCAAATTATTTCATGCACGCATATCACTTTTACACCTTTCGCATAATGCTTTTACATGCTTTACAATTTAATCCTTGTATCAATAATCCGTTTATTTATGTCTTCTCTACCTTTAATACATGTAATATTTTTCAAAATTCACTATTCATCCACAATTTACTAATAATACTTATCATGTACTTCATATACCAATTTTATATATTTTGTAATTTAGTCATCAAGACAATATTTCATGTAGCAATACAATTTACTTTTATTAATACACATAACATTCATCATCGACATGTATTTATTCATACCTTTATGAATTCTCGATTGATTCTAATCAACTTTTTACTCATATACACGAGTATCGTTTTTAGCATTATAAGAATTATCTTAGGTCGAAAGCATCTCATTTTAATAGTAAAACAAATCTCATCAGTCGGAGATATCATACTATAACATATTATAATGACATGTGTTTTTAGACTTCACATATACTACGTTTGGTCCGAGAACCGACTAAACCGTAGCTCTGATACCACTAAATGTAACACCCCTAACCCGTATCCGTTGCCAGAACAGGGTTTCGGAGCATTACTACCATTTGCAGATTACTTAAAAAAATTTAAATGCTTACCGATTCAATGCATCATGTAAATAAATATATTACCATTCAATCAATGATTAGTACTTGTATAAGCATCAAGCGATAATATTGTTAGTGTACTTGCACATATCTCATATAAATTCAACATTGATATAACTATTTTCTCGACATATCGTACTTGAGTTCAATAATAGTCTCAACTTACATAATTTTCTTGTATCAACATATCAAAGATAATCATATATGTACATGTCATGAAACATATCATGCTCTTACCGTTTCTTCATAAGCATATATGATTCATTTCATTATATTAATATTTCATACTCCATCATTTCCATATATTTTATGTATATTTATTAGATAATAGCTTATATCAAACCTAACATAATTTATATTCCACGTACTCATACTTATTTTCGTTTATCTATCTTCATAATTATTTCATACAACTATTTTGTACATATATATTTCCATATGACCAGTTCTTGTAAACATTACACACAACCATTTCATATAACCATTCGTCATCCGATACATATTACACGGATATCAATTGTTCAACAGATGTCATAGCATCTCCCATCCACGGTCTTATTCATCTTTGACATGATGCCATAGTATCTTTCAACTATGGTCTTACTCATTTTTTCTGTCATGTTGCCATGATATCTTTCAACCATGGTCTTGTTCATTTCATATCACGTTGCCATGGTATCTTTCAACCATGGTCTTACACATTTCATATCAGGTTGCCATGGTATCTTTCAACCATGGTCTTACACATTTCATATCAGTTGCCATGGTATCTTTCAACCATGGTCTTTCACGTTTCATATCAGGTTGCCATGGTATCTTTCAACCATGGTCTTACACGTTTCATATCGAGAGCACACTCCGCGAACCTCATCCCATACGGTGGGATTACGGTCCAGCTAAATCCTGTAATATAAACTCATAGAGTATTGTCGGGATTACAGTCCAGGCTAAATCCCCCGCAACGACAATTACTCTAATGAGCTTGATCCAATTACCAGTCCAAAGCTAAATTCAGACCACGATTCGGATTACCGTCGGGCTAAATCCATTTTACACATATTCTTCGGGAGGGCTATATCAGGATAGGATCACCCGTCCGGGCTAGATTCTTTTACCGTCAATTCCTTTTGAGAGATCCATCGAATTTTTCTTTTCATTCAACCGAGATTTATTTTCAATTTATTTGAGTATTATCAATATTTCATCAAATATCATGAATTGAATATTCAAATCATATTTTCATCACATAACCACATATTTCAAGTATTTAAAATACAATTCAAGTTACACAAACTTACCTCATTGCTTGTTTGTGTTTATAATTTCATTAATCCGATATCTTTTCTTTTTCACGATCGAGTCTCATATTTGAGTCGTTCGGATCTTTATAAATAAATTTGATCATCATTTTCATTCATTTCATATACTAATGCATTTAATTAATGCTTTAGGCAAAATTTACCATTTTGCCCTGAACTCTTAATTAATGACGATTTCATCCTTAGGTGGTCGGAAAATAAAATTCTTGCAATTTAATCCTTATTTCCAGCTATTACTCTTATATATATTGATAACAGTCCATGAATTCTATAAAATATCAGAATTTTCTATAATTTCAACACTTTTCAATTTATTCTTTCAACACTTTTCAATTTAATCCCTAAAACATGTTTTCCCGATCTTGAACTAAATTAATAATTTCATTCAATTTTGTAATTTAAATAATAAAATAATCCATTTCATGCAATTTGATCATTTTTTTTACATTTTTACAAAATTGCCCATAAAATTTTACTTTTATTCAATTTAGTCCTTGAGCCTAGAATATGCAAATTAGCCCTGCTAGATGAATATTCATACATATTTTTCCTCCTCCTCCTCTCCATTCCACATCCTTAATGTAGATAATACACTTGTAAGTAACATTATCCATAATTTTTATTATTTACTTTTATGAATATTCAAGCTGTCTATCTGCATCATGGTCACTAAATTATTTATATCAGATATAGAACTCAAAATTAAGATCCGCTAATTTTCCCTGAAACTAGACTCATATATATTCTTACCATAAAATTTTCAGAATTTTTAGTTTATCCAATAAGTACAGTTTATTCTTTAAAATTACCCCTGTTCTGCTGTCTAACAGTTCTGACCCTTCTTCACTAAAAATTAATTATCTACTTGTACAGAATTCAAATGATGTTCCCGTTTATTTATATTGAAAACAGACTCATTCAGGATTCTAAAAATATAAATTTAAACCCCTAATTATTTTTATCCAAATTTTTATGATTTTACAAAGTCAGAACAGGGGAACCCGAAATCATTCTGACCTTGTCTCACAAAATTCATCATATCTCATGATTTACAATTCCATTGCTTACATAATTTCTTCTATAAGAAACTAGACTTAATAAGCTTTAATTTCATATTTTATTCATCCTATGATTAGATTTCTACAATTTTTGATGATTTTTCAAAGTTAGACTACTGCTGCTGTCCAAAACTGTTTTAGTACAAAATATTAATTACCATGTTATAACACCCTTATTTTCTTTTTCTACACCATTTCTCATCACTTTCTCTTATTTTCTCTTCACTAACATATCATGAATATAGGACCTTATGCAAGAAAACTCTACTATAACATTATTTCCATGCTTTGTCAATAATAACAAACTTAAAAACATATTGAAATCTTGATATACTTACCTTGTTCTATTGATACTAATCTTTAACTTGATTTTCTCTCTCCTCCAGCTTCTATTTCTTGAATCCAACTTGATATTCTAACTCCCCATGGTCTCCTTAACATTTTTCTCTCTTGGTAGCTATGGAAATTCATTTGATTTTTGGGTGAAAATGGTGAATTTTTGGTAAAAAGGACCAAATTGTAAAGAAAGCAAAACTTTCTTTCTTCCTCTCTTTCTCTCACGTTAGTGCATGGGAAATATGGATGAGAATTTCTCATCTTTCTTTCTTTATATACTAATAAAATAATAATAAAATATCTTATTAAAATATTAATAAAATAATATTTATCTAATTAAATAATTATAAAATATCAAAATATCTCTAGCATCATTATTACTTTCTAGATTTCTCTCTCTTCCAATTGACCATTTTGCCCTTCATTATCTTTTAAAATTCCATCCTTAAGTCATCATTTAATTTGGTAAAATTACAATTTAGTCCCTCATAATTTCTTCATCTATTCAATTTGGTCCTAATTCATCCATTTTCCTTAGTTTCTAGATTATTCCACTCTTAAAATATTTACACTATTGGTCCTTCAAATTTTTCATATTTACACTTTAACCCCTCAAATTTTGAGTATTTACTCTTGTGCAACAAAACTTTTCTCACTTTTACAATTTAGTCCTTTCTTGAATTAATATATCATAATATACTTCTCAATATTGACATATCTCAAAATTTCCTCTCTTTTTTTCACTTTATTTCCTTATTTTACTATATCAAGGATAATATCTTACTGTAAATATTTTCAGGGTATTACAATTTCATAATTTAATTAATAATAATTATTTAACCCAAAATAAATTGGATTAAATTTAAAATTAATTATATTATGAATTAATATTCATAATTTGGATCGCCTTAGGCTAAAAAATTAATTCACCTCGATACTTCAAAAATTGCTTCTCGATTTTGCGCTTCTAGCAGTGCCTGTCAAGCCAATTTTCGCCCTTTGTGTGAATCTGTCGAAAATAAATAAAAATTAATCAAAATTTATTATAAAATTAATTAGAATTTGATATGTTAATCATTTAAGTACAATTTAATTATTTTATAACTATATTATATATTTCAACAGAATTACTACAAAATTTGCATAAATTTGAGTTAAAAAGGGCCTAGAGAAATTTATATATTTTTGTGTTTCCAGTGATTGAGTAGGTTCACTTTGTGTAATTATTGAAGAGATTAAATATTTCTCACTAAATTAGACTCCACGGATATAGGGAAATCGTACTGCGTAAATAATTTATTATGTTTTGTATGTTTACTATTTTGCATTTGGTGGTTGAAGGAGTGCTAACTATCATAACCTCTACTTGTCCTGTACCAGAAAAAAAAAACTTATTGTTTCCAAAGTAAATAAAAGGAAATTGAAAGAAAATAATTTAGTATAGATTTTAATAATTTTTGTGATCTCAAAATTAAAAATTAGTTAGCAATCAAATTCCTATTAAAACAATATATAAGTTATCGAAATTGAGAAAATAAAAATTAAACCCGTCAATCGAGGAACAATACCTAATATAATAAAAAAAAATAGACCAAAAAAGTACTTCACATAAAAAATTTCATAAAAGAAATAAAGGTTTTACAAAAAGAGAAAAATAAGAACAAATCCACTAAGAAATTACATGCCTCGAAGCAATTATAGCAGTAGCGGAGTTGCGTTAATCTGCTCCGCTTTTTTTAATAAATATTTAATAACATTTATAATTATTTAATAATTTTTAGTATTTTTATTTTTTATATTTATTAATAATTATTATAATATATTAATATTGTTTACAATTTTAATATTTTTTATTTGGTTAACAATCACATCATTGATTAATGCTACACACGTGACGCATATAAATAAATTTTTGAAAGAAAAATATAATGGAACAAAACTTTTGATACTAAAATTAAAAGTATAATATAATTCAAAAGTGAAATTATAACTAAAGCATTTTTTTCTTTATAAAATTCCGGTCATATTTTTATCAAAGGGGTAACCAAAAAGGTGGAGCGGTGCTGACGATATAGGTGATGAAATGATGAAGCAAGAGAGATAAGCGGGAAATACTACTAGTAATGAGTAAAGAGTTAGAATTTATAAAATGAATAATATTAATTTTCTTTTAAAATATAAGGGAAAAACTGAGACCCTACACATCAAGCAGACCCAATGTATATTCCAAGTTCTGGTCCCAGGCTTCTTTCATAAATTCATCCACGGGCTTCAAAACTTCATACCCCAACTCTCACCCTGTGTGCGCGTCTTCACACGCTCCAAATAATTACTCTTATCAAGTTGTGATTTTCAATTTAATTTTACATATCTTTAACCATGTATATGTAAATAATTATATTTACTCATCATAAAATTAAAAAATTATGCATATAATTAAATCAAAATAAAAATTTTCAAATAATTATATTAAGTTATAATTCTTATATCACATTATACATTTCGTGTAAAATTTAAGTATAGTTTTGAAATTTATTTTATTTTGAAAGGAAAGAAAGTATATTAACTAATTTTGAGGTTAGTAAATTTTAAAGAAAAATTTTAAAAGTATACATCAATTTTAGTTTAATGTGCATTTTATACATAAAATTTTGATTTGATCTAATTCTCTCACAAACTATTAATACAATTATTGATATAGCTTCATTTTTATTTACATATTGCATATACAAATAATTATATTTATCTAGTATAAAAATAAATTAATATTTATTTATTTAAATGTATATGATTTAATCAAAATTAAAGTTTCATTTATACATTTGAACCGCAATCAAAGTTTCATGTGTATAATTACATCAAATTAAAGTTTATATATCAAATTGCACATTAGATCAAAGTTCATATATATTTTTGAGATTTATCCTTAAATTTTATGAATAGAGTTAATAAAGTGATGCTTTTTAAAAAAATTAGTTTATTACATAATGTGCGTTGTAGGTGTATTTATAGGTTTAATTATTTTAATTTAATTAATTATATATTTTATTTATTTATTTAATATAAGTAATTATTATTTAATATACATGAAGTTTTGTTGATTTTGCTTTCCAATCACATGTCTAATTTTAACTATCCTTACTAACTAATAGAGTAAAAAATAGACAATGCAAAAATTTGTTATATAATTCAAATATGCTTGTAAGGTCTTTTTCGAAGAGTAATCCACCATCAGTTATGCAATACAAGATATCTGTAACACCCTTCATTCGGTCCTTTTTCTCGTACGTAACCAACTCCCGAATCCTTTTTCTCGACTTTCGTAGACCAAAATTAATGTTTTAAAACAAAACATTTTATAAGGTGACCTAATCACACCTAAAAAGATTGGTGCCGACTCCTGTTTTCGTTTTTCTTATAGTCGATTCCCATTTTCCAAAACTCGATTTAAAAATGGTCTCGACAGCTTGGTGACTCCGCTGGGGACTAATAAGAGAGTCAAGCCGTATAATTAATTACCTTTTGTCTTAATGTCGAAAATTTGAAAAATTTTAAAATTCAATCCTCTTTGCATTACATGTGTTTGTATTATTGCACATGTTATATATTCTGATACGCATTGCATTTGCATGACCGTTGTGGTCACACCCTTAAGTGGGAGTGAGAAACTACGCCTTTGTGAGGTTTTCGCCTCCGTGCAAGATAGTGGATCACTTTCGGGATACATCCGTACTTATGGTTTCGTGAGATTTTCATCTCCGTGTAGCCATAGGGAAATGTATTCCCCTGAACTGAACTCGATTCAAATGAGCCTATAATGGGTGAGAATCGAGGAATCTGCTGGTTCGGGTACCTCAACTTTAGAACTAAAACCTCATATAGAAAAACTGTAAGAGCTCAACTTAGTTAAAATTAGACTTTAGATATTACCCTCACATATTATTCTTGAGTTTATTAATATTATGTGATATTGATGGTTTCTTTTTTTTTCATTGCATATCATTTCGCATTTAAAAGATATCGATTCACAGTCAGTTTCTAAGTTAGAAAGTTTTATTATGGAGAACGGACTTCTTGATAGAGTGGAGGGAAACGCTAATATCCATAGATGGTCGGAGCAAACTTAGCTAGCAAAGGGAGATAGCATAGCTATGGGATATGTGTCGGAGCTGTCAGACTATACTCGTATCAGTGTTACACAGAATAATTTAAGGAGCTTAAGGAGATTTGGCATCAGTGGGGCAATGAGACCAAACAATCATTTTACGGTAATTACGGAGATTTGCCTTACTTACTCGTTATTCAGGTAGATGAGCACTTGTTCCGAGCCCTGACTCAGTTTTGGAACCCAGCATACAATTGTTTCAGTTTTGGGGAGGTGGATTTGGTGCCCACTGTAGAGGAATACACGGCCTTGCCGTTGTCCTGTGTGTTTGAGTGATAGGATTTATTCTCGAGCTGCTTGTGTCCCAACTTTTTGTAAGAAGTTGATGGCCATTTCAGGGATGAGCAAGCAGTGGATCATGGCTAGAATTAAGGAAAATGGTGAGAGTAAGTGTATTCCGTGGGGAGCTTTGAAGGATCTGATCTAGACACATCCAGGTGAGGCAAAGAAGGTAGACATTTTTGCCCTAAGCTTGTATGGACTAATGGTTTTCCCTAGGGCCTTGGGATATTAGGACGAGGCAACCACGGATCTCTTCCATCGGCTTAGCAAACAGGTCACTTCTGTTCCTGCTATTTTGGCGGAGACATTCAGGTCCTTGAATGCATGTAGGAGGGCCAGTGTAGGCAGGTTTGTGGGTTGTGCATAGTTACTTTTAGCTTGGTTCTATAGTCACTTCTGATTGATAGATAGAGTGTTTTATCAGGTCTTCTTCGAAGATTACTCCCCGTTGAAGGATATAGCAACTTCAACTAGGAAAGTTGATGTTCCTGAAAAAAATTGGATAGCGCTACTTCAGAATCTGCAGTCAAAGGACGTAGAGTGGAGGGTTCCATGGATGATTCCTGGTGAGATTCTTTACCGATGCGGCAGTTTTGATTGGGTCCCTCTGTTGGGAATTTGGGGTGCCATTGGTTATGCCCCTTTGCTTGTGCTGAGGCAACATGGATTGAGACAGTTCATACCGGCAACTTACAGTTTGGTTCAGAGTGAGTTCATGTATAGAGGAGCTGGCTACAAGAGGAAGGTCAGTGAGATCTCTAGTGCTTGGAACAAGACTTGTCGATTAAAGAGAGTAGTTATTAGCCCTGCTACGACTCCGGAGTATGTCGAGTGGAGAGGAAGAAGGATTAGTGATAACATCGCTAAGCCAAACGTGGAAGGAGCTCGACCGATAGAGAAATATTTGCAAGTAACACCCTCGGAGTTAGAAATTATGAAGCAAGAGTTTGAGAGAAAGAACTTGGAGCTTGAGAAGAGGATAGCAAAGCTCGAAGAAGAAAAGATGTACTTGAGCCTAGACGTCGACGTTCAAAAGATGGAGGTCGAGAAAGACAGGAAAGAAAGAAGGAAGATTGAGGAAGATCGAGATGATTTAAAGGAGCATTACAAAAGGGCACAAGTATCCTTGAAGAGAGCGAGAATAGGAGGGTCTTCAGATCAGTTGCAGAAAGAGGTCCAAGAGGAAAAAACTAAAGCCGTATATTGGGAGAAGAAGTTCCAAGAGATGCAATCGCGAAATTTAACCTTAGAAAAAGAAAGTCAGGGTTTAAAGACGAAAGTAACTGAGCTCGGGTGATCCCTTCATCTGCATCGAAGTCGTGATTCTACGTTTGAGGTAAAGAAATTAAAAGGCAAAGTTGAGGAGTTGGAATCAACATTGAAGGATAGTAAGCTCCTAAACGAGCAGCTTGGGGTACGAGAAGATCATTTGAAGGGAGAGCTTCATCAGTCTATAGGACAGGTCAGAGAAAGGGATCACGTCATTGGAGAAGCCGTAGCCCAGATTCGAGAAGTCGCTGAATACGTGCAAGACTTGGCAATACAAGCTGATGTATTGAGTTTGATGTATGAGTCATCGTCGGATATAGGACGAGAGTTAGCCCTTTTATTAGATAGAGTTAAAACTTTGGGCATTAGGGCAAAAGTGTATTTGTAATCCTCTTATATGTAAATATATTCTTTTTCTAAATAAAATTTGCTAAATGAGATTGAATCAGAATCGATGTCCTTTTGGCATTCATGCATTTACATCTCATAGCATTTCATCGCATCATTTGCATTCAAAGTTATAGAAAGACCCTAATTAGTTAAAATTACCAGAGAGAAGTAGAAAAGAAAATCTGGAAACCACGCATCAGTACGGAACTCGCGCAAAATCTAGGAATATAGATAAAAGGTTTGAACAGCTACAAAAGGACATGCAGGACCAATTGCAAGAACAATTGGCCAAGATGCAAAACGACATGAGGGAGTAAATGCTGGAGGCTTAGAGGAATATGATGACTGAGATGGCTCAGTTTCTGAGGGCCACTGATAAGGGAAAAACACCTATGGCAATCACTGGTGAGAAGGAAGAGGATCATCCTCCAGGCCTTACTCCACCCTATGGGCCTACACAAACCGAGGCACCTCCTAAAAGATCATCTGTCAATATAAGGCCTCGTCATGGGCCGGTTGATGTTGGGATCCATATGAATTACCCAACTGGCTCAGGATTCAATTTAGGTGATAATCCTACCAATCCTCTCATTCCTGACTTGGATGTAGTTGAAAAAGAAGATTTGAGAGCTGAAGCTGCAAAACAGTTGGAGGAACGTTGCCTATGGTTGGAAGAGAAATTTAAAGCTTTAGAGAGTACTGGTGGGCACCATGGAGTTGATGCCAAAGATCTAAGCTTGGTCCCAAACTTAGTGCTTCCTCACAAATTTAAGATGCTAGAGTTCGAGAAGTACAATGGCACTACTTGCCCAGAGGCCCACATCACGATATTCTGTAGAAGGATGATCGGGTACGTAAACAATGATCAGCTGTTGATCCATTGTTTCCAAGATAGTTTAATGGGAGAGGCAGCCAGGTGGTACAATCAGTTGAGTTGGGCTAGAATAAATTCATGGAGGGATCTTACGCAAGCCTTCATGCAACAGTACAATCTTGTGACTGACATGACTCCTAATAGGATCACGCTGCAAAATATGGAGAAAAAGCCTAATGAGAATTTTAGAAAATATGCTCAAAGATGGAGAGAGGTTGCCATACAAGTTCAACCACCATTATTGGAGAAGGAGATCACCATGTTGTTCATTAACACTCTGAAGGCTCTATTCATTACTCATATGATTGGAAGCACTACCAAAAGTTTTGCGGACATAGTCATGGCGGGAGAGATGATTGAGAACGCCATAAGAGGTGGCAAAATTGAAGGGGAAACGACCAAAAGATCGGCCTCAAGGAGAAAAGACAATGAGGTGAACAACACAAGTAGCTTCAACTCGAAGGCAGTCATAGTTGGTTAACCCAAAGTAGCTGCAGTTGGGCAACAGGGTTCTCAAAGGCAGGAATCTGGCACAAGGCACGAGAGGATGCAATTCACACCTATCCCTGTGACGTATCGTGAGCTTTATCAAAGCTTATATGATGCACATGCTATTTCTCCTTTCCACTTGAAACCATTACAGCCTCTATATCCTAAATGGTATGATGCAAACGCCAGATGCGAGTATCACGCTGGAATATCGGGACACTCAATTGAAAATTGTACCGGATTCAAGAAGGCCGTGGAGAGGTTGATCAAAATGGGGGTTGTGAAATTTGATAGTACCCCAAATACTGAAAACCCTTTGCCAAATCATGACGATCAAGGAGTGAATGTCATTGGCGAAGCTAGTGAGAGAAGGATGAAGGAAAATGTTACTGAGGTGAGGATGCCTATGAAGGTGATTTGGAAGGAGATGATAAAGAGAGGGATGATAACTTCTAGGAGAGAAAAGAAAAAAATGGGGAACTACTGTGAGTTCCATGGGGAAGAAGGGCATGAGACCCAAAATTGTGAAGAATTCAGAGCCTTAGTGCAAGGCTTTATAGATAATAAAGAGCTACAAAATTTTAAAGTTAGCTCTTATAAAAGAGAAATAAGTGTGCTGGAAGGTGAACAAAAAGGAACCGACCGGCCAAGGATTATTATCTCCCTGCCAGGGAATAGCGAATTGGGGACACGAGTAGTGCCCAAGGTCGTTATCCATAAGCCTACTCCTTTCCCTTACAAGGATAGCAAGAGAGTACCATAGAGTTATGACTATAGTGTGACAGTGCCGGAGGAAGAAAATATAGCCATCATATCTAAAGACGTGCAAGTTGAAGGTTCCCACACGCGGAGTGGGAAGCGTTATGATATGGGGGGCGTTAGAGTGGAGCCCATAAAAACAAAAGGTGTCGAGGTTGAAAAGGAAAAAGAAGCTAAAGCGCCTGTCAAGGAACTAGTAAAGGAGAAGGAGGCTAAGGAATTTCTAAAGTTCCTTAAGCATAGCGAGTATAGCGTGGTTGAGCAATTGCGAAAGCAACCGGCCCGCATATCAGTATTGGCTCTACTTCTAAGTTCTGAAGTGCACAGGGATGCATTAATGAAGGTGCTCAACGAAACATATGTCACCCATGACATATCCATTAACAAGTTGGACCGGTTGGTGAATAACATAAGTGCGGATAATTTCATCTACTTTAATGATGATGAAATCCCACCGGGGGGCAGGGGGTCAACTAAAGCCTTGCACATCACAACTAGATGTAAAGGGTACACACTCCCAAGCATACTTATCGATAATGGATCGGCCTTGAATGTTTTACTGTTATCTACATTGAATAGATTACCCATTGACGATTCTCACTTGAAGACATGTCAAAATGTGGTAAGAGCTTTCGACAGTACAGAAAGGAAGGTGATGGGAAGAATTGACATTCCTTTGGAAATTGGGCCGAATATATACGAAGTAGACTTTTTAGTGATGGATATCAAGCCTTCCTACAATTGCTTATTAGGTAGGCCATGGATACACTCAGCGGGAGCAGTGCCCTCGTCGTTGCACCAGAAACTGAAATTAGTAACGGATGGACGGTTAGTAACTATCAATACGGAGGAGGACATTATAGTCGCAGTCACTAGCAAGGCCCCTTATGTTGAGATGAATGAAGAGTCTATTGAGTGTTCCTTTCACTCTTTAGAATTTGTGAATGCGACTTTCATTTTGGAAGGGAGCGAGCTACCAATGCCAAGGATAGCAAGAGCTACGAGGATAGCTCTACAAATGATGGCGGGAAAGGGAGCCTTACCAAGAAGAGGGTTAGGAAAGTACCTGCAAGGAGGGACTCAAATCCCAGAACTTAAAGAGAAGAGAGATCGCTTTGGTTTGGGCTTCAAACTGGACTATAAGCAAAGGAGGAAGGAAGTTGAGAAGCGCCAAGAGGGAAGAAGGGCGCGCCTTAACAGAAGAGAAGTGGAGTGGGAGCCGATGACACTCCCTCCAATATCCCAAACCTTCATATCGAGAGGGTTACTCATAGAAGGAAGTTGTCGAATTAATGCCATACATGACGAAGGATCGAAACAAGAAAACCTTGAGGGTATTCATCCTTATGAATCGGGAAGCTCTCTGGACAATTGGACTGTGTAGGAACTTCCTGTAGTCTTTAGGGATTTTTCAGAGTAATTCTCAAAACATTCTTGTTACTCTAGAGCCTAGAAGTAATAGGATTACATTTGTGAGATAGGCTTACGTTCATCTATTATTATTTAAATAAAACATAACTTTTATCAATTTGAACGAGTATTGTTTCATTTTTTATCAACCAATATTCCTTTAAATTTTGGCAATTCTTATTCTTTTATTCATAACACATAAATAATCATTCTTAAATTCATTCATTCTTTGAATATTCTTTATACTTCACAGGTCCCTAGATATCAATGACGTGAGCATTGATATTACAAATCCTGATTTCTCTCGCGAGCAAGACATGTGTTTAGAGGAATCTCAGGATTTTGAAGATGCCCAGGATTGTGATGTGTCTCAAGATCTGTTGAGAATGGTAAAACAAGAGGAGAAACAAATTATGCCCCATGAAAAAGAGGCAATAGAGAATGTAGCCCTTGAGGAAGGGAAAGAGGTGAAAATTGGGACACTTATTGCCAAGGACACAAGGCAAGGACTGATTGAGTTACTACGGGAATTCAAGGATATCTTCGCATCGTCCTATCAAGACATGCCAGAGTTAAATACCGATATCGTGACACATCATCTTCCAATAAGACAGGATTGTAATCCAGTCCAACAGAAGTTGCAGAGAATGAGGCCAGATATTGTTCTGAAAATAAAGGATGAAGTTAAGAAGTAGTTCGATGCGGGTTTCTTACAAGAGGTAAAATACTCAGAATGGGTAGCTAACATTGTGCCTATTCTTAAGAAAGATGGGAAGGTACGAATGTGCGTTGATTACAGAGATCTGAACAAAGCTAGCCCAAAGGACAATTTTCCTTTGCTGCATATCGACACTTTAGTAGACAACATGACAGAATATTCGTTGTTCTCTTTCATGGATGGTTTCTCGGGGTACAATGAGATAAAGATGCATCCAGAGGACATGGATAAAACTACCTTCATAACCTTGTGGGGTGCCTTTTGCTACAAAGTGATGCCGTTTGGGTTGAAGAATGCGGGGGCAACATACCAACGGGCCATGGTGAACTTGTTCCATGACATGATGCATAAGGATATTGAGGTGTATGTTGATGATATGATTGCCAAGTCGCGTACAGAAAAAGAGTACATTGAGGTCTTGAGAAGATTGTTCTTGAGATTGAGAAAGTTTCATTTGAAGCTCAATCCAGCAAAGTGTACCTTTGGAGCTAGATCGGGAAAGTTATTAGGCTTCGTAGTCAGTGAAAAGGGAATTGAAGTTGACTCAGACAAGGTCAGAGCCATACGAGAATTACCTCCACCACAAACTCAGAAGGAAGTCCGAGGATTTCCAGGAAGACTGAATTACATTGCTCGATTTATTTCACAACTAACTGAGAAGTGTGATCCCATTTTTCGCCTCCTTAGAAAGCACAATCAAGGTACTTGGAATGAAGAATGCCAGAATGCTTTTGAAAAGGTCAAACAGTACTTGTTGAATGCTCCGGTGTTATCTCTGCCCAGTCCAGATAGACCACTAATACTATACTTATCAATATTCAGCAATTCCATGGGATGTGTGCTTGGCCAACATGATGAGTCAGGAAGAAAGGAGAAGGCGATATATTACCTAAGTAAGAAATTTACTGAATGTGAAATGAGGTATTCGCCTATCGAAAAATTGTGTTGCGCTCTGATTTGGACAACTCGGAGGTTAAGACAGTACATGCTATATCATACTACTTGGCTTATTTCAAAACTTTATCCTTTGAAATATATGATGGAGTCAACAGCGTTGAATGGGAGAATGGCGGGATGGCAAATTCTACTTTCAGAGTTTGACATAGTCTATGTGAGTCAAAAGGCTGTAAAAAGAAGTGCGATAGTGGAATTTCTGGCTAGTAGAGCTCTAGAAGACTACGAGCCATTGAATTTTGATTTCTCAAATGAGGAGTTGATGTGTGTAGCAGCTACAGAGGATCATCCTTGGAAGATGAGATTTGATGGGGCATCTAATGCAGTGGGAAATGTAATTGGGGCAGTCCTGGAATCCCCGAATGGCGATTATTATCCATTCACGTGCAAGTTAGATTTTGATTGCACAAACAATATGGCCAAGTATGAAGCATGCATCATGGGACTCCGAGCGGCAATAGCACGAGGAATAAGAACCTTAGAAGTATATGGAGACTCTGCGTTGGTAATTTACCAGCTTAGAGGTGAATGGGAGACAAGGGATCCTAAATTGATTAATTATCGAAAGGTAGTTCTGGGGTTACTTGAGGAGTTCAATGACATCACTTTCAATTATATCCCACGAGACGAAAACCAGATGGAAGATGCTCTAGCAACCTTGGCTTCAATGATTAGAGCTAATAAAGAGGAGGAGATGAGACCCATTCAGATGAGTATTTTTGAGGCATCAGCTTGTTGTTGTAACATTGAGGAAGAAGAAAAAGATGATAACCCTTGGTACCAGGATATATTGCGATATGTGAGAGATTGTAAATATCCAAAACAGGCAACTGAAAATGATAAGCGAACTTTAAGAAGATTAGCCTGTGATTACGTTTTGGATGGGGACATCTTGTACAAAAGGAGAAAGGACCAAGTACTTTTGAGATGTGTTGACGCCGTGGAGGCTAAGTTAATTTTAGAAGAAGTCCACGAGGGTGTTTGTGGAACACACGCTAATGGTTTCACGATGGCTAGACAAATCATGAGGTTTGGATATTATTGGTCTACCATGGAAGGGGATTGTATCAACTGCGCCAAGAAATGCCATAAATGTTAGATTTATGGAGACAAGATACATGTACCACCTTTACTTCTACATGTTATGTCTTCTCCATAGCCTTTTTCCATGTAGGGCATGGATGTTATTGGGCCAATATCACCGGAAGCTTCGAATGGACATCGGTTTATCTTTGTGGTCATTGACTACTTCACAAAATGGGTAGAGGCTGCTTCTTATGCAAATGTTACTAAGTCGGTTGTAAGTCAATTCTTGAAGAAAGAGATCATTTGTCGACATGGGATGCCTGAGAGAATAATATCAGACAATGCATTGAACTTGAACAATAGAACGATAGCAGAAGTTTGTAGTCAGTTCAAAATTAAGCATCATAACTCTTTTCCGTATCGCCCAAAAATGAATGGGACAGTAGAAGCAGCCAACAAGAACATCAAGAGGATAGTGGGGAAGACGACTGAGACTTATAGAGATTGGCATGAGAAATTACCATTTGCAGTCTTAGCTTATCGAACGTCCGTCAGAACTTCTACAGGGGCAACTCCTTTCTTATTGGTTTATGTAATGGAAGTAGTGTTACCCATTGAAGTAGAGATACCGTCTCTCCGAGTCTTGTCAGAAATAAAGTTGGATGAGGCTGAATGGATACAATCGCGATATGATCAGTTGAACTTGATTGAGGAAAAGAGGCTAAGGGTCATTCGTCATGGTCAGATGTATCAGAAGTGAATGATACGGGCTTACGATAAGAAAGTGCGACCAAGAAAATTCCATGAGGGGGATCTTGTGTTAAAAAAGATCCTTCCCATTCAGAAGGACTTTAGAGGAAAATGGATGCCAAATTGGGAAGGACTGTATGTAGTGAAAAAGGCTTTCTCTGGGGGTGCATTGATTTTAGCGGAAATGGATGGGAAGAGTTTGCCCAATCTAGTGAATTCAGACTCAGTCAAAAAGTACTTTGTCTAAAGGAGAGAAGAATTCAGGATGAAAACCCGCAAAGGGCGCCTTGAGTTCTTGAAAAAAACAAAAAAATAAAAAAAATAAAAAAATGGAGAGGCCAAGGTGAAAACCCGCAAAGGGCGCTTTGTGACTAAAAGGGTTTTGAGTTGAAAACCCGAAATGACAGCTCAAATTTTAAAGAGCACACGGTAATCTTGCTATATCTGATTCAACAAAGAGTGAAGCGCGTTGCATATCGGGGCATCAACAAAGTACTTTGGATCTTTTAAACACATGTTGAATTCAAGAAAGACTTCATGGAACTGGTTTATAGACGTTCAAGCGGCGATATCTAGGGCATCTAACTTTTGTCCTGTTTGCTATCTTTAGATTCTATTTCTTCTCAAAGATAGGCTTTCAGATTAATTTCCCTTGTATTTTTGACAAATTTATTCAAATCTAATTATTCTCAATATTAATTCATCTTCCATTATTCTTAAAGTATGTTGCATTGAAATAGTGATAGATGAACTAAATAATTTTCACAAATGAAGTTTGGCGCATTACTCTGGAAATTTCTAGATGATACAAGAAACTAAAACATGACAATTGTAGGGTTGAAAGAACTTGAGGAATTTCTTTCTTCTAGTCCGAAATGATGATTGGACAAATCAAACAATTCGACGGATATTCTCAGTAGGTCGTAGCATTTGAAGAATGATACAAGCCTACAGGCTGAGCAGGAATAATACTTTGAAAGAAGTAAAGATAAACGAAGGAATGAGTGGTGACGTCTGGAATAGAGGTCATATTCATAACATTTTGCATCACAACATGTCTAATTAGAAGCATTTGACTCACTTCGATTATAGCATCCTAATCATCAAGCATGAGCACATATGCATTCTACAGGTTATATAGATTAAAGATGATGTGCCTTAACCCCCTAAGCAGTAGGGTAACAGACCAAAGCATAACAGATCTGGCCTTCACGTGTTTACACTGAAGGAGATCCAAGATAACAAGATTTGGCTTCTCTATCTTCTACGAAAAGCAAATCAAAGACATAGTAGATCTAACTTTCAGATGTTCTCACACTAAAGCAGATCCAAGATAACAGATCTGGCATCTCCATTTTGACGGAGAGCAGGTACATAGCAGGTCTAACCTTCAGATGTTTATACTGAAGTAGATCCAAGATGATTTGGCATTCTTGTGTTTACAAGGAACAAATCGAAGACATAGCAGATTTGACTTTTGGATGTTCTCACGCCAAAGCAGATCCAAGATAACAAATTTGGCATCTCTATTTCAACGGAGAGTAGATACATAGCAGATCTAACCTTTAGATGATTTTACCGAAGCAGATCCAAGATGATTTGGCATCCTCGTGTTCACAAGGAGCAAATCGAAGACACAGCAGATTTGGCTTTCACATGCTTACGTTGAAGCAGATTTAAGATGATTTGACATCTTTGTATTGTTAGGAAACAAATCGAAGAAACAGATTTGGCGTCTCTGTGTTCGACAGAGAGCAGATCGAAGATATCAACATAACAGTCATGAGTTTGCAAGGAGCAGGTTGAAGATAGCATATATTGCATTCCTGAGGTTACAATGAAGCAAATTGAAGTGATCACATTTATGGTCCAATACCTCTGAAGTTGCAGATAGGTTGAAGGCCATTTGAAGAAAGATCTCAAGGATGGGCCAGACCGGGCAAAATGGGTCCTTTTATAGTCTTTGCTTTATTACCGTTACACGATAATGAGCAAAGAGGGGCAGCTATAGTAGCCCATTTCTGCCCGGGCCCATAATTAAACAAAACCAGAAACAAAAAATAAATAAACAAAGGAATGTTCATTACAGTCCATTTACAATACATGGCCCATTAACCCGTAGGCCCAAAATCAGATACCTAAAGCTACCCAATAGACCTGTTACACCCAGACCCAAAGCATACAAGGCCCAAGAGGCTCAAATTGTTAATGGAAAGTAGGAAGGCCTAGGGGTTTCAGAAACCCTAGGTGCCACGCCTCTCCACTCTGGCCCCGAGTCACGACGTTTCATCTCGCGTCGATCCAGCTACCCTCCATTAGCACCGCAAGCCAATGCGTAGTCAGTGCTTGAACCGTCATCACCATCGTCAAGCCTCCATTACCGCCGAATTTTTCGGCATTGCCTATAAAAGAAGGAAGGAAACAGCAGCAAACAAACAAAACAAATATGGAAAGAAATAAAAGATTTCTTCCCAAAATGTAATAGAAACAGTGGCTATAAAAGCCTCGTTTGTAACCTAAAAAAAAAAGGAAGGGTCTTTCTTTTTGAAAAAAGATATAAAAAAGAAATCAAAAGTTTACGGAAGAACAGAGGTGATACATTTAATTTTCTTTCCATTATTTTTTTTTACAGTTTATAGTAGAAATGTATTATAAAGATAGAAAAGAGGTTACCCTTTCGATTCGTTGCGAAAAAATAGAATTTTGAAAACCTTATACCGCCGGGCATGGTGGCTCAGACGGTGGCGCGTGGGCGCGTGGGCGCATGTATGCCCGATTACCGGAGCTTGGCCTGACGGAGGTTAGAACCCGGAGGGCCTTTCCTCTCCCTCTCTTAGAGAATTTTCTTAGTTTTTTTTTAAAAGTCGGTTTCAAAATGATTTTTGAGCCAAAATTTGGCTTATATAACCTTACTCGAACGACATCGTTTGGCTTAAAATGATAAGTTCCAAAACGGCGTCGTATCAGTGCTAGGATCCGCGTGTTGACCCGATTACCTGGGGAGGATCCATGTGTTTTTGAAGATTGGGTTAATTACTTAATTGGTCCTCCCACATTTTTTAATCTTTATAATTTCATTTTACTTATTTTTAACTCAGCCCTAATATTTTAATTTTATTTCAATTTGATCCTCACAGTGGCTTTAAAACTGAATTGGTGGAAACAGTGTTATTTTAGGATTAGGGTTAATTTCCCAAGGAGTCCTTTGAATTTAACACACATTCCAATCAGGCCCAGAGTTTTCATTTATTTTGCAATTAACCCCCAGATTCTTTAATTAAATTCAATTTTAATCCTTTTTATATTTTAATTTCTTTTAAATACTTTACATATTATTTACTTTATAAATGTTAGTTATATATATATTATCATCCGTTACATTAATTTTATTATTATACATTTTATCTATAAATTATATTTTATCACATAATTTATTATATATATTATTTTTTATAAATTATGATTTATTAAAGTTGTAAATTGTAAAATTTTTTTAAAATAAATAATATCTATATTATCTTATTTATATAATAGTGTTCATATTTCATTTATATATATTATACATTCTATTTTATTATATATTTTCACTATGTATATTACTTATTTTACTATATTTTTATATAAAATTACTCGTATCATATTTACTATTTTATACTTTATACATCATATAATTTATATTATTAAATATTACGATTATAAATTTTACTACATGTTATATTTTACCATACATTACTATATATATTACCTTTATTTTATATAATATTCTATTATTTATCAATTATGTACATTCTTAAATTATTTTTTAAAAATAGGTAATAGCAACATTTAGTATATTTTTTTATGTTAAGTTATTATATCTTATAGTATAATCTATATATGTATATATCATTTAAAAAAAAAGGGTTCTCTTTTATTATTCTTATATTATTTAGTATATTTCTAAATAGCTTATCCTTATTTGACTTATATTTTATTTTTTTTTAATTTGCTTAGTTTTTGGGTTTTCTTTTGTTGTTTAGTAGATTAAATTTTACATATCATTTGTTTTATCTTTAATTGATTATTTTATATTGTTATACATTTACATGAAATATTATTATGTATGTTCAATTTGTATTGATATATTTTGCCATTTTTGCATATGTTGCATGTGACAATAATGCATGCATATTTATGTCATATATGACCATGCATAAAGTGATAATGTATATTGTGTAATCTATGCGATTATTATTATTTTCTACACTATATTTGCATGAAATGATAAAACATGTATATTGTAGTTAGATTTATTTTATTCCTTGTGAGATACAAAACACATCATTTTTTTAAAACCAAAAGATATATTTCACTTAATTAAAAAAGAATTTTAAAAATGAGGCAATGTTTTGATGTTTGGAAGCTTCGAGAAAAGTAGTGCCCTAACTTACTGGGTTGCAACTTTTCTCGTTGAGTTCAAATAGTCAAGCACCCTTCTAAGTTCTAAGGTTTTCAAAATATGAGCAACTATTTCGAAATTTCAAAACATAGTGTCCTAACTTACTGGATATGGCGTTTTGTTGTTTCGAGATAGAAATTTTCGAAAAACGAGCTTAGTTTTGAAGGTTTTAAAATGTTGCGTCCTAACTTATGGGATGTGATGTTTTGACTCGTTTGAAATAAGTGAGCCTTAATTTTCAAAATTGATACATTCTAATTAAAAGAGGTTTGCATCTTAAAACTTTCAAATTTCCGACATTAAAGACACTTGATATTCAATTAGGTACCAATTTCTGGGCGTTACGAGGGTGCTAACCCTTCCTCGTACGTAATCGACTCCCGAATCCTTTTTCTCGACTTTCGTAGACCAAAATTAATGTTTTAAAACAAAACATTTTATAAGGTGACCCAATCACACCTAAAAAGATTGGTGCCGACTCCTGTTTTCGTTTTTCTTATAGTCGATTCCCATTTTCCAAAACTCGATTTAAAAATGGTCTCGACATCCTCCATCACCTTGTTTCCATTTCTATCTAATTTATTCAGCCCCAAATATGAAATCTTAAACCTCCAAGATCGATTCCTATCATTGGTAAGAAGTGCCATTGTCGCCCATAGCATCTAGCTTGTGTAAGATCTCTTTTTCTCTCAATTTCTTGTAAAATCTTATTAAATAAAAACCTAAATTTACAGATCTAGAATTTAAGGAATTTTTAAAGATTTAATGGGTATTTTTTTAGCTTTTTAATCAATTCCAAAAGTGGTTTTAAATCAGCCCCAAAGTGGCCACCGCGGATGCTGGTGCGTACGCTTATTGGCAAGAAAGGGGGTTGTTTTTCTTTGATTATTTCCTATCTTTTTTCCAGTGTGATTTTGGGTTCTTCAACCCCTCTTAATCAACCTTGAAACATGTGTTAATTAGGGCAAAACAATCTTGACCATTCGACACATCAGATTTGACAATTCGAGAAGCGTAAATATGGGTAATTGTAAACTAGTGAATAGATTCAGTTTAGATATTGGGAAAAGTTGGTAATTGATCAAATAAAGAATTTTTAATCATATATTAGCTACTAATTTTTTAGTAATTAATTTTGCTAGGTGCCAACTTAAATGCCTAAATCAGTAGTAAAGCTGGAAGACGTTCGTGCTTATGATTCGCCTCAAATTAGTGTAAGAAATCTAATTAGTTTGGATTTGAAAAATAGTTGTGATTGTGATGATTGGATTGAACCCATAAGTGGGTGTTTAGGGGCTGTTCATGTAACACCCCTCACCCGTATTCAACGCTGAAATAGGGTTACAGAGTATTACCAGACTTATAACACATTCAAACATGCATTTCATATACAATTAATCAAATAATATACATTTCATTCACAACCAATCGTTGTGTCCCTAATACAAACCTACGAGGCCCTATACATGCATTCAGGGTGGTTGGGGACTAAACCGATAACTTAGGAAATTTTTCAACACTTAGAAAGTTTTTGCATAAAACAGAGGACACACACCCGTGTGGCCCTCCCGTGTATCTCACACGGCCAACACACATGCCCGTGTGGCCAGCCCATGTGCCCTAAAAATGACCATACACATCCGTGTGCCAGGTCGTGTGTTAGACCGTGCCAATCCTGTAGGGTATACTAACTTATGCCATACGGCCAAATCACACGCCCGTGTGTAAGGCCATGAGGAGCATACTGACTTGGTTTCAAATTCAACACCAGGGGACACACGGCCGTGTACATAACCGTGTGTCACACACGGCTGAGACACACACCCGTGTCTCTACTCGTGTGGACAAAAATAAGCTATTTGCCAAACCATTTTGCCACCCCAAATTGGCACACACCTACATCAAATCAATTGATACTAATACAAGGCATAAATAAGCATTCAATCAAATTCAACCAAGCATCTTTTATTCCATTTCAATACCAACAAATACAAGATGCACCATACCACAATATGCAATTCAAATATATATCAAAATTTACCCTTTTCATTAATCCATATGGTCATTTTCAAACATGCATCAAATTACCTAAACTCATAAACCTACTAATTACCAATTCATCAACCATTTGATATTCACCATATTCATTTTCAACAAGCATCAAATACCATCATAACTAGCATTTATAAGGCAATTACTAAACTCAAACAAAGGCCATTTGCACACTTATATGCATCATTAAATTCACCATTATAAGCTAACTAACATGGCTATATATATATAAACCAAACCTAATATGTACAAGCCAACATAAATGGCCAAATTACATATACCAAAAAGACCAAGTCCTTATACATGCCATATACTTAAAATACAAAAGTTCATAGGTACCAAGTGATAGGTAGATAGTGTGAAGCAATCTTTGACGATCCCTGAATCTGAGCTAGCTTGATAACACTATAAAACATGGGAAAATAAACAAAGTAAGCTATAAAGATTAGTAAGCTCGTATAAAATGAACTCAATTCAATCTCAAGGTTATAATTCAACAATTTGAATATATCAGCATTTAGCATATATTAGCTAACAAACCTTTCATATACACAATTATGATATTGATCACATTCTTCACAAGTTTCTTCAAACCAAAGCTTATAAATGTCACGTACGTACCTGTACCATCTTATATCATTTTCACACTCAATCACATCTTTCGTTTACCCATTGAACCATTGGGAATAGAAGTCGAATACTCAAGAGTATCGCACACTAAGTACCTATACCATGGCCCGAAGCCAAATCAGCCGATATTCATGGCCTAAAGCCAAGTCGGTAGAACTCGCACCCGAAGTACTAATATCATGGCCCGAAGCCAAACTCAATGTGTCCCCTAATGACATGTCACTAGTATCCTAAACTATTCCTAAGGTTCAACCGGGATTTCGAATATCGAATCATCATTGAATCACTATCGAACATATCCATAGTCTCGTATTCACAATTTATGCAATATCAAAGCATATGAAATACATTTGTATTAAAACTTATAATATACAAACTTACCTCAGACGTAAAAACAATGAAATAGACCGATTAATCCAAAACTTTGTTTTTCCTTCAATCTAGATTCGAACTTCATTTTTTTTGATCTAAATATAATCAAGGTTAACTTATTTAATCATTTCTCAATTCAATTTAATCCAAAATTCACATTTAGGCACATTTAAACTTTTACCCTTAGAATTTCACAACTTTTACAATTTAGTCCCTAGGCTCGTAAAATAAAATTCATTCAATTTCATCATAACCCAAGCCTATCCGAATTACTATTATAACCCTAGCAACCCATATTTTTTATTTATTTCACATTTTAACCACTAAATTTCCACATTTTACAATTTAATCCTTAATTTGCATTTTCACTAAAAATCACTTAACAAAACTTGTATATCTATCAACAAGCATTCGTAATCTATTAAGAAACTTCAAAACACATGCTATTTAATTAATGGAAACATCTAAAATCTTTAACAGTTTTGCAAAATAATCCCTGGGCTAGCTAGATCTAGTTGCAACGATCTAAAAAATATAAAAATTATTAAAAAAGGGACAAAACACAAACCTAATTGCATGAATTTGTCTTAGTCGAATGAAGAACCCTAAAATTTTACCTTTCATCTCTTCAATTCACGACAAAGAAGAAGATGGACACTAACTTTGCTTTTTGTTTTATTTATTTTAAGTTAATTACTAATTTACACATATAACCTTGATTAATAACCTTTAAAACACTTAATAATATGTCCATATATGTCCACTCACAATCAAAATGGTCTAATTACCACCTAAGGACTTTAAATTTAAGGTTCTATAGCTATTAGACACCTTTAGCTATTAGAACTCAAGTTTTACGCTTTACGCGATTTAGTCCTTTTATCAAATTGACCAATCAAACGATAAAATTTCTTCACAAAATTTTCACACCAACATAATATCATACTGTAAATATTAAAATAATAAAATAATTATTTTGACTTTGGATTTATGGTCCTGAAACCACTGTTCTGATTTGACTTAAAATGGGCTGTTACAACTCCTCCCTTAGGGATTTTTGTCCCTGAAAATCTTACCAGTGAATAGGTTAGGGTACTGTTTTCTCATAGCTTTCTCGGGCTCCCACGTAGCCTCTTCAACACCGTGTCATTGCCACAAAACTTTCACTAAATCTATGTGTTTTTTTCTCAACTCTTTAACCTCTCGAGCTAAAATTCGGATCGGTTCTTCATTGTACATCATGTTAGGTTGAATTTCAATCATTGCCGAAGAAATTACATGTGAAAGATTCGATTTATATCGACTCAACATCGACACATGAAACACATTGTGAATCTTTTCTAACTCAGTCGGTAATGCTAGTCGATATGCCACTGGACCTATTCTTTTGATGATCTCATACGACCCGATGAAACGCAGACTCAATTTTCCTTTGCAACCAAATCTAAGTATTTTCTTCCACGGAGATACTTTCAAAAATTACTTTATTATCGATCTGAAATTCAATATCTTTTTGTTTCAAATTCGCGTACGATTTCTGTCGATCTGAAGCGACTTTCAAGCTGTCTCGAATTACTCACTTTTTTTTGTCTATCTTTCGAATCAAATCAACCCCATTAATCTTTTTCTCACTCAACTCGGTCCAATATAACAGAGTTCTACATTTGCAACCATACAAAGCTTCATACGATGCCATTTTAATACTCGATTGAAAGCTGTTGTTATACGCGAATTCAACCAACGTCAAATATTTCTCCCAGTTTCCTTCGAACTCTAAAACACAACATCGGAGCATATCCTCGAGAATCTGAATTACTCTTTCAGACTGACCGTCAGTTTGCGGATGAAATGTAGTACTAAAGTTTAACTTTGTACCTAGAGCTTCTTACAATTTCTTCCGAAATCGTGATGTAAACTTTGGATCTCTATCCGAAATAATCGAAACTGGCACTCTGTGCAATTTAAAAATCTCAGTAATGTACAATTCAACTAATCTATCGAGTGAATAGTTTGTACGTACTGGTATAAAATGTGCCGATTTCGTCAATCTATAACTACAACCCAAATAACATCTTTATGTTTTGGAGTCAGGGGTAACCCCGATACGAAATTCATCATAACTCTGTCCCATTTCCACTCTGGTATCATCACAGGTTGAAGCAAACCCGAAGGCAGTTGATGCTCAGCTTTCACTTGCTAACAAATCAAACACCTCGATACAAATTTTGAAATATCTTGTTTCATGCCCGACCACCAATATAACTGTTTCAGATCATTGTACACTTTAGTACTTCCCGGTTGAACAGATAAACAACCACTGTGTGCTTCGTGCAAAATTTTCTGAATGAGCTCAGAATTTTTTGGTGCACAGATTCTGTTTCAGAATATTAATGTAAGACCCCAAACCCAGCCTGGACGTTATGGCCGAATCTGGCGATGTCACATGGGATAGAATTGAAAACAAATTTATCGCGTTAAAATCGTTTCCGTTTATTAGCTTCTATTTATCTCTTGACAATCTCAAAATCATTTTCTCGTTAAGTTTTATTCATTTGAAAACATATTCTGTAGTGGAAGCTTTTTTTAAAACGTGTTATTTAGAGAAAATCGTTCACATTTAAGAAGACGTTGTGTTTATTAAAACTGAGTTTTCATTGCAGTTTAAAAGTTCATGAAAACGGCAAGATAAATGAAAACGAAAGCAAATAGTCCAAAAGTCCAAATTACAACACAAATACTCCTAAAATAATAGGAATTAAAAACCTTAAAGAAATTAAAACCATTCAATAACCTTGTGGTCACAGCTATTAAAACCATTCAATAACCTTGTGGTCACAGCTAAGTCCTCTTCCGCACCGAACCCTCTAAGTTTGGGGATTACCTGTACAGATAAAACAGAAAAGGATGAGTTTACGTAAACTCCGTATGTAATCCCCACAGAAAACATGCATACAGTCAGACAACAAACAGTCAAATGCAGTCTGGGCCTAAGCCCATTTTAGTACATAATCAGTAAATTGTAGCTGAGCTGCTAGATATTAGGTTTAAGAGCCTTTCAGTACACTTCCTCCAAATATCAACATCCCAACCCAATGAAATGCAACATACAGTAAATGACATGCTTATACATGAATATTAGTTATACATACAATTCAATATTCGTTCATATAATCATCATGCTCATTACATACATCATACATACAATTCACGCGTTTACGGATCTAAGTAGTGCTTACCGACCCTACGGTAGGCTCACAGTCGACCTGGGTGACCCGTATAACCTTAGAACATATTTCAGTTAAATGGGCGCACATGTCCATGTGGCCTGCCTGTATGGGCCCACACACCCGTGTAGACTACCCGTGTGAACCCACACGCCCGTGTTGCCTACACGGCCCAAATTAGTCTAGCCCATGTGTAGCACACAACCTACCTGGTCATCACATGACCGTGTCTTGTGTGCACGACCTAGCCTCGTCAATCACACACCCGTGTTATGGCACACGGCCTACCACACGGGCGACCACATGCCCGTGTGGCGTCGACGGTGGGGTTTTTAGCTTTCGCTAAAACCTTATTTTTTGCGTTTTTGAATATACAACTGGTATCATTTTGATGCGAAAATGCTCCCGAGCCACACAGTACCTAAAATTATCCTATATCACAAGAAATTATCCATTGTAAACGATACCCAACTGAACTTCAACGAAGATAACACGACTCTTGAACCTACCAAAATCCTTACTTCCAAACGATCAATGAAGATTTCGTATAACAAGAGCACCAATTAGCAGGCTCCAGTCCTTTGCACTTCTCTAAGCTACAAAACAAAACTAATTAATCAATAAATTTACTTACAAAACAAAATCCTCACTTATTACACTTACCAGAATGCACCCCAAACCACCAAAATGCCGAAATAGGATGATTTGCTCAAAAACGAAAGTGACAGAACGAAGAAAGGATGAAACGAAGAAAGTTTTGCAGAGAAATAGAATAGGGAGAATATAAATGTCAGAAGCCTTTGGTAGTGAGAGAAAACATTTTTTTTCAAAAAAAAAAACAAAATAAAACTAAATGATTTGATAAAATCCTAACTCCCCACTAACCCCTCTATCTTAACCACCTCAGAAACCCAGCTTCAATGAGACTTTTGCGCAGAACCGAACAAAAATTAATACCCATGCTTGCGCAGGAATTCGAACATAAGACCTCCAACACACTAACATTCAACTTAACCACCAGACTAGCAGGCCCATTCTGATATGGTATTACAGACAACTAATTATAACCCTACTGAACAAAGATAGGGCTTAATTCCAAAAATAACAAAATCTGCCAAAGGCAAGGCTTGAACTTTAGACCTCTTACACACACCTAGAACACTTAACCACTGAAGCAGACAGATATTTGTGACACATTTTAACCAAAGCAGAAATAAAAATTTTGGGGCATTACAACTTTACCCCCTTAAAGAAAATTTTGGCCTCAAAATTTACTTGATCAGAACAAATGAGGATACTGCTGATGTATCGCATCCTCAGGCTCCCACGTGGCCTTTTCCGTGTTATGATTTTGTCACAACACTTTCACCAAAGGGATAGACTTCTTCCGAAGAACCTTTACATCGCGATCCAAAATTTGAACCGACTCCTCCTTAAAAGTCAAATCTAGCCTAAACTCAATCTCTTCCACAGGGACAATATGAGTAGGATCAGAGCGATAACACCTCAACATCGAGACGTGAAATATGTCGTTAACACGGTCTAGCTTTAAAGGTAACTCCAACTGATAAGTGACCGGTCCCACTCACTTCAAAATCTGGTAAGGCCCAATAAACCTAGGGCTTAACTTGCCCTTGAGACTGAACCTCAGAACCTTCTTCTATGACGGGACCTTAAGAAACACGAAGTCCCCCACAGAATACTCAATCTCACGCCTCTTCAAATCTACATAAGACTTCTATCTATTAGAAGCCGCCTTCAGACAATTCCTGATCAGTCAAACCTTATCCTTAGTCTTGGAAACCAACTTAGGACCCGAAACTCGATGTTCACCCAACTCTGTAACACCCCTTACCCGGGACCTTTGCCAGAGTCGAGCACGAGACGTTACCAAACTTAGCTTACTAATTCGGGGCATAAAAATTCACTTTTAAAATTAATTTAGTTTCATCCATTCAATATGTCCCTAAAAAGGGTCCTCGAGACCCTAAAACATGAAATTAAAATGGTTCGGGAACAGACCGGAATCAATAAAAAATTTTCGATCACTTAAACAAATCAAAACAATTTATTTCATCTTTCATAAATAAACTGTCCATCTGCGTCATAGTCACTAAATAAATCATAACTCGAGTTAAAAAACTCAAAATTAAAATCCGTAAATTTTATCTGAAACTAGACTTATATATCTTCTTACTAAATTTGTTTCAAAATTTTTGGTCTAGCCAATTAGTATAGTTTATTAGTTAAAATTTCCCCTATTTTAGTCTTTAGCTGCTCTGAACTCTGTTCACTACAAATTAATTTTCTCCCTGTACAGAATTCAAATAACCATGCTGTTTATTTTTCTTAAAAGTAGACTCAATAAGGAATCTATATATATAAAGTATAACTCCTAATTATTGTTGTACAATTTTTAGTGAATTTCTAAATTTAGAATAGGGGATTCAAAAATCACTCTAACCTTGTCTCACCAAAATTTAAATATCTCATAAAATACAACTCCTTTATTTACTCTGTTTCTTTCATATAAAAATAGACTCAATAAGATTTAATTATATATCTCATTCACTATCTAAATCAATTTTTACTATTTTTAGTGATTTTTCAAATTCCCATTATTACTGCTATCCGATACTGTTTTAAAGCTAATTTCATATTTTTCATGATTTCCATGGAATAACTAGCATTTAGGCATACATAACACTAAACATGTCCTTGATTAGCCATTCAAATAGCTAATCATTATCAAGAATTTACATACCATTCATTAGCCATATCATAAGATCATACACACAAAATGGCTACGATGCTATACATGCCATACTCAAAATGAAACGTCTAGCTATACCAAAATAATCCTTGTGATAGTTTGTCTGGACCTCTAACGTACTTTACGATCCCCGAGTTAGCTTGACAAAACTATAAAAAGAAGGAAAATAAAGGGGGTAAGCATTAAGCTTAGTAAGTTTGCATGTAAATAAATAACAACATTCATAAGAATTATCTTACTACTTGGCATGATACTACTTAATGCAACTTCATTAATTGTCATAGACATATTTTAAACTTCTTCACTTACTCACTTACTTAAATACTTACCTACTTAATCAAATTTATTAATACATTTTACTTACCTTTTTTCTTATCAAGCATACATGAACATTATATACTTACCTTTGCTCTTCTAGCATGAACTTGCCTTACCTTTTTAGTATAACTCGTCTTACCTTACATTACCTTGATATTCTCTTTAAATTTTCCCCTTGAACCACTTGGAATACTAAGGATACACGGGTACCTTACCATTTCCATGACTTGTCATGGTCTTACGTGGTATCCTTTTGAAACTTACCATTGCCATGTCTCTACATGGTCTTACATGGTATCCTTACCTTATGAACTCACCAATGCCATGCCTTGGCATGGTCTTACATGGGACCTTTGCCTTATAGTAACTTATCAATGCCATGTCTTGACATGGTCTTACATGATTTCCTTGCCTTAGAAACCTTACCAATTGCCATGCCTTGGCATGGTCTTACATGGTATCCTTAAACCCTAATGTCATGACATCTGTATCCTACACATTCCTAAGGTTCAACCGGGACTTTCTGAAATTACTTCTCCGTCAATTCATGCTTGAGTCTTCTTTAAATAATTTCATAAAATAAATATACACACTGCTGGAAATTAACAACATTAACTTAAAATAATAGAATATTGCATTTATTTACCGCAAACTTACCTCGAAACAAAATACGATCAACTATATCGATTTAGTCACTATCTTTTTCTTTCCCTGGTCTAACTCTGGTTTTCGTTCTTCTTGATCTATAATAACAAATTTAGCTTATTTAATACTCATGTTTATTAAAATAGTCCTTGACTCAAACTTTGGCAAAATTACACTTTTTCCCCTAAACTTTTACATATTTACACTTTTGCCCCAAGGCTCGAAAATTAAAATTAATCCTATTTTGTTATGTTCTATGACATGCTGGTAATTTTTATCTTCTATGGCAACATCAAATTCTCACTCTAACATGTACTTATGAACATTAGGTATTTTTACCGATTATGTCGTTTTACTCATTTTCACGTAAAATCGCTTAACAAAAGTTGTTTAAGACAATTTCAAGCTTCATATTCTACCATAAAACATCAAAATAAACACATTTCACCTATAGGTATTTTTCCAAATATAAACCCTAGGTTAAATTATTGCTAGAATAAGCTTAATCAAGTCACCGAGACTTCACAAACGTAAAGAACATTAAAAACGGGGCTTGGAATCACTTACTATGGAGCTTGGAAGCTTGAAACAAACCCTAGCTATGGAGAACCCTTGACATTCGGCCTAAGGAAGAAGATGAGCACATTTTTGTCATCTTTTTCCCTTTTTAATTCTTTTATTTGACACTTTACTAAAATGCCCTTCATTAAAATTTTTAATTATTTCTACCTATGTATATCCATTTTTGTCTATGAAAATATAATGGTCTAATTACCATTTATGGACCTCTACTTCAATTATGCACTTTAATTTAATCCCTTAGCATTTAGAACTCATATTTATCAACTTTTACAATTAAGCCCTAATATGCAAATCCGACATGCAATCACTGAAATTTCTTATCGGTATTCTAACACATGCATCTAATCACTTGGGAAATCATAAAATTAATCACAAGAAACTTTTCTATCTCCAATTCGTGGTTTCGTAACCACTATTCCATTTAGGCCCTATTTCGAGATGTTACAAACTCAGTTCAACATAAAAAAGTACGACACTTATGACCATATAGTGCCTCGTAAGGTGCCATCTAAGTACTCGACTGGAAACTATTATTGTCGGTGAACTCGACTAATGGCAGGTAATCCTCCCAACTGCCTCAAAAATCGATAACGCAACTCCTCAACATATCCTCTAGTATTTGAATCACCCTCTCAGATTGACTATCGGTCTGAGGATGGAACGCAATATTGAAGTCCAATCTCGAACCCAAAGCCTCATGTAACTTTTTCTAGAACCGAGACGTGAAGTGATGATCTCTATCAGAAATGGTTGAGACCGATACCCCATGCAATCTCACTATCTCAGAAATGTAGAGCTTGACAACTTCTGAAGAGAATAGTCAGTCCAAACTAGAATGAAGTGAGCAGTCTTGGTCAATCGATCCACGATGACCAAAACAAAATCCTTCTTAGTGGGTGTTAAGGGCAACTCATTAACGAAGTCCATAGTCACTCATTCCCATTTCCATAAGGAAATCTTGACTGGCTGTAGCAATCCTAAAGGCAACTGGTGCTTAGCCTTCACTTGCTGGTACGTTAGACATCGAGCCACAAATTCAGTAACCTCATGCTTCAAACTCAGCCACCAGTATAACTCACGGAGGTCACGATACATCTTATTATTGCCGGGATGCATAACATAAGGGCTACTATGCACCTCCCTCAAGATAACCTACCTCAAATCAGAATTGTTCAGCACACAAATCCTTCCTCAAAAACACAACACATCATCACTATTAAACCCAAAATTGGTAGTAGTACCACTCTTTGTCTGTCGAACCCTTAAGCTCAGAAACTCATCCCCTAATTGCTTATCCCAAATCTGCCCCATCCAAGTCGGCTTAACTTGCAACTTGGCCAAAAAACTTCCATCATCGAACAAACTAAGTTGAGTGAACATTGCTCTCAGATCAGTCATTGCCCTACGGCTTAACGCATCGGCCATCACATTGGCCTTGCCATGATGGTACTCAATGGTACATTCATAGTCCTTAAGTAGCTCAATCCATCTACGTTGCCTAAGATTCAACTCCTTCTGAGTCAGGAGGTACTTGAGGCTTTTGTGATTAGTGTAGATAATACACCTTTCACCGTAACGATAGTGCCTCCAAATTTTCAATGCAAAGACCACAGTAGCCAATTCTAGATCATGCGTCAGATAGTTTGCCTCATGCATCTTGAGCTGACGAGACGCATACGCCACAACCTCACCATCCTACATCAGAACACAACCCAAACCCACATGCGACGCATCACTGTAAACCATAAACTCTTACCCAGGTTCAGGCTGTATCAAAATAAGAGCCTCAGTCAGAACAGTCTTGAGCTTCTCAAAGCTCTCTTGCTATGCATCAGTCTAGACAAACGGTAAACCCTTACGCAACAGGTTAGTTAAGGGCACTGCAATCAATGAGAAACCTTCCACAAACCACCGATAATAACTTGCCAAACGCAGAGAACTGTAAATCTCAAACACATTCTTTGGCTGTTTCCAATCCAGTACAGCCTCAATCTTCCTCGGATTGACTCGAATCCCCTAAGCAAACACTACGTGCCCCAGAAAAGTGACTTCATGAAGCCAGAACTCACACTTACTGAATTTAGTGTAGAGTTGCTTCTCACGTAGAATCTGAAGCACTTCTCTAAGATGCTCATCATGCTCATCTTCAGTCTTAGAGTAAACCAATATGTTGTCAATGAAAACTACGACGAACTGATCCAAGTAGGGCTAAAATACTCAGTTCATCAGATTCATAAATATGGCTAGTGCATTCGTCAACCCAAAAGGCATAACTAGAAATTCGTAATGTCCATAACGAGTCCTAAATGTCGTCTTATGCATATCCGCCTCTTTAACCCTCAACTGATGATACTCCAAATGGAGATCAATCTTAGAGAATACAGAAGCCCCCCAGAACTGTTAAAATAAGTCATCGATCCTCAGAAGCGGATACTTATTCTTAATGGTCAGCTTGTTCAATTGTCGATAGTCTATGCACATCCTCATGGTACTATCCTTTTTATTAATGAATAGAACTGATGCTCCCCATGGAGACACACTCGGACGGATGAAACCATGGTCCAAAAACTCTTAAAGTTGAGCCTTAAGCTCCACAAGCTCCTTCGGTGCCATTCGATAGGGGGCGATAGACACTGGAGCTGTACCAAGAAGAAGTTTAATCCCAAATTCCACTTCTCGATTCAGAGGTAAACCTGGTAGCTCCTCAGGAAAGCCATCCAGAAAATCCCTTACCATTTTGATGTCCTTTATAGTAGAGTCCCCAGAAACGGAAACACTAATATAGGCCAAGAATGCCTCACATCCCTTACGAACCAATTTCTCGACCACCAGTACAGAGATCACATTAGCCAGATAATTCAACGTTTTTCAATCATAACTACCTCATTCTCAAGACGACCCACTTAATCACAAAATCTAGACTGACACGGTGCTTGACCAACTAGTCCATACCCAAAATCAGGTCAAACTCCCTAAATGGAAATTTCATCAAATTAGCCAAGAATACCGATCCTTGCACTTCTAGCGAAACATATCTATACAGTTTGCTAACCTGAATAGATTGCCCCAACAAACTCAGTACTGTAACCTCACTCGCAGTGCTTTCCACTGATAACCCGAGATTTTTAAAAACAAAACAGGCTATGTAGGAATGAGTAGATCCTATGTCTATCAGAGAAAGATATGGTACATAAAAAATAAGGAATGTACTAGTGATGACGTCAGGAGCATTTCTGTCCTCTCATCAACGAGCAGCATAAACCAAAGCAGACTGCCTCATCTTAGTCTGTCTAGCACCTTTTCCTGGTGCTCTCTGTCCACACCCCATACCGTTACCACCCCTAGCTTGACCACGGCCCCTCGGTGGCTGCTGAACTACTCCTATGGCTGCAGAGTACCAAAACCCAAAGCTTACACCTGATCAGCTCTCCACAGACACTCCCGAATGTAGTGCTCTAATGGCCCACACCTCAAACATGCCCCAGTCCTCCTCTAACACTCACCTTGATGGCATCTACCACAATCTCCACATGGCAGTAATCCGGTAGGAGCAACAGGGGGCCTAGCTCTAATCAGCCCATCAGTCCTGACCTTTTTCTTAGGCCTTTACATTGAACTAAAGGGATCCGAATCCCTCTTGTTTTTACCTCTCTCACAATCTCTGTTCTGGCGCTCCATGCGCTTAACATCCTCAGCAATCTTAGCTTTCTCCACCAGTACAACAAGCTCTCACTCCCTCTATGGAACAATCAAAACCCTCAGGTTATCCCTTAGCCGGTCCTCAAATTGGACACACCTCTCATACTCATCTACCACCATGCCTTAAGCATAGTGGCTTAGGCTTAGGAATTCGGCCTTATACTCGGCCACAGATCAGTCTCCCTGAGTGAGGTTCAAAAACTCACGTCTCCTAGCATCAACATAACTGGCTCCCACATATTTACTTTGAAACGTGGTCTTAAAGAATCCCCAAGTCAGATGGTCAGGCTGAGTGCCCTCCTTAACAGTCAACCACCATTGATAAGCTTCATCGCGAAGCAAGGAGACTGGACCTTTCAATTTTTGCTGAGAGGTATAATCCAGATCGTCCATAATCCTCTCTATGGCCTCTAACCAGTACTCATCCACATTAGGGGTGACTTCTGTGACTCCCCTAAATAACTTAGTTCTATTGGACCGGAGTCATTCAGTAACCGACCCTCGACCCCTAAATCTAGTGTTGGGCCCAGTGACCCTTTCCAATATCCTTAACATAGCCTGGGACAAGACGCCGTCCCCAATTATGCGATCTTGAGACCTAGTCTCAATAGCAGGTGACACCGACATCTCACTTGTATCCAAGTTCGGCATGTTTCCTAGAGAAGAGGACTTAGCTCAAGCCCCCCTACGGCCTCTACCTTGGCCTCTATTACCACGTCCACAGATACCTCGTGCACTCATGTCTATTTGTATTTGACTGTATTACGAACTTTATGAATCAGTTACAGTTTTAGTATTTATTAATAGATGTTTTATGCAAAGTCGGATCATAAATTCAGAGCTTGCTTTTCGTAAGCACAGTCTCTATCAGTTTCAGTCTCACTACAGTCTCAGTATACATTAACTAAAGTGTTTTTCATAACAGACTATTTATAATATCATAATAGTTTATCAGAATACTTAAAGGATCAGCGTCGGAGACTCAGTGTACCATATTCTCAGAAAAATCACTTCAATTCATTTCAAAATCAGTTCTTTAAAAACCAAGTTTTAAAACCCAAAATTCACAGTCGAGTTTTGCAACCTGGCTCTAATACCACTAAATCTAACACCCCAAACCTGGCCAGGATGTTATGGCCGAATCTGGTAATATCACATGGAATGGAATTGAAAACAAATTTATCGCATTAAAACCATTTCCATTTATTAGCTTCTATTTATCTCTTGACAATCTCAAAATCATTTTCTCATTAAGTTTGATTCGTTTGAAAACATATTCTGTAGCGGAAGCTTTTTTTAAAACATGTTATTTAGAGAAACTCGTTCACGTTTAAGAAGACGTTGTGTTTATTAAAACTGAGTTTTCGTTGCAGTTCAAAAGTTCATGAAACGATAAAATAAACCAAAACGAAAGCAAACAGTCCAAAACTCGAAATTAAAACACAAATACTCCCAAAATAATAGGAATTAAAAATCCTAAAGAAATTAAAACCATTCAATAACCTTGTGGTCACCGTTGAGTTCTTCGCCGCACCGAACTCTTTAAGTCTGGGATCACCTGTACAGATAAAACAGAAAGGGATGAGTTTACGTAAACTCTGTGTGTAATCCCCACAGAAAACATGCATATAGTCATACAAAAAATAGTCAAATGTAGTCTGGGCCTAAGGCCATTTCAGTTTTAGTAGCAGTTCGGGCCTAAGCCTATTTTAGTTTCAGTATCGGATATGCATTAGGGCCTAAGCCCATCACAGTTACAGAATTAGATATACATTAATCAGTAATAGAGTCCTACCCAACCGACCTCTACACACTATCTCCGTCCATCCCTACACTCCATGTGGGGTTTAAAACATCCACTCATCCCTACACTCCAAGTAGTACCGAATGTGGCACATAATCAGTAAATTGCAGCTGAGCTGCTAGATATTAGGCTTAAGAGCCTTTTAGTACACTCCCTCCAAATATCGACATCCCAACCCAATGTAATACAACATATAGTATATGACATGCTTATGCATGAATATCATACAGTTCAGTATTCGTTCATATAATCATCATGCTCAGTATATACATCATACATACAGTTCACGCATTTAGGGATCTAAGTAGTGCTTACCAACCCTACAGTAGGTTCACAGTTGACTTGGGTGACCTGTGCAACCTTAGAACATATTTCAGTTAAATGGGCTTACATGCCCATGTGGCCTACCCGTGTGGCCCATACGGCCTCATTTGGTCTTGGCCGTGTGGCCTAGATCCCACACTGTAACATCCTAAAATTGGGCCTAGTCGGAACAGTGGTTTCGGGACCACAAATTCGATGTCAAAATATATATTTTATGATTATTATGAGGCTTAGAATATGAAAGTAAGTATGTGTTTAAGTTTCATGAAGAAATTCTTAGTGTAAGGTATCCAATTGAAATTAGGGGCCAAATTGAATAAACTGCAAAACTTGGATTCTAGAAGCAATTTGCATGAAATTACTTTAGATTATTAATTGGAAGGTCTTAAAGAGTAAATTGCCCAATTTCTAAGTTTTTGGACAAAAATGGGCATGCATGGAAAAATTTTGGAAGTTTAGTAAGGAAGGGAATTTTAGTCGTTTGGTAATAAAATCAATAAAAAGGGAAAAATGAAGGCAAAAATCAGCCATTCTTCTCCCTCTTGCTGTCGAAATTGCAAGGGACACCATAGCTAGGGTTTCTTCACTTTCCAAGCTCAATAGTAAGTGATTCCTAGCCCTGTTTTTAATGTTTTTTGTATTTTTGAGATCCTTGTAACATGTTCTCTCCATTTCTATCCATATTTTAAGTTAGGGTTCATGTATGCAAAATGACCCATGTGTGACATGTTTGATCTTTGATGATTTATAGGGGAATATGAAAGTTAGATGTGTGTTAAACATCTTTTTCTAAGTGATTTTCATGAAAAAACCCCTAAAAGGACCTTTTTGCAAAAGGTACAAAATATGTGGTAGAAATCTGAAATAGAAGAAAATGTGGGATAGTATGAGTTTATAATACATTCGACTAAGCTTGGGTAACCAATGAATTACATGTATTTCATTTTACGAGCCTAAGGACTAAGTTGTAAAATTTTGAAGTGTCAGGGGAAAAATGGTCATTTTGCCCAGGGTTGAATTTTAGGTCCGAAATAAATAGCATAAGGTATTAATAATTTATTTTACTGATATAGACCCTGAGAAACTGATTTCAGAGATCGATCGTGGAAAATGAAAGGTTTCAGAATAACTGAAATACGAAACCTAAAGAATTACCAAGTAAGTTCGTGTAACTCGAATGTAAAATATCTTTAAATATATTTAAGATGTATGTACATGTATGAATTATAATAGAAATATTTATTGTATGACAACTAATGAAATATTAATGTTATGATGAAATATCCCGGTTGAATAAAAAGGGATGTCTGATGGATTACATGAAAATGAAATAATGGTATAAAGGATCTAGACCGAACGGGTGATCCTATAGTGATCTAACATCCCGAAGAATATGTGTGCTTTGATGGATTTAGCCCAGACGGGTAATCCGAATAGGATCTGAATTTAGCCTGGACTGGTAATTTAGACCTGAACTCGTAGGAGTATATGTTATTGTAAGGGATTTAGCCTTGGACTAGTAATCCTGACATTACTCTGTGATTTACGTTGTGGGGGATTTAGCCTAGACTAGTAATCCCGCTATAAAAGTGAGGCTCATGGGAGTGCATATATAAAGGATCGCTGTAACATCCCGAAATAGAGTCTAGTTGGAACAATGGTTTCAAGACCACAAATTTGACGTCAAAATATTTATTTTGTGATTATTATGATGTCTAGAATGTGCAAATATGCATGTGTTAAAGTTTCATGAAGAAATTCTATGAGTAAGGTGTCTAATTGGAAAATAAGGAGCAAATTGAATAAATTGCAAAACTTGAATTCTAGAAGCAATTTGTATGAAATTGCTTTAGATTATTAATTAGAAGGTCTTAAAGAGTAATTTGCCCAATTTCTAAGTTTCTGGACAAAAATGGGCATGTATGGATAAAATTTTAAAGGACATTTTGGTCATTTGGCTAATTAATGAAATAAAATGCAAAAAATAAGCCAAAAATTAGCTTATATTCTTCAAGTTGCTGCCGAATATTTTGGGTTCTCCATAGCTAGGGTTTTAAAGCTTTTCAAGCTCAATAGTAAGTGCTCCCTAGCCCCGTTTTTAACGTTCTTCGTATTTTGGAAGTCCCAATAGCTTATTCTCTCCATTTCTACCCATATTTTGAGTTAGGGTTCATGTTTGCAAAGTGACCCATATGTGACATGTTTATTCTTTGATGTTTTATGGAGAAATATGAAAGTTAGATGTGTGTTAAACACCTTTTTCTAGGTGATTTTCATGAAAAACCCCTAAAAGGACCTTTTTGCAAAAGGTGTAAAATATGTGGCAGAAATGTGAAATAATGGAAAAATGTGGGCTGCCATAAGAGGAAAGAACATTCGGCTAGGCTTGGGTAAGGTAGAAATTGCATGCATTTCATTATACGAGCCTAGGGACTAAATCGTAAAAATGTGAAAGGTAGGGGCAAAACGATCATTTTGTCATAGGGTGAAATTTAGGCTCGAAAGGAATAATGAGGTATTAATGATTCATTTTTATTGTTATAGACCCTGAGGAACTAATTCTGGAGGTCGATCGAGGAAAACGAAAGGTTTCAGAATAACCAAAACGTGAAATCGAAACAAGTACCAGGTAAGTTCGAATAACTTAAAGTAAACTCATAATATGCCTAATTGCATGTTATATGAATGTATGACAATTTTATTTGATGATGGCATGAAAATTCGTGAAATATGTTATTAATAATAACATGATGATAAATGTCCCGGTTGAGGTTAAAAAGGAAGTCTGATGGGTAAATCATGAATTACATGTGACTTGAGATCCTGCATGTGTTGCAAAAAGGATTTAGCCCGGACGGGTAATCCATTGATCTCAAATATAGAAAGAATCTAGCCCAGACGGGTGTTCCTTGAGCGATCGAGCCTCCCGAAGAATATGTGTGCATTGTGGATTTTGCCCGGACGAGTAAGCCGATTAGGGTCTAAATTTAGCCTGGACTAGTAATTCAGATCTGAGCTCATTAAGGGTGTTTGTCGCTATAAGGGATTTAGCCTAGACTGGAAATCCCGACATCACCTTATGAGTTTACATTACGGGAGATTTAGCTTGGACTGGTAATCCCGCCGTAAGATGTGAGGTCCGCGGGAGTACGTACATGAGATGATCGCTCTTATGACTTGACCGTAAATGGATAATCCATCGAGATTTCTGAGAAACTCAATGGGATTAACATGAGATATATAAATAAAAATGTTGAATGATGAGCTCATTTAAGACAAGTTACATGGTGCATTGTTATATGACTAATTTTTTGATTGAGTGCATGTGATAGGGAAACCATTTCATGCTTGTTGGTTTTATTGCCGAATACGGTTGCATGCTAATTAATTGGTAAGTTTACTTTCCAGTTATTCGGGCTTACTAAGCATGTAAATGCTTACCCCTCTCTTCTCCCTATTTTTTTCAGTGCTCGAGGACTCGTAAAGATTGGAAGACAATTGAAGAGTCAACACACTATCATCTTATTCAGCTGTGGTATACAGATACTTTTGTTTTGTTCAACGACATGTATAGGGCTTTTGTTTATTTTGTTATATGTGTCACTCGATTTTCCATTATGAAGGCTTGTAAAGGTTACATGTTCACTTGTATATGGCCATGAGAATTGGCTCATTTTGATGTAGGTTATGACCTACAAATTTGTGCGTGTTTATGTGCAAGTGTGCTAATGAGGATGAAACATGGTATATCACATTTAAACACATGTAATGTGACAAAATTAAATGGAATAGCTCAGCCATAATTGACAATGAGTTATAATAATGAGCCAATCTTAAAAGTGTTTTAAGGCATAGAAACCCTTAACACAAAAGGAATAACCTAGCATGTGTAAAACCGATGAGATGAGGTTTACACGCGATGAGGTTTATCAAGGTCATTTGAGACATATAATTAGGCTTTGTTATGTATTATGGAAGCCTATAAGTGAGAGTGGATGTTAGAGGGTGACCAAAGGCTTAGGAAATAGCCTAACAAGGTCCATACGGGTAGACACACAGACATGTGTCTAGGCCGTGTGTGACACACTTATCGCCTCATGAGCGTGTGGTACGGTCGTGTGTCCCCTGCACCTAAGAATTTCAAGTCAGAATGCATGGTAATAAACACACGGGTAGAGACACGGCCGTGTGTCTCAACCGTGTGGAGGGTACGGCCTAGCACACGGGCGTGTGTCTTGGCCATGTGCCCCTAAATGCATGCTGACATCATAAACAGAATGTTCAGGTTTTTGGTCACGGGCGACCACACGAGCGTGTCTACGCCGTGTGAAGGACACGGGCCAAGGGCACCGGCGTGTGCTTGGCCATGTGAAAACCCCTGTAGGTTCGAATTTAAAAATAAATTCAATTAATTCCACACAGTTTAAGGACACGGGCATGTCCCAAAGCACACGGGTGTGTGAAATGGCTCCACATGGGAGTGTGTGACATTAACCTAAAAATTTTCTTAAGATTTTCTTAGGCCCTCGGTTTAGTCCCGGACCGTTCTCAATGTATGTTTAGGGCCTCGTAGGCCCATAATAGGGACATTAAGACGTTGTTTGATAGGTTTCAAATTGGAACAAAATTTTGTAACCCGTATTTCTTGAGATTGTTCAAGTACATGTCTGGTAACGCCTCATACCTGGTCCTGGTCTCGGGTTCAGGTAAGAGGTGTTACATTTAGTGATATCAGAGCTACGAATTAGTCAGTTCTAGGACTATCCTAGAGAGTATCGAGTTTAACTATACATGCCATTATACGAACGTTGATAGTGTGACATCTCTTAAATGTTTAATTGTCTTTGAATATAGTAAATGTCTTCCAATCAAGCACATAATGAGTCTGAGGGAGCCGAGAGCCATGCTCCAACTTCCGTACAATGAGCTATTTCTACTAGTAGTAGGAGGCTTATGTCTGAAGGCTAGGAAGAGGCTAGAGTCGCCTTCTTTGACATGATGGACGAGTGGCTTATGGATTATTTGAGAAATCGGCCCAACATACCACGACCTCCCCCACCCCTAACCAGCCTGATGAGGAATTTCCACGAGGTATGGCACCTGTAAGAATATGTAAGGCCCCTGATGGCAATATTAGAAAGTATGGGGCTGAGGAATTTAGGGCTAAGATTGATGATGATGCTGAACGAGCCGAGTTCTGGCTCGAGAATACTATACGAGTATTGGACAAATTATCGTGCACGCTTGAGGAGTGTTTAAAGTGTACTATATCTCTCCTAAAAGATACTGCATACCATTGGTGGAAGATTGTATCTTCAGTGGCACCAAAGGAAAACCTCACTGAGGAATTCTTTCAAGCTGAGTTTAAGAAGAAATACATCAGTCAAAGGTTCCTAGATTCGAAGCGAAAGGAGTTCCTGGAACTCAAATAAAGAAATAAGACGGTATCGGAATACGAAAGGGAATTCGTGAGACTAAGTCAGTATGCAACTGAATGTGTCCAAATAGAGTTAGAAATGTGTAAATGCTTCGAGTAAGGTCTGAATGAGGAAATCAAGTTATTGATTGGGATCCTTGAGATACGAGAGTTCACTGTATTAGCTGATTGGGCCAAGAAGGCCGAGGAGCTCAATAACGAAAGGAAGCAAGCTAAGAGAGAAGCTTGAGTTGCGAGTAAGAGATCCAGTGGTAAGACGCTCTCATTTCGCACGAAGAAATCAAGGAGCCAACATGAACACTCCACTTTACCGGCAGGATATTCGGGTAGAGCGAGAAGCTCCAAACAACACAATCAGAAGTCGTCCTCCCCGATGGTGACCAGTGTGAGGAGTGTAGATGACCAAAAGCCAAAGTGCAAAAGCTGCAATAAATTTCACTTCGGAGAGTGCTGAATGAAGAGTGGTGAATGCTATAGATGTGGTTCCCTTGACCACTTCGTCAGAGACTACCCACAGCGAACGGATAAAGAGATGGAATTAGCCCCTAAGTAGAGTATTCCTATTCCACGAGGTAGAGCTATGAGGTATCCTGGAAGTGCTAGTGGCAGTCGAGTTACGGCCAAAGACACTATAAAATTAGAGGCTCGAGCCTCGGCAAGAACGTATGTAATACGCGCTTGAGAGGAAGCCTCTACTCCTGACATTATCACGAGTACCTTTTCTCTTTTTAATACTTGTGTTGTTGCCTTAATTGATCCGAGGTTGACGCATTCATACATTTACATAAGATTGGTGTCTAGTATGAATATATCCATTGAACCTACGAAATTTATTATCAGAGTGTCGAACCCATTAGGCAAGTCAGTTCTGGTCAATAAAGTCTGTAAGAATTGTCCTTTGACGATTCAGGGTCGTTGCTTTCCGGCTAACCTTATGTTATTACCATTTGATAAGTTTGATGTAATACTCGGTATGGATTGGTTAGCCCTGCATAATGTAATTGTGAATTATGGTAGCAAGTATATTGCATTGAAGTGTCCAGATGGTGAGATTCTACGGGTTGATTCAAGAGAATTGGATACACTGTCAGTTGTAATTACATCAATGGTTGCTCAAAGATATGTGAGAAAAAGGTATGAAGCCTACCTTGCTTTTGTACTGAACACTAAGGAAACGGAGTTAAAGATTGAGTCCGTGCTAATAGTATGTGAATATCTAGACGTGTTCCCAGAAGAACTACCTAGATTGCCTCCTAAAAGAGAGATATAGTTTGGTATTGAACTGGTGCCAGGAGCTGCTCCTATTTCTATTGCTTCGTACAGGATGGCACCAACCGAGCTGAAAGAGTTAAAAGCACAGTTGCAAGAGTTGACGGATAAATGTTTTGCAAGGCAGAGTTTTTCGCCTTGGGGTGCTCCCGTATTATTTGTAAAGAAGAAAGATGGTTCGATAAGGCTATGTATAGATTACAATTATCAAGAATAAGTATCCTTTGCCAAGGATCGATGATTTGTTCGACCAATTAAGGGGAGCCACTGTATTCTCCAAGATGGACCTGAGGTCCGGCTACTATCAGTTGAGAATTAAGGAATCGGACGTGCCTAAGACAGCTTTTAGAACGAGGTATGGCCACCATAAATTCCTTGTCATGCCGTTTGGGTTGACGAATGCACTGGCCGTATTCATGGACCTAATTAATATGATATTTTGGCCATACTTGGACAAGTTCGTCGTTGTGTTTATTGACGACATTTTGATTTATTCCAGGGATGAGACAGAGCATGCAAAGCATTTAAGGACTGTGTTACAGATATTACGAGAAAAACAATTGTATGCTAAGTTGAGCAAGAGTGAGTTTTGGCTCCATGAAGTAGGGTTTTTGGGTCATATTGTTTTGGGTGAAGGCATCTAAGTTGATCCAAGTAAGATATCTGCTATCGTTGAAAAGAAACCACCTAAAAATGTAACTGAGGTTAGAAGCTTTTTGGGCTTAGCCAGTTACTACCGAAGATTTGTAAAAGGATTCTCCATGATAGCGACTCCAATGACGAGATTGCTATAGAAAGACGTTAAGTTTGAATGGACGAAAAAGTGTCAGCAGAGTTTCGAGAAGTTGAAGACCTTGTTGACTGAAGCTCCTGTTTTAGTATTACTTGAGCCGGGAAAAGAGTTTGTGGTCTACAGTGATGCATCCTTAAATGGATTGGGTTGTGTACTTATGCAAGATGGCAAGGTGATAGCCTATGCTTCGCGGCAGTTGAAGCCACACGAGAAGAATTATCCAACGCATGACTTAGAGCTTGCCGCCATTGTTTTTGCCTTGAAAGTCTGGAGGCATTACTTATATGGTGAGACTTATCGTATATTCACTGACCACAAGAGTTTGAAGTATTTGATGACTCAAAAAGAATTGAATCTGAGACAACAGAGATGGTTAGAATTAATTAAAGATTACGAGCTGATCATTGATTATCACCCGGGAAAGGCGAATGTGGTCGCCGACACGCTAAGTAGAAAATCTTTGTTTGTACTGAGAGCCATGGACGCTCGATTGGTGTTGCTTGATAATGGTTCAGTCTTGGTAGATCTAAAGGCTAGGCCGACATTTCTTCAGGAAATTTATGATGCTCAGATTAATGATAGTGACCTGCAAGCAAAAAGAACTCAATGTGAGTCGAGCATTGAATCAAACTTTCAGATCGGTCCTGATGGAAGTTTGACGTTCAGAGGCAGAGTCTGTGTACCAAGGAATGATGAAATTATTCAAAAAATCTTGCAAGAGGCACATGATAGCCATTTTTCTATTCATCCGGGAAGTACCAAGATGTATAATGATTTGAAGAAAATGTACTGGTGGAACAGCATGAAAAGAGACATCTCCGAATTTGTATCAAAATGCTTGATATGTCAACAAGTCAAAACTGAACATCAAGTACCTTCAGGTTTGTTACAACCAATAATGGTCCCTGAATGGAAGTAGGACAGAGTTACTATGGACTTTGTGACAGGATTACCATTTACCCCGAAAAAGAAAGATGCTATATAGGTTGTGGTGGATAAGTTGACGAAGTCGGCTCATTTTATCCCGATGGGGACGGATTACTCTCTTGATAGATTCGCTGACTTATACATATCTTAGATTGTGAGATTACACGGGGTACCACTATCAATTATTTCAGACAATGACTCGAGATTCACTTCGAGATTCTGAAAGAAATTAGAAGAAGCCCTGGGTACAAAATTGAGCTTTAGTATAACTTTTAACCCACAGATCGATGGTCGGTCTGAGCGGATAATTCAGATTCTTGAGGATATGTTTTGATGTTGCACCCTCGAATTTTAAGGTAGCTGGGAAAAATACTTGCCCTTGGTAGAATTCGCCTACAACAACAGTTTTCAAACAAGTTTGAAAATGGCGCCTTATGAGGCTTTGTATGGCAGGAAGTGTCAAACTCCATTGTATTGGATAGAACTCAAGGAGAGTTAGATTCACGGAGTTGATCTGATCAAGGAAACTGAAGAAAAGGTTAAAGTGATACGTGGCTATTTAAAAGCGGCATTAGATATGCAAAATTCATATACCGATCTGAAAAGAAAAGAGATTGAGTTCCAAGTTGGAGATAGAGTATTCTTGAAAGTTTCTCCATGGAAAAAGGTATTGAGATTTGGTCGGAAAGGCAAACTGAGTCCGCGACTTATCGGGCCATACGAGATCACTAAAAGAATTAGACCATTAGCCTATCGTTTAGCATTGCCACTAGAACTAGAAAAGATTCATGACGTGTTCCATGTATTTATGTTAAGACGATATCGATCAGACCCCTCTCATGCGATTTCACCGACGGAGATTGAAAGTAGACCGGACATGACCTATGGTGAGGAATTGGTCAAGATTTTGGCTCGTGAGGTTAAACAGCTAAGAAATAAAGATGTGGCTTTGGTAAAAGTCTTATAACATTGACATGGTGTGGAAGAGGCTACATGGGAGCCAGAAGAAACCACGAGAAGCCAATATCCTAACCTGTTTACTGGTAAGACTTTCGAGGACGAAAGTCCCTAAATGGGGAGAAATGTAACATCCCGAAACAGGGTCTAGTCAGAACAGTGGTTTCGGGACCACAAATATGATGTCAAAATATTTATTTTATGATTATTATGAGGTCTAGAATATAAAAATATGCATGTGTTAAATTTTCATGAAGAAATTCTATGAGCAAGGTGTCCAATTGGAAAATAAGGACCAAATTGAATAAATTACAAAACTTGAATTCTAGAAGCAATTTGTATGAAATTACTTTAGATTATTAATTAGAAGGTCTTAAAGAGAAATTTTCCCAATTTCTAAGTTTCTGGACAAAAATGGGCATGTATGGATAAAATTTTAAAGAAAGTGCTTAAGGGCATTTTGGTCATTTGGCTAATTAATGAAATAAAATGGAAAAACAAGCCAAAAATTAGCTCATATTCTTCAAGTTTCTGCCAAAAATTTGGGGTTGTCCATAGCTAGGGTTTTCAAGCTTTTCAAGCTCAATAGTAAGTGCTCCCTAGCCCCGTTTTTAATGTTCTTCGTATTTTGGAAGTTCTAATAGCTTATTCTCTCCATTTCTACCCATATTTTGAGTTAGGGTTCATGTTTTCAAAGTGACCCATATGTGAAATGTTTATTCTTTGATGTTTTATGGAGAAATATGAAAGTTGGATGTGTGTTAAACATCTTTTTCTAGGTGATTTTCATGAAAAACCCCTAAAAGGACCTTTTTGAAAAAGGTGTAAAATATGTGGTAGAAATGTGAAATCCTGGAAAAATTTTGGCTGCCATAAGAGGAAAGAACATTCAGCTAGGCTTGGGTAAGGTAGAAATTGCATGCATTTCATTATACGAGCCTAGGGACTAAATTGTAAAAATGTGAAAGGTTAGGGGCAAAATGATCATTTTGTCTGAGGGTGAAATTTAGGCTCGAAAGGAATAATGGGAGGTATTAATGATTTATTTTTATTATTATAGACCCCGAGGAACTAATTTCGGAGGTCGATCGAGGAAAACGAAAGGTTTCAGAATAACCGAAACGTGAAATCGAAACAAGTACCAGGTAAGTTCGAATAACTTAAAGCAAACTCATAATACACCTAATTGCATGTTTTATGAATGTATGGCAATTGTATTTGATGATGGCATGAAAATCCATGAAATATGTTATTAATAATAACATGTTGTTAAATGTCCCGGTTGAGGTTAAAAAAGAAGTCCAATGGGTAAATCATGAATTACATGTGACTTGAGATCCTGCATGTGTTGCAGGAAGGATTTAGCCTAGACGAGTAATCCGTTGATCTCAAATATAGAAAGGATCTAGCCCGAACGAGTGTTCCTTGAGTGATCGAGCCTTTCAAAGAATATATGTGCATTATGGATTTAGCCCGGACGGGTAATTCGATTAGGGTTTGAATTGAGCCTAGATTGGTAATTCAGATCCGATCTCATTAAGGGTGTTTGTCACTATAAGGGATTTATCTTGGACTGGTAATCCCGTCGTAAGATGTGAGGTTCGCGGGAGTACGTACATGAGATGATCGCTCTTATGACTTGACGGTAAATGGATAATCCATTGAGATTTCTGAGGAACTCAACGGGATTAACATGAGATATATGAATGAAAATGTTGAATGATGAGCTCACCTAAGACAAGTTCATGGTACATTGTTATATGACTAATTTGTTGATTGAGTGCATGTGATAAGGAAACCATTCCATGCTTGTTGGTTTTATTACCTAAGACGGTTGCATGCTAAGTAATCGGTAAGTTTACTTTCCAGTTATTTTGGCTTACTAAGCATGTAAATGCTTACCCCTCTTTTCTCCCTATTTTTTTCAGAGCTCAAGGACTCGTAATGATTAGAATACGGTTGGAGAGTCAACAGACTATCATCTTATTCAGCTGTGGTATATAGATACTTTTATTTTGTTCAATGGCATGTATAGGGCTTTTGTTTATTTTGTTATATGTGTCATTTGATTTGCCATTATGAAGGCTTGTAAAGGTTACATGTTCACTTGTATATGGCCATGGGAATTAGCTCATTTTGATGTAGGTTATGACCTACAAATTTGTGCATGTTTATGTTCAAGTGTGCTAGTGAGGATGAAACATGGTATATCACATTTAAACACATGTAATGTGACCAAATTACATGGAATGGCTAAGCCATAATTGGCAATGAGTTATAATAATGTGCCAATCTTAAAAGTGTTTTAAAGCATAGAAACACTTAACACAAAAGGAATAACCTAGCATGTGTAAAACTGAGGAGATGAGGTTTACATGCAATAAGGTTAATCAAGGTCATTTGAGATGTATAATTAGGCCTTGTTATGTATTATGGAAGCCTATAAGTGAGAGTGGATGTTAGAGGGTGACCAAGGGCTTGGAAAATAGCCTAATAAGGTCCACACGGGTAGACACACGGACATGTGTCTAGGCCGTGTGTGACACACTTATCACCCCATGGGCGTGTGGTACGGCCGTGTGTCCCCTGCACCTAAGAATTTCAAGTCAGAATGCATGGTAATAAACACACGGGTAGAGACACGGCCGTGTGTCTCAACTGTGTGGAGGGTAGAGTCGCCTTCTTTGACATGATGGACGAGTGGTTTGGGGATTATTTGAGAAATCGGCCCAACATACCATGACCTCCCCCGTCCCTAACCAGCCTGATGAGGAATTGCCACGAGGTATGGCACCTGTAAGAATATGTAAGGCCCCTGATGACAAGATTAGAAAGTATGGGGTTGAGGAATTTAGGGCTAAGATTGATGATGATGCTGAACGAGTCGAGTTCTGGCTCGAGAATACTATACCAGTATTGGACGAATTATCATGCACGCTTGAGGAGTGTTTAAAGTGTATTGTATCTCTCCTAAAAGATACTGCATACCATTGGTGGAAGATTGTATCTTCAGTGGCACCAAAGGAAAACCTTACTTGGGAATTCTTTCAAGCTGAGTTTAAGAAGAAATACATCAGTCAAAGGTTCCTAGATTCGAAGCGAAAGGAGTTCCTGGAACTCAAACAAAGAAATAAGACGGTATCAGAATACGAAAGGGAATTCATGAGACTAAGTCAGTATGCAACTGAATGGGTCCAAATAGAGTCAGAAATGTGTAAACGCTTCGAGTAAGGTCTGAATGAGGAAATCAAGTTATTGATTGGGATCCTTGAGATACGAGAGTTCACTGTATTAGCTGATTGGGCCAAGAAGGCCGAGGAGCTCAATAACGAAAGGAAGCAAGCTAAGAGAGACGCTTGAGTTGCGAGTAAGAGATCCAGTGGTAAGACGCTCTCATTTTGCAAGAAGAAATCAATGAGCCAACATGAACACTCCACTTCATCGGTAGGATATTCGGGTAGAGCGAGAAGCTCCAAACAACGCAATCAGAAGTCGTCCTCCCCGATGGTGACTAGTCTGAGGAGTGTAGATGACCAAAAGCCAAAGTGCAAAAGCTGCAATAAATTTCACTTCGGAGAGTGCCGAATGAAGAGTGGTGCATGCTACAGATGTGGTTCTCTTGACCACTTCGTCAGAGACTGCCCAGAGCGAACAGATAAAGAGATGGAATTAGCCCCTAAGTCGAGTATTCCTATTCCACGAGGTAGAGCTTCGAGGTATCCTGGAAGTGCTAGTGGCAATCGAGTTATGGCCAAAGACACTATAAAGTTAGAGGCTCGAGCCTCGGTAAGAACGTATGCAATACGCGCTTGAGAGGAAGCCTCTACTCCTGACGTTATCACGGGTACCTTTTCTCTTTTAATACTTGTGTTGTTGCCTTAATTGATCCGGGGTTGACGCATTCATACATTTGCATAAGATTGGTGTCTAGTATGGATATATCCATTGAACCTACGGAATTTATTATCAGAGTGTCGAACCCATTAGGCAAGTCAGTTCTAGTCGATAAAGTCTGTAAGAATTGTCCTTTGACGATTCTTGGTCGTTGCTTTCCGGCTAACCTTATGTTATTACCATTTGATAAGTTTGATGTAATACTTGGTATGGATTGGTTAGCCCTGCATAATGTAATTGTGAGTTATGGTAGCAAGTATATTGCATTGAAGTGTCCAGATGGTGAGATTCTACGGGTTGATTCAAGAGAATTGGATACACTGTCGGTTGTAATTACATCAATGGTTGCTCAAAGATATGTGAGAAAAAGGTACGAAGCCTACCTTGCTCTTGTACTGAACACTAAGGAAACAGAGTTGAAGATTGAGTCCGTGCTAATAGTATGTGAATATCTAGACGTGTTCCCAGAGGAATTACCTAGATTGCCTCCTGAAAGAGAGATATAGTTTGGTATTGAACTGGTGCCAGGAGCTGCTCCTATTTCTATTGCTTCGTACAGGATGGCACCAACCGAGCTGAAAGAGTTAAAAGCACAGTTGCAAGAATTGATGGATAAAGGTTTTGCAAGGCCGAGTTTTTCGCCTTGGGGTGCTCCCGTATTGTTTGTAAAGAAGAAAGATGGTTCGATGAGGCTATGTATAGATTATTGACAACTGAATAAGGTAACTATCAAGAATAAATATCCTTTGCCAAGGATCGATGATTTGTTAGACCAATTGTGGGGAGCCACTATATTCTCCAAGATAGACCTGAGGTCCGGCTACTATCAGTTGAGAGTTAAGGAATCGGACGTGCCTAAGACAACTTTTAGAATGAGGTATGGCCACTATGAATTCCTTGTCATGCCATTTGGGTTGACGAATGCACTGGCCGTATTCATGGACCTAATTAATAGGATATTTTGGCCATACTTAGACAAGTTCGTCGTTGTGTTTATTGACGACATTTTGATTTATTCCAAGGATGAGATAGAGCATGCAAAGCATTTAAGGACTGTGTTACAGACATTACAGGAAAAACAATTGTATGCTAAGTTTAGCAAGAGTGAGTTTTGGCTCCATGAAGTAGGGTTTTTGGGTCATATTGTTTTGGGTGAAGGCATCTAAGTTGATCCAAGTAAGATCTCTGCTATCGTTGAATGGAAACCACTTAAAAATGTAACTGAGGTTAGAAGCTTTTTGGGCTTAGCCGGTTACTACCGAAGATTTGTAAAAAGATTCTCCATGATAGCGACTCCAATGACGAGATTGCTATAGAAAGATGTTAAGTTTGAATGGACGAAAAAGTGTCAGCAGAGTTTCGAGAAGTTGAAGACCTTGTTGACTGAAGCTCCTGTTTTAGCATTACCTGAGCCGGGAAAAGAGTTTGTGGTCTACAGTGATGCATCCTTAAATAGATTGGGTTGTGTACTTATGCAAGATGGCAAGGTGATAGCCTATGCTTCGCGGCAGTTGAAGCCACACGAGAAGAATTATCCAACGCATGACTTAAAGCTTGCTGCCATTGTTTTTGCCTTGAAAGTCTGGAGGCATTACTTATATGGTGAGACTTATCGTATATTCACTGACCATAAGAGTTTGAAGTATTTGATGACTCAAAAAGAATTCAATCTGAGACAACAGAGATGGTTAGAATTAATTAAATATTACGAGGTGATCATTGATTATCACCCGGGAAAGGCGAATGTGGTCGCCGACATGCTAAGTAGAAAATCTTTGTTTGTACTGAGAGCCATGGACGCTCGATTGGTGTTGCTTGATAATGGTTCAGTCTTGGCAGATCTAAGGGCTAGGCCGACATTTCTTCAGGAAATTTATGATGCTCAGATTAATGATAGTGACCTGCAAGCAAAAAGAAATCAATGTGAGTCGAGCATTGAATCAGACTTCCAGATCGGTCTTGATGGAAGTTTGATGTTCAGAGGCAGAGTCTATGTACCAAGAAATGATGAAATTATTCAAAAAATCTTGCAAGAGGCACATGATAGCCATTTGTCTATTCATCCGGGAAGTACCAAGATGTATAATGATTTGAAGAAAATGTACTGGTGGAACGGCATGAAAAGAGACATCTCCGAATTTGTATCAAAATGCTTGATATGTCAGCAAGTCAAAGCTGAACATCAAGTACCTTCAGGTTTGTTACAACCTATAATGGTCCCTGAATGGAAGTGGGACAGAGTTACTATGGACTTTGTGACAGGATTACCATTTACCCCGAAAAAGAAAGATGCTATATAGGTTGTGGTGGATAAGTTGACGAAGTCGGCTCATTTTATCCCGGTGGGGACGGATTACTCTCTTGATAGATTGGCTGACTTATACATATCTGAGATTGTGAGATTACACGGGGTACCGCTATCAATTATTTTAGACAACGACCCGAGATTCACTTCGAGATTCTGAAAGAAATTAGAAGAAGCCCTGGGTACAAAATTGAGCTTTAGTATAACTTTTCACCCACAGATCGATGGTCGGTCTGAGCGGATAATTTAGATTCTTGAGAATATGTTGCGATGTTGCACCCTCGAATTTCAAGGTAACTGGGAAAAATTCTTGCCCTTGGTAGAATTCGCCTACAACAACAGTTTTCAAACGAGTTTGAAAATGGCGCCTTATGAGGCCTTGTATGGCAGGAAGTGTCAAACTCCATTGTATTGGATAGAACTCAAGGAGAGTTAGATTCACGGAGTTGATCTGATCAAGGAAATTGAAGAAAAGGTTAAAGTGATACGTGGCTGTTTAAAAGCGGCATCAGATAGGCAAAATTCATATGCTGATCTGAAAAGAAAAGAGATTGAGTTCCAAGTTGGAGATAGAGTATTCTTGAAAGTATCTTCATGGAAAAAGGTATTGAGATTTGGCTGGAAAGGCAAACTGAGTCCACGACTTATCGGGCCATACGAGATCACTGAAAGAATTGGACCATTAGCCTGTCGTTTAGCATTGCCACTAGAATGAGAAAAGATTCATGATGTGTTCCATGTATTTATGTTAAGGCGATATCGATCAGACCCCTCTCATGTGATTTCACCAACGGAGATTGAAATTAGACCGGACATGACTTATGGTGAGGAATCGGTCAAGATTTTGGCTCGTGAGGTTAAACTGCTAAGAAATAAAGATGTGGCTTTGGTAAAAGTCTTATAACATTGACATGGTGTGGAAGAGGCTACATGGGAGCCAGAAGAAACCATGAGAAGCCAATATCCGAACCTGTTTACTGGTAAGACTTTCGAGGACGAAAGTCCCTATGGGGGGAGAAATGTAACATCCCGAAATAGGGTCTAGTCAGAACAGTGGTTTTGGGACCACAAATCCGATGTCAAAATATTTATTTTATGATTATTATGAGGTCTAGAATATAAAAATATGCATGTGTTAAATTTTCATGAAGAAATTCTATGAGCAAGGTGTCTAATTGGAAAATAAGGACCAAATTGAATAAATTACAAAACTTGAATTCTAGAAGCAATTTGTATGAAATTGCTTTAGATTATTAATTAGAAGGTCTTAAAGAGAAATTTTCCCGATTTCTAAGTTTTTGGAAAAAATGGGCATGTATGGATAAAATTTTAAAGAAAGTGCTTAAGGGCATTTTGGTCATTTGGCTAATTAATGAAATAAAATGGGAAAATAAGCCAAAAATTAGCTCATATTCTTCAAGTTTCTGCCAAAAATTTGGGGTTGTCCATAGCTAGGGTTTTCAAGCTTTTCAAGCTCAATAGTAAGTGCTCCCTAGCCCCGTTTTTAATGTTCTTCGTATTTTTGATGTCCTGACAGCTTATTCTCTCCATTTCTACCCATATTTTGAGTTAGGGTTCATGTTTGCAAAGTGACCCATATGTGACATGTTTATTCTTTGATGTTTTATGGAGAAATATGAAAGTTGGTTGTGTGTTAAACATCTTTTTCTAGGTGATTTTCATGAAAAACCCCTAAAAGGACCTTTTTGAAAAAGGTGTAATATATGTGGTAGAAATGTGAAATACTGGAAAAATGTGGGCTGCCATAAGAGGAAAGAACATTCAGCTAGGCTTGGGTAAGGTAGAAATTGCATGCATTTCATTATACGAGCCTAGGGACTAAATTGTAAAAATGTGAAAGGTTAGGGGCAAAATGATCATTTTGTCTGAGGGTGAAATTTAGGCTCGAAAGGAATAATGGGAGGTATTAATGATTCATTTTTATTATTATAGACCCCGAGGAACTAATTTCGGAGGTCGATCGAGGAAAACGAAAGGTTTCAGAATAACCGAAACGTGAAATCGAAACAAGTACTAGGTAAGTTCGAATAACTTAAAGCAAACTCGTAATACGCCTAATTGCATGTTTTATGAATGTATGGCAATTGTATTTGATGATGGCATGAAAATCCATGAAATATGTTATTAATAATAACATGTTGATAAATGTCCCGGTTGAGGTTAAAAAGGAAGTCCGATGGGCAAATCATGAATTACATGTGACTTGAGATCCTGCATGTGTTGCAAAAAGGATTTAGCCTAGACGGGTAATCCGTTGATCTCAAATATAGAAAGGATCTAGCCCGGACGAGTGTTCCTTGAGTGATCGAGCCTTTCGAAGAATATGTGTGCATTGTGGATTTGGCCCGGACGGGTAATCCGATTAGGGTCTGAATTTAGCCTAGATTGGTAATTCAGATCCGAGTTCATTAAGGGTGTTTGTCACTATAAGGGATTTATCCTGGACTGGTAATCTCGTCTTACTCGTAAGATGTGAGGTTCGCGGGAGTGCGTACATGAGATGATCGCTCTTATGACTTGACGGTAAATGGATAATCCATTGAGATTTCTGAGAAACTCAACGAGATTAACATGAGATATATAAATGAAAATGTTGAATGATGAGCTCATCTAAGACAAGTTCATGGTACATTGTTATATGACTAATTTGTTGATTGAGTGCATGTGATAAGGAAACCATTCCATGCTTGTTAGTTTTATTACCTAATACGGTTGCATGCTAATTAATCGGTAAGTTTACTTTCCAGGTATTCGTGCTTACTAAGCATGTAAATGCTTACCCCTCTTTTCTCCCTATTTTTTCAGAGCTCGAGGACTCGTAAGGATTGGAAGGCAGTTGGAGAGTCAACAGACTATCATCTTATTCAGCTGTGGTATATAAATACTTTTATTTTGTTCAATGGCATGTATAGGGCTTTTGTTTATTTTGTTAAATGTGTCATTTGATTTGCCATTATGAAGGCTTGTAAAGGTTACATGTTCACTTGTATATGGCCATGGGAATTAGCTCATTTTGATGTAGGTTATGACCTACAAATTTGTGCATGTTTATGTTCAAGTGTGCTAGTAAGGATGAAACATGGTATATCACATTTAAACACATGTAATGTGACCAAATTACATGGAATGGCTAAGCCATAATTGGCAATGAGTTATAATAATGTGCCAATCTTAAAAGTGTTTTAAAGCATAGAAACCCTTAACACAAAAGGAATAACCTAGCATGTGTAAAACTGAGGAGATGAGGTTTGCATGCAATGAGGTTAATCAAGGTCATTTGATATGTATAATTAGGCCTTGTTATGTATTATGGAAGCCTATAAGTGAGAGTGGATGTTAGAGGGTGACCAAAGGCTTGGGAAATAGCCTAACAAGGTCCACACGGGTGGACACACGGACAAGTGCCTACGCCGTGTGTGACACACGGATCGCCCCATGGGCGTGTGTTACGGCTGTGTGTCCCCTGCACCTAAGAATTTCAAGTCAGAATGCATGGTAGTAAACACATAGGTAGAGACACGTCCGTCTATCTCAATACGGCCACGGCCTAGCACATGGGCGTGATCTTGGTTGTGTGCCCCTAAATGTATGCTGATGTCATAAATAGATTGCTCGGGTTTTTGGACATGGGCGACCACACGGGTGTGTCTTGGCCGTGTGAAGGACATGGGGCCAGGGGCACGGGCATGTGCTTGGCCATGTGAAAACCCCTGTAGGTTCGAATTTAAAAATAACTTTAATTAATTCCACACGGGTTAAGGACACGGACATGTCCCAAAGCACACGGGCATGTGAAATGGCTCCACACGGGCGTGTGTGACATTAACCTAAATTTTTTTTAAGATTTTCTTAGGCCCTCGGTTTAGTCCCGGACCATTCTTAATGTATGTTTAGGGCCTCGTAGGCCCATAATAAGGACATTAAGATGTTGTTTGATTGGTTTCAAATTAGAACGAAATTTTGTAACCCGTATTTCTCGAGATTGTTCAAGTACATGTCTAGTAACGCCTTGTATCTGGTCTCGATCTCGGGTACGAGTTAGGGGTGTTACAGTTGCTTGCACGATTTGATGGTAAACGACATATCCATCGAGATATCAAGAAATTCGACGGGATTAAAATGTTAAATTGGAATAAACATGTTTGAATTGAAGAGCTCATCTATGAAGGATGTTACATTGCACTGGCATGAGGCTAACTTGATGGTTGAGTACATGTGATAGGAAATTTTTACCATGAATGTTTGGCCTGAATGTCTTATATGATTGCATGCTAAATAATCGGTAAGTTTACTTTCTCGTTATCCAGACTTACTAAGCATGTTAATGCTTACCCCCTCTCCTTTCCCTGTTTTACAGAGCTCGCAGACTCGTGAAGATTGGAAGACGATTGGAACATTGTCAACACTATCAACTTGTCTTGCTTTGGTATATAGATACTTTATTTAGTTTCAGTGGCATGTATAGGCTTTTGGTTATTTTGTGACATGTGTCATTGGTTGGCCTATGTAAAGGCTTAAATATTAAACTTATTCTTTTTGTATATGGCCATATGACATGGCTCATTTTGATGTAGGCTATGACCTACTAATTGTGCTTGTTTGTGGTTAAATGTTCTTGTGATGATTAAATATGGTATATTATAAATAGACCTATGAAATGTGACCAAATCACTTGGGATGGTTAGGTCATAATTAGAAATGAGTTATAACAATGAGCCAAGTCTAAATGTGTTTTTGAATGAGATGGAAATCCTAAATACAAAGAGGATAAATTACCATGTAAATAATCGATGAGATTAGGTTAACATGCAATAGACCATTTATGGTAGTACTTGGACATATTTAGGCTATGTTAAACATCATTGAGGTTCACGAATATGGGCGGCTATTGAGGGTGACCATTGGCTTAGATTTGTAGCCTCCAAAAAGGTTCACACGGATAGACACACGGGTGTGTATGTCTAGGCCATGTGTGACACATGATCAGCCCCACGGGCGTGTGGTATGGCCGTGTGTCCCCTGCACCTAAAATTTTTAGGTCAGAATGCATGGTAGTAAACACATAGGTAGAGACACGGCTGTGCGTCTCAACCGTGTGGAAGACATGGCCTAGCACATGGGCGTGTGTCTTGGCCGTGTGTCCTTAAATTCATGATGATGTCATAAACAAAATGCTCGAGTTTTTGGGCACGGGCGACAACACGGGCGTGTCTAGGTTGTGTGAAAGACACGGGCCAAGGACACGGGCGTGTGCTCGGCCTTGTGAAAACCCCCGTAGGTTCGAAATGAGAAATAAATTCACTTAATTCCACACGGGTAAGGGAAACGGACGTGTCCCAAAGCACACGGGCATGTGCATTGCCTCTATACGGGCGTGTGGGGCTTAACCTAGGAAATTTTCCAAAAAAACAAAAGACTTTCTTAAGTTCTCGGTTTAGTTCCGAACCATTCTCAATGTATGTTTTGGGCCTCATAGGTCCATAATAAGGACATTATGAATATGATTGATTTGTTTTAATTTGGAACAAAATTTTATAGCCCGAAATTTTCTGGAAATGTCATGTTCGTGCACAGTAATGCCTTGTACCTTGTTCTGGTCTCGGGTATAGGTACGGGTAAAGGGTGTTACATTTTGTGGTATTAGAGCTACGGTTTAGTCAATTTTAGGACAACGTAGCATATGTCGAGTATATCTATACATGCCATTATAAAAGTTATGATAGTGTGACATCTCCTAACCATTTTTAATTGTATTTGAATATGGTAAATATCTTCCAATCAAGCTCAAGATGAGTCCGAGGGAGCTGAGAGCCATGCTCCAGTTTCCGTTCAACGAACTACTGCTAGTAGTAGTCTGAAGGCCAAGAAGAGGCAAGAGTTGCCTTCTTTGAGATGATGGATGAATGGTTTGGGGATTATTTGAGAAACCGCCCTAATATACCACGACCTCCTCCACCCCTGCTCGACCTGAAGGAGAAGTGCCACAAGTTGTGGTACTTGTGAGAATCGGTAAGGCCTCTGTGGACAAACTTATGAAATATGGAGCCGAAGTGTTTAGGGCCACAATTGATGATGATCCAGAACGTGTCAAATTTTGGCTTAAGAATACCATGAGAGTTCTCGACAAACTGTCATATACTCCCGAGGAAAGTTTGAAATGTGCGATGTCACTATTGAAGGACACTGCATACCATTGGTGGAAGACCATATCCTCAGTAGCACTGAGAGAGAGTATCACATGGGAATTCTTCCAAGTGGAATTTAGGAAGAAGTATATCAGCCAAAGGTTCTTGGACCAGAAGCGGAAGGAGTTCATAGAACTCAAATAAGGAAACAGAACTATGTCAGAATACGAAAGAGAGTTCGTGAGACTAAGTTTGTATGCAAGTGAGTGGGTCCAATCGGAGGCAGAAATGTGTAAGCTCTTCGAAGAAGGTTTGAATGAAGAAATCAAACTGTTAATCAGGATTCTTAAAATAAGGAAGTTGGCTACGTTAGCTGATCGAGCCAAGAAGGCTGAGGAACTGAATAATGAAAGAAAGCAAGCAAAGAGAGAAGCTAGAGCTTCAAGTAAGAGATCTAGCGGCAGAACGCACTCCTTTCCCACAAAGAAATCGAAGAGTCAACAAGAACGCTCCACTACATCGATGAGATATTCGGGGCAAAACAAAAAGCTCTAAACGACACAACCCAAAGTCTTCCTCCCGTAAGGTAACTAGTGTGGGGAGTGTAGATGATTAAAAGCCGAGATGTAAAAGGTGTAACAAGTTTCATTTCGAGGAATGTCGAATAAAGAGTGGGGCATGCTTTAGATGTGGTTCCCTTGACCACTTCCTTAAAGATTGCCCAGAACGAGCCGATAAAGAGGTGGATTTAGCCCCAAAGTCTAATGTTCCTAATCCTTGAGGCAGACCACCACGACATCCTGGAAGTGCAAGTGGTAGTCGAACTGCTGCCAAGGATACGACTGCAAAATCAGAGGCTCGAGCCCCGATAAAGACTTATAAGATACGCGCTAGAGAGAAAGCTTCAACTCCCGATGTTATTACAAGTACATTTTCTCTTTATAATACTCATATTATTGCCTTAATTGATCCGGGATTGACCCATTCCTACATATGCATGAAATTGGTGTCTAGCATGAACATGTCTATGGAATCAACAAAATTTGTAATTAAGGTGTCGAACCCTCTAGGCAGGTCGGTATTAGTAGATAAAGTTTGTAAGAATTGTCCTTTGACGATTCAAGGACATTGTTTTTCGGGAAATCCTATGCTTTTGCCATTTGACGAATTTGATGTAATACTTGGTATGGATTGGTTGACCATCCATGATGTGATAGTAAACTACGGTAGAAGTACATGAAATTAAAATGTTTAGATGGTGACATTCTCCGGGTTGATTCGAATGAGTTGAATGCACCGCCGACTGTGATTACTTCAATGATGGCTCAAAGGTATATGAGGAAATGATATGAAGCTTACCTTACGTTCATATTGAATACTAAAGAATCTGAATTGAAGATTGAATCGGTACCGATAGTTTGTGAATATCCGGACATGTTCCAAGAAGAGCTACCAGGGTTACCTCCTATTAGAGAGATGGAATTCGGTATTGAGCTAGTACCAGGAACGATACCTATTTCTATTGCTCTATACAGAATGGCCCCAACTGAGTTGAAGGAGTTAAAATCACAGTTACAAGAATTGACTGACAAAAGTTTTGCAAGACCGAGCTCTTCACCTTGGGGTGCTCCTGTGTTGTTCATAAAAAAGAAAAATGGATCGATGAGGTTGTGTATAGACTACCGGCAACTCAATAAGGTGACTATTAAGAATAAGTATCCCTTGCCAAGGATTGAAAACTTGTTCGATTAGTTGAGGGGAGCCACTGTATTTTCAAAAATAGATTTGAGATCCAGCTACTACCAGCTACGAATTAAGGAGGCAGATGTGCCTAAGACTGCCTTCAGAACGAGGTATGTTCACTACGAGTTCCTCATCATGCCTTTTGGTCTAACAAACACCCCAGCTGTGTTTATGGATATAATGAATCGTGTATTCCGGCCGTACTTGGACAAGTTTGTAGTTGTATTCATAGATGATATTTTGATCTATTCTAAAAATGAGTCCGAACATGCTGAACATTTGAGGACTGTTTTACAGACTTTACGGGATAGGAAACTCTATGCTAAGTTTAGCAAGAGCGAGTTTTGGCTTCAAGAAGTCAGATTTCTCGGTCATATTGTGTCGGGTGATGGCATCCGAGTTGATCCGAATAAAATTTTTGCTATTGTCGAGTGGAAGCCGCAAAAGAACGTAACAAAGGTTAGAAGCTTTTTGGGCTTAGCTGGTTATTACCGACGCTTTGTGAAAGGATTTTCCACGATTGCAACTCCCTTGATGAGTTTACTACAAAAAGATGTTATGTTTGAATGGTCGAAAAAATGTCAGCAAAGTTTTATAAATTGAAGACATTACTGACAGAAGCTCTAGTTTTGGTACAACCCAAATCGGGAAAAGAATTTATGATTTACAGTGATGCATCCTTAAATGGACTGGGTTGTGTGCTTATGCAAGCGAGCAAAGTGATAGCTTATGCCTTGAGGCAACTGAAACCACACGAGAAAAATTATCCAACTCATGACTTGGAGCTAGCTATTATTATATTTGCCTTAAAAATTTGGAGACACCATTTGTATGGTGAAACTTGCTGTGTATTCACCGATCACAAGAGTCTGAAGTACTTGATGACTCAAAAGGAATTGAATCTGAGACAGCAAAGGTGGCTAGAGTTGATTAAGGATTATGAGCTTGTGATCGATTACCATCCTGGTAAGGTGAATGTAGTCGTCGATGCGTTGAGCAGAATGTCCTTGTTTGCTCTAAGGGCTTTGAACACACGTTTGGCGTTATTTGATGATGGTTCAGTATTATTAGAGTTGAGATCCAGACTGACATTTCTCCAAGAGGTTTGCCCAGTTCAGATCAATGATAGTGACTTACAAGTCTAAAGAGCACAATATGAAACAAGAGTTAAATCAGATTTTCGAATTGATTCTAATGGTTGTTTAATGTTTTGAGATAGGGTCTGTGTACCCAAAGATAATGAGCTTAGTCGGAAAATTTTTCAAGAGGCACATGATAGTCGTCTGTCAATTCACCCAGGAAGTACCAAGATGTACAATGATTTAAAGACCATGTACTGGTGGAATGGTATGAAAAGAGATATCTCTGAATTTGTGTCGAAATGCTTGATATGTCAGCAGGTCAAGGCTGAACACCAAGTGCCTTCAGGTTTATTACAGCTTGTAATGGTTCCCGAATGGAAATGGGATAGAATTACCATGGACTTCGTGACTGGACTACCGTTAACCCAGAAAAAGAAATATGCTGTTTGGGTTGTAGTGGATAAACTAATGAAGTCGGCTCCCTTTATTCCCTTACGGACAAATTAATCTCTTGATAAACTGACCGACTTATATATATCCAAGATTCTGAGATTACATGGGGTACCATTGTCGATCATTTCAGATAGAGACCCGAGATTCACTTCAAGATTTTAGAGGAAACTACAAGAAGCCTTGGATACAAAGTTGAGTTTTAGTACAGAATTCCACCCACAGACCGATGGTCAGTCTAAGTGGACGATTTAGACCCTTGAGGATATGTTACGATGCTGCGTCCTTGAATTTCAAGGTAGTTGGGAAAAATATTTACCATTGGTGGAGTTCGCCTACAACAACAGTTTCCAGACGAGTTTAAAGATGGCACCTTATGAGGCGTTATATGGCCGGAAGGGCCGGACTCCATTGTATTGGACGAAACTCAAGGAACACTAGATTCATGGGGTTGATTTAATCAAGAAAACTGAAGAAAAGGTTAAAGTGATCCGCAATTGTTTGAAAGCGGCATCGGATAGGCAAAAGTCATATGCCAATTTGAAAAGGAAAGACATTGAGTTTCAAGTCGGAGATAAAGTATTCTTGAAAGTGTCTCCCTGGAAAAGGTTTTGAGATTTGGCCGAAAAGGCAAATTGAGCCCGCGGTTTATTGGACCATACAAGATTAATGAACGAGTTGGGCCTTTAGCCTACTGGTTAGCCTTGCCATCCGAAATGGAAAAGATTCATGATGTATTCCATGTGTCCATGCTACGGAGATATAGGTCGGACCCCTCACATGTGATTTCACCGACGGAAGTTGAGATTAGACCAGACATGACCTATGGTGAAGAATCGGTCAAAATTTTGGCTCGAGAAGTCAAACAATTAAGGAACAAGAATATAGCATTAGTAAAAGTTCTATGGCATAGACACAGAGTGGAAGAAGCCACATGGGAACCTGAAGAAACCATGAGAATTCAATATCCGAACCTGTTTACTGGTAAGACTTTCGAGGATTAAAGTCCCTAAGGGGGAGAAATGTAACATCCCAAAATTAGGCCTAGTCAGAAAAGTGGTTTCGGGACCACAAATTTGATGTCAAAATATTTATTTTATGATTATTATGAGGCCTAGAATATGAAAGTAAGCATGTATTAAAGTTTCATGAAGAAATTCTTAGTGTAAGGTGTCCAATTAGAAATTAGGGACCAAATTAAATAAATTGCAAAACTTGGATTCTAGAAGCAAGTTGCATGAAATTGGTTTAGATTATTAATTGGAAGGTCTTAAAGAGTAAATTGCCCAATTTCTAAGTTTTTGGACAAAAATGGGCATGCATGGAAAATTTTTGGAAGTTTAGCAAGGAAGGGCATTTTGGTCATTTGGTAATGAAATCAATAAAAAGGGAAAAATGAAGGCAAAAATCAGCCATTATTCTCCCTCTTGCTGCCGAAATTCCAAGGAAACCTTAGCTAGGGTTTCTTCACTTTCCAAGCTCAATAGTAAGTGATTCCTAGCCCTATTTTTAATGTTCTTTGTATTTTTGAGATCCTTGTAACATGTTCTGTCCATTTCTACCCATATTTTAAGCTAGGGTTCATGTATGCAAAATTACCCATGTGTGACATATTTTATCTTTGATGATTTATGGGGGGAATATGAAAGTTAGATGTGTGTTAAACATCTTTTCCTAAGTGATTTTCATGAAAAAACCCCCTAAAAGGACCTTTTTTCAAAGGAACAAAATATGTGGTAGAAATGTGAAATAGAGTAAAATGTGGGCTAGTATGAGTTTATAATACATTCGGCTAGGCTTGGGTAACCAAGGAATTGCATGTATTTCATTTTATGAGCCTAGGGACTAAGTTGTAAAATTTTGAAATGTTAGGGGCAAAATAGTCATTTTGCCCAGGGTTGAATTTTAGGGCCGAAATAAATAGCATGAGGTATTAATAATTTATTTTACTGATATAGACCCCAAGGAACCAATTTTGGAGATCGATCATGGAAAGCGAAAAGTTTCGGAATAACTGAAATACGAAACCTAAGCAATTACCAGGTAAGTTCGTGTAACTCGAATGTAAACTATCTTTAAATACATTAAAGATGTATGTACATGTATGAATTATAATAGTAATATTTATTGTATGACAACTCATGAAATATTAATGTTTTGATGAATTGTCCAGGTTGAATAAAAAGGGATGTCTGATGGATTACTTGGAAAATGAAATAATGGTATAAAGGATCTAGCCCGAACGGGTGATCCTATAGTGATCTAGCATCCCGAAGAATATGTGTTCTTTGATGGATTTAGCTCAGACGGGTAATCTAAATAGGATCTGAATTTAGCCTGGACTGGTAATTTAGACCTGAACTCGTAGGAGTATATGTCATTGTAAGGGATTTAGCCTGGACTGGTAATCCCAACATAAAAGTGAGGCTCACGGGAGTGCGTATTTAAAGGATCGCTTGCATGATTTGATGGTAAATGAGATATCCATTGAGATTCCAAGAAATTTGATGGGATTAAAATGTTAAATGGGAATAAACATGTTTGAATTGATGAGCTCATCTATGAAGGATGTTACATTGTACTGGCAAGAGACTAACTTGATGGTTGAGTACATGTGATAGAAAATTTTTACCATGAATGTTTGGCCTGAATGTCTTATATGATTGCATGCTAAATAACCGGTAGGTTTACTTTCTCGTTATCCGGACTTACTAAGCATGTTAATGCTTACCCCCTCTCCTTTCCCTGTTTTACAAAGCTCGTGGACTCGTGAAGATTGGAAGACGGTTGGAGCATTGTCAACACTATCAACTTGTCTTACTTTGGTATATAGATACTTTATTTTGTTTCAATGGCATGTATAGGTTTTTGGTTATTTTGTGATATGTGTCATTGGTTGGCCTATGTAAAGGCTTAAATATTAAACTTATTCTTTTTGTATATGGCCATAAGACATGGCTAATTTTGATGTAGGCTATGACCTACTAATTGTGCTTGTTTGTGGTTAAATGTTCTTGTGACGATTAAATGTGGTATATTATAAATAGACATATGAAATGTGACCAAATCACTTGGGATGGTTAGGTCATAATTAGCAATGAGTTATAACAATGAGCCAAGTCTAAATGTGTTTTTGAATGAGATGGAAATCCTAAATACAAAGAGGATAAATTAGCATGTACATAACCGATGAGATGAGGTTAACATGCAATAGACCATTTATGGTAGTACTTGGCATATTTAGGCCATGTTAAACATCATTGAGGTTCACGAATATGAGTGGCTATTGAGGGTGACCATTGGCTTGGATTTGTAGCCTTTAAAAAGGTCTACACGAATAGACACACAGGCGTATGTGTCTATGCTGTGCGTGACACACGGTCAGCCCCACAGGCGTGTGGTATGGCCGTGTGTCCCCTGCACCTAAAATATTTAGGTCAGAATGCATGGTAGTAAACACACGGATAGAGACACGACCGTGTGTCTCAACCGTGTGAAGGACAAGGCCTAGCACACGGATGTGTGTCTTGGCCGTGTGTCCCTAAATGCATGATGACATCATAAACAGAATGCTTGAGTTTTTGGGCACGAGCGACAAGACGGGCGTGTCTAGGCCATGTGAAGGACATGGGCCAGGGACACGAGTGTGTGCTCGGCCGTCTAAAAACCCCTGTAGGTTCGAAATAAGAAATAAATTCACTTAATTCCACACGGGTAAGGGACACGGGTGTGTCCCAAAGCACACAGGGGTGTGCATTGCCTCCACACGGGCGCGTGGGGCTTAACCTAGGAAATTTTACAAAAAAAAACTTTCTTAAGTTCTCGGTTTAGTCCCAGACCATTTTTAATGTATGTTCTGGGCCTCTTAGGTCCATAATAGGGACATTATGAATATGATTGATTGGTTTTAATTTGGAACGAAATTTTATAGCCCAAAGTTTTTCAAAAATGTCATATTCGTGCACAGTAATGCCCTATACCTTGTTTCGGTCTCGGGTACGGGTAAGGGGTGTTACACACATGCCTGTGTAGACTACCCGTTTAGACCTTTAACACCCCTAACCCATTCCCATTGCTGGAATAGGATTATGAGACATTACCAGATAATACACATCATTCACATACATTTATGTATTCATAATTAATATCCATTCAACTCATCCACATTGTCCCTTATAAGGTCTTACGAGACCTTAAAACATGCTTAAAGTGGTTCAGGACTAAACCGATAACATTTACAAACTTTGTGAAACTTCGAAAATTTTCAAACATTTAAGGGTCACACGCTCGTGTGAACAGGCCGTGTGCCACACACAGCCACCAGGCACGCCCGTATTACAGGCTGTGTGAAAAGAGGGCATACATACTGACTTACACCACACGACCGGAGACACGCTTGGCCGTGAGAAATCTAGAAGGGTTACTGACTTGGGTCACACGGCTGGCCACACGCCCATGTGCCAGCCCGTCTGCCACACACGGCGAGTAGACACGCCCATGTGTCTAGGCTGTGTCAAACCTGTAGGGTATACTGACTTAATTCGAAAGGGTACCCCAGGGGACACATGACCGTATACCAAGGCCATATGTCACACACGGTCGAGTCACACGCCCGTATTCTTAGCCATGTGGAGTGAAAATAGGCTTGGTAAAAGCCACATTTCTCACCCTTCTCAAGCATACTTAAACCACATCAAATTTGCACCATTTTATACATATATAAGCAACCAAAGTATGCTATTTCATACACATTTCATGCCATCTATCCTCAACCATTTCAACTACTAAATTCCATATCTAAAACATACTAAATCATTATGCCAAAATCATCAAAGCTTACATAAGTACCAAGTGCATTTCCTTATCAACTTATCAACTATTTCATGTCACAAAACATACATATCATCATCTCAAATCAAAACACAATATACCAACTTCCAAGCAATAATACTTCAACTTACAACTATCCAAAAGAGCAACCATATAACCATACCAAACAAGCCAACACATAAGACATTATATACATCACATATATCACTTATCAAACACATAATTTAAGCCAACTTAAATGGCCAAATACATACCAACATTTACAAGCCAAATCTCATGGCCCAAAATCATAACTCAAAACATATCAAAATAACACTAGCCTATACACCATATACCATATATGCAAAGCTCCAAAAGTACCAACGAGATGATCGATAGTATGATGACGTTTCCCGACAATTCTCGAGTCTGAGTTAGCTTCGATAATCTATAAAATAGTGAAAAATAAACACAGTAAGCTTTAAAAGCTTAGTAAGCCGTATACAAATAAAGTCATCATATGAATATTTGCATATCAATTCAAATATGCTAAGCATTGCTAAACACATTCAAGTTCACAAACCTTTCTTATTGTACACATATTCAATATCGTAATTGAATTCATCAAATACTTCCCTTTTCAATACTCGTATGAATCTTGTACGTACCTGAGTCATTTAACTCATTTACACATTCTTTCTCGATTTGACTTTTCCCGTTGAACCATTTAGAATCGTTAAGGATACTCAACAATCACATAAAACTCGTACAATGCCATATCCCAGATATGGTCTTACATGTTATCACATATCGATGCCACTGTCCCAGATAGGGTCTTACAAGAAATCAAATAACAATGCCAATATCCCAGACATGGTCTTACACGTAATCACAATACAATGCCAATGTCCCAGACATGGTCTTACATGTAATCACAATTTAAAGACATTTATTTGCATATGATCTTACCTCAATCGTAGAAACAACGAAACTAGACGATTAATCGAGTACTTTATTCTTGCCTCAATCTAAGTCCAATTTCTTTTGTTCTTGATCTTTATATATTCAAAATTAATCCATTTAATCACTAACTCAATCAATTTCATCCGCAAACACATATTTAAGCCAATTTGCACTTTGGCCCTAAACTTTTACATTTCTTACAATTTAATCCCTATTTCATAAATTACAAATTCATGAAATTTAAGGACAACCCATGCTAGCCGAATTTTGTATAGCTTCATATAGCAGCCCATATTTTTATTTATTTCACACTTTTAACCACAACATTTCATATTTTCTCAATTTAATCCCTAATTGACATTTTCATCAAAAATCAGTTTACAAAACTTAGATATCTATCACTAAGCTTTCATAATTCATCATCAAACATCCAAAAACACATGAATTTATCAATGGAAACTTTCAAAATCATCAACACTTTCAAAAATTAGGGCATGGGCTAGCTAGTACTCAAAGCAACGATCACAAAAACATAGAAATAATCAAAAACTGAACAAAATACATACCTTAATTAAGCCACACAAGTGCCGAATGGTTTAAGCATCAAACCCTATTCTTTTCTTTTATTTTCAATTAAAAAAGATGAGAAATGATGAATCATTTTGTTATGTTTTATTATAATTAACTTAATTATATATTTACCATTTTAACCTTAACTAAAACATTAACAAAACATTTAATGGTTGGCCAATTATGTCAAATTCCACTAATCATGGTCTAATTACATCATAAGGACATCACATTTAATAAACCATAATAAATAAGCACTTTTAAATTATAGCCTTCTACTTTTGCATTTTACGCGATTTAGTCCTTTTCTCAAATTAACCACTTAAACGATAAAATTATTTCACGAAATTTTCACACATACATATTCACATGCTACTAAACACAAATAATAATATTAAAACAATTTTATGACCTCAAATTTGTGGTTCCGAAATCACTGTTCTGGTTTAAGCTAAAACCTGGCTGTTACAAGACCCATATGCCCGTGTGCCGCACACGGCCTACCTGGCCATCACACAGCCGTGTCTCTCGCGCACGGCCTAGCCTCGTCAATCAAATGCCATTGTTATGGCACACGACCTACCACACAGGTGACTGCACGCCTTTGTAGCGTTGACAGTGGGTTTTCGACTTTCACCAAAACCTTATTTTTTGCGTTTCTGGGTACACACCTGGTATCGTTTTGATGCAAAAACACTCCTAAGCCACATAGCACCTAAAATTATCCAATATCACACGAAATTAGCCGTTATAAATGATACCCAACTAAACTTCAATGAAAACAAAAGGACTCTTGAACCTACCAAAATCCTTACTTCCAAACGATCAATAAAGATTTCGTATAACAAGAGCATCGCTTAGCAGCCTCCAACCCTTTGCACTTCTCCTAAGCTACAAAACGAAACTAATCAATCACTAGATTTACTAACAAAACCAAATCCTCACTTATTAAACTTACCAGAACGCACCCAAAACCACCAAAATGCCGAAATAGGATGATTTGCTCAAAAACGAAAGTGACAGAACGAAAAAAGGATGAAACAAAGAAAGTTTTGTGGAGAAATAGAACAGGGAGAATAGAAACGTCAGAAGCCTTTGGTGGTGAGAGAATTTTTTTTTCAACAAAAACAAAATAAAACTAAATGATTTGATAAAATCTTAACTCCCCACTAACCCCTCTATCTCAACCACCTCAGAAGCTTGACTCCATTAAGACTTGTGCAGAACCGAACAAAAATTAATACACATGCTTGCGCAGGGATTCGAACACAAGACCTCTAGCACACTAACACTCAACTTAACCACCAGACCAGCAGGCCCATTCTGATATGGTATTACAGACAACTAGTTATAAGCCTACTGAATAAAGATAGGGCTTAATTCCAAAAATAACAAAATCTACTAAAGGCAAGGCTTGAACTTGGGACCTCACACACACACCCAGAACACTTAACCACTGAAACAGACATATATTTGTGACACATTTTAACCAAAACAGAAATAAGAATTGTTGGACATTACAATTAAACAATCATCAGCTTCGATTTGATAATCTGAATCACTATTTGACTCACATAACATTCTTTTAGCATGCAACTCGGTATCGCACTTCTGAGCTTCACAAATTTGCTGAAGAAAAACCAGTTTAACTTTCAATTCGACTAATACTAAACCATCATCAGACAAATTCAATTCATATTCATCGATCTCAAAGCAAACAGAGATTTTCTACTCAAAGCATCTACGACTACATTAGTTTTCCTCGGATGATAATCTATTACTAACTTAGTCTTTTAGTAGTTCCAGCCATCTCCGTTGTTGCAAATTCAAATCTTTCCGAGTCATTAAGTACTTCAAACTCTTGTGATCTGTAAAGATATGACATTTTTCGCTGTATAATTGATGTCGCCAAACTTTCAATGCAAAAACACTAGCGGCCAACTCTGAATTATGCAATGGATAATTCTTTTTATGCGGCTTTAACTGTCTAGAGGCATAAGCTATAACTTTTCCTTCTTGCATCAAAACACATCGGAAACCATTCAATGACACATTGGTATAAATCACAAATTCTATACATTACTTGGGTTGAAACAAAACAGGTGTTTCGGTTAGCAAGGTTTTCAATTGATCGAAACTCTATTGACATTTCTCAGACCATTTAAACTTCACATCTTTCTATAGTAGTCTGGTCATCGGTGTAGCAATCATCAAAAATCCTTTAGCAAAACGTCGATAATAACTAGCTAACCCCAGAAAGCTTCTAACTTTGGATACATTCCTCAGTGGTTTCCAATCAACAACTACTGAAATCTTGCTCGAATCAACTCGTATACCTTTTGCTGAAACAATATGTCCTAAACATCTGACTTGGAGCCAAAATTCACATTTGCTGAATTTAGCAAATAGTTTCTTGTCTCTCAAAGTTTGCAACACTATTTTCAAATGCTCGGTATGCTCAGACTCATCTTGAGAATAGATCAGAATGTCATCAATGAACACAACAACGAATCTATCTAAATATAGTCAGAAAATACGATTTATCAAATCCATAAAAAATTGCAAAAGCATTAGTTAGTCGAAAAGGCATAACAAGGAATTCATAATATTTGTACCTCGTTCTAAATGTAGTTTTCGGCACATTTGAGTCTTTAACTCTCAATTGATAATAACACGATCTCAAATCAATCTTCGAAAATACTGTTGCTCCTTTTAACTTCTCAAACAAATCATCTATTCTTGATAATGGATACTTGTTCTTTATCGTAACCTTATTGAGCTGTCGATAATCAATACACATTCTCATTGACCTGTCTTTCTTCTTTACAAACAATACTGGCGTGCCCCAGGGTGAAAAACTAGGTCGTGCAAAACCTCTATCTATTAACTCTTGTAATTGAGATTTCAACTCTTTCAATTCTGTCAGAGCCATATTGTATAGAGCTATCGATATCGGTGAGGTTCTCGCTACTAATTCAAAAGCAAACTTAACCTCTATGATCGATGGTAATCCCGACAATTCTTCTGGAAAGACATCTAGAAACTCACAAACTATCGACACTGATTCAATCTTCGATTCAGATACTTGTGTATCTAGTATATACGTAAGATAAGCTTTACAACCTTTTCTCACATATGTCTGAGCTGACATAGACGAAACCACAACAGGCAATCCACTAGACTCATCTAATTCAATTCGAAGGGTTTCACTATTTTAACATTTGGATTCAATAATCTTTCATCTACAATTCACAACGGCGTCATCAAAAGTCAACCAATCCATTCCCAAAATCACATCAAACTCATCAAATGAAAAAAGAATCAAATCAGCCGGAAAATAGTAGCCCCGAGTCATTAAAAGATAGTTCTTGCATACGTTATCAACTAGAACATACTTGCCTAAGAGGTTCGATACTATAATAAAAAATTCAGTAGATTCAATAGGCAAACTCTCACTAAACACTAAATTCATACTGATATACAGATGAGTTGATCCAGGATCAATTAATGCAGTCACATTAGTGCCATAAAGAGAAAATGTACCGGTGATAACATCTGGTGATGACGCATCTTCGCGAGCACAAATAGCGTAAGCTCTGGCTGGCACTCTAGCCTCAGATCTCACAGTTGAATCTCTAGTCACACCTTTACCACTAGACACATTCCCCGTATTTCCCGGGGGTGTCCCTCTCGTTGTCGTATTGTTCGATCTTGCATTCTAAAATTTATCTTTCTCGGATAATTCTGGGCAATCTCGAATAAAATGATTTGGCAAGCCACATTTGAAATAAGGTTTATTATGCTTATTCCAGCACTCTCCAAAATGTCTTCTCTCGTACTGTTGACACTCAAGTTTGTTGTTTCTCACACTACCAACACTCGAGGCGGAAGTAGCTTTAGTTTTAGGAATCACATATTAATTTCCTCGATCTCTATTCTGGCATCCCACTGATGCATTCGATCGACTATACGAATCTCGAGATTTCTTTGATGAAGAATGATAAGGTTTATTCATCGGTCTTTTTGTCGAATCTCTAGCCTCTAAATCAGTTTTCCTCTTTTCTCGGCTAAATACTTTAGCTTTGCCAGTTAATCAACCAGAACAATGAATTCTTTCAAATCTAGAATCCCGACCAGGAGTTTAATATCCTCGTTCAACCCATTTACAAACTGCTTGCACATAATCTCTTCAGTAGAAACACATTCCTGAGCATATTTACTCAACTGCACGAATTCTCTCTCGTACTCGGTTATGGTCATTTGGCCCTGTTTCAGTTCTAAAAACTCTTTATGCTTTTGATCTAAAAATCGTTGGCTTATGTATTTCTTCCGGAACTCGGTCTGAAAGAACTCTTAGGTGATTCTCTCTCTTGACACCACAGATATAATGTATTCCACCACTAATACGCGGTATCCCTTAGAAGTGACACGGCACCTTTAACATATTTCGCCAGTGCACAAGACATTTCATCAAAAACTCAAATTGTATTCTCAAGCCAAAACTCGGCTTTCTCAGGATCATCATCAACTGTAGCTCTAAACTCTTTAGCCCCGTACTTTCAAATTTTATCAACAAGTGGTCTACTCATACGTAAAGGTTCCAAACCTTGAGGAGCTATGGGAACCGGTTGAGGAACAGGAGGAGGTGGAGGTTGTTGAGTTGCCGGGTTCTTTCGAACAATCTTTGTAAACCATTCGTTCATCATTTGGAAGAAGGCTTCTTTACCTCTCCTCCCTGGCTACCCGATACGGGTCTAGATCTAGATGGCATTGTCGTTTAAGCAGGAGCAAGTGCATTACTTTCAACCTCATCAGCTACAACTCGATTGGGATCCATTTATGATATAAAAACACAATTTAAAATGTCAGGAGTCATCACATTACAGTTCATATATGGAACGTATAGCTAGACTCTCACATACACTACGTTAGTCCTAGAATTGACTAAACTGTAGCTCTGATACTAATAAATGTAACACCTCTCACCTGTATTCAACGTTGAAATAGGGTTACGGAGTATTACCAGACTTATAACACACTCAAATATACATTTCATTCACAACCAATCATTGTATCCCTAATATGAACCTATGAGGCCCTAAACATGCATTTAGGGTGGTTCGGGACTAAACCGATAACTCAAGAAATTTTTTAACACTTAGAATTTTTTTGCATAAAATAGGGGACATGTAAGACCCCTCACCCATATTCAACGCCGGAATAGGGTTACGGAGCATTATCGGACTTACAACACAATTACACAAACTTTCCACATAGAAAATATCATTTCATACATTCATCATTCAAACTCAATCCATTTGTCCCTTATACGAGACTACGAGGCCCTAAACATGCTTTTGGAATGGTTCAAGACTAAACCGATATCTAAAGAAACTTTCACGAAACTTTGAAAATTTTACTCAAAATAGGGGACACACGCCCTTGTCACAGGCCGTGTGGACATTCGAAATGGGAGAACATGGCCGTGTCCCAGCCCGTGTCTGACTCCGTGTAACTCTCTAACTTGGGTCACACGGCCAACGCACACGCTTGTGTGCCAGGCCGTGTGCTAGGCCATGCCAAACCTATAGGGTATACTGACTTATGCCACACAACCAAATCACACGCCCAGGTGTGAGGCCATGTGAAGTATACTGACTTGATTTCTAAAACCACACTAGAGGACACACGGCCGTGTACTTAATCGTGTGTCACACACGGTTGAGACACATGCCCGTGTCTCTGCTCATGTAGACAAAAATAGGCTATTTACCAAGCCATTTTGCCACCTCATTTGGTACACACCTTCACCTACACATATGGCACAAAAACAAAGCAAATTAGGCAATCCAAAACAACGAAATCAAGCCTAAATATTACCATTTCAATACTAACCAAATCAAGGCACATAAGTACCACAATATGTCATCTAAATTCATACCAATCTTTGTAATCTCTAATCATCAAAAGGATCACTACCAAAAATGCATTATTTGGCCTAACTTCACAAACATACCAATAACCATAATTCATCAATCTAACACTTATAATAACATATTATCATCAATCATCACACAGCCATCAACCAACTCAATTCACAAAACATATTCATACGCATATATACATGGTTCAATTATACCAAATAAACCAAAGTAAGCTATCACTCTTGGCTATATATACATACCTAAATATAAACCTTTACAAGCCAAATCAATTGGCCAAAATCATTACCAAAACATAATTAACATGACTCAAAGTCCCTATACATGCCATATGACCCAAAACATAGTTTCAAAAGTACCAAAGTGGTAGTGGATAGTGTGATGTAGTCTCTGACGATCCCCGAGTCCGAGCTAGCTTTGAAATTACTATAAAAGATGGAAAAACAACAAAATAAGCAATATAGCTTAGTAAGCTCGTATGTTAACAATAAGAAACTATCACCATTCATTAATCATTCAAATAATAGAAAACAATATACAACAATTCTATTAAATCTCAAAGCTATCAAATGATCAATCACATAACTTACCAAAGAACTTATCAATTCCATAGTTTCTAAAACTCAATTCTTTACCTACGTACTAGTACCATCTCGTACCAATCTCATACTCAACCACATCTGTCATTTACCCATTGAACCATTCGAAATAGAAGTCGGGTACTTAAAGATCTTACACGATAAGTACCTATATCGTGGCCCGAAGACAAATCAAGGTAACTTATCCAAAATTCTAATATCATAGCTCGAAGCCAAACCGGTATATCTTACACCCGAAGTGCTAATAACATGGCTCAAAGCCAACTCAAAGTATACCTAATGACATGTCACTAGCATCCTAAACTATTCCTAAGGTTCAACCGGGATTCCAACTGTCGAATCATCTTCGAATCATTTTCGAACTTGACAGTAATCACATTATCACAATTCATGCTATATCAAAGGATATCAAATACATTTAAAATGAAATTATAACATACGAACTTACCTCAGATGTTAAAATGGTGAATCGAGTCGATTAGTCAATAACTTTATCTTTTCCCCGATCCAAATCCATATTTCTCCTTTCTTGATCTAAATATATTTAAAATTAACTTATAATCATCTATTCATTCAATTTAATCCAAAACAAACTTTAAAACACATTTACACTTCTGCCCTACATATTTCACATTTTTCACAATTTAGTCCTTGTTTCATAAAATCACAAATTAATGAAATTCACAATAAGCCCATGCTAGCCGAATTACCATAATGCCCTTAGTAGCCCATAATTTTCATTTATTTCACATTTTAACCACTAACTTTACACATTTATCAATTTAATCCTTATTTTGCATTTTTACTAAAAATCACTTAACAGAACTTACTTAACTAGCACCAAATATTCATAATCTATCAAGAAACTTCAAGATACTCATATATTCATCAATGGCAACATTTAAAATCTTTAACAGTTTTGCAAAATAGTCCTTGAGCTAGCTAGTACTAGATGCAGCAATCACAAAAACATAGAAATCATTAAAAACGGGACAAAAATCATACCTAATTGAGCTTATAAATCAATCGCCAAATGAAACCTAATACTTTGGCTTTTCTCATTGCAAAATTTGGCTAAAAGATGAAGATGGACAAAAAAAAAAAATTCATTGTGCTTTTATTTAATTAACCTATATTAACCAAATTACAAAAATAACCTTAATGAACATTAATTATTTCAAATTTACCAAGCCACTATCATCCACTATCATGTTAATGGTCTAATTACCACTTAAAGACCTTGAAATTGAGGTTCTATAGCTATTTGATACCTTTAGCTAATAGAACAACACTTTTGCATTTTACGCGATTTAGTCATTTTTCTCAAATTAACCATTTAAATGATAAAATTTCTTAACGAAATTTTCACACTATCATATATTCATGTTGTAAACATTAAAATAATAATAAAATAAATATTCTGACCTCATATTAGTGGTCCCAAAATCACTGTCCTGATTTGACTAAAAATGGGCTATTACAAGACACACGCCCGTGTGGCCCTCTTGTGTGTCTCACATGGTCAATAGACACGCCCGTGTCACAAGCCGTGTGGACATTCGAAATGGGAGCACATGGCCATGTCCCAACCCGTGTTCGACCCCGTGTAACTCACTGACTTAGGTCACACGGCCAACACACAATCCCTCTTTGGCAAGCCCTGGTGCCCTAAAAATGGCCATAGAAGCCCATTTGTCGAGTCGTGTGTTAGGCCGTGCCAAACCTATAGGGTATACTGACTTATGCCACACGGCCAAATCACACATCCGTATGTGAGGCCGTGTGGAGCATACTGACTTGGTTTCAAATTCAACACCAATGGACACATCGCCATGTACATAACCGTGTGTCACACATGGCTGAGACACACGCCCGTATCTTTGCCTGTGTAGACAAAAATAGGCTATTTACCAAGTCATTTTTCCACCCCGAATTGGCACACACTTACATCAAATCAATTGATACCAATACAAGGCATAAATAAGCATTCGATCAACTTCAACCAAGCATCATTTATTCCATTTCAATACCAACAAATACAAGATGCACCATACCACAATATGCAATTCAAATACATACCAAAATTTACCCTTTTCATTCATCCATATGGTCATTTTCAAACATGCATCAAATTACCTAAACTCATAAACCTACTAATTACCAATTCACCTTTGATATTTACCATATTCATTTTCAACAAGCATCAAATACCATCATAACTAGCATTATTAAGGTAATTACTAAACTTAAACAAAGGCCATTTGCACACTTATATACATCATCAAATTCACCATTATAAGCCAACTCACATGGCTATATATATATAAACCAAACCTAATTTCTACAAGCCAACATAAATGGCCAAAATACATATACCAAAAAGACCAAGTCCCTATAGATGTTATATACTTAAAATACTGAAGTTCATAGGTACCAAGTGATAGGTAGATAGTGTGAAGCGATCTCCGACAATCCTCGAATCCGAGCTAGCTTGATAACACTATAAAACACAGAAAAATAAATAAAGTAAGCTATAAAGCTTAGTAAGCTGTATAAAATGGATTCAATTCAATCTCAAGGTTATAATTCAACTATTTGAATATATCAACATTTAGCATATATTAGCTAGCAAACCTTTCATAGACAGAATTATGATATTTATCACATTCTTCACAAGTTTCTTCAAACCAAAGCTTATACATGTCACGTACATACCTGTACCATCTCATATCAGTCTCATACTTAATCACATATTTCTTTTACCCGTTGAACCATTGGGAATAGAAATTGAATACTCAAAAGTCTCGCACACTAAGTACCTATACCATAGCCCGAAGCCAAATCAAGGTAGCTTATATCCGAAATATTGATATCATGGCCTGATGCCAAATCAGCCGATATTCATGGCCTGAAGCCAAATCGGTATAACTCGCACCCGAAGTGCTAATATCATGGCCCGAAGCCAACTCAATGTATCCCCTAATGACATGTCACTAGTATCCTAAACTATTCCTAAGGTTCAACCGGGATTTCGAATTTTGAATCATTGTCGAATCACTATCGAACATATCTATAGTCTTGTATTCACAATTTATACAATATCAAAGCATATGAAATACATTTGTATTAAAACTTATAATATACGAACTTACCTCGGACATAAAAACGATGAAATAGACCGATTAATCCGAAACTTTGTTTTTCCCTCGATCTAGATCCGAACTTCATTTTTCTTGATCTAAATATAATCAAAATTAACTTATTTAATCATCTCTCAATTCAATTTAATCCAAAATTCACATTTAAGCACATTTACACTTTTACTCCTAGAATTTTACAACTTTTACAATTTAGTCCCTAGGCTCGTAAAACAAAATTCATTCAATTTCATCACAACCCAAACCTAGCCAAATTACTATTATGACCTTAGTAACCCATATTTTTCATTTCTTTCCCATTTTAACCACTAAAGTTCCACTTTTCACAATTTAATCCTTAATTTGCATTTTCACTAAAAAAATCACTTAACAAAACTTGTATATCTATCAACAAACATTCATAATATATCAAGAAACTTCAAAACACATGCTATTTCATCAATCGAAACATCTAAAACCTAGTTAGATCTAGTTGCAACGATATCAAAAACATAAAAATCATTAAAAAACATGACAAAACACATACCTAATTGCATGAATTTGTCTTATTCGAATGAAGAACCCTAAAATTTTACCTTTCTTCTCTTCAATTCACCACAAAGAAGAAGATGAACACTAACTTTGCTTTTTTATTTATTTATTTAAGCTAATTACTAATTTACACATATAACCTTGATTAATAACTTTTGAAACACATAATAATATGTCCATATATGTCCACTCACAATTAAAATGGTCTAATTACCAATCAAGGACCTTAACTTTAAGGTTCTATAGCTATTAGACACCTTTAGCTATTAGAACTCAAGTTTTATGCTTTACGCGATGTAGTCCTTTTATCAAATTGACCAATCAAACGATAAAATTTCTTAATGTAATTTTCACACGAACATAATATCATACTGTAGACATTCAAAAAATAATAAATTAATTATTTTGACTTTGGATTTGTGGTCCCAAAACCACTGTTTTGATTTAACTAAAAATCGGGTATTACAACTCTCCCCCCTTAGGGATTTTCGTCCCCGAAAATCTTACTAGTGAACAGGTTAGGGTACTGTTATCTCACAGCTTCCTCGAGCTCCCACGTAGCCTCTTCAACACTTTGTCATTGCCACAAAAATTTCACTAAACCTATGTGTTTATTTCTCAAGTCTTTAACCTCTCGAGCTAAAATTTGGATCGGTTCTTCATTGTACATCATGTTGGATTGAATTTCAATCTCTGCCGGAGAAATTACATGTGAAAGATCCAATTTATATCGATGCAACATTGACACATGAAACACATTGTGAATCTTTTATAACTTAGTCGATAATGCTAGCCGATACGCCACTGGAACTATTCTTTCGATGATCTCATACGGCCTGATAAAACGCGAACTCAATTTTCCTTTGCGACCAAATCTAAGTATTTTCTTCCACGAAGATACTTTCAGAAATACTTTATCACTAATATGAAATTTAGTATCTTTTTTTTTCAAATCCACATACGATTTCTATCGATCTGAAGTGGCTTTCAAGCTGTCCCGAATTACTTTCACTTTTTTTCTATCTTTTGAATCAAATCAACCCCATTAATCTTTTTCTCACTCAATTCAGTCCAATATAACGGAGTTCTGCATTTGCTACCATACAAAGCTTCATACGGTGCCATTTTAATAGTCGATTGAAAGCTATTGTTATACGTGAATTCAACCAACGGCAAATATTTCTCCTAATTTCCTTCAAACTCTAAAACACAACACCAGAGCATATCTTCGAGAATCTGAATTACTCTTTTATACCGACCGTCAGTTTTCGGATGAAATGCAGTACTAAAATCTAACTTCGTACCCAAATCTTCTTACAATTTCTTCCAAAATCGCGATGTAAACTTCGGATCTCTATTTGAAATAATCAAAACTGGCACTCCGTACAATTTAACACTCTCAGCAACGTACAATTCAACTAATCTATCGAGTGAATAGTCAATACGTACTGGTATAAAATGTGCCGATTTCGTCAATCTATCAACTACAACCCAAATAGCATCTTTATTTTTTAGAGTCAAGAGTAACCCTGATACAAAATCCATCGTAACTCTGTCCCATTTCCACTTTGGTATCACCACAGGCTGAAGCAAACCAGAAGGCACTTGATGCTCAGCTTTCACTTGCTGACAAAACAAACACCTTAGTACAAATTCTGAAATATCTAGTTTCATGCCCGACCACTAATATAACTGTTTCAGATCATTGTACACTTTAGTACTTCTCGAGTGAACAAATAAACAACCACTGTGTTCTACGTGCAAAATTTTCTAAATGAGCTCAGAATTCTTTGGTACACAGATTTTGTTTCAGAACATTAAATAATCATCGGCTCCGTTCTGATAATCTTAATCACTATTCGAATCACATTGCATTCTTTTAGCTTGCAACTCGGTATTGCACTTTTAAGCTTCACAAATTTACTGAAAAAACCGGTTTAGCTTTCAATTTGACTAATATCGAACCATCATCAGACATAGTCAATCTCATATTCATCACTCTCAAAGCAAACTGAGACTTTCTACTTAAAGCATCTACGATTACATTAGCTTTCCTTAGATGATAATCTATTACTAACTCATAGTCTTTTAGTAGTTCTAGCCATCTCCGTTGTCACAAATTCAAATCTTTCTAAGTCATTAAGTACTTCAAACTCTTGTGATCTATAATGATGTGACATTTCTCACCGTATAATCCATGTCGCCAAATTTTCAATGCAAAAACAATAGCAGTCAATTCTAAATCATGCGTCGAATAATTCTTTTCATGTGGCTTCAACTGTCTAGAGGCATAAGCTATAACTTTTCCTTCTTGCATCAAAACACATCCAAACCTTTCAATGACGCGTCACTATAAATCACGAATTCTATATCTGACTCGGGTTGAACCAATACTGGTGCTTCGGTTAGCAAGGTTTTCAATTGATCAAAACACTGTTGACATTTTTTGGACCATTCAAACTTCACATCTTTCTATAGTAGTCTGGTCATCGGTATAGCAATCATAGAAAATCCTTTAACAAAACGTTGATAATAACCGTCTAACCTAAAAAAACTTCTAACTTTGGATACATTCATCGGTGGTTTCCAATCAACAACTGTTGGAATCTTGCTCGGATCAACTCGGATGCCTTCTGCTAAAACAATATGTCCTAAAAATCTGACTTTTCAAAGCCAAAATTCACATTTGTTGAATTTAGCAAATATTTTCTTGTCTTTAAAAGTTTGCAACACTATTTTCAAATGCTCGATATGCTCAGACTCATCTTAAGAATAGATCAGAACGTCGTCAATGAACACAACAACGAATTTGTCTAAATACGGTTGGAAAATACAATTCATCAAATTTATAAAAACAATAGGAGCATTAGTTAGTCCAAAAGGCATAACAATGAATTCATAATATCCGTACCTTGTCCTAAATGTAGTTTTCGGCACATCTGAGTCTTTAACTCTCAACTGATAATAACCCGATCTTAAATCAACCTTTGAAAATACTGTTGCCCCTTTTAACTGATCAAACAAATCATCTATTCTCGGTAATGGATACTTGTTCTTTATCGTAACCTTATTGAGCTGTCGATAATCAATACACATTCTCATTGACCCGTCTTTCTTCTTTACAAAGGGTGAAAAACTAGGTCATGCAAAACCTCTATCTGTTAACTCTTGCAACTGAGATTTCAACTCATTCAATTTTTTTGGAGTCATTTTGTACAGAGATATCGATATCAGTGAAGTTTCGGGTACTAATTCAATAGCAAACTCAACCTCTCTGATCGGTGGTAATCCCGATAATTCTTCTGGAAACATATCCAGAAACTCACAAACTATCATGACTGATTCAATCTTTGAGTCAGATACTTTTGTATCCAATATATAAGCAAGATAAGATTCACAACATTTTCTCACATATCTCTGAGCTAACATAGACCAAACCACAACAAGCAATCCACTAGACTCATCTGATTCAATTCGAAGAATTTCACTATTTTGACATTTCAATTCAATAATCTTTCATTTAAAATTCACAACGGCATTGTGCAGAGTCAACCATTCCAATCCCAGAATTACATCAAACTCATCAAATGGCAAAGGCATCAAATCAGTTGAAAAACAGTAACCCCAAGTCATTAAAGGACAGTTCTTGCATACTTTATCCTAAAGGATTCGATACTTTAATCACAAATTTAGTAGACTCAATAGTCCAACTCTTACTAAACACTAAATTCATACAGATATACGAATGAGTTGATCCAGGATCAATCAATGAAATCACATTAGTGCCATAAAGAGAAAATGTACTAGTAATAACATCTGGTGATGATGCATCTTCACGAGCGCGAATAACATAAGCTCTGGCTGGCACTCTAGCCTCAGATCTCACAACTGAATCTCTAGTCACACCTTTGGCACTAAACATATTCCCCGTATTTATTAGGGCGTCCCTCTCGTAGTCGTATTGCTCGGTCTTGTATTCTGAAATTTATCTTTCTCGAATAATTCTAGGCAATCTCAAATAAAATGATTTGGCAAGCCACATTTGAAATAAGCTTTATTACTCTTATTCCAGCACTCTCCAAAATGTCTTCTCCCGCACTGTTGACACTTAGGTTTGTTGTTTCTTACACTGCCAACACTCGAGACAAAAGTAGCTTTAGTTTTAGGAATCGCATATTGATTTCCTCGATCTCTATTCAGGTATCCCACTGATGCGTTCGATCGACTATATGATTCTCGGGATTTCTTTGTAACAAAATGACAAGGTTTATTCATCGATCTTTTTCAGGTTTATTCATCGGTCTTTTTCTTGAATCTCTAGCCTCTGAATCAGTTTTCCTCTTTTTTCGGCTAAATTCTTCAGCTTTTTAAGCTCGATCAAATAGAACAACAAATTCTGTCAAATCTAGAATCCAGACCAAAAGTTTAATATCCTCCTTCAACCTATTTACAAACTGCTTGCACATAATCTCTTTAGTAGAAACACATTCCTAAGCACATTTACTCAACCGCAAGAATTCTTTCTCGTACTTGGTTACAGTCATATGGCCCTGTTTCAGTTCTAAAAACTCTTTATGCTTTTGTTCTAAAAATCGTTCGCTTATGTATTTCTTCTAAAACTCGGTCTGAAAGAACTCCCAGGTGACTCTCTCTCTTGACACCACCGATACTAATGTATTCCACCACTGATACATGGTATCCCTTAGAAGTGACACAACACCTTTAACACGTGTCACCGGTGCACAAGACATTTCATCAAAAACTTGAATTGTATTCTCAAGACAAAACTCAGCTCTCTCAGGATCATCATCAACTGTAGCTCTAAACTCTTTAGCCTCGTACTTTCAAATTTTATCAACAAGTGGTCTACTCAGACGTAAAGGTTCCAAAACTTGAGGAGCTACGAGAACCGGTTGAGGAACAGGAAGAGGTGGAGGTTGTTGAGTTACCGGGTTCTTTCGAACAAACTCCGTGAACCATTCGTTCATCATTTGGAAGAAGGCTTCTTTACCTCTCCTCCCTGGCTACCCGATATGGGTCTAGATCTAGATGGCATTGTCGTTTAAGCAAGAGCTGGTGCATTACTTTCAAACTCATTAGCTACAACTCGATTGGAATCCATTTATGATATGAAAACACAATTTAAAATGTTAGGAGTCATCACACTATCACAGTTCATATATGGAATGTATAGTTAGACTCTCACTACGCTACGTTAGTCCTAGAATCGACTAAACTATAACTCTGATACCAATAAATGTAACACCCCTCACCCGTATTCAATGTCAAAATAGGGTTACGAAGCATTTCTAGACTTATAACACATTGAAACATACATTTCATATACAGTTAATCAAATCATATACATTTCGTTCACAACCAAACATTATGTCCCTAATACGAACCTACGGGGCCCTAAACATGCATTCAGGATGATTTAGGACTAAACCGATAACTCAAGAAATTTTTCAACACTTAGAAAAATTTTGCATAAAACAGGGGACATGTAACACCCCTCACCCGTATTCAACTCCAGAATAGGGTTATGGAGCATTACCAGACTTACAACATAATTACATAAACTTTTCACATACAAAATATCATTTCAGACATTCATCATTCAAACTCAACCAATTTGTCCCTTATACGAGCCTATGAGGCCCTAAACATGCTTTAGGAACGGTTCAGGACTAAACCGATATCTCAAGAAACTTTCACGAAACTTTGGAAATTTTACTAAAAATAGGGGACACAGGCCCACAGGCCATGGGGACATTCGAAATGGGAGCACATAGCCGTGTCCCAGCCAGTGTCTGACCTGTGTAACTCTCTGATTTGGGTCACACAGACAACACACACGCCCGTATGGCTAGCCCTTGTGCCCTAAAAATGGCCATACACATCTGTGTGCCAGGCCGTGTACTAGGTCGTGTGCTAGGCTGTGCCAAACCTGTAGGGTATACTGACTTATGCCACACGACCAAGTCACACGCCTGGGTGTGAGGCCATGTAAAGTATACTGACTTGATATATAAAACCACACTAGGGGACACATGGTCGTGTACTTAATCGTGTGTCATATACGGTTGAGACACACACCCGTGTCACAGAAATAGGCTATTTACCAAGCCATTTTGCCACCCCATTCGGTACACACCTTCACCTACACATATGGAACAAAAACAAAGCAAAATAGGCAATCCAAAACAACCAAATCAAGCCTAAATATTACCATTTCAATACTAACCAAATCAAGGCACATAAGTACCACAATATGTCATCTAAGTTCATACCAATCTTTGTAATCTCTAATCATCAAAATGATCTATAACACCCCAAACCTGGCTTAGACATTATGGCTGAATCTGGCGGTGTCACAATGAAGTGTTTTTCGAAACCATAATTTCATTATAGAGCCGGTTATATATTAAAACCTTATTATGTCATTAACGAAAATTTGTAAATCATATTAGATTGTTATTACACTTTAAAACTATGTTTGTTGCGGAAGCTTTAAAATTATATTAAGAAGCCATGGTGTTTTTGAAAAACAATTGTAACAGCCCGATTTAGGGCCTAGTCGGAACAGTGGCCTTGTGCCTGCAAATCTGAGGTTGGAAAAATTATTTATTATTATTATTATGAGGTTATAGTACAGCTATATTAGTGTATTAAAAATTTGAGGAGCTAATTTTAATGTTTTTGAGCCCAATTGTGAGAAAGGACTAAATCGCATAAAAGGCAAAAGTTGCATTTTAGTACCCAAATGTGTTATATAGCTAGAGATTATGACTTGGGGGTCTTTAAAGGGTAATTAGACCCCTAGGAATAGGGTGACCGGCCATAGGAGACAATGAGTTGAAAATTTTCAATGTTAGGTAATTGATTTTTGACTTTTTGACTAAAGTAGAAATAAAATAAAAGAAAGGTGATATCATCCTTTTTCACCATTTTCTTCCCCACCAAAAATTTAGCCATTTTGGGAGGTTTTGAGCTTTAAAAATTTCAGCAACTTATTCCTCTCACAAGGAAGTGATTTTAATGAGTTTTCTTGAAGATTTTTACATTTTTGAGACCCTTGAAGCATGAGCTTTCAAATGAGGGTACTATTTTGCAAAATGATTGAAAGTATAAGGTTTTTCCATGAGAGAATTTAGGGTTTTTTCTGAAATTTTATTGAAGAAAATGAGTTTTAGTTGTGTAATGACAACTTTTATAAAAGAATTTCTCATGAAAACCCTTATAGGAACATTTAGCAAAGTTTGTGAATTTGAGTGATAAGGGTGTGAAATAGTAATAATTTGGTGATGCTGTAAGAGTAAAAAGGGGTCAGCTAGGCCTAAGATACGAAGAAATTCAATAAAAATTAAATTTCGAGCATAAGGGCAAAATGGTCATTTTGCCAAGGTCTAGGGGCAAAATGGTCATTTTACCTAAGATGTGAATTTTAGATTTCTAATTGTATTTAGTGATTAAATAAGGGTATTTTGTTATTATAGATCAAGTTTTGCCCAATCCGAGCCTAGACCGGGGGAAAGCCAAACAAATCGACTAAATTAACTAGTCGGGTACAACTTGTAAACCGAGGTAAGTTGTATGTAAATAATGAAACTACATTTTTAATGTATATATTTGAATTGTCATTGAATTGATATAGAATGAATTGCTAGATTGTGAATCGAGAATGCATATTAATGATTGAGATAGTAGAAAAATCTAGTTGGAATCCTAGGAAACAAACCGGATATTCATGCAATAACATTCGGATTACTAGTGTGCCAGTATAAGACATGTTTGGGACATGCATCGGCCTCGATGAGGATAGCCAATGTAAGACATGTCTGGGACATGCATCGGCTGAGAGTTGTGCTAGTGTAAGACATGTCTGGGACATGCATCAGCATGTATAAACGAGAGCTAGTGTAAGACCATGTTTGGGACATGGCATCAGCCCCGAAGATGATAGCCAGTGTAAGACCATGTTTGGGACATGGAATCGGCAACTTGTCCCATGTTTAAGGCTTATAGAATATGCGGTAGTATTCCGGAGGGTTCCACACTAAAGATTACGAAAGTGAGTTAAATATGAAAGCATAATAATATTGTGAGTGGTGTAGGTACCTAATTAGTATTCATGAGTAATGAGCTCGATATAGAAAATGTGACTTGAGTAGACGGTAATGAGTAAGACAAGCTTAGGCTTACCCTTGTACTATGAACATGATGATTAATGGTGAAATTGTTATTGTATATTTATTTATATGCAACTTACTAAGCTTTATACTTACTCCCTTTCCTTCCTTTTTCTTTCAGTGCCGCTCAATTAGCTTGAGGACCTTTTGAAGTCAGTGATATCGATTACACTATCAATCGAAGCATCTGGTATAGTACAAATCTTCTTTTGAGTATGGCATGTATAGGGCTAGACTAGGATGTTTGATTTTAATGAGAAATTGGTTATGTAATTTTGGCTTAAGTTAAAAGCCCTTCATTTTGTATCAAGCCTAGAATAATGGCTATTATTCATTTTGGTAAATAGATGTGATGTTCTTTCTATGGATGAATTTGGTGTCTATTGTGGTAAAATTAGTATATTGAAATGTTCTTGTGTAGGTTGTGTATTATGGGTGGCAAAAGGGCCTCTTTTTGTCCACACGGGTAAGGCACACGGGTGTGTGTTATGGTCGTGCGTTCCCTGCACTTAAAATCTTAGGTCAATTTTGTACACGGGCCAGCTACACGGGCGTGTGCCATAGCCGTGTTTTAAAGTCAGTGTTGCACATGTGCTAAAGGCACGGACGTGTCTCAAGCCACACGGGCATGTGTAGCCTTAAAGCATGAATTTCCATGTTTTTCTTGAGTTTTTGATTTTGTCTCGAGCCATCTCTAATGTATGTTTTGGGCCTTGTGAGCCTGGTTAAGGGACATAATGCATGTGAACGAGAAGTTTGAAGTTAAAAGAAATTTTATGGTCTGATTTTATATGTGTATACTTGAGTTGAGTCTGGTAGCACCTCGAACCCTATCCCGACGTCAGATACGGGTGAGAGGTGTTAGATTTATTGGTATCAGAGCATGATTTGGTCAGTTCTAAGACTAACCTAGCTAGAGTACGAGTCTAACTATACATGCCATAAATATATATTGATAGTGTGACGATTCCTAACAATTATAAATTATGTTTTTATATAGTAATGGATCCTGATAGAACCACGACGGATGACGTGGAAAGTAATGCGTCGGTGTAACACCCCTAGCCCGTGTCCGATCGCAGGTTTAGGCTATGAGATATTACCGAGCCACAACATTTTAATATCTCATTTGCATAGTAAATAAACATAAACAGAGATCGAACTGAATTAGATATTGATATTCAAGTTATACGCCATTTTTGTATGGCTAAAATATTTACAATACAAAACATAACCGTCACCGGCCTAACCTATACATGCCATACCAAGGCCAAAATATAACTGTACCAAAAAGATCGATAGTATGATGAACTGCTGATGATCCCCGAGTCGGTGGCCAAAATTGACAATCTATAAAACAAAGAAATAAAATAAAACGGAGTAAGCTTTTGAGGCTTAGTAAGTTTTAAGTGGTTCAAACAATTAAAGCGTATCAGTTAAATTCTAACATTAAGTATCACAAAAACCCAAATTAAATTAGTAAATTTCTTGGCCAAAAACTCACAAGTACATTAATTATAACCTATTGGCCGAATATATATATATACATGAATACACAAGAAAATTCTCAGTACATATTTCACTATACCATGTGGTTCATAAAATTTCTTTAAGACACATGCTTTTACAATGACATACATTGACCAAATAAGTCATTCCCTTATTCATAAATACGGTATTCATTCACATACATATACACACACTTACATATATATATACATGTTTATATACCATTCTTTGATACTAATAATTCGTTTTGAAGTCAATTCACTTATGAGTACGTAATACGTACCTTAGTAGGTATAACATATATAATACTTACTCGCACGGATATTCAATGTCGTAATCATACTTATCTTACTGACACCGGTCCTATCAAGTCTTAGGACTCGAAACACATATCCAAAGATGACTGCGTTTTTTTTTAAACCCGGATGTCATTCCAGCACGAAGCCTGTGGGTCTTTAAGCCCGGATACAATTCCAGCACGAAGCCTGCGGGTCATTAAGCCCGGATACAATACCAGCACAAAGCCTACGGGATTTAACCCGGATATCTATTACCAGCACCAAGCAAGCTGCATGGATTTAACCCAGTATCTATTACCAAGACAAAGCACGTGGACTATAATTCGGATATATATTCCTTCACTAAGTACCATACATATTTATTTACAATGAATTCAATTCACATAACATCTCAAGATTTTGGTTCATTTACTCATTCGAATAGTGATATGCCATGCACCAACTATATAACTTTTTGCTATAAGCTTGAAACATAATTTATTAAGTCATACTGACTATATTCAAAAGATTCAATTAAGCATAGTACAGTTATTATTCACATATCATGACATTATCAAGATGTACTAAATGTAACTATTCGAACTTACCTCGGTATATTGGGATGGTCGTGGATTGATTACTCTGTAGCTTTCTCTTTTCCCTTATCCAATTTTGATCCCCCTTGCTCTTGAGCTTAATAAATACAAATAGGGGTGTTTAATATTTTGACCAATTCTGTTTACTTATTATTCACATTCGGCAATCACATATCACACTCATTATGTATTATATTTTGTAAATATGCCATAGTTCGATTTCATATATATTCATGACCGAAAATGGCAAGAATTTATCAGGCCATGTAAGTCACTTATAACTCAAACTCAAAATGACCATATGACATTAATAAACGATTATTCAACTTATACCAATTTCACATTCACAAGCCAAACTCACATAGCCTATTTTTTTTTATACACTAGTTTAACTACTACAATATTACCAAATAAATCACATATATGCAGCACTATAAAATTCACATATACATCGAATATCAAAAATTTTCACTCCTTAGCTAATGCCGAAACATTTGTTTAAAGAGGACCTAGCCGAACAATCTACTTATTAAAAAGAATCATACAAAACACTAATAGCTAACTCAAATTCATTTTTAATAACTCTTATAACAAAATTTATCAATACTCAATAAAGAATACATTAAACTCCATGACCGAATTTTGCCTTTCACTAAGCTCAACTTAACTTATATTTATCTAAATTATGTAAACATTCAACAACAAACTCTTCTTTAATCAAACACATATTCGGCAAGAACATTGGTAATTTAGCAAATTTTAATTTAACACCTAATTCTTTATAACACATTTTAAGCATATACATTACTCAAACATAACCAAATTCACATTCGGTCATAGCACATAACAAGATAGCAGATTCTTTTCTTTTCCTTTAGCATCTAATGCTCCCATATGATCATTTGTATAGCTCAAACACTCATCTACCATTATTCATCTAAATTTACATGAAACAACAACCATAACCTTTATTAACTACTATGGCCGAAAGCTCTAATCATTCCTAAAATAAAAAAATTCAACATGGGTTACAAAAAGAACTTGGTATTTAACTCAAGATTAACCAAAATTTCAAGAATTAACATGAACTTCTCACCTTAATGTAGACCTAAGATAACCGAATGACTTTTCTCCCCTCTTCCTCTTTATATTCAGCCAAAAAGAACAAAGATGAAGCTTTGTTTTTATCACCCATTTTCCTTATTTTTATTATTTTTATTATTCCTTTATTTTATATAAAGTATAAAACCATTTAACTAAAAATTAATACATATTTTAATATAAAATCATCATCATGGCCGGCCACTATTAACAAAAAAAGGGGTATTTGACATGCAAGCCCAAGTTTTTATGTTAACATGCATTAATAAACCCTTTAAAATTAACCTATCACATTTCACAATGTCTCACATAAGTCCCTATTTAATAATTTCACATGCAATTGACAAAATTAAGATATGAAAATTTCACACATGCATTTACACATATTATAAGCATAGATTATAATGGTTAATTATTTTTGTGATTCGGTTTTATGGTCCCGAAACCACTTTCCGACTAGGGTCACATTAGGGCTGTCACAACTCTCCCCCACATAAGGAATTTTCGTCCCTGAGAATCTTACCAGTGAATAAGTTAGGATATCATTCTTTCATAGAGTTCTCGGGTTCCCAAGTAGCTTCTTCGATCCCATGCTTGAGCCATAATACCTTTACTAACGGAACCTTTTTGTTTCGCAACTCTTTTACCTGGCGAGCTAGGATACGAATCGGTTCTTCTTCATAACTCAAATCAGATTGGATTTCAACCTCTACTGGATTAATTATGTGTGATGAATCGGATCTATAACGTCGAAGCATCGAGACATGAAAAACGTTGTGAATCTTTTCAAGTTCAGGGGGCAAAATTAATCTGAAGTTTGATCGCCCAATTCGTTCGGATATTTCGTACGGCCCGATGAACTTCGGACTCAATTTGCCTTTACGACCAAATCTGAGCACCTTTTTCCAAGGTGAAACTTTAAGAAACACTTTGTCTCCAACCCGATATTCAATGTCTTTTCGTTTCAAATCGCGCACGACTTACGGCGATCGAAGTCGCGCTGGACTTTCGCGATTACTTTTACTTTCTGCTCAGCATCTCTAATCAAATCAACCCTGAAGATTTTACTTTCACTAAGCTCGGTCCAAAACAACGGTGTACGGCATTTACGACCATACAAAGCCTCGTAAGGTGCCATCTTAATGCTTGATTGAAAACTATTATTGTAACCAAAGGTAAATACTGTTCCCATGAACCACAAAACTCGAGGATGCAACATCTTAACATATCTTCGAGTATCTGAATTATCCGTTCAGATTGACCATCAGTCTGGGGATGAAAAGCGGTGCTAAAATGCAACTTGGTACCCAAAGCTTCTTGTAATTTTTTCCAAAATCGTGATGTGAATCTCGGATCCCTATCTGACACAATAGAAATAGGTACTCCATGTAACCTTACAATTTGAGATACATACATTTCAGCTAATTTGTCAAGGGAGTAATCCGTGCGTCTGAGGAATAAAATGAGCGATTTTGTCGGTCTATCCACAATAACCTGATCGCATCCTTCTTGCTTGATGACAATGGCAACCCGGATACAAAATCCATCGTAACTTTCGATCCCATTTCCATTCGTGTATCAAAATCGGTGAAGTAATCCCGAAGGCACTTGATGTTCTCGCTTTCACTTGTTGACATATCAAACACTTGAAACAAAGTCAGAAATGTCTCGTTTCATACCGTGCCACTAAAAGCGACGTTTGTGTCATTGTACATTTTCGTACTCCCCGGGTGAATTGACATTCGACTGCTATGAGCCTCATCTAAAATCATCAAAATAAGTTCTGCATTTCTTGGAACACACAATCGACTTCTGAACCTCAAACAGTCGTCATCATCAATTTGAAACTCTGACTCCATATCCGAGACATTCAGCTCGTTTAGCAACTAATTCATCATCGACTTTTTGAGCTTCACGAATTTGATGAATCCACAGTGGTTTATCCTTTAATTCTGCTACTAACACTCTATCGGATAAAACGGATAGGTGTACATTCATTGCTCGTAAAGAAAACAGTGATTTCTGACTTAAAGCATCGGCAACTACGTTAGCCTTTCCCGGGTGATAGTCGATAACAAGCTCATAATCTTTCAACAACTCAAGCCAACGTCTTTGTCGTAAATTCAAATCTCTTTGAGTCATCAAATATTTAAGACTTTTGTGATCCGAATATACATGACACCTCTCTCCGAACAAGTAATGTCGCCAAATTTTCAAAGCGAATACAATGGCAGCTAATTCGAGATCATGGGTCGGATAGTTTTTCTCATGTGGTTTCAATTGTCTCGAAGCGTAAGCTACAACTCGACCTTCTTGCATCAATACACAACCCAGCCCATTTATAGACGCATCACTGTAAACGACAAACTCTTTACCGGATTGAAATGCACTAACACTGGGCTTTGATCAAATAGGTTTTTAGTTGGTCAAAACTTTTTCGCACTTCTCTCGACCATTCGAACTTAACATCTTTCTGAAGTAGCTTCGTCATTGGTGTAGCTATCATCGAAAAACCTTTTACAAACCGTCTGTAGTAACCGACAAGTCCCAAAAAGCTCCAAACTTCAGTAACATTTCTAGGAGGCTTCCAATCAAGTATGGCTGATATTTTACTTAGATCAACCCTAATACGATCACGAGATACCACGTGCCCAAAAAGCTAACTTCTTCCACCAGAACTCACACTTACTGAACTTAGCATATAATTGCTTGTCCCGTAAAATCTGCAACACTAATCTCAGGTGCTCGACATGTTTGGTTTCATCTCGTGAATAGATCAAAATGTCGTCTATGAACACGACTACGAATCGGTCCAAATACCGTCTGAAGATTCGATTCATCAAGTCCATAAATACCGCAGGGGCATTAGTGAGCCCAAACGGCATCACTAAGAACTCGTAGTGACCGTATCTCGTTCTGAAAGCAGTTTTAGGCACATCTGAGTCTTTAACTCGCAACTGATAATAACCCGATCTCAAATCTATCTTTGAAAACACTGATGCTCCCTTCAGTTGATCAAACAAATCATCAATACGCGGTAACGAATATTTATTCTTTACTGTCACTTTATTCAACTGACGATAGTCAATGCACAATCTCATGGTTCCGTCCTTCTTTTTTACAAACAATACTGGTGCACCCCAAGGTGAGAAACTCGGTCGAGCAAAACCTCTATCCGTCAATTCTTGCAACTGGGTTTTCAATTCCTTTAATTCTGTTGGTGCCATACGATACGGAGCTATCGAAATTGGTGTGGTACCAGGTACTAGTTCGATGCCGAATTCTACCTCACGAACAAGTGGTAACCCTGGCAATTCCTCAGGAAAAACATCTGGATACTCGCAAACCACTGATACTGATTCAAGCTTCTTTTCTGATTCTTTACTATCAAGTACATACGCAAGATAAGCCTCACACCTCTTTTTGACATATTTCTGAGCCAACATCGAGGATATAACTGCTGGTAACCCGTTCATATCAGTAGACTCAACTCGGATTATCTCATCATTTGCGCATCTCAAATCAATAGTCTTTCTTTTACAATTCACAACTGCATCATGGACGGTCAACCAATCCATACCGAGAATAACATCAAATTCATTAAACGGTAAAAGCATCAAATCGGCCGGAAAATAGGAATCTCGGATTATCAGGGGACATTTCCTACACACTTTGTCGACTAACACATATTGACCCAAGGGATTCGACCCTCGGATTACGAACTCGATGAGACTCAACGGTAGAGTCTTCTTTGGATGCTAAAGTCTCACATACATATGAATGAGTAGAACCGGGATCAATCAAAGCAATCACATCGATTATCAAAGAGAGTAAAAGTACAGAGTAATAACATCAAAGCGAAGAAGTATCCTCGCGTGCGCGTATAGCATAAGCTCTAGCAGGAGCACGAGCCTCGGATCTGGTTGCAGCATCTCTAGACCCTCTCTGACCTCCACTAGGATTCCCTGAATTTCTAGGTGGTCTACCTCGTGCTTTGTAATACTCGGTTTCCCACTCACGGTTCACATTTTGCTCGGATAATCTCGGGCAGTCTTTAATAAAATGGTCGGCTGACCCGCATTTATAACAGGAACAGTCATGAAATCTACAACTCCCCGAATGCCATTTACCACAATACTTGCACTCTGTCCTGTCCCGACGATCATTTCTAACACTGGCAACTGAAGTGGCTCTTGTACCCACAGGGGGTCGATCGTGGTCTCGTCTGGAAAAACCTGAAATATTCTTTGATCGGCCAGAATCATCTCGAAATTTCTTCGATGATTGTTGAAAAGACTTTCCTGAAGATCTTTTACGAAATTCTCCGGCTTCGATATCAGCTTTCCTTTTTTCTTTACTAAGCTCTTCGGCCTTGCAAGCTCGCTCGACAAGTATTACGAACTCTCGTATTTCAAGAATGCCAACAAACATCTTTATATCTTTATTTAGCCCATCTTCATAATGTTTACACATAATAGCCTCAGACGATACACATTCCCGAGCATATCTACTGAGTTTGACAAATTTTCGTTCATAATCAGTAACTGACATGGAACCCTGTTTAAGCTCAAGAAATTCTTTTCGCTTCTGATCAATGAACCTCTGAATGATATATTTTTTTCGAAATTTAGTTTGGAAGAACTCCCACGTCACCCGTTCTCTGGGTACAACAGAAACCAATGTGTTCCACCAATAGTAAGCAGAATCACGTAGCAAGGATATAGCACATTTCAAGCATTCATCGGGTGTGCAAGATAGTTCATCAAATACTCGAATAGTGTTGTCCAACCAAAATTCAGCTTGCTCGGCATCATCACTATCTACAGCTTTAAATTCAGTAGCCCCGTGCTTTCAAATTCTGTCAATCGGGGGTTTATTTAACCTCATCTGATCAGTTACCAGAGGTATCGTAGGTGCAGGGGGTATACTATTCGGGAGTGGGGGTTGTGGAACAGCCGTATTATTTCGAATGTATTGGTTGAACCGATCATTCAATACACTATAGAAAGCCTGTCTAGCTTCATCATTCTGATTACTAGCAATAGGTTGAGAGTCCACCGGCACTGTCCCGTGCACGGGAGCAGGCGCTACACTCTCTACGTCATCACTGCTTCTTTCGATTGGGATCGGGATCCATCACTATACGAAAACACATTTTTAACTGTCAGGATTCATCATACTATCGTATTAATACTATATGGCATGTATAGCTAGACTCATACACTCTACTTTAATCCCAGAATCGACTAAACCTGGCTCTGATACCAATAAAATGTAACACCCCTAGCTCGTGTCCGATCGCAGGTTTAGGCTATGAGATATTACCGAGCCACAACATTTTAATATCTCATTTGCATTGTAAATAAACATAAACAGAGATCGAACTGAATTAGATATTGATATTCAAGTTATACGCCATTTTCGTATGGCTAAAATATTTACAATACAAAACATAAATCACCACCGCCTAACCTATACATGCCATACCAAGGCCAAAATATAACTGTACCAAAAAGATCGATAGTATGATGAACTGCTGATGATCCCCGAGTCGGTGGCCAAAATTGACAATCTATAAAACAAAGAAATAAAATAAAACAGAGTAAGCTTTCGAGGCTTAGTAAGTTTTAAGTGGTTCAAACAATTAAAACGTATCAGTTAAATTCTAACATTAAGTATCACAAAAACCCAAATTAAATTTGTAAATTTCTTGGCCAAAAACTCACAAGTACATTAATTATAACCTATTGGCCGAATATATATATATATATACATGAATACACAAGAAAATTCTCAGTACATATTTCACTATACCATGTGGTTCATAAAATTTCTTTAAGACACATGCTTTTACAATGACATACATTGACCAAATAAGTCATTCTCTTATTCATAAATATGGTATTCATTCACATACATATACACACACTTACATATATATATACATGTTTATATACCATTCTTTGATACTAATAATTCGTTTTGAAGTCAATTCACTTATGAGTCGTATCGTACCTTACTTTAGCAGTATAACATATATAATACTTACTCGCACGGATATTCAATGTCATAATCATACTTATCTTACTGACACCGGTCCTATCAAGTCTTAGGACTCGAAACACATATCTAGCACAGCCTGCAGGTTTTTTTTTTTAAACCCGGATGTCATTCCAGCACGAAGCCTGCGGGTCTTTAAGCCCGGATACAATTCCAGCACGAAGCCTGCGGGTCTTTAAGCCCGGATACAGTACCAGCACAAAGCCTGCGGGATTTAACCCGGATATCTATTACCACCACCAAGCCTGCAGGATTTAACCCGGTATCTATTACCAGCACAAAGCCTGTGGACTATAAGTCCGGATATATTCCTTCACTAAGTACCATACATATTTATTTACAATGAATTCAATTCACATAACATCTCAAGATTTTGGTTCATTTACTCATTCGAATAGTGATATGCCATGCACCAACTATATAACTTTTTGCTATAAGCTTGAAACATAATTTATTCGTCATATAGCTATATTCAAAAGATTCAATTAAGCATAGTACAGTTATTATTCACATATCATGACATTATCAAGATGTACTAAATGTAACTATCTGAACTTACCTCGGTATATTGGGATGGTCGTGGATTGATTACTCTGTAGCTTTCTCTCTTCCCTTATCCAATTTTGATCCCCCTTGCTCTTGAGCTTAATAAACACAAATAGAGGTGTTTAATATTTTGACCAATTCTGTTTACTTATTATTCACATTCGGCAATCACATATCACACTCATTATGTATTATATTTTTTAAATATGCCATAGTTCGATTTCATATATATTCATGACCGAAAATGGCAAGAATTTATCAGGCCATGTAAGTCACTTATAACTCAAACTCAAAATGACCATATGACATTAATAAACGATTATTCAACTTACACCAATTTCACATTCACAAGCCAAACTCACATAGCCTATTTTTTTTTATACACTAGTTTAACTACTACAATATTACCAAATAAATCACATATATGCAGCACTATAAAATTCATATATACATCGACTATCAAAATTTTTCACTCCTTAGCTAATGCCGAAACATTTGTTTAAAGAGGACCTAGCCGAACAATCTACTTATTAAAAAGAATCATACAAAACACTAATAGCTAACTCAAATTCATTTTTAATAACTCTTATAACAAAATTTATCAATATTCAATAAAGAATACATTAAACTCCATGATCGAATTTTGCCTTTCACTAAGCTCAACTTAACTTATAATTATCTAAATTATGTAAACATTCAACAACAAACTCTTCTTTAATCAAACACATATTCGGCAAGAACATTGGTAATTTAGCAAATTTTAATTTAACACCTAATTCTTTATAACACATTTTAAGCATATACATTACTCAAACATAACCAAATTCACATTCGGTCATAGCACATAATAAGATAGCCGATTCTTTTCCTTTAGCATCTAATGCTCCCATATGATCATTTGTATAGCTCAAACACTCATCTACCATTATTCATCTAAATTTACATGAAACAACAACCATAACCTTTATTAACTACTATGGCCGAAAGTTCTAATCATTCCTAAAATAAAAAAATTCAACATGGGTTTCAAAAAGAACTTGGTATTTAACTCAAGATTAACCAAAATTTCAAGAATTAACATGAACTTCTCACCTTAATGTAGACCTAAGATAACCGAATGGCTTTTCTCCCCTCTTCCTCTTTATATTCGGCCAAAAAGAACAAAGATGAAGCTTTGTTTTCATCACCCATTTTCCTTATTATTATTATTTTTATTATTCCTTTATTTTATATAAAGTATAAAACCATTTAACTAAAAATTAATACATATTTTAATATAAAATCATCATCATGGCCGGCCACTATTAACAAAAAAGGGGTATTTGACATGCAAGCCCAAGTTTTTATGTTAACATGCATTAATAAACCCTTTAAAATTAACCTATCACATTTCACAATGTCTCACATAAGTCCCTATTTAATAATTTCACATGCAATTGACAAAATTAAGATATGAAAATTTCACACATGCATTTACACATATTATAAGCATAGATTATAATGGTTAATTATTTTTGTGATTCGGTTTTGTGGTCCCGAAACCACTTTCCGACTAGGGTCACATTAGGGCTGTCACAGTCGGTTCACGTAGAAGGGACTGCGCCAGTAGAGAGTGAGCCCTTGAGTATGGGCCAAGGCGGAGGGGCTAGGGAAGCCTACCTCCGAATGATGGATGCTTGGTATACGAAGTTTGTTCATGCGAACCTTTGTTCATGCGAACCCGAACACTCCACCTCCCCCACCTCCTCCGATTCCTTAGTATGCCTTTGTGGCTCCACAAGGTGCGGACATGTTCAGAAGAGAGAAGCCTCCAGTAGACAAAATCCGAAAACAAGAGGCTGAGGAATTTCGGGCTAGTATAGGTGATGATCTGGAGAGAGCAAAGTTTTGGCTAGAAAATAACATGAGGGTATTCGATGAATTGTCATGCACGCCTGAAGAGTGCATGAAGTGTGCCGTGTCACTTCTACGAGACTTGGCTTATCAATGGTGGAATACTCTCATATCTTTGGTATCGAGGGAAAGAGTAACTTGCAAATTTTTCCAAGAAGAGTTCAGAAAGAAGTACATTAGCCAGAGATTCATGGACCAGAAGAGGAAGGAATTTTTAGAGTTAAAACAGGGTAATAAGACTGTGATAGAATATGAGTGTGAGTTTGTGAAACTCAGCAAGTACGCATGGGAATGCTCATCCACTGAAGCTACCTTGTGTAAGAGATTTGAGGATGGCCTCAATGAAGACATCCGAGTGTTTGTGGGCATCTTAGAAATAAAAGAATTTGTTGTGCTTGTCGAGAGAGCGTGCAAGGCAGAGGAGCTGATAAAAGAAAGGAAGAAAGCGGCCTTTAAGTCGCGGGAATTAAAGAAAAGACAGATGGGGAAAGCACATTAGTCCTCATCTAAGAGGTCCAAAGAATTTATTACCAGATCGAATACCTTAATGGTATTTCCAAGTAGAAACAAGAACAAGCAAAACATGGCATCGAGAGCTCAAACCACTTCTGATGCGAGTGTCGGCAGCACTCGGCCTAATAGATCGGAGTGTCCACAGTACGGTAGATGCCATTTTGATGAGTGTCGAGTGAATGAAAGAGGTTGTTTCAAGTTTGGATCGTTAGACCACTTTATTCGAGATTGCCCTGAAATTGATGACAAGGAGAAGAAGCAAGATGTGAGAGCGAGTAGTGCTTCTTTGAGAGGTAGACTGCAAAAGAATCCGAGCAGTGGAGCTAGTAGTAGAGGTGCAACTAAAGATGCTGTAGTGAGGTATGAGGGCAGAGCGCCTACGAGGACTTATGCCATTCATGCCCGTGATGAAGTAGAGTCTCCCGATATAATTACGGGTACCTTTTCTATTCACGATATATCTGTTGTTGCTTTGATTGATCCGGGGTCTACCCACTCTTATATTTGTATGGATTTGATACCCCGTATGAATATGATAGTAGAGTCCACTGAGTTTATCATAAGAGTGTCCAACCCCTTGGGTAGATACGTGTTGGTAGACCAAGTGTGTCGAGATTGTCCCTTAACAGTTAGGGGTCATTGTTTTTCGACTAACTTAATGTTATTGTCGTTCAATAAGCTTGATGTAATCCTCGGGATGGATTGGTTGACTACCCATAGTGTTGTAGTGGACTATGGAAAGAAATTTATTGAGTCAAAGTGTGAGGATAGGAATTTTCTTCGGGTTGGACGTGATGACTTGGATAAGTTACCTGTGGTAATATTGTCTCTGACCGTTGAAAATTATTTGAGAAAAGGGTATGAGGCTTATCTAGCTTTTGTGCTGAATACTCAAGTGTCTGAGTCGAAGATTGAATCAGTACCAGTGGTTTGTAAGTTTATAGATGTTTTTCCGGAGGAGTTGCCCAGATTTCCCCCAGAGAGAGAAGTTGAGTTTGGTATCGAGTTAGTTCCTGACACGACGCCAATCTCGATTATACCGTATAGAATGGCCCCCATTGAGTTGAAAGAGTTGAAAGTACAGTTGCAAGAAGTAACAGATAAGGGTTTTGCTACGCCGAGTTTTTCACCATGGGGTGCTCCAGTAGTTTTTGTGAAAAAGAAAGACGGGTCGATGAGGTTATGTATCGACTATAGGCAGCTTAACAAAGTAACAGTGAAGAACAAGTATCCCTTACCGAGGATCGATGATCTCTTTGATCAATTGAGAGGAGCCACTGTATTTTCTAAAATAGATTTGAGGTCGGGCTACTACCAATTAAAAGTTAAGGAATAAGATGTGCCGAAGACTACTTTCCGGACGAGATATGGGCATTACAAGTTTCTTGTTATGCCCTTTGGATTAACAAATGGCCCAGCAGTAGTTATGGATTTGATGAATCGCATCTTCCAACCGTACTAGGATAGGTTTGTCGTCATTTTTATCGATGACATATTAATTTATTTGCGCGATGAGAGTGAGCACGCGGAGCATTTGAGAACTGTGTTACACAGTTTTAGGGATAAGCAACTTTACACCAAGTTTAGTAAGAGCGAGTTTTGGTTCAATAAGGTAAGATTTTTAGAACACATTGTGTCAGGTGACATAATTAGAGTTGACCCGAGTAAGGTCTCAGCTATTGTGGAATGGAAACCGCCAAGGAATGTAACAGAAGTTCGTAGTTCTTTGGGGCTAGCGGGATACTATAGATGATTTGTAAATGGATTCTCTATATTAGCTACACTGATAACAAGGCTACTATAGAAAGATGTCAAGTTTGAGTGGACAGGAGAGTGCCAACAGAGTTTCGAGAAATTAAAGGCTTTATTGACCGAAACCCCAATTTTAGTGCAATTGGAATCGAGCAAAGAATTTATAATTAAAAGTGACACCTCCTTAAATGGTTTAGGGTTTGTGCTCATGTAAGAAGGCAAGGTTATAGCCTATGCCGCGAGACAGCTAAAACTACACGAGAGAAATTATTCGACCCATGATTTGGAGCTAGCGGCTGTAGTGTTTGCACTGAAGATTTGGAGACACCATTTGTATGGAGAGAAATGTCGGGTATTCACCGACCATAAGAGCTTAAAGTACTTGATAACTCAAAGGGAGTTAAATTTAAGGCAACGCCGATGGTTAGAACTATTAAAGGATTATGAATTGATTATCGACTACCATCCGGGAAAGTTGAATGTAGTCGCCGAAGCCTTGAGCAGGAAGTCATTGCTGGCCTTGAGAGCCTTGAGCACTCAGTTGACTACATCTAATGATGGCTCGATCCTAGCAGAGTTGAGGGCCAGACTGACTTTTCTTCATGAAATCCGCGAAGCTCAGAAAGGTGATGATAAATTGCAGACTAAGAGAACTTAGTGTGAGTAAGAGATTGAATCAAATTTCTGTATTAGTACCGATGGTTGTATAATGTTCAAAGACATAATTTGTGTACCCAAGAACAATGAGTACCCAAGAACAATGAGCTAATTCAGAAGATTCTGAGAGAGGCGCATGGTGGTTTGTCCATCCACCCGGGTAGTGTAAAAATGTACAACAACCTTAAGAAAATGTATTGGTGGTCGAGTATGAAAAGACACATCTCAGAATTTGTTTCCAAATGTCTAGTATGTCAACAAGTAAAGGCTGAACATCAAGTACCTTCAGGTTTACATCAGCCTATTATGATTCCCGAGTGGAAACAGGATCGTATCACTATGAATTTTGTGACCAGTTAACACTAACCCCGAAAAAGAAAGATACACAGTATGGGTTATTATCGACAGACTAACTAAGTCAGCACACTTCGTACCGATGCATACCGACTACTCCCTCGAGAAATTAGCAGACTTGTATATTTCTGAGATCGTAGGGCTTCACAAAATGCCATTGTCGATAGTGTCAGACAGAGATCTAAGGTTTACCTCGAGGTTTAGGAAAAAGTTACAAGAGGCTTTGGGAACTAAGCTGAGTTTCAGCACGGCATTTCATCCACAAACTGACGAACAGTCGGAAAGAGTAATATAGATCTTAGAAGACATGTTGAGATGTTGTGTTCTCGAGTTTCAAGAAAGTTTGGAAAAATACTTGCCATTGGTTAAATTTGCCTACAACAACAGCTATTAGTCGAGTCTAAAAAAGGCACCTTATAAGGCCTTGTACGGGTGAAAGTGTCAAACGCCCTTATGCTGGACTGAGTTGAAAGAGAATCAAATTCATGGGGTTGATTTAGTCAAAGAGGCTGAAAAGAAAGTTAAAGTGATTCGTGACTGTCTGAAAGCCTCCTCGGATAGACAAAAATCCTACGCGGATTTAAGACGAAAGGAAATTAAGTTTGAAGTCGGTGATAAAGTATTTTTAAAAGTTTCTCCGTGGAGGAAAGTCCTCAGGTTTGGAGCAAGGGACAAGTTGAGTCCTGGTTTCATAGGACCTTATGAGATTATCGAGATAGTAGGATCTGTTGCTTATCGTTTGAATTTTCCACCAAAATTAGAAAAGATTCACGATGTGTTTCATGTTTCCATGTTACGTCGATACAGATCAGACCCTTCGCGTGTAATTGCGCCAACTGAAATTGAGATTCTTTCGGATATGACTTATAGTGAAGAGCCAATCAAGATTCTAGCTCGTGAGGTTAAATAGTTAATAAATAAGAATATACCACTTGTGAAGATTTTGTTGCATAGACATGGGGTCGAGGAAGCGACATGGGAACATGAGGAGTCTCTGCGAGACCAGTACCCGAATCTGTTCTCCGGTAAGATTTTTGAGAACGAAAATCCCTAAGGGGGAGAAATGTAACAACCCAATTTAGGGCCTAGTCGGAACAATGGCCTCAGGACCACAAATCCGAGGTTGGGAAAATTATTTATTATTATGAGGTTATAGTACATCTATATTAGTGTATGAAAACTTTGGGGAGCTAATTTTAATGTTTTTGAGTCCAATTGCGAAAAAGGACTAAATCGCATAAAAGGCAAAAGCTGCATTTTAGTACCCAAATGTCTTATATAGCTAGAGATTATGACTTTGGGGGTCTTTAAAGGGCAATTAGACCCCTAGGGATAGGGTGGCTGGCCATAGGAGATAATGAGTTGAAAATTTTCAATGCTAGGTAATTGATTTTTGACTTTTTGACTAAAGTAGAAATAAAATAATAGAAAGGTGATATCATCCCGTTTTCACCATTTTCTTCTCCACCGAAAATTTAGCCATTTTTGGGGGTTTTGAGCTTCAAAAATTTCAGCAACTTATTCCTCTCACAAGTAAGTGATTTTAATGAGTTTTCTTGAAGATTTTTACATTTTTGAGACCCTTGAGGCATGAGCTTTCAAATGAGGGTACTATTTTGCAAAATGATTGAAAGTATAAGGTTTTTTCATGAGAGAATTTAGGATGTTTTCTGAAATTTTATGGAAGAAAATGAGTTTTAGTTGTGTAATAGACAACTTTTGTGAAAGAACTTCTTATGAAAACCCTTATAGGACCATTTAGAAAAGTTTTTGAATTTGAGTGATAAGGGTGTAAAATAGTGAGAATTTGGTGATGCTATACGAGTAAAAAGGGGTCATCTAGGCCTAAGATACGAAGAAATTCAATAAAAATTGAATTTCGAGCATAAGGGCAAAATGGTCATTTTGCCAAAGTCTAGGGGCAAAATGGTCATTTTACCTAAGATGTGAATTTTAGATTCCTAATTGTATTTAGTGATTAAATAAGGGTATTTTTTTATTATAGATCAAGTTTTGCCCAATCCGAGCCTAGACCAGGGTAAAGCCAAACAAATCGACTAAATTGACTAGTTGGGTAAATTTGTAAACCGAGGTAAGTTGTATGTAAATAATGAAACTACATTGTTAATGTATGTATTCGAATTGTCATTGAATTGATATAGAATGAATTGCTAGATAGTGAATCGAGAATGCATATTAATGATTGAGATAGTAGAAAAATCTAGTCGGAATCCTAGGAAACAAACTGGATATTCATGCCATAACATTCAGATTACTAGTGTCCCAGTATAAGACATGTCTAGGACATGCATCGGCTTCGATGAGGATAGCCAGTGTAAGATATGTCTGGGACATGCATCAGCTAAGAGTTGTGCTAGTGTAAGACATGTCTGGGACATGCATCAGCATGTATAAACGAGAGCTAGTGTAAGACCATGTCTGGGACATGGCATCGACAACTTGTCCCATGTTTGAGGCTTATAAAATATGAGGTAGTATTTCGAAGGGTTCCATAGTAAAGATTACGAAAGTGAGTTAAATATGAAAGCATAATAATATTGTGAGTGGTGCAGGTACCTAATTAGTATTCATGAGTAATGAGCTCGATATAGAAAACGTGACTTGAGTAGACGGTAACGAGTAAGACAAGCTTACGCTTACCCTTGTACTATGAACATGATGATTAATGGTGAAATTGTTGTTGTATATTTATTTATATGCAACTTACTAAGCTTTATGCTTACTCCTTTTCCTTCCTTTTTCTTTCAGTCCCGCTTAATTAGCTCGAGGACCTTTTGAAGTCAGTGATATTGATTACACTATGAATCGAAGCACTTGGTATAGTACAAATCCTCTTTTGAGTATGGCATGTATAGGGCTAGACTAGGATGTTTGATTTTAATGAGAAATTGGTTATGTAATTTTGGCTTAAGTTAAAAGCCCTTCATTTTGTATCAAGCCTAGAATAATGGCTATTATTCATTTTGGTAAATACATGTGATGTTCTTTTTATGGATGAATTTGGTGTCTATTGTGGTGAAATTAGTATATTGAAATGTTCTTGTGTAGGTTGTGTATTATGGGTGGCAAAAGGGCCTCTTTTCGTCCACATGGGCAAGGCACACGGGCGTGTGTCTAGGCCGTGTTTTACACACATCTTACCCTCATGGGTGTGTGTTATGGCCATGCGTCTCCTGCACTTAAAATCTTAGGTCAGTGTTGAACACGGGCTGGCCACACGGGCGTGTTCCATGGCTGTGTTTTAAAGTCAGTGTTGCACACGGGCAGGTCACATGGGCGTGTGCCATGGTCGTGTTTTAAATTCAGTGTTGCACACGGGCTAAAGGCACGGGCGTGTCCCAAGCCACACGGGCATGTGTAGCCTTAAAGCATGGATTTCCAAGTTTTTCTTGAGTTTTCGATTTCGTCCCGAGTCGTCTCTATTGTATGTTTTGGGCCTTGTGAGCCTTGTTAAGGGACATAATGCATGTGAACGAGAAGTTTGAAGTTAAAAGAAATTTTAAGGTCCGGTTTTATATGTGTATACTTGAGTTGAATTCGGTAGCACCTCGAACCCTGTCTCGGCATCGGATACGGGTGAGGGGTGTTACAACAATTATCTTTTGAAAACACGTCTTCTTCCTACAACTAGTAGTTTATATCAAAGCAAGTAAAAATCCCAAATTAAAAGTTAAAACCTTAGAGTGGCCTTATTACATAAATAAATACCCAATTCAAAATTTAATAGTAAATAAATGTCAAATATAAAGCAGAAGTAGTAGTGTAGCCACCTCCGAATCCCTCGCAGCATCGATCCATCTAAGGCTGGGGATTTCCTGTATAGATAAATAGAGGGGTGAGTTTATGAAAAATCAGTGTGTAATCCCCTAACAAACAAGCAGTCAATCATTCAAAAGATAGATACAGTTTGGGCCTGAGCCCGTTATAGTATCTGTATCAATGTGGGCCTTAGCCCATTACAGTAACAGTATCAGTGAAGTAATGCAAACAGAAATCCTACCCAATCCAGCCTCTACACACCACTCCGTCCTACCAAACACACTATGTCGGGATTAGCACCGAGCCAAACACACCAAGATTAGCACTGATTACGGCACTAAATAGTATTGCAGCAAAGCTGGCAGTAGTATGAACGACTTAAAGCCGTCAATAGGTCCACAGTCATCTTTGGCAACCCGTGCAACCATAGGTCCACAGTCGTCTTGGGCGACCCGTGTGACTATATCAGTATAGTACACTTCCTCCAAAATAACAATCCCAACCCCATGCAACATGTCATGCATCGTATCATAATATCTTACATGGATGCAGCATACATATAACGTGGCATGCTCAAATACAATCATACACATTGTAGGGCAAATCAATCATTTTACCTTATAGGGGTATTACAGTCATTTTACCCTACAGGGGTATTACAGTCATTTTACATTGCAAAGGTATTTCAGTCATTTTACCTTATAGGGGTATTTCGGTCATTTTACCCTATGGGGGTATTTCGAACATTTTACCCTATGGGGATATTTTGGTCATTTTACCCTATGGGGGTATTTCAGTCATTTTACCATATGAGGGTATTTCGGTCATTTTATCCTACAAGGGTATTCAGTCATTTTATCCTATGAGGATATTTCGGTCATTTTACCCTATGAGGGTATTTTAGTCACCATTTCGGCCCAACATGGCCCAAAACGGCCTAAGTCTCGTAATCCAATACCCACGTTTATGCGTTTGGGGTTACCACACGAGCGATCGCACGCCCATGTGGCATCAACGGTCTTATTTTTCGGCTTTTGTCGATTTACGGTTAAGACAGTGATTACACACCTGATTGCGGAAAGGCGCAGAAGCCAACGAACACCAACCTATATTGAATCAATCACTCTGTCAGTCCTTTAATCAATAGGGTTAATCACCCTCTTTTAACACTTAATCCTAAAATAATATTGATACTTGCCTTACTTGAACGAGAGTGATTTAGCCCCCATAAACCGTCGACCAAGATTACCCCAGGATCCTTGGCAAAAATCTGTATTGGAACCTACTCTCGTTAACCATTATCAAAAGCGTAAAATAAGCTGAACCAAGCGATTAACCACTTACTGAAACAAAGTGCTAAGAATGATGGATAACAGTAATCGGCCTACAAAGGCACCCCCTAAACCCGAGCCAAGAAGTGGTACAACCACTCCTAGTAGTGTCGGTAGAGAAAAGAAAACGTTAATAGGGAGATTATATCGACTGAAGAAATGAGGGAGAATAAAACAATCGTGAAACCAAACAGACATGGTGGCTTACCTCAATTAAATGCAAAAAGAGGTTCGGCTATAAGAGAATCTGGCAAGGACAACTCGACGAAAGCCAAAAAATAGAGAGGGGGAGAAACAAGAGTATTTGACCAATGCACCAAAAAAAAATGGCTAGTGCTCAAAACAGATAGAGAAGGCTAGCGAGGATTCGACAATAAGCGACAGCAATATTCAGCCTAAAAGAGCAATATGAAAAGGAGAGAAAAATTGAGTAAATAGAAAGAGAGAAGAAAAGAAAAGAAAAGAATTGATACACAGGGATTGGAGGAAAAAATAAAACAAAAGGCAAAATAAAACCGAAAGCTCGAACTCCCTAGCAGTATTCAGTACAGTAGCAAAAAGGCAACAAAGAATGTTGACAAAATCGAAGTGGAGAGGAAAAAAATGAAAATGATGAGCTAACACACCCCTACCAAAATTTGTGTCCAAGAAAGTTCCAATTTTGGTTCAAACTCTAAACAAGCCTTAAGGCTCTCCACAATATCCTCCCAAAATTTGGCTAACACCCCACCCTGTAACACCCCTTTCCCATCTCCGACGCCGGAATAGGGTTTGAGGCATTACCGGACTTACAACACAACATTCATACATATCCGAATTATAAATCCTGCATGCAAATTAAAACTTTTATCAATCACAATCATATTGTCCCTTACTAGGCTCGTCTCAGCCTTATACCATGCTTAGAAGTGGCTCGGGACTAAACCGATAACTCAAACATGTTATATGAGACATAAAATTTTTTCATCAATGCAGGGGTCACACGGCCGAAAGACACGCCCGTGTCCAGGCCGTGTAGAAATGGGGTATACATACTTACTTAATTCAAAAGGCTACCCCAAGGGACACACGCCCGTGTAGCATAACCGTGTGTCGTACACGGCTGAGACACACGACCGTGTCTCTTCCCGTGTGGACAAAAGTAGGCCATTTACAAAGCTAATTTAGCCACCCTTTCTTTTTTCTTTTTTCTTTTCATCCCTACAAGTATCAAACCAAGCATATTTCATTTCCAAAAGAAATTTAAAAGAATACCAAATCATGCATTAATCGACCCATACTACCATCATTCATTATCATATACAAATCCAACTCAAACATACCAATTCAAAGTACTAACTTCATATCCAAACATATGATTCATACATCATATTAATCCATTTGAATTTATAGCATTTCCTATCATATCAACTTTTCAAATCAAACATAAAACTTACCAAAATTGACTATTTCATTTGGACATTCATGAGCAAATTAAATTCTACTATTTTTGAACACAAAGCATATACCAAAATTCATTCCTAATCTCATCCATAACCAAGCCATATCACATGGCTAGATATACACATCTCAAAACATATCTAAAACTCTCTACCATATACATGCCAAGCAACCAAAAACTCAAAGCTTTTATTTACCGAAGCGATAACCGGATAGTGTGACGAGATCTCCAACGACTCCTAACTCGAGCAAGTCTTCGAAACTCTATTAACACAGGAAAAACACACAGAGTAAGCTTTGAAAGCTTAATAAGTCATAAGTAAATAATTCATTTCAGTGATATTTATAAATCATTATCATTAAACCGAATTTAACAAATCTCAATCACATATACATTCATTATACTTGTAAATTCATAGAACCACATTAAATAACTTCACTTATCTTGTTTATCAATGAACATATAACCATACTTTCAAAATCAAATAACAACTGTTAGTTCATCATATAAATCAAGCTCGCACATATTCATTTCATCGCCAACCTAACCATGGTCATTTATTACGAATCATACATAAAGTTGTATCAGCTTCTTTTAAACACTTCCAAACTCAAACATCTATAATTTCCTTATTCACCTAAACCCAATTGCATATATAAATTATATAACCAACTCACCATTTTAATTTCAATACCTGTTTTAGTTTTTGAACCAAGAAATCATACATCACAGTCAAGTTTCATGTTTCGTAAATCTCATATTTGAAACATAGCACCCCAATTTCATATAGCGAGTATATATAATACATCATTTTACTCATCTTAATTCAAAGTCATATCTTACTTTCATTTCACATCTTTAATCTTATGAATAGCATTAATAATGCCATTCAATCCAACTCATTTCACCATTCATTTACATAATTTTTCATCTACTTCATACTTAACATCATCAACCACATAGGTTTCGTAATACCCGTACCATTAACTTCTTATCTGTCACGTTTATTCTTTTCAATGCTCGAAACATTAATTCATTTGATCATCATTGAACATTATACGAACTCACACACTTAGTGCTAATTAATTAACCGAAGCTATAATTGTATCGCACACTTAGTGCCAATTAATTAGCCGAAGCTATAATTGTATCACACACTTAATGCCAATTTAGTTGCCGAAGTTATAATTGTATCGCACACTTAGTGCCATTACATTAAACCAAACTTATATCGGTGTCGCCCACAAAGTTCCATTTACTCAGCCAATTCTATTACAATCTCACGCACTCAGTGCCATTTTAATAGCCGTAGCTATTGCCTTTATCGCACACTTAGTGCATCAAATCCAATTCACATATTACATATTTCAATCTCACAACCATAATTCTTTACAACTCAATTCAGCATATATATAATGCACACACATTTCAATTTAACAACATTTATATACTTATGAACTTACCTCGTACTAAAACAAACTGACCGGAACGACTATTCGATAATTTGACTTTCTCTCGATCTAGATCCGAATTCCACTTTTGCCAATTTATTTAATAACAAAATTTACTTATTTAATCATTCATTCATTAAATTTAACACAATTTACATATTTTGGAAAAATTACACTTTTACCCCTAAAGTATCACACTGTTACAATTTAGTCCCTATTTCAAAATAACACAATCTACTCAAAATTTCCACAAACCCATGTTTAGCCAAATTTTCATAGTACTCATACAAGTCCACATATTTCATTTATCTCACATTTTAGTCCCTCAAAATATCATTTTCACAATTTAGCCCAAATTACTCAAATTCATCAAAAATCCAAACATAAAACATGTTAACCCAATACATATCTTTTATTTTTCATCATCAAACCACAAATTCATCACATTATAAACAATGGCATCATCCAAATTCTTTAAAAAATTTTGAAATTAGAGGTACGAGCTAGCTAGATTACGAAGGAACGATCTCAAAAACATAAAAATCATTAAAAACAGATCAAAAATCGTACCTTAATTGCTTGATTTAGCTTAGCCGAATGAAAAACTCCATTTTAAGCTTTTCTTCAAGCTTTATTCGGCCAAAAATGATGAACATAAAGATGGCTTTATGTTTTGTTTAATTTATTAACCTTTATTATCAAAATTACGCATGTACCCTTAATTATAAACCATTTAAAGTATTTCATGCATGGCCAAACATGTCCACTCACAAATCAAATGGTTTAATTACCATTTGAGGACCCTCACTTTAAAATCCAAGGACAAATAACACCTCTTTACTAATAGCATGTAACTTTTGTATTTTACGCGATTTAGTCCTTTTTGCTTAATTAACTATCAAAACGATAAAATTTTTCAACGAAACTTTAATACCATCTTATTGCCACTCTGTAAATATTTATAAAAATATTTACGACTCAGTTTATAGAAACAAGGTCCCGATACCTCATTTTTTAAACCCACTTGTCCTAAGGGTCATACCACTTGAACTTAATAAATCGCTTATAAAACAAAAATCACAATATCAAAAACCTTTTTAAAGTCACAATTAACTCGTAAATATTAAATATAATATTTATAAACCTACTCATCAGATTTGGTGGCCCCGAAACCACTGTTTCGATTAACCCTAAAAACGGGCTGTTACAATTCTCCCCCTTAAGGATTTTCGTCCCCGAAAATCTTACTAGAGAATAAATTAGTGATTTACTTTCACAAGCCTCATCAATTTCTCACATAACCTCAGATTTCCTAGCTTTTCAATCTCATGAGCTAAGATTATGATATGCTCTTTGCTATACATCATAACAAGCTGAGTTTCTACTTCTGTAAGAGATACTATAGACAAAGGATCTCATCTGTATCATCACATCATATATATATAAGAAACACATTACGGTTCTTCTCAAGTTCTGATAATAATCTCATGCCGTCAGATGAATCGTGAATTCAACTTTTCTTTATAGGTAAATCACGAAATTTTATTCTCACTATAATACTTTCACAAATACTCAGTTTTCTAATTGAAATTCAATGCTTTTATGTATCAAGCCCGCATATGTTTTCTGCCAATCTGAAACTATTTTTAGACTGTCACGAATTTCTTTCATTTCTCCTCAAACATCAACACATGCTGTCACAGTTCCGAAAACACTCGATAACCAGTTTTAGCCATCAAACATTTGGATACAAAATTAGAAGTATCACTTTTCATACTTATTTACCAATACAACTGTCTTAGATTATTGTACATCTTAGTACTCCCCGAATGGATAGATAATTATCACTGTGCTAGATGTCACAATTGTTGTAAAATTTTTGGATTTCTCGGTACACAAACTCTATCTCGACATAACAAATAATTGTCGGTTCCAATCTGAAATTCTGAATCAGAAATCAATTTACGTTGTACCCTTTTTAACTTGTAATTCACTGACACACATCTTAGCCTCACAAATTTGCTGATTAAACATCAATTTAGTTCTAGCTCAACCAATATCTGCTTATCGTCTGATAACATTAATCGCATGATTATCAGTCATAAAACACACAAGGATTTCTGGTCAGAACATCCGTGACTATAATTGTTTACTTAGAGTGATAATTAATTACTGACTCATAATCTTTCAACAGTTCAAACCATCTTTAATTCTTGTGTCGAATAACTCTTTACTTGATGCAGGCTGAACCAGAATTGACGCTTCAGTTAACAATGCCTTCAACTGTTTACCACTTTATTAATAAATATCATATCATTCAGACTTCCCAATCGCGATAACTTTCTCAATTAGAACCATTGCAATAGATATAATTCTGTATCACATCTTCTAAAATACGAGTTGATCATTCAGATACAAGTAACTCGATTAATCCTCCAAGCAATTAATCCAATCAATTTAAACAATTGAATTGATCTCAACTGTCGACCAATGACTTTTCACTTATTAATCAACGAAGCTTTGGATCATACTGAAGCCACAGCCATCAGATAGATTAAAATCATAGTGCCATAATAAGGCTGACATCTCAATTGTATAGATATATAAGGTCTCGGTTATCAATAATACATTTTGAACACAAGAGAAATTTCGAATATGATTTCAGTAGCAACTAGTGTAGAAACACAAACTCTATAAATATTATGACGGTACCGCTATATCTCACATTTCAAACCAGAACTTATATTCATAGTAGACATAGTCATCTCTGGCAAATAGATATCTATTGCAGATAGTCACCTGGAATTATTAGAAAACCAGAATAGCGAAATTTCAACATGTAAAGCTACACAAAATATTGAAAAATTACAACCCATATAGAATGATATCAATTCCTATGATATCCCAGAAATTGTCTAGAAAGAACAATGTCACTCATAAATACTGAAATCCACAGTAACAAAAGCAATATAATCTTCATGTATATTCAACATGACAATAGCCAGTAGAAACAGAATATTAGCTTCATACGGATTTTACCATCGACTTTCATATCTATACAATGGAATAAATACCAGAGAAAGACATAGCAATGTCGAACATAACCCCAATCAGACCAACGATACTTTCATCTACTAGTATGTTTAGTTAATGTTCTCATACGATACAAATTCTTTCTGAAATTAAACTGTCACATATACTTCTAAAGATAAATGTACACATAAAATGCCCAAAAGAAGTCATAGTGATCGCCCAACTATAAACTTGCGTGACTCACCCTCAATACCATTCAAAAATTATCCTTTCACTGACAGAAATCAATTCAGAAAAGCTTCTAGTTAATACTTTCTTTAGATAACACACCTGAATAAATCATTTGATCGGAGTTAACTTCTTCTTTAACAGTGACGCCACATAATCTGAATAGTCTTCAGAACTATCCAATATCTCCTTTAATATTATCTTTATTTGCTGACTCACTCTCTTTTCTGAATACATTAGTAATCTTTCATACACAAATCTCTGTAACTTCAGACTCATAAGCTTATTCAACCCAACTCTTACTTACAAATTTCATAATAACATTTTACTGATAAAAGGGGTGAGGTTGGAAAAGCCTCAAATTCAATTCACACATAAATGCACATAACATATACTATCACAATTAGCTAGTTCATCACTGATTTCACATTCACAAATCATTTAATAAACATTTCCTTATAAACACTTTTGTTCTTAACACATAGTTCATTTGGCAACTCAAATCACTAATTCACTATCAAAGCATTCCATTTAATAATCATAACCCAATTATCATAACTCATATGCTCATATAATTATAACTTTTATCAATAACAAAAGGTCATACTCTTTGATACATACATTTATAAGTTTCAACTCATAATCAACACATTTCCATTCAAACATTCGAGTACACATTTCATACTATCAGAATTAGCTCGGTTGGAAAACTTATCTGTCTCATCAAAACAATTTTTGTCACAGTCAGGAGATATCACACTATCGCAGGTTAAATGTGACATGTATAGATAGAGTCACATATGCTATGGTAGTCCTAGAATCGGCTAAACTATAGCTCTGATACCCCTAAATGTAAAACCCCTTACCCATCTTCGATGCCAAAACAGGGTTCGAGGTATTATCGAACTTACAACACAACATTCATACATATCCAAATTACAAATCTTGCGTGCAAATTAAAACTTTTATCAATCACAATCATATTGTCCCTTACTAGGCTCGTCTTAGCCTTAAACCATGCTTAGAAGTGGCTCGGGACTAAATCAATAACTCAGACATCTTATACGAGACATACAACTTTTTTCATCACTGCAGGGGTCACACGGCCGTATGCCCCGGCCGTGTCGCTCATACGGCTGAGAGACACGGCCGTGTCCAGGCCAAGTGAAAATAAGGCATACATACTAAATTAATTCGAAAGGCTACCCCAAGGGACACATGATCGTGTAGCATAATCGTGTATCGCACACGGCTGAGACACACGCCCGTGTCTCTTCCCGTGTGGACAAAAGTAGTCTATTTACAAAGCCAATTTAGCCACCCTTTCTTTTTTCTTTTTTTTTCATCCCTACAAGTATCAAACCAAGCATATTTCATGTCCAAAAGAAATTTAAAAGAATACCAAATCATGCATTAATTGACCCATAATACCATCATTCATTATCATGTACAAATCCAACTCAAACATACCAATTCAAAGTACTAACTTCATATCCAAACATATGATTCATACATCATATTAATCCATTTGAATTTATAGCATTTCCTATCATATCAACTTTTCAAATCAACCATAAAACTTACCAAAATTGACTATTTCATTTGGACATTCATGAGCTCTTTAAATTCTACTATTTTTGAACACAAAGCATATACCAAAATTCATTCCTAATCTCATCCATAGCCAAGCCATATCACATGGCTAGATATACACATCTCAAAACATATCTAAAATTCTCTAGGCTATACATGTCATGCAACCAAAAACTCAAAGCTTTTATTTACCGAAGCGATAACCGATAGTGTGATGAGATCTCCAATGACTTCTAACCCGAGCAAGTCTCCGAAACTCTATTAACACAGGAAAAACACACAGAATAAGCTTTGAAAGCTTAGTAAGTCATAAGCAAATATTTCATTTCAGTGATATTTATAAATCATTATCATTAAACCGAATTTAACAAATCTCAATCACATATACATTCATTGTACTTGTAAATTCATAGAACCACATTAAAAAACTTCACTTATCTTGTTTATCAATGAGCATATAACCATACTTTCAAAATCGAATAACAACCGTTAGTTCATCATATAAATCAAGCTCGCATATATTCATTTCATCGCCAACCTAACCATGGTCATTTATTACGAATCATGCATAAAGTTGTATCAGCTTCTTTTAAACACTTCCAAACTCAAACACCTATAATTTCCTTATTCACCTAAACCCAATTGCATATATAAATCATATAACCAACTCACCATTTTAATTTCAATACCTGTTCTAGTTTTTGAACCAAGAAATCATACATCACAGTCAAGTTTCATGTTTCGTAAATCTCATATCTGAAACATAGCACCCCAATTTCATATAGCGAGTATATATAATACATCATACTACTCATCTTTATTCAAAGTCATATCTTACTTTCATTTCACATATTTAATCTTATGAATAGCATTAATAATGCCATTCAATCCAACTCATTTCACCATTCATTTACATAATTTTTCACCTACTTCATACTTAACATCATCAACCACATAGGTTTCGTACATACCTGTACCATTACCTTCTTATCTATCATGCTTATTCTTTTCAATGCTCGAACATTAATTCATTTGATCGTCCTTGAACATTCAACGAACTCACACACTTAGTGCTAATTAATTAACCGAAGTTATAATTGTATTGCACACTTAGTGCCAATTAACTAGCCGAAGTTATAATTGTATCACACACTTAGTGCAAATTTAGTTGCCGAAACTATAATTGTATCGCACACTTAGTGCCATTACATTAAACGAAATTATATCAGTGTCTCCCACATAGTGCCATTTACTCAGCCAATGCTATTACAATCTCACGCACTCAGTGTCATTTTAATAGCCGTAGCTATTGCCTTTATCGCACACTTAGTGCATCAAATCCAATTCACATATTACATATTTCAATTTAACAACATTTATATACTTATGAGCTTACCTCGTCCTAAAACGAACTGACCGAAACGACTATTCGATAATTTGACTTTCTCTCGATCTAGATCTGAATTCCACTTTTGCCAATCTATTTAATAACAAAATTTACTTATTTAATCATTAATTCATTCAATTTAACACAATTTACATATTTTGGAAAAATTACACTTTTACCCTTAAAGTTTCACACTTTTACAATTTAGTCCCTATTTAAAAATAACACAATTTACTCAAAATTTCCACAAACCCATGTTTAACCAAATTTTCATAGTACTCATACAAGTCCACATATTTCATTTATTTTACATTTTAGTCCCTCAAAATATCAATTTCTCAATTTAGCCCAAATTACTCAAATTCATCAAAAATCCAAACACAAAACATGTTAAACCAATACATATCTTTTATTTGTCATCATCAAACCACAAATTCATCACATTATCAACAATGGCATCATCTGAATTCTTTAACAATTTTGAAATCAGAGGTACGAGCTAGCTAGATTACGAAGGAACGATCTCAAAAACATAAAAATCATTAAAAACGAATCAAAAATCGTACCTTAATTGCTTGAATTAGCTCAGCCGAATGAAAAACTCCATTTTTAGCTTTTCTTCAAGCTTTATTCGGCCAAAAATGATGAAATAAAGATGGCATTATGTTTTGTTTTATTTATTAACCTTTATTATCAAAATTATGCATGTACCCTTAATTATAAACCATTTAAAATATTTCATGCATGGCCAAACATGTCCACTCACAAATCAAATGGTTTAATTACCATTTGAGGACCCTCACTTTAAAATCCAAGGACAAATAACACCTCTTTACTAATGGTTGTAACTTTTGTATTTTACGCGATTTAGTCTTTTTTCCTTAATTAACTATCAAAACGATAAAATTTTTCAACAAAACTTTAATACCATCTTATTGCCACTCCGTAAACATTTATAAAAATATTTACGACTCAGTTTATAGAAACGAGGTCCAGATACCTCATTTTTTAAACCCACTTGACCTAAGGGTCATACCACTTGAACTTAATAAATCACTTATAAAACAAAAATCACAATATCAAAAACCTTTTTAAAATCACAATTAACTCGTAAATATTAAATATAATATTTGCAAACCTACTCATCAAATTTGGTGGCCCTGAAACCACTTTTCCAATTAACCCTAAAAATGGGCTGTTACACACCCCCTTATCCACTCCTCAAAATCCTCCTCAAATCACTCCAACTTCTCACCTATCAGACTTTTAATGCAACACAAACACTATCCGTCCAAAGTTTCCAAAATTGACTCCCTTATTGCGCAATCTAGGACTCGAACTTCAGACCTCAAACATTAGTAACACGCCACTTACCCCGTTTACCAGTAGGCTCCTTGTGTCATGTTTTACCCACAATAATTTAAAAACCTACTATCTAGAACCAAAGGTCTTATTAACTTAAAATAATTTTTTTTGCTAAAGCCTAGGTTTGAACCCAGGACTTCCCACACTTCTCAGGACATATAACCACTCAAGCAGTCAATTATTTGTGTCATTTTCTTGCACAACTAAACATTTATGTGTAGCCTCTTAACTGTTCCCATGCTCAAGACCTAATACTTCTAGGCCCAAAATTCGATGTGTTACAACACACCCCTCCTTAAAGAAATTTTGTCCCTAAAATTTCCAACTATTAGAATGGTCGTATCACCCAAACTACACCACTACGCTCCCACTACGCACTCTAGTTCCAAATTAGGTACATGGCCAAATGACGAGGACCCAACTCGAGCACCTCTACGGCCTCTACCACAGCCTCTTGTACCTCGTTCGCGTGTACTTCTTGTGCTCATTGTTGATTCGCATTTTATCTTGTATTAATAACAGTTCTAGTTGTTTATTAACAGGTATCTTATGGAAAAAAATATCAGTATTTAAAAGTTTGTTTTCAAGGTACGCAGCAGTGTCTATCAATGTCTGCTGGTTTACTACAGTTTTAGTATACCATACTAAAGAGTTTGTAGTACTACCCACAGTAGTCTCAGTAATGTAGTTTCAGTCAAAATTAAAATACAGTTTTCAAACAGAACTTACAAGATCGGCGCGGAGACTAAGTGTACCACACATTCAATATAACATTTCAAAATACTTCAAATCGTTTAAAACAGTTCTTTCATAAATTCAAATCTAAAAACCCAATCCACAACCGAGTTTTGCAACTTGGCTCTAATACCACTAAATGTAACACCCTAAACCCGGCTTAGACGTTATGGCTAAATTTGGCAGTGTCACATTGAAGTGTTTTTCGAAACCATAATTTCATTAGAAAGCCCGTTATATATTAAAACCTTATTATATCATTAACGAAAATTTGTAAATCATATTAGATTATTATTACACTTTAAAACTATGTTTGTTACGAAAGCTTTAAAACTATATTAAGAAGACATGGTGTTTTTGAAAAACAGTTATCTTTTACCCTACAGGGGTATTATAGTCATTTTACCCTACAGGGGTATTACAGTTATATTACCCTACAAGGGTATTACATTTATTTTACGTTATAGGGGTACTTCAGTCATTTTACCCTATGTGGGTATTTCAGTCATTTTACCCTATGGGGATATTTCGATCATTTTACCCTATAGGGGTATTTTGGTCATTTTACCCTATGGGGGTATTTCGGTCATTTAACCCTATAAGGGTATTTCAGTCATTTTACCCTACAGGGAGTATTTCGGTCATTTTATCCTATGAGGGTATTTCAGTCATTTTACCCTATGGGGGTATTTCAGTCACCATTTCGGCCCAACATGGCCCAAAACGGCCTAAGCCCATGAGATCGCCTATGGTGGTCTCTCGTAATCTAGTACCCATATTTATGCATTTAGGGTTACCACACGAGCGATCGTACACCTATATGGCATCAACGGTCCTATTTTCTGGCTTTTGAAAATTTACGGTTAAGACAGTGATTACACACTTGATTGCAAAAAGGCGCAGAAGCCAACGAACACCAACCTATATTGAATCAATCACTCTGTCAATCCTTTAATCAATAGGGTTAATCACCCTCTTTTAACACTTAATCCTAAAATAATATTGATACTCCCCTTACTTGAACGAGAGTGATTTAGCCCCCTAAACCGCCGATCAAGATTACCTCATGATCCTTGGCAAAAATCTGTATTACAACCCACTTTCATTAACCATTACCAAAAGCGTAAAATAACCTGAACCAAGAGATTAACCACTTACCGAAACAAAGCACTAAGAATGATGGATAACAGTAATCAGCCTACAAAGGCACCCCCCTAAACCCGAACCAAGAAGTGGTACAACCCCTCTTAACAGTGTCGGCAGAGAAAATAAAATGTTAATAGGGAGATTATATCGACTGAAGAAAGAAAGAAGAAGAAAACAATCGTGAACCCAAACAGACATGGTGGCTTACATCAATTAAATGCAGAAAGAGGTTCAGCTACAAGAGAATCCAGTAAGGACAACTCGACGAAAGTCAAAAAATAGAGAGGAGCGAAACAAGAGTATTCGGCCAATGCACCAAAAAGAAATGGCGAGGGCTCAAAACAGATAGAGAAGGCTAGCGAAGATTCAGCAATAAGAGACAGCAGTATTCGGCCTAAAAGAGCAATATGAAAAAGGGAGAAAATTGAGTAAATGGAGGGAGAGCATAAAAGAGAAGAAAAGAAAATCGATAGACAAAGGATTGGAAGAAAAAGTAAAACTGAAGGTAAAACAAAACCGAAAGCTCGAAGTCCCTAGCAGTATTCGGTACAGCAGTAAAAAGGCAACAAAGAATGTTGACAAAACCAAAGTGGAGGGGGAAAAAAAATGAAAATGAGGAGCTAACACACCCCTACCGAAATTTGAGTCCAGGATAGTTCCAATTTCAATTCAAGCTCTAAACAAGCCTTAAGACATTCCACAATATCCTCCCAAAATTTAGCTAACACTCCCACCCCCTTGATCCACTCCTTAAAATCCTCCTCATATCACTCCAACTTCTCACTTGTCAAACTTTTAATGCAACACAAACACTAGCCATCCAAAGTGTCCAAAATTGACCCCCTTATTGCGCAAACCAGGACCCGAACTTCAGACCTTAAACATTAGTAACACGCCACTTACCCCCTTTAACAGTAGGCTCCTTGTGTCATGTTTTACCCACAATAATTTAAAAACCTACTATCCAGAACCAAGGGTTTTGTTAACTTAAAATAATTTTTTTTTGCTAAAGCCTAGGTTTGAACCCAGGACTTTCCACACTTCTGAGGACACATAACCACTCAAGCAGTCAATTATTTGTGTCATTTTCTTGCACAAATAAACATTTATGTGCATCCTCTTAACAGTTCCCATGCTCAAGACCTAATACTTCTAGGCCCAAAATTCAGGGCGTTACATGATCACTACCAAAAATACTTTATTTGACCTAACTTCACAGACATAACAATAACCACAATTCATCAATCTAACACTTATGATAACATATTATCATCAATCATCACACAACCATCAACCAACTCAATTCACAAAACTTATTCATACAAATATATACATGGTTCAATTATACCATATAAACCAAAGTAAGCCATCACTCATGGCTATATATATACATACCAAAATATATGTAACACCCCAAACCTGGCCTAGACGTTATGGCCGAATCTGGCATGTCACATTGAAGTACTTTTCGAAAATAGGACTTTTCGTTAAGAATTTGAATCTAAGTTAAAAACCCCTTTTAGTTTCTATTGCTTGAGAAAATTCGGTAATTTAAGTTGTTACTAATTGAAATAAATTTGTCAAATCGATTGCCATATTTATCACCGTTGATTTCTTAAACTGAAAAAAAATCGTAGAAGCTTTTAAAAACCTTGAAGTTTAAAAGCCTTACGGAGGAGTGGCTAAGTGACGCCACTTAGAGTGTAGGGAGGTGGCATTAGTGGCTAGTAAAGAGATCCAAGGTTTGAATCCTAGCTTAGTATTTTTAGAAGTTTAATTTTGGCCTTCTAGAAGGTTGGAAGTGGCATGAAAATGGAATCTAAGGGAAGTGTTCAGGAGAGAAATCTGATGAAAGGATCAAGGGGTTATTAGGGAGAAAAACGAAGAGATGAGAAGTGAGGAGCAAGTGGAGCCGAAATGGGAACTTAGGCTTGAGGAATTTGGCCATAAGGGTTATAAATAGGTGCCGAGTGCAAGGGTATGAGGCTAATGTCGAAATCTTTTTCTCACCTTGATGCCAGAAACCCTCTTCTCTAAAAGCCAAAAACACTTTTCTTTCCTTTTTTTCTGCCGATTTCTATTCTCCTCTATACAATCTTATTTGCTGATTTCTTCTACTACTCTTCTTCTTTTATCCGTGTCAAATAAACCTTATTCACCATACTAAGTTTGAAAGCCGAAAAAGCCGAATCTCCCAAGGGCCGAATACTCTTTGACCGAATCTAGTGTAAGTGTTGCTCTTCCAATCGATTTTCTTTACTAAGTATCGATTATTGTCCCTCACTCTTTCTAATCAACTGTGGTAGGGAATTAGTATCGAATCTCGGATCTTAGCTCATTGCCGAATTTCTCCTTAGGTGTTACGATTTTGGTAAGTATTCCTCTCCCATTGGCTAAGGTGGCCAAATGTTCATAGTTAAGGTAAGGGGGCTTGTGTTGGATACGAGTCACCTATTATTCTGGATTTAATAGTTAAGATTGGTGCATATCTAGGAGTTGATCGTGGTTAGTGATTAAAGAAGGGGTTGTTGGTTAAGGTGAGGTTTCAGTTTAGTAAGGATATATATTAAGCATGCGATTAATTGAAGGGTGATATTGTTTGTAGGTTGGTGACTAAGGGAATCGTAGCATGCTTGCTTACCAAGTGTGTACATACATTGCACACACACTATGAATCGACAAAAGCTGAAATGCCAAAAAGTCAAAAAGCCGAAATGTCGAAAAGCCAAAAGTTTAGCTACGGTAGTCTTGCGAGTGTGCGAACACTCGTAAGGGGGAGACCGATGAGTTGTCTGAGGCCCACGGGCAATTTCATGGACTTGGGTTGTGATTTGGCCATATGGGTCGGAATGGGCTAAATGGGTCTGATGGGCTGTTGGGCCCATAATAGGTAAAAACTGAATATTGATGCTATGTGATAGGAATTTGTATGTGAGCCTGAATATGAATGTGACTGGGTCCAACGGGCCATATAAATGTGATTTGGAACTAATGGGCCATATACAAGTGATTTGGGCCTAATGGGCTATATGAATATGATTGGGCTTAATGGGCTAGATACAGGTATGTGAATTTGATTGGGCTCTGTAAGGGGTTTTGGGATTAGTATATGATAACGACATAAAACTTAATTAATACATTGCGACCGTGGACAAGTCATAGAGTTAAGGTGTGGCAACGGGTATATGCATGTCTAAGATTAGATCTAGGGAGAGCTTGGTACTTAAGCGGTCTTAATGACCCACCTCCTCTTCTCTAGAATCCTACCTGGTGCATAGTATTTGTTCATCTTAGCCCACGGGACTTGTTAATGGGCCAAGGTAAGTGAAAATCGTAATTAAGGGAAACTTACCGAAATGCTCCTAAGGGTGAAAATAACCAAAATACCCCTAGGTGTTGAATGTAAGTTTTGTGGATGTGACATGCATACATATAATATTCTGCTTAGGTTGCATATGGGTTGGGAATTATGGAATGGAGGAAGTATATGAGGATCGCATGGTTGCTTGACAATCGTGGATCCAACGACGGCTTTTAAAGCCCAATATGTAAATGAAGGTAGTTCCGCAACCGGGCTACCATTGGTGTGTTAGTTGGGTGGGTTGATATTTATATCCCCACATGGTGTGACGGGGGACGGAGCTGGTGTGTAGCGGATGGATAATTTGGATGGGATTGCATTGCATGTTTGACGAATGGTGTTTTTTTTAATGCTTGTTTTTGTCGAGGGTTGTACACACTGAGTTTGTGAAAACTCACCCCCTCTTTTATTTTATTTTTAGGTGATGCTCAGTAGAAGGTTCGATGTTTGGAGGGACTCTGGGTGGCCAGCTAGCAAGATAATTTGGACTTTTTTTTAAGCATATAAGTTTTTATTTTATTAAGTATGTTTCAGACCAGATTGTAACAAGGTTTTCATTATGTTATTATTACTTGAATTATTATTACTTTTATTGTAAATACGAAAAGTTAAACATGGGTTTCCTAAATTATAATATGTTTTCTACATTTCTACAACTAAATTTTTAAATGATAACTTTTCTTAAATCAAATATTTTAAACCAGGCTTTCGCAACTAAAAGGTGTGTGTGTTTTTTTTAAGTTAATTAAGGTTTCTTTTATTTTAAGAAGGGTTTTCAATGAAAACACGGTTCTCACTAAAACACTTAATGTAACATGCCAGATTCGGCCATAACATCTGGGCTGGGTTTGGGGTGTTACTTTACCTGCACAGTTGAAAAGAAAGGGTGAGTTTATGAAAACTCAATGTGTAATCCCCTATCAGTCAAACAGTAAACAATGCATGCAGTAATAGTCTGGGCCTAAGCCCTATTCGATGATCGATGCTGATGCGGGCCTTAGCCTTTATACAAGATAATGATGTGGGCCTAAACCCAATACAATATTAGTACAATGTAATGCAATTATGCATCCCACCCAAATCCAGCCAGCACACCACCCGTACCAAGCAACACACCATGTGGGGATATAAATCGACCCACCGAGCCAGCACACCAATATCGCAACAAAGCACCAGTAATAATAATGCAGCATAGCTGCCAGAAACAGTAAATGTGGCAAAGCCACCAGTATCATTAGTTGTGGCATAGCCACCAGTAACAGTGAATGTGACATAGTCACTAGTACAGTACTTCCTCCATATCAAAATCCCAACCCTATGCAGTATGTCATGTCATAAATATTACGTGTATGCAAAGTCATACTCAGTACAATCATATATGTAATTCATAGGCACAACAGTCATACGGAACATAAGGACATCATCGTTATTTTACCATACAGGGGTATTAAGGTCATTTTACCCTACAGGAGTGTTACGGTCATTTTACCTAATGGGGGTAAAACAGTCATACTTAACACAAATTAAATGGTCATTCTACCTCTAGGGGTATATTGGTCGTTTCGACAATTAAGGGTAAAATTACCATTTTACCCGTCAAGGGTATTTTGGACATTTAGCTAATTTTGGTGTCTCAGTACAGATAACGACCTCTCTAAAGGTCTACAGTTGCTTCGAGCAACACAGATAACCTAAATGGTCATAACGGTGTAAATGGCCCAAGGCCCATTACTCGACCCAAGTGGGCCCACATGCTCGTGTGGCCCATTTAGCCCAAAATCAGATACGGCTATGTGTACACTAAAGCCCAGTTCATTAATAGCCACTCACCGCAGATTTTAACTGTGTGGGCCCACGAGCCCATTGGGCCCACACGGCCAATTTCGGCCCATCGAGGCCCAAAACAACCTAAGTCAAGTGTGCGACATGGCAAGTCTATCTACTTCCCGCCTAACAACAAAATTACCCACGCGGGCCTATAAGCCCATTAGGCCCATACGACCCATTTTACCCAGAACTATTCACGGTTGTACGAACGACGTAGCCCCAGTCCAAAACTTACCACATTACATACATTTTATCCGTGTGGGCCCATAAGCCCATTGGTCCCACACGGCCTAGTCTAGTCCAACGTGGCCCAGGATGGCCTATGCCATGTACGCAACATGACAAGCCCAACCATATTCCACCTAGCAATTGATTTGACATAAGCAGGCTCACAGGCCCATTGGGCCTATTTGGCCCATTTCGTGGCCCAAGTGGCCCACTATGGCCTAAGCCCATGAAGTCGCTCATGGTGGCCTTTCTCGTAATATACCCACATCTCGTGAGCTCGGTTCACCAAACGCGCGATCGTACGCTCGTGTGGCATCATACGCCATGTTTCGGCTTTTCGGCATTTTACCGATCTACAATCATAGCAGAGTAACAACACACACATTTTTGACTTTTCAGCCAATTATCAAAGCAAGGCATACGGTTACACAACTTTTTGGGGAGGAACACGACAATCACCACGTGCCCAACCTAAATCCAAAACAATGATCCAATGTCAGGCTTCAGTTACTTGGGTTAACCACCCTCATAAAATCTCTTATTCTCCAACATTACGTGTCTCTTACCTTGATAAAACAAGTAGGGTTCAAACCACCCCTAACTTACGATCACCCACTTTTTGGCAACGTTCTGCATTAAAGTCCACTTAGTTACATAACCTTAAACAAAATCCACTTAAACCAAGTGTATCTCTTACCGAAACAAGGACTAAGATAGGAGAGTAGCAGTATTTGGCCTACCCCAGCACACATTACAATCGAGCACACGATGCTACGAACGCACCTCTGACAACATTCGATAAAAAGAAAAGGATTAGAAAGGGAGACTATTATAGTATAGAAAAAAGAAAGAGAAGTGGCACAACCGTGAACCCTCACATTGGAGATAGCGATAGCAAGGCTCAGTTAATGCTAGAAATTCGACAATCCAAGAGGAAATTTAATTACCTTGATCAAGCAGAGAGAGATTCGGCTAGCATAGGGAAAAGCCCAAATGAGTTGAAAAGGAGAGGAGACAAGAGGGATTCGGTCAAGACTCCAAGAAGGAAAACGCAGCTAAGAGTAAGAAGGAGAATAAAGAAAGATCAGAGAGATATTCGTCCAAGCAAACAAATGAATAAGGGAAGAGGTGGAGATGTTCGGCCAAAGAGGAGTGTGAAGAGGAGAAAAAGAGAAAAGAAATGGATATTAGAGAAATGAAATATTCGGTCAAAGCCTTAGAAGAAAAAAGAGGAAAAGATCATGTCATTCGGCACACAGTGGAAAAAGAAAAAGTTGAGATAAAGAATTTCGGCTTAAATCCCGGAAGGCACGAAAGAGAAATCAGCACTAGGGAGAAAGATACCAAAACATCAAAAAGGGTAAAAACCCAAAACAGAAGAGAAAGAAATCGGCACCTACTCCCACACCAATTGCCGAAAATTCACTCCCTAAACCCCCTTGGCCGAATTTTGCACCAACAAGCTACCTAATTCGGCTACAACACACCCTACTTTCAAATTACTTGATTTTCTCCACAAATCCGTCCTTAATTTACTCCAGTTTCCCCCAATTCAAATTCAACTCAACAACCATGACCAGTTCAAACTTCACCCTTTTACCAAGTCCACAACAACCGTCCAGAGCTTCAATCCAATTCAACCACTTACCATCCCCATGTAGCAAAATAATTGCATTTTTCTTGCAAGAGGATTCGAACCCTAGTTCTCCAAGTTACCAAGTCACGCCACTTACCGCCAAGCCACAAGACTTTTTGTGTCACAAAATATCCCCATTGCAAAAAAAAAAAAAGGTCTATAGGCCAAAGTCTAGGTTCCTTTAAAAGAAAAATCAAAATAAATTTCAAGAACCAAGACTTGAACCTAGGCTCTCTTACAACTTTAATGACGCCACAACCACTAGACCACATGCTTCCTTGTGTTATTTATTTAACATAATAATTTAAAAGGCTTTCATCCAAGCATCCAGGGTTTTATTCACTTAAACCAAAATTTTTGTTAAAGCCCAGGTTTGAACCCAGGACTTTTCTAACTCCTCTCAGGACCCTTAACCACTTGAGCAGGCATTTAATTGTGTCATCTCTTGTTTAACTAAAATATTTATGAGCAGTCTCCTAACCGCTCCCATGCTTAAGGCCCAATACTTCTAGGCCCAATTTTGGGGCATTACAATATAAAATTTTACAAGCCAATTCAATTGGCCAAAATCATTACCAATACATAATTAACATGACTCAAAGTCCCTATACATGCCATATAACCCAAAACATAGTTTCTAAAAGTACCAAAGCGACAGTGGAGTTTCTAAAAGTACCAAAGCGACAGTGGATAATGTGATGTAGTCTTCGATGATCCTCGAGTTCGGGCTAGGTTTGAAATCACTATAAAACATGGAAAAATAACAAAGTAAACAATATAGCTTAGTAAGCTCGTATGTTAACAATAAGAAACTATCACCATTCATTAATCATTCAAAAAATAGAAAACAATATACAACAATTCTATTAAATCTCAAAGCTATCAAATGATCAATCACATAACTTACCAAAGAACTTATCAATTCCATAGTTTCCAAAACTCAATTCTTTATCGTTCGAAGTTGTACCATCTCGTACCAATCTCATACTCAACCACGGACATGTAGGCTCCACATAGGTAAATCACACAGACGTGGGGAGAATATTGGGCCAGGCTGTGAAATCCACACGGCCAAGGCCATCTCTGGTCTATGTAGGCCACACGGGCATGTAGGCCCATATGGGCCCGTATTATGGGCCTTGGACCCATTTTCACTGTTTGACTGTTAAGGTTGCATGGGTCGCCTGACACGACTGTGGACCTACTATTGGGTCAGTAAGTATACCTAGATCCCCAAATTGACGAAATAACTGTTATGCCCCTATGTGATTAAATGACTATTATGCCCTTGTGTGACGTATGACTATAATTGAGCATGCCATTTTAAATACATTGCATACATGTATGATATTATGACACGATGCATGATATGTTGCATGGGGATGGGTTTATTATGATTGGAGGAAGTGTACTGTACTGGTAGCTCTGTTGCAAATACTGTTTAGTGCCGCAACCGGTGCAAATTTAAAGTGTAGGGATGGGTGGGTTGATTTTATCCCCACATGGAGTGTAAGGCTGGACGGAGTGGAGTGTAGAGGCTGGTTGGGTAGGATTTCTGATTGCATATCTGTACTGTTACTATCACTGAAATGGGCTTAGGCCCACACTAATACTGGTACCGTAATGGGCTAAGGCCTTAACTGAAACTGAACTATTACTGAAATGGGCTTAGGCCCAGACTGTAATTGCTTACTGTATGTTTGACTGATTATTCATTAAGGGATTACACACTGAGTTTTCGTAAACTCACCCATCTGTTTATCTGTACAGGTAATCCCCAGTCCTAGGCGGATCGGTGCTGCGAGAGACTCGAAGGTGGCCACACAACCGCTCATGCTTCCTTATTTGATTTTAATTTATAAGTATTTTTAATTTGGGTATCTTTTTATGTAATAAGGCCTCTATAAATTGTTAGTCTTCAATTTGGATTTTTAAATATTTTGATTTATATCTACTAGCGGTAGAATGCAAGTTTTTAAAAAGATAAAAGGTTTTCAAAACACCATGTTGACGCAACACGTTTTAAAAGCTTCTGCAAGAAATAATATTTTAAAATTAATAACATTTTAATATGATTAAATTTTTGCCAAATGACTCAAATTTTGAAAATGAATAAGACATCCTAAAATCTTCGTTAGGATCACAAAGAGGTTAAATATAGAACGAGTTTTTCAAGGATAACATTCTTTGCGAAAAACACTTCAATGTGACGTCGCCAGATTCTACCATAACGTCCGGGATGGGTTTGGGGTGTTACATTGGTTGTATGATTAAATTCTATGATGATCTAGCTTGAATATGCATGTGTTAGGTGCTGTAACACCCCTAACCCGAATCCGATCGCCGGATTAAGGCTAAGAGGTATTACCGAACTAAACATTTAATTATCTCATTCACATTGTCAATAAACATAAACAGAGATCGAACTGAAATACATACTGATATTTAAGTTATACGCCATTTTCATATGGCCCAAAATATTTACAATTTCAAAACATCGTTATCAACATCCTAACCTATACATGCCATATCGAGCCCAAAATATAACTGTACCAAAAAGATCGAGAGTGTGATGAACTGCTGACGATCCCCAAGTCGGTGGCCAAAATCAACAATCTATAAAATAGAGAAATAAAGAACAGAGTAAGCTTTCAAAGCTTAGTAAGTTTTAAGCATCACAAACAATTAAAGACTTATCGAAAATTGAAACATTCATTTAAACATACTTATTCTCAATTCAAATTACTTCATGGCCGAATACACATAAACATATACATAGATTTCTCAGCACATATTTTTCTTCTATTTAAAGTTCATACGATGCATTTAAATCAAATAATCTCATATATTAACAACATTTGACCGAATAGGTCATTGTTTTACTCGTAGATATAACAATCATTCACACTTAAGTATCATTCTTTAATACTATTAATTCACAAAAACATTGACTGAATGTACATGAGTACATAAAGAAATTTTAACATATAATTCATATACAAATATACCATGACCGATTAAATCATTCTCATATTCGCAAATATAACCATCAATCATATTTATATATATTCTTCTTTGATGCTAATGATTCACTTCGAAATCAATTCACCGATGAGTAAGTAATATGTACCTGAACATCTTAAATGTATAGTACTTACTCGACGATGGTTTACTACGAACATTCAATATCGTAATCTTACTTAACTTACTGGCATTAAGCCTGTCAGGTCTTAGGACTTGAAACTAATTACCAGCACAAGCCTGTGGGAATTTAAACCCGGTATAATACCAGCTCGAAGCCTGCGGGACTTTAACCGGACATATTTCCAAGCACGTAGCTGCGGACCTTAAGTCTCGTTATAAATCCAAGCACATATACTGCGGACCCTAAGTCCCGGATATAATTTCCAGCACATAGCCTGCGGACCCTAAGTCCGGATATACATCACTGAATGTCTTGCATACTTATTCGCAAGAAAATTCAATTCACATAACATCTCACAATCATAGTTCATTTATTTCCTTCGAATAATAGCATAACATGGGCACCATTCATATAACTTTTGGCTCAATAACATACATAAGAATATATGTCCATTTTACTATCCAAGCTTAATTTCTAATGTCTACTCGGCTTTAAGCTTTAAACATAAATTATTTGTCACTCAACTATGTTCAAATAGATTCAATAGATCGCAATGATGCTTATCATACACATATCAAGACATTATCAATTACGTACTAAATGTGACTATTCAAAACTTACCTCGGATATACTTGAACGGTTGCGGAAAGGCTACTCAATTACTTTCTCTTTTCCCCTATCCAACTTCGACCCTCTTTGCTCTTGAGCTTAAATTCAAAAAATTTTAAACTAGTCATTATTCGACTATTCAAGCATTACTTCAGAAATATATTATATATATTCGACTTTCACACATATAGATCATAGTAAGTTTATAAGAAAACATTAAGCAACTCATTAACAAATTTTTATCAATGTTTACCACATAATCACAAATTCACAATAAGCTATCTTCCTGAGCAACAGTCACCAAATTATTTATAACCAGAGCTACGAAACTCCAAATCAATTACCGTAAAATTTCCCTGAAAAAAGACTCATATATCTTTTATCCATAAAATTTTCAGAATTTTTAGTTCGGCCAATCAATACCATATTTTTCTTAAAGTTTCCCATGTTTCACTGTTTGACTAATCTGATCACTCTTTACTACGAATCAAATTTCTAATTGTACAGAATTCAAAATATGTTCTCGTTGATTTCATTTAAAACTAGACTCATTAAGCTTTAATCACATAGTTTATTCAGCTTCTAACTCGACTCTCACAATTTATGGTGATTTTCCAAAATCACATTACAGCTGCTGTCCCAAGCAGATTTACTACAATTTACTATTTCACAACTCTTTGCATTCATATTATTTAAACATGTATATCACCAATCAATTTCATCACATATCTATAATTTCACTTAAGCATAATCTCAATCCAAATATATCCATTGTCCATATATCAAGCTTACTTAAAGCTATTTATAAACTATTCATATCATTAACCAAATATAGTTATGCAACCAAAACACAAATCATACATACCTTATAATATGCATATCAAAATAACTCCAACCATGATCGGATATAACCGAATTTAAACATGAAGATTAAGCCATTTTCGAACTCCTATACTCAATCAATACGTACCAAAAGCTAATTTTGCATATCCGTCAACTTGAACCTAAAACCATAACCGAATACTCAAGTACATATTATCTATTCTATTATTACAATTTATGCACATGTGGCTAAAACAAATTGAACCATTTTGAACACAAATATCCAGTAAAAATACAACCATTTCGCATGTTTATTATTATGCTTATAATTACATGTTTTCAATATAAGCTAAATCATGATCGAATTATCACTATAATTGACATCATTAACAAACCATTTCCAAAATATTTAACACCTTCAAAGACACCCATACAACCCATAGCCGAATGCATCATTTCAAATCAATAACAAAAATTAAGTCATGGGCTATGAAAGGAGCTTAGCAATTAACTCAATTTCACATAAATTATCAAGAAATAAAATCAACATACCTCCAAATTAGAAACACCATGGCTGAATATCCAAGAACCCTTTTGTTTTACTTCTTTAAATTTCAGCAAAAATGAAAGAAGAATAGATGAAAACTTTGTTTTTCTCACCTATTTTCTTTTATTAATTAATATATTTCCTAATATAAAATCACTAAATATTATAATACTAATATGGAATGCATATAATATTCATTAGGTTACTATTATACAATACAAAATACATATTTTTCTTGTCAACTTTCATCATTGCCGTCCACTAATTTATTAGTGGTCCATTTGACATGCAAGTCCTCCTTGTAATATACCATGCATTATTCGGCCCTCTAAATTCTTCCTATCACATTTTTAAGTTTTAACACACAAGTCCTTTTTAGCTATTTCCACATTCAAATGACAAAGTTAAGACACGATACTTTCACACATACACTTTCACATATAATAAGCATAGAACATAACATTTAATTATTATCGTGACTCGGTTTTGTGGTCCCGAAACCACTTCCCGACTAGGGTCAAATTAGCGTTGTCACAGGTACATTTTGAGTGTTTGAATATAGGTGCAAATGACTTTTAAGGGTGTGCTTGAATTGGGTGAAAGAAATGACTTGAATTTGACCTACTTCTTGTCCACACGGCCTAAGTCACAGGCGAGTGTCCTAGCCGTGTGTGACACCCGGCCACACGACACAGTCGTGTGTCCCCTGTAGGTTTATAAAGGTTGCATTTCGAGAGTGATACGACCTAGCACACGGACGTGTGGCTTGGCCGTGTGAACCAAGTCAGAGAGTTACACGGGTACAGACACGGGCTGGGACACGACCGTGTGTCCCTACTTTGAATGCCCACATGGCCTGGCCACACGGTTGTGTGACTATTGTAGTATGATTTTTTCTATCTTTTGCCATGAAGTTCTAACTGCTTTTGATCTAGTCCCGAATCATTTCTAAAGTGTTTCTAAGGCCTCGAGGGCTCGAAAAAGGAATGTTATGGAAGTGTTTGCATGGATTATAATATGGTTTATGAAATTTTTGAGAATGAATGTTTTTATGTGAAAAGTTTTCGGTAATGCTCTGTAACCCTATTCCGATGATAGATATGGGTTAAGGGTGTTACATTATATCATTCATCCTAAGTACCTAACCAATATGCCACAATTAAGTGCCTAACCAATATGCCACAATTGACACCTCAATTCAACAATTCAAATCATACAATTCATCATCATTTATGTCTCAACATTCATACTTAACATTCACATATGTTCATCATTTCAAATGCCAAGATTTCATCAACAAAGTTCATCCTTTGTAAGTGCCAAAACTTATCAAGTAAGATACACCATACTGGCCAAAACATATTTGCAACTAATGTTGCAAATCAATCAAAATAAGATCATCACTTTCAAACATTTCACTTATATCCACATCAAAATGAACCGAAACATAAGTTTCAATCTCATTCACAAATGCATATCCGTTAGCTTGATTAAATCACATTTCAAGTTGGCTATTCACTTGCCACTTCATTTCTTATAATAATACTAAATCATCAAACATCATCAACATCATTAGACAAAGATCATGAACATCCAATATAACTTATACGTAAATATAACCCTATATACATGCCACATAACCAAATCTGGGATAAATAAAGATTACCAAATTAGAGATTGGACAGTGTGAGCTCCGAGTTGATATGATAAACATGTTCCGTAAAATAACCTATTTAAATATAGAAAAGCAAACAAGATAAGCATTATGAATGCTTAGTAAGCTCGTATGAAATTCATTTAACCTACCTCAATAAATTTACAATTAAATTATGAAAACCTAGTGTAACAAGTACAAATATCATTTGGCATCCTGTTACATCCACAAGTACATTGGGTAACACATTCAAAGGTTAAATACATTATATCACACATGCTTATAGTAAAACCATTTATCTTTAATACTATCCAAAACAAATTTGACCAATTATAACTCAAATTACTTTATTGATTTATCATTAGCAACTTAAAACAATATGAGTCACCTCAGTTCACATTTAATTAAATGTACTAGCTACTATACAGTTCCTTGTTATCACAATTTAATAACAGGTGATATTATCACATATGAATCAAATAATATTTCCAGCGATACCATTTAATCTATATAAAAAAATTCAAAAAGTACAACATTTATGTCATTCTATTCTCATGTATCCATTTAAGATTCAATATTCACATTATTTAAACAATTTCATTTTATATCACGTTTATTTTCATCGCCTGAAGAACTATAGTGAATATACCTTAGATACACAAGATAATAATGCTCACAGGAGCTGTGAATCAGACATTAACCATTACACAATGCTGCTGATAGGAGCTGTGAAGAATCCACAACACATGCAGAATCTTAGCCATCGGTAAGTTATCCAGTAAATCGGGACATTAACCATTAGACGATGCTACTCATATGAACTGTGAAGAATCCGCATTATATGTAGAATCTTAGCCATCGGTAAGGTATCCATTATCGAAACATAATACTTGCTGCATATATACCGTATAAAAGAAACACAGGTACAAAATAACTGCTATAAAAGACCCTAATGACATGTCATTTGTATCCTAGCTATTCACTGAGTTCACATGAGCCCTGTATCACGTATTTAATCTTTTCTATCTTTTGAACATTTTCTTACACATATCAAATAACCATATAATTATTCATTTTCACTCACATATCAAATAACCATATACTTGTAATTTAAACCAATTATAATTTCAAAACCGTTCCATGTCATATAACCATTCGTATTAGCCATATATATCGTACTTTGCGCTATAGTTCTTTCGGTGTCAATAATTATTATATTACAACAATTAAACTATCAATCGATTAAAAACATAATAATAATCATTAACAAATTAAGTCTCATACAAACTTAACTAATCAAAATTGGCAATGAATACGACACCAATAACTTATAGGTAAATTTTCTTTTTTCCGCGTTTATCTTTCGATTTATTCAAATCTTGATCTATAATATGATTTAGTTCAATTAATCAATTTCAAACATCTCAAAACAACCTATTGTGATCGTAAATTAATTCAATTTCATTTTTCACATGTGCCCTAAAGTTTATCATTTTATTCAATTTTGTCCCTAAAACTGAAACTAACATAATTTTCATATTTGAGCTCTGATTTTTTAAAACCATTTCAAATTCATCCTTCTACATCACTTTTTTATCAATAATTACAAAAATTTCATACCAATTTTAAAATATTTACACTTTAGTCCCTATATTCAAAACTAACAATTTTTACTTTACAGTTTATTTCTATAACAATACCAAGATTCAAACTCAACCATTAACATCCAAAAACCTTTAAAAAATTGGTAACTTTTTAAAACTTTGACATTATTTCAAAATAGTCCCTGAGTTAGCTAGATTAAGCTACAACGATATCAAAAACATAAAAAATACGAGAAACGAAATTCAAAAGGACTTATATGCACAAGTTGAAGCTTGGTCGAACCTTTAAACTCAACAATGGTGGCTTTTTGGTGTTTTTGTTTGGGTTTGAAAAGAAAATTAAGAATATGGTATTTGTTTATTTATTTTATTAACATATACTTTAATATTTTAAATTAATGTTAACATATAAAACTTTTAAAATTAGAACATCAACCGTTCCACCTATTGAAAAGTGACTATTTTCCATTTCGAACCTCAAAAAAATACTTTTCAAACCCTTTTAACTAATAAAAATTAATAGCGATTAACTTTTACAATTTTTTACAATTTAGTCCTTTTTTCTTAACTAACTATCAAATCATCAAAATTTCCTAACCAAACTTCAATCCCCTTATAATAGCTCCGTAAATATTCAACACTAATATTTATGAGCTTGGTTTATGAAAACGAGGTGTAACACCCTTAACTTGTCTCAGTCGCCAGATTAGGGTTACGGAGTGTTACCAAACAATCATAAACGTTTAACATCATAATATTTAAAATAAATTTATCATAATATCTAAAATAAATTTAACTCATTATAAACCAATCAATCATATGCATTTTTTCCCTAAATTGAGCCCTCGAGGCCTTAAAAATAACTTAGAAGTGATTCGGGACTAATTTGAAACAAAACAGGAATTTTGAGAAAAAGTTGCAAAAATTGGAAAATAGGAGTCACACTACCATGTAACATTCGAACAAGGGACAGACGACCTTTTCCCAGCTTGTGTCCTCACCAATGTAACTTATTAAGTTGCCCCACATGCCCGTGTGCCAGGCCGTGTGTTAGGCCATGCAGCTCTCTAAGTTACCACACACGGCCGTGTGCCAGGCAGTGTAACTCACTGACTTGAAACACTAAGAAATTTCAGAATGATATGCAGGCATGTTGCCAGGCCGTGTAACAACTCATGTCCCAGCCTGTGTGAATCCAAAAATTTACCTAAAATTAAGCCATTACAAGTCCCATTCATGCATAACTAACCATTCCATTTGGGCACACATTCAAGGAATCTAATCATCATACGAACACACATAAACATGCCATTTTAAAAACCCTTATTCAACTAACCAATATGCCATTCAAAGTTACCACAATTATATCAGAACATCATTTACTAAACAAGTTAACATTGCCTCATTTCTTGCATGAAAACCTAGTTCAAATATGTACTAAACATGTCACAAATGACAATTCTCAAGCCATCATCAACATATCAAAAGAACCTTATACACAAAAACTTAAAAGTGACCAAAATGGCATAACTTAGTGAGGTGTTAAGTTTCACCAAACCAAACATAAACTTCAAAGCATATACATACCAAATCACCATTAACACATTCAAAAAATACCATCAGAAAACATCCTATACATGCTTTTCTTAACCTTGGCCAAAATATTCAAAAACTACCAAAATGGTTGTCGATAGTGTGATAGGTCTCCGACGAGCTTCCAACTGATCGAGCTTCCGATAATCTATAAAGTAAAGGAAAATAGCTACGTAAGCAACGAGTTCTTAGTAAGCTCGTATAAACTTAAACATAACTTTCCATGTAATTTATACAATCCATAGATTAAGCTTAAATTATTACCAATGCCATAAGCTTAGTAATAACCTATAGAACATCATCGAACTCACAAGTTAATATACTTGTTCATGATGCCAATGAAATCAACCATAAGATATGTAGTTTACCATATATAAACACATCATTTAACTCATCAATGTTATCATAAGATCATGATTCATTCCATTTGCATACTTACCATTTCATTTCATTTTCTTACCCGTTGAACCATTTAGAATTACATCAGATACTTGTGAAAGCTCAAACGTAGTGTGTCTGTACATATAACCGTAACCTTTCTTTTACGTCAATGCTCACACGAGCTATGGGTCAGAATGTAAGCTATACGATGCTGCTTACACGAGCTATAGAGAATCTGCAATGAATGTAGGATCTCAGCCATCGGTAGGACATTCAAGACTAACACTCGAAACATGAAATCCCTAATGACATGTTATTTGTATCCTAAGAATTCTTAAGGTTCAACCAGGACTCGATATTCGTCAATACATCATAGCATGGATACTTTTATATATAGGTTCATTTATATTAAAACAACATAATAAACATTCAATTTATCTAACATTAAAATGATCACAGTTTATACAAACTTACCTCGATAACTAGGGTGTAGAAGTAGAATCGAACACTAATTCGAAGCTTTAGGTTTTCCTTTATTTAGGTCCGATTGTGTTTTATCTTGATCTAAATAAATAATTTCATTCAATTAAGTACTTCTAGAATTCAATTTAATCCATAATTCATATTTATACAAAATTATAAAATTAACCCTAATACTTTAACTTTTCACAAGTTAGTCCTTAAGTTCATAGCTTAAAATCTAACCATGTTAACCTAAATCCATATTAACCAATGTAACAAGGGACCTTGGAACAATCCATTATTACCAACATTTCTTAACAAAACCTATGGATTTTTACTTTTAACAATTTAATCCCTATTTCATAAATTTATCAAAAACCACTTAATAAAACATGTTTATTTTACAAAAAAAAAAGGTTAATAATCTACAAACTAACATAAAAAATGTAACGCCCCAAAAATGTAAATCTTGTAATTACCCATGTTATGACAAGTTGCATGTTTGTTGTAATGGCTAGATGTGTTTTGGGCATGTTTGGGGGTATTAGAGAAGCCTAGGTTCAAGTCTTGGCTTTTGCAAAATTTTTAGTTTTTACTTTGAATGAATCTGGAAATTAGCATGTAGACCTTATAAATAATTGTAGTTGGAATGTGCCACAAATGAGCTTGTGGTCCTGTGGTAAGTGGCGTGTGATAGTTGCTGGAGGTTTGAGGTTCAAGTTATGGCAGTGTAAAAGAGTATATATTTTGCTGCTCTTGCCGTGCAAGAAGTAGATGTTGTTTGAAACTCTGCTGAGTGAAATTTGACTTGGTCAGGGAGTGATATGTGGAGAGAATCAAGGAGAGAATTGTGGAGGGGTAAAGGGAGAGATATTCAGGGAAAATTAAAGAGTTTGAATGAGATGGGGAATGTGTGCCGAAATTGATCTCTAGCTTTGAGGAAATTTAACTTTGGGGAAAACTTTAAGGGTTGTGCACATTTTGGGGTTCTGGGTTTTTCTCTTCATTTTTGGTTTTCTTAACATCCTTGGTTGCCTTCTGCTGCTATACCGATTTCTGCTAAGGACTTTGGTTTTCGGCTTTTGCTTTGCTTTTTTTTTCTTCTTTTGGCCTAATATACTCTTTTATTTCGGTATCATCTATTCTTTCATTTCTCTTTTCTCTTCTTTGAGAAGTAGTCGAACACCCTAATCTTTTCTTTCCTTTCCAGTCGCTTCTCTTATCATCTCCTCTCCAACCATATTATTTTCTTCTCGATTTTTCCCCCTAGCCTATTGTTCTTTCCCTATTATTTTCTTTCCTCTTTTCTTCCTTCTTGATTTGGAATACTAATTGTACTCAGCCTTCTTTTCTCTTCCTATTCTTAATCGATTGCTTCCATACGTTGCTGTTGGTTTATTAAATCATTTTCGGCGAGAGTTCCTGACTAGAACGGTAAGTGTTCATATTGGCTCTTCTCATTCAATCTGTTTTTTCTCATCCTTTTTCTTTAAGCTGAATGCCTCTTTTCTATTCTTGATTGTCGAATGATGATCCTTTCCCTATGATACGTTTGTCGTTGGGTTGTTAGGTTCCTCGAGGAGTGGAGTAGCGCAAGTGGCCTTGAAACAACTTACCCCTTTCTCTTATTAATCGAATAAAGTAAGAACGTTACCTTATTGTTGGGTTAGACCGAACATCCCTGTAGATTGTAAGTTGATGTTGTGGATCTAAGCCACATCTGTGATCAATCCTATCTAACAGGATCTGTTATTATGCATCTAATTGACAAGGAGCGTCTGTTTGGTTCTAGCCAACGATCTTAGGGTAATAGGCTATATTTCTATCAATCAAGGCTTTAGGCTCGTCAGCGGTTCACTCGATTTCGCAAACAGGTGTGTATATACACACTGAATAGACTATAAATCGGCAAAAGCTGAAAAACTAGGAAATACGACGGTTGAGGCCACTTGAGCGGGCAATCGCTCGCGTGGTGACCCGAGCCACGAAACATGGGTGTTAGACTGTAGAGGCCGCCATGAGCATTCTCATGGGTTTGGGCCGTTCTGGGCCACAGTGGATCGAAATGGGCCGTGTGGGCCCAATAGGCTTGTGGGCTCTACACGGATAAACTTCATAATAAATGGTAAATCATGGACTGGGCTGTGTAGTTCACATGGCCATGGTAATTTTGGGGCTTGATGGGCCACACGAGCATGCGGGCCCTACTTGGGCCCATTTACACTATTAGGACGTTGAGGTTACACGAGTCGCTCGAGGCGACTATAAACCTTTGGATGGGTCAATAAGAGTACCTAGACCCCAAGGCAGGTAAGATGACTAAAATACCCCCATAGGGTAAAATGACTATTTTATCCCTCGAGGGTAAAAGACTGATTTGTGCTATGATTTGACTGTTCTCTCTGAGCATGACATTCTGCATTCACGTATGAGATTATGACATGACATATTGCATGGGGTAGGGATATTGTTTATGGAGGAAGTATACTGTACTGTTGGCGTTTAGCCTTTATACTGATTACTGGCAGCTCTGCTGCGATACCATTACTGGCAGCTTTGCTGTGATACTGATATGGGTAGTTCGACTTTGCCCCCACAGGGTGTGATTGGTGGTACGGAGTTGTGTGTCTGGCTGGATTGGGGTGGGTTTCACTGTTGCATTACTGTACTGACACTGTTACTGTTTCTGTAATGGGCTCAGGCCTTAACTATTACTGCGTACTGTATTCTGACTGTTGGATAGGGGATTACACACTAAGTTTCTTGTAAACTCACTCTAATAGCCCGATTTAGACCCTAATCGGAACGGTAGTTTCAGAACCACGAAATCAAGTCAGAAAAATATTTAAAAATTATTTTCTATGTTTATTTTGTGTGAATTTATATCTATGAAATTTTCGTGATTTAATTTTATCGTTTAGGTGTCCGATTAAATAAAAGGACTTAATCACGTAAGATAAAAATTTGGTGGTTAAATGTGAAAGTGCTTAATTGTTGTTGTCTTTATTAGTAGAGGTACTTATAATGCAAATATACCCTTGGATTTTTGCATGGACACATTCAGTCATTAATAGGTGAATTATTAATGATTTATACTAAGGTTAAAATGGTAACTTATGTGATAAAATGTTATAATATAAAACATATCATAAAATAATAAAACAAAACATTAAGTGTTCATACTTCCTATTACCGAATATCAAAATAACAAAAGAAAAGAAAAATAATCTAGGGTTTGGTGGTATTCAAGCTTGATTAAGGTACGAGTTTAGCTCGATTTTTGATAATTTCTACGTTTTTGAGATCGTTGCTTAGTAACCTTCAAGACCCATGCTTAATTTTTTTATTTTGATGAATATTTTTAGTTGTGCCATTGCTGATAGCTTGTGATTTTTGTTGTTTGATGATAAAATATGAAAGATATATTTTAGATTAACATGTTTTGTATTGGAGTTTTTGATGATTTTGAGTAATTAGGACTAAATTGCAAAAATAAAAATTTGAGGGACTAAAATGTGAAATAAATGAAATATATGGACTTGTATGAATATTAGGGATATTTGGGAAAACATGGGTAATTGGAAATTTTGTGTATTTTGTGTTTTGTGCAATAGGGACTAAATTTTAAAAATTGTAAATGTCAGGGGTAAAATGGTAATTTTCTCATTTATGTGATTTTGGATTAAATTGAATGAAAATATGTTTGAATGAGCTTAATTTGAATATGTTTAGATCAAGAACCAAAGAAACCGGATTTGGATCAGGGAAAAACGAAAGTTGTTGACTAGTAGCCCCGTCCCGTTTTACGACGTCCGAGGTAAGTTTATAAGCAAATTGACGTGTTTAATTGTAATTAAATATTAAATATACATGCTGTTATGAAATGTTAGAATTTATATTTGATATAGCCGAATATGAAAAGGCTTGGTTACTACGTTTCTAAATTCGTTCTGATCGAGTTACGATGTCTAAAAGCCCAATGTGAACCTTAGGAATAGCTAGGATACATATGTCATGACATAGGATTCCGATATATGTTAGCGAGTAAGACCATGGCATTGAATTGTGATTCTGATATGTGTTTACGAGTAAGACCCTATTTGGGACAGTGGCATCGTTTTGTGGCTATATGTAAGACCACATATGGGATGTTGGCGTTGTATGATTTATGTGATTATTCGAGTGTCCTATCCAGTTCCGAATGGTTTATCAGGCAATGATAAGCTATGTTTGAATATGTAAAACGAGCTATGTGCCAGGTACGGATTAATTTGTTACCAAGTCAAGGTAAGGTAAGTAACTAATTAGTATTTAATACAAAGACTTATTAAATAAGTATGGATGGTGAAATCATATTATAGTAATTGAAATTGATAAGAATGTACATATATGTACTGTAATTATCTTCGAAATGATATATGATATGTTTATTAATGGTACCAAGGATATCTGGTCATTTGGATAATATATATATGATGATATATTATGATGATTGAATAGAAGTTATGATTATATGTGAGTTCGATTGTTTAATGATATCTTGACTTTGAAAATGAAGTATGAATTACTTATGTTGGTTATACAGGCATTCGGCCAAGATGAGAAATTTGTATAAAAACGAAATATCATGAATGAATGTGGTAGATTGAGACTAAGCATACCCGCACTAGTATAATTCGGCTAAAATATAATATGAGATAGTTATATCATTAGTTAGTTTATTTTCTTATAGCTTACTAAGCTATAATAGCTTATTGTGTGAATATTTATTTCTGTTTTATAGATTTTGGAAATCAAGTTACAAGCTCGGGGATCGTCTGCAAAGCTCATCACACTATCCACAACTTTGGGTACTTTTATAAGTTAAATTAGAAATTATGGCATGTATAGGCTAAAGTACATTTTAGAAATGTTAAATTTTTGGTTGTGTATAAAGCCATACGAAAATGGCTAAGCTATTATCCTTAAAAATTTAGCTGTGTTAAGTTTAACCATCATCCAATCTACTTTATAGTTATGTGTCATGTATGCATGAACATGTGTTAGGTATTGCGTGTGCTCAAAAAAATGAATGATGCTATGTTCCTATTCGGTTTTTGCCTATTGGATTAAATGTTCACTAAGTTTGATTGATGGCAAATAGCATATATACCTTGAGGACATTTGAGGTGTTTAAATGGTATATACTTTATGTTAAATAAAGTTTTTGCTGCAGGTAAGATACATATAATATATGTATACCTTATTTTATTGGTTTGAACTTGATATATATTGTATGCGAATGTATATATATATATATATATAAGAATCTTATTTAGATAAATTAATATGTTTGCATACATATATTGAGCATTTATGATGTTGCCGTATGGGTTAAATCAACCTTGATAATAGGTGGTTAAAAGTTTAAGATACTTGGCTAATATCAATCAATATATGTGATTGAGTATTCGACCATGACATATGGATGAGTACTTATATGTCTTGTTTTATATTTATAGATGTTTATATTATGATTGATTTGCAAATGTGTGTGATTATATTGATTTTTTTATTTTTGTAAAGTTACAAAATTATGCAATTGAGTTGTGATAGCCGAATAGCTATAGAATGGAATGGATTTTTTTGTACATTCCCAAATGTTTAACTTTAGTTTGTGTAATTATGCTTAACATTCAAAGTTGATATAAACTTAGGCATAAAAGCCGCATTAATGACTTATAATGGATGTATAAAGTGATTGAATAAATTTTAAGTAATTTAGTCGTATGAGTGCATTTTATTTTATTACATTTTATTGTAGATGTTCAAAATGATTCAAACCCTGATAGGGATAAATGTGTGTAAAGTTTATATTATTATATGAATTGTCCCTGATATATCAATGAAATCGATACAGATATTTATGTTAATAAAAATTCATATAAGCAATTATATGATCGGTAACGTCTCATAACCCTAGTCCGGCGACGGATACGGGTTAAGGGTGTTACATTTTATTGGTATCAGAGGTACGGTTTAGTCAGTTCTAGGACTAACGTAGCATGTGTGAGTTTAGCTATATATGCCATAATTATATACTGCGATAGTGTGATGACTTTTGACATTTGAAAATGTGTTTTTATATAGCAAATGGATCCTGACAGAGCTGTAGCTGATGATGTTGAGAGTGTAGCGCCTACTCCCGCCCAAGGGATAGAGCCGGTTGATTCTCGGTCGACTTTGAGTAATCAAGAAAGTGAGGCTAAACAAGCCTTCTATCAAATGATGAATAACTGGTTTACCCAATATATCCAGACTAACCCGGCTGCACAACAACCTCCACCCCCGATTAATCCATCTTCGATGCCTGCTATACCCCAAGTAAGTGGTCCATTGAGATTATATAAGCCAACTTTTGATAAAATCAGAAAACATGGGGCTGAAGAGTTTAAAGCTACTGATGAGGATGATGCTGAGCGGGCTGAGTTCTGGCTTGATAATACCATCCGTATGTTTGATGAGTTGTCCTGTACCCAAAGTGAGTGCTTGAAATGTGCCATATCTTTACTACGAGACACAACATATCACTGGTGGAACACCCTATATCAGTAGTTTTGAGAGAGCAGGTAACCTGGGAACTCTTTCAGACTGAGTTCCGTAAGAAATATATCAGCCAGAGATTTATCGACTAGAAGTGTAAGGAATTTCTAGAGCTGAAATAGGGTCAGATGATCGTGACAGAGTACGAATGGAAATTCGTGAGACTTAGTCGGTATGCCAGAGTGTGTGTTTCCACTGAGGCCATAATGTGTAAAAGATTTGAAAATGGGCTGAATGAAGACATTAAACTATTAGTTGGCATACTTGAGATAAAAGAGTTCATGGTACTGGTTGAGCGGGGTTGCAAAGCTGAAGAGCTCGGGAAAGAAAAAAGGAAGGCTGACTTTGAAGCTAGAGATGCACACAAAATAACATCCGGTAAGTCATTCCAGTCAGCATCAAAGAAGTTACGAGATGATTTTAGCCGTTTTAAAGCTACTTCAGGTTACTCTAGACGGGATCAGAATAGACCACCAGTGAGCTCGAGAGCTACTTCAGTAGCGAGTGTGGGTAATGTCTGATCAAATCAACCTGAGTGTAAGCACTGTGGTAAACGACATCCTGATAGTTGTAGGTTGCATGATCGGGTTTATTTTAAATGTGGATCAACAGATCATTATATTCGAGACTGCCCAATGTTAACTGAGGAAAATCCCGTGCAGAATACGAGATCGGGTAACACTACAGCTTGAGGTAGACCACCTAGAAATGCTGGTAATACGAGTGGCAGTCAAAGAGGGACTAAAGATACGGTAATCAAATCTGAGGCTCGTGCACCTACTAGAGCCTATGCTATACGTGCGTTAGAGGAGGCTTCATCCCCAGATGTTATTACTGGTACATTTACTCTTTATGATGCTAATGTAATTGCGTTGATTGATCCTGGTTCTACTCATTCTTATGTATGTGAGACATTAGTATTCAGCAAGACTCTGCCTGTTGAGTCTACTGAGTTTGTTATTAGAGTGTCAAACCCCTTGGGCCGGTGTGTTATGGTTGATAAAGTGTGTAAGAATTGTCCCTTGATGGTTCGAGATCTGATCTTTCCGACCGGTTTGATGTTGCTGTCATTTGATGAATTTGACATAATTCTGGGTATGGATTGGTTGACATTACATGATGCTGTTGTGAACTGCAAAAGAAAGACCATTGATCTATGGAGTAAGAATGATGAGATTATTCGGATTGAATATAGTGATTTGTATGGTTCACCAACAGTGATTTTTCGATGCTAGCTCAGAAATATGTAAGAAAAGGGTGTGAAGCTTATTTTGCCTATGTGCTCGACAGTAAAGCGGCTGAAAGAATCATTGAATCAGTACCTATCATATGTGAGTATCCGAATGTGTTTCCAGAAGAATTATCGGGCTTGCCACCTATTCAGGAAGTAGAGTTTGGTATTGAGTTAATTCTTGGGACGACTCTGATATCTATAGCTCCGTACAGAATGGCACCTACAGAATTAAAAGAATTGAAAGCTCAGTTGCAAGAATTGATAGATAGAGGTTTTGCACGACTGAGTTTTCTCTGTAGGGTGCACCTGTGTTGTTTGTGAAAAAGAAAGATGGAACTATAAGAATGTGAATCGACTATAGATAGCTTAATAAGGTGCTATAAAGAATAAGTATTCGTTACCATGGATTGATGATCTGTTTGACCAACTGAAAGGGGCTACAGTATTTTTGAAGATAGATTTGAGATCAGGCTACTATCAGTTGTGAGTTAAAGCTTTAGATGTGCCAAAGACTGCTTTCAGAACGAGGTACGAATATTATGAGTTTTTTGTTATGCCTTTTGGACTCACTAATGCACCTGCTATTTTCATGGATTTGATGAATCGGATCTTTAGACTGTATCTGGACCAGTTTATGGTTGTGTTTATAGATGACATTTTGATCTACTCTCATGATGAAACTGAACATGCTGAACATTTGAGACTTGTGTTGTAGACCTTACGAGACAAGTAGTTGTATGCGAAATTCAGTAAATGTGAGTTCTGGTTAAGTGAAGTCAGTTTTCTAGGTCACGTGGTATCAGCATTGGTATTCGAGTTGATCCGAGTAAATTTTCAGCTATACTTGATTGCCTCAGAAAAATGTTTTTGAAGTCCGGAGCTTTTTGGGACTTGCTGGTTATTATAGACGGTTTGTGAAAGGTTTCTCTATGATTGCAACCTTGATGACAAAGCTATTGCAGAAAGATGTTAAGTTCGATTGGTCAGAGAAGTTGTAACACCCCAAACTCGGCCTAGACGTTATAACCAGATCCGACGTGCCACATCAGAACGTTAAAAACATTTTCTATTCTTAGTCCAGAAAATCGTACTTAGTGTTCAAAAGATGATTTCATTATAGGTTAAAGTGAATGGAAGTTGTGCACCAGGTAGGAAACCGGAGAAGAGGAGGTGAGCCCATCGGACTGCTTAAGTACCAAGCTCCCTTCGGATCCAATCCTAGACATGCACACCACTATTGCCACACCTTAACTTAGCATATGTTCTTAGGAAACCAATTCATTTAAGTCTAGTTTAAGAAAAGTGATTAACTTTGGAAAACGTTTTTGCTTTGTTGTCGTGATATTTTAAAATCAATTACTGTTTTTGAATACGCGCCCTAAAACAAATCAGTTTCAGTGACTAAGATAATAATATTATACCTATTCTAGTAAAACATATTAAAAACCATCAAAAATCATTAAAGCAACCTTATTAAAACTTAAAACCCAAATAATTAATTTAAATAAAAACTAATTAAATTATAAAAAGAGAATCAAGTTTGCAAAGACGTACGCCACTCGAATCCTCACAGCTCCAAGTCCACTATGGTTGAGGATTACCTGCAAGGATAAAGTTAAGGGGTGAGTTTGGGAAACTCAGTGTGTAAATCAACCCAACCATAGTCCAGATCAGTTTAAACCATAGAAACAAATTAAGTTGGGCCTTAGCCCTATACAGAATTCAGAATGAAGCCCATAGGCTCATAACAGAAACAGAACAGATATCATGTATGTAGAAAAACCCATCCCATATCCATCTGTATACACCCCTGTGCCAACCTTACACCACGTGGTGAGACTACTCGACCCACCCATCCGTCCACAAGTCACAAGTATGCAGCATGGCTGCTAGGACAGATATTGTGACAGAGTCACCAGATACAGATAATTGTGGTAGAGCCACCAGAAACAGATATTTGTGGCAGAGCCACCAGAACGCTTCCTCCAACATCATAACCCATATCCCATGCAATAGATATACATGTCATGGCATACAACAAATAGAATCAGAATATCATGCATATGGCTTACATCATACAGAATCAGAATATCATGCATTTCAGTCACAATTAACCCTAGGGGTAAAATGGTCATTTTGCACTTAGGGGTATAATGGTAATTTTTGCATACTTAGGGGTATTTTCGTACTCCAACTACTTTAGGGTTTACATTCATACTACAGCCGTTAACGCATCCATAGAAGTACTTACCAAGAGTTCTTACTGAATTGGGCCCGTTGGCCCATTATCCCAATTTCTGGCCCATTAAGCCCAAAATATCGAAAATGCATGAAATTGTGCATTCTGCAGTCTTATCACTTTAGTTAACCAAATACGATAATCGATCCATCTCATGGGCATTCGCACACTTGCAAGTTCACAAAATATCGATTTTTCGGCATTTCGGCATTTCGGCTTTTCGCCTTTTTAGTTTTTCGGCTTTTGCCGATCTAGTCTATGAAAGGGTGTCAGTTACACACCTGATTTAGAACGGTACGCTGGTGAGATCCATACACACGAGCTGCCTACAATTGGATTTCTACCACGTTAATATAAATATCGAAAACAAACTACGTATTTAACCCCTTACCATATTCGGCCAACACAGCTTTAGATCCCAGAGTTCCTTACCTTTTGCCAAGATATGGGTTAGATCTGGAGAGCCAATCGAATAAGTCCTCAAGCCCTTTGCTGTATGTCCCCTCGTTCATGCTACCACTTCCACAACCAACTGAAAAAAAAAACGCAAATCCCTTAGTCCATAAACGCTAGCCACCCATTAAGGGTTTCGGCTTTTCCTTCTTAAAAGCAATGAGACTAAAGACAGTTTGTTCAAAAGACTTACCTAACGCTGATCGGTTCAGAAGAATGTTCCTATCTATGATTTTTTTTCTCCAATCCACCGTAGCCAAAAGACGAAGCAGATTCAAACAACCGAAGATTTTGCCTCCTTCACCACAGGTATGTAGGTTCGGTTTTTAAAGAAGTAGAGAAGAAAAGTTTGGCTACCACAAGATTCGACTATTGAGGAATATTGAAGATGGAAAAATAAAGAATGAGGAAGAGGAAGAAGGGTATAGATTCGATTATGGAAATGAAAAGATGGAAGAAGAAAGAAAAAGATGAGAGGTAGTATTCGGCTATGGAGAAAATGGCACAATGAGGCTTCTAGGTTCGGCTATTAGCAGAAAGGGAATAAGAAACCCTAAGCCTAACCTATTTCAGCAAACCAAAGAAAATAAATGCGAATTAGAAGGAAAAGGAATTGTTAGGGATGGCACCACTCATCCCAAATGCCGAAATTTCCCTTTTCAAAGGCCTAGCCGAATCCCTATACTAGAGACCCTTGGCCGGCCAACTCTTGCTCCTCAAGAGTTCACCATTCGGCCACCACTGCTCTCCCTAATCCACTCCTAAATCTTCTCCCTTATCCCCTCCTTACTCAATCTCCTGAGCAGCTCACACACCTCCTGACAGACTTTTACTTGCGTTCTAATACTTACCATTCCTACTCATAAAAATAATTCCCTTGATATGCTCTTATTGTGACTTGAACCTCAGTCCCCCCTAGCCATCCATACGCCACTTTAATAGCCTTCCCTATGGCGTCACATGCCACCTTGCCACATGCTTCCTTGTGATTTATTTTACCCATTAAATTCTTAAAAGCCCAAATTACCAGAACCCCTTTTTCTTGTGGAATTAAGATTAATTAAAACTGCTGGTTTTTAACCTAGACTTGGGCCTTCTAAAGGCCCACTAACATGCTTAGACTTACATCAAGCAGTCAAAACACAAAAATTCAAAAATTCGCTAAAACTCTCCGAAATCCCGAAGATCCCGAAAATTGGGGCGTTACAACTCTTCCCTCTTTAAAAAAATTTCGTCCTCGAAATTTACCTAATCCAAACAGATGAGGGTATCGCTGTTGCATCGCCTCTTCTGTCTCCCAAGTAGCTTCCTCTCTGTCGTGATTACGCCATAGCACTTTTACTAAAGGTACAGATTTCCTTCTTAATACCTTGACGTCTAGGTCCAGTATCTGCATAGGCTCTTCCTCGAAAGTCAAGTCAGGTTGCACCTCGATCTCTACAACCGGCACGACATGAGTAGGGTTAGAACGATAACGCCTTAACATGGACACGTGAAAAACATCGTGAATCCTGTCTAACTCTGGAGATAATTCCAATTGATATGCCACCAGTCCCACTCGCTTCAAAACCCGATAAGGCCTAATGAACCACGGACTCAACTTGCCTTTCTTACCAAACCTTAATATCTTCTTCCAAGGTAAAACCTTCAAGAAGACCATATCACCCACTGAGTATTCAATCTCCTTACGCTTCAAATCCGCATATGACTTTTGCCTATCAGATGCTTCCTTCAACCGATCTCTGATTATCTTGACCTTATCTTCAGCATCTGCTACCAACTCAGGTCCAAGAACCTATCGTTCTCCCAACTCAGTCCAACAACATAGGTGTATGACACCTACGTCCATACAGCGCTTCGTATGGTGCCATTCAGATACTCACTAATAACTGTTGTTATACGCAAATTCTACCAATGGCAAGTAATCCTCCCAACTACCTCGGAAATCAATGACACAACCACTCAACATGTCTTCCAAAATCTGAATAACCCTTTCCAACTGACCATCAGTCTGAGGATGAAAAGTCGTGCTAAAGTTCAATCGCGTCCCCAATGCCTCATGCAAATTTTTCCAAAATCGAGATGTGAATCTGGGATCCCAGTCAGAAATAATTGAAATTGGGACACTATGAAGTCGTACAATCTCTGCCACGTACAATTTGGCTAATTTCTGAAGTGAATAGTCAGTGCGGATAGGTATGAAATGAGTAGACTTGGTCAACCTATCCACGATCACCAAAACCGTGTCCTTCTTCGTTGGTGTCAAGGATAGCCCACTAACAAAGTCCATGGTTACCCTCTCCCACTTCCAGAGTGGTATCTTAACTGGCTGCAAAAGTTCGGAAGGTAGTTGATGCTCTGCTTTCACTTGCTGGCATGTCAAACACTTCCCCACAAACTCTGTTACCTCCCGTTTAAGCCCAGGCCACCAATACAACTCTCGTAAGTCGTGATACAACTTGTCCCCTCCAGGGTGCGTAGCACAAAGTCCCCCATGAGCTTCCTTCAACATTGACTGCCTCAAGTCAGAGTCCTTCGGAACGCAAATTCTTCCTCGAAAACATAGAACTCCTTCGCTATTCAACCCAAACTTTGAAGTTTCCCCTTTCTTAACTTGTTGAAATCGAGAAACCAAAGACTCATCCTTCAACTGCTTTTACTTAATCTGATCCACCCAGGTTGGCCTTACTTGCAATTCAGCCAACAGACTACCATCATCATATAGACTCCAAACGAGCAAACATTGCTCTCAGATCAGATATAGCTCTACGGCTTAGAGCATCGGCTACCACATTAGCCTTGCCTGGGTGATACTCGATCGAACAGTCATAGTCCTTAAGTAATTCTATCCATCTTCGCTGCCTCAGATTCAACTCCTTCTGAGTCAGCAAATACTTGAGACTCTTATGATCCGTGTAAATGACACACTTTTCCCTGTACAGATAGTGTCTCCAAATCTTAAGTGCAAAAATCACTACTGCCAACTCCAAATCATGCGTAGGATAGTTTTCTTCGTGAGGCTTAAGCTGTCGTGACGCATAAGCAACCACCTTACCCTCTTGCATCAACACACAGCCCAAACCCACATGTGATGCGTCGCTGTACACAGTGAAATCTTTCCCAGACTCCGGCTGAATTAATACAGGTGTTTCAGTTAGAACTTTCTTTAACTTCTCAAAAGCTTTCTGCTGCTTCTCGGTCCAAACAAACGGTGCTCCTTTCCTTATAAGTTTTGTTAAGGGGGCTGCCATCACAGAAAAACCTTCCACAAACCTTCTGTAGTATCCTGCCAACCCTAGGAAACTTCGAATCTCCGATACTGACCTAGGTGGCTTCCATTCCAAAGTTGCTTCAATCTTTCGAGGGTCCACCTTGATCCCCTCAGCAAAGACAACATGACCTAAGAAGGTTACCTCCTTCAACCAGAATTCGCATTTGCTGAATTTCGCATAAAATTCCTTCTCCCTCAACACTTGCAGCACAATGCAGGGATGCTCATCATGTTTCACTTCAATTCCCGAATATACTAGAATATCGTCAATAAAGACAATTACAAACCGATCCACAAATGGCTGAAACACACGATTCATCAAATCCATAAACATTGCAGGAGCGTTCGTTAGTCCAAATGGCATAACCAGAAACTCGTAATGACCATACCGAGTTCTGAATGCAGTTTTATGGATGTCTACCTCCTTGACCCTTAACTGATGATATCCAGATCGAAGGTCAATATTGGAAAATACAGAAGCTCCTCTAAGTTGGTCGAATAGATCATCAATTCTTGGCAGAGGGTAATTATTCTTAATCGTCAGTTTGTTCAACTGGCGATAATCAATACACATCCGCATCGTCCCATCCTTCTTTTTCATGAACAACACCGGTGCTCCCCACGGAGACACACTTGGCCTAATAAAGCCTCTATCCAACAACTTTTGAATTTGTGCTTTTAACTCTACCAACTCTTTCGGTGCCATCCTATACGGTGCGATGGACACTGGTGCCATTCCAGGCAGCAAGTTGATTCCAAATTCGACTTCTCGGTTCGGAGGCAGTCCCGGATGCTTCTCCGAAAAAACATCTTGGAACTCCTTAACGGTTCTAACCTTATCCACTATAAGTCCCTCAGCTTTCGACTGACTTACAAATGCCAAATAGGCCTCACAACCTTTACGAATCCATTTTTCGACTCTTAGTGTCGACACTACATTGGACAAATAATCCCTTCGCTCACCTATCACCATAACCTCCTCACCCTCCGTGGTCCTTAACACCATTCGCTTGGCAGCACAATCCAGAGTCGCCCTGTGCCTAACAAGCCAGTCCATTCCCAGAATGAGGTCGAATTCTCCGAACGGTAACTCCATCAAGTCTCTAGAGAAAATATTACCTTGGGTTTCTAAAGGCACATCCCTATACAGTTTGTCTACTTTAACTGAGTGACCCAAAGGACTTAGTACCGTTACCCCACTCACTATCTCCTCAGAGTGCACACCCAACAACTCAGATATGGCACATACAACATAGGAATGAGTAGATCCAATATCTATCAAAGCAGTGTACAGCATGCTAGAAATCAGAAACGTACCAGTTATGACGTCAGGTGTATCGTCCTCCTCTCGACGACGAGATGCATACACCAACGCTGGCTGTCGAGCCTCAGCATTTCTGGCACCCCCGCTAGGTGCTCCTCGCCCCCGACCATTTCCATTACCGCCCCTTCCTTGACCACGTCCTCTCGGTGGTTGTGGCCTGTCTCTTGCTGGTTGGGCAACCCTCTATTCCGCAAATTGAACCTAATCTATTTTTTGAGGACAGTCCTTGACTCTATGCTCCATAGATCCGTATCGGAAACAAGCACTGAAGCGTTTCTTACACTCACCCAGATGTACCCTACCACAGTCCCTACAAACTTGTGGTCTGATAATATTCATCGGAACTGCTCGTACTGGCTCCTCTATTCTTGCCCTTTTAGCACTCCTATATGTTCCACCCAAGGGGCCTAAATCCCTCTGAGAACGGTTCCGATCCTTCTCAGGATTTTGTCTCTCCGCACGCTTCACCTTCTCAGCTATCTTAGCTTTTTCCACCAAAGCAGCAAAGTCCCGCTCCCTCTGTGGAGCAATTAGCACTCTAAGTTCATCTTTAAGACCAACCTCGAAACGCACACTACGTTCATAATCCGTAGCGACTATCCCAATGGCATACCGGCTCAGCCTCAGAAACTCAGCCTCATACTCAGCAACTGTCTTACCCCCTTGGACCAGATTCAGAAATTCTTTTCGGTGGGCGTCCACATAACTCGCCCCAACATACTTCCCCTTGAAGGCCGTCTTAAAAAGTTCCCAAGTCACCCTATCAGCTGGGGCCCATCTCTCACAGTGAGCCATCACTAACAAGCCTCATCTCGTAACAATGATATGGCCCCCTTCAACTTCTGCTCTACAGAACAGTCCAAGTCATCCATAATTCGCTCCGTGGCCTCTAACCAATATTCAGCCACATTCGGGGCTACACCAAATACGCCCCTAAAGATCTCTGCTCCGTTAGCCCGGAGTCGCTCAGAAATAGACCCTCGAACTCCATTACCCGTGCTTGCCCCGACAACCCTTTCCAGAACACGAAGCATTGCCTGGGACAGGGCATCATCCCCGGCACCACGATCATGAGATTCCACTTCCGTTGTCGGTGGTACTGGTGCTTCTGCCGTCGGCATATGCCCTGAAGACGAAATTCCTACTCGAGCGCTATCTCGGCCACGTCCACGACCTTTTCCACGAGCCGCTCTCGTACTCATATTGTGTTATCTAATTACGAATTTTATGCATCAATCAAATATTCCAGTGTTTATTATAGATGTTTTATAAACAGACAGTAATTCAGAGTTTGTTTTCCGTAGAATCGAGTGTCACCTTTTTAAAGATCCAATAATTGAAAAACTGAGTTTCGTAATTTTTGTAAAAATTTCATTTTCGAAAATCTTTGTTTTTTATAAACCCATTTGACAGTCGAGTTGTTACTACCTAGCTCTGATACCACTAAATGTAACACCCCAAATCTGGCCTAGACGTTATGACCGGATCCGACGTGCCACATCAAAACGTTAAAAACATTTTTTATTCTTAGTCCAGAAAATTGTACTTAGTGTTCAAAAGATGATTTCATTATAGGTTAAAGTGAATGGAAGCTGTGCACCAGGTAGGAAACCGGAAAAGAGGAGGTGAGTACATCGGACTGCTTAAGTACCAAGCTCCCTTCGGATCCAATCCTAGACATGCACACCACCATTGCCACACCTTAACTTAGCGTATGTTCTTAGGAAACCAATTTATTTAAGTCCAGTTTAAGAAAAGTGATTAACTTTGGAAAACGTTTTTGCTTTGTTGTCGTGATATTTTAAAATCAATTACTGTTTTTGAATACGCGCCCTAAAACTAATCAGTTTCAGTGACTAAGATAATAATATTATACCTATTCTAGTAAAACATATTAAAAACCATCAAAAAACATTAAAGCGGCCTTATTACAACTTAAAACCCAAATAATTCATGTAAATAAAAACTAATTAAATTATAAAAAGAGAATCAAGTTTGCAGTACGTGCGGCCACTCCGAATCCCTCACAACTCCAAGTTCACTATGGTTGACGATTACCTGCAAGGATAAAGATAAGGGGTGAGTTTGGGAAACTTAGTGTGTAAATCAACCCAACCATAGTCCAGATTAGTTCAAACCACAGAAACAGATTAAGTTGGGCCTTAGCCCTATACAGAATTCAGAATGAAGCCCATAGGCTCATACGTAAAATGCAGAGCAGATATCATGTATGCAGAAAAACCCATCCCATATCCATCCGTATACACCCCCGTGCCAACCTTACACCATGTAGGGAGACTACTCGACCCACCCATCCATCTATACGTCACAAGTATGCAGCATGGCTACCAGGACAGATATTGTGATAGAGTCACCAGATACAGATAATTGTGGCAGAGCCACCAGAAACAGATATTTGTGGCAGAGCCACCAGAAATAGATATTTGTGGTAGAGCCACCAGAACGCTTCCTCCAACATCATAACCCATATCCCATGCAATAGATATACATGTCATGGAATACAACAAACAAAATCAGAATATCATGCATATGGCATACATCATACAGAGTCAGAATATCATGCATTTCAGTCACAATTAACCCTAGAGGTAAAATGGTCATTTTGCACCTAGGGGTATAATGGTAATTTTTGCATACTTAGGGGTATTTTTGTAATCCAACTACATTAGGGTTTACATTCATACTACAGCTGTTAACGCATCCACAAAAGTACTTACCAAGCGTTCTTACCGAATTGGGCCTGTTGGCTCATTATCCCAATTCCTAGCCCATTAAGCCCAAAATATCGAAAATGCATGAAATTGTGCATTCTACAGTCTTATCACTTTAGTTAACCAAATACGATAATCGATCTATCTCACGAGCATTCGTACACTCACAAGTTCACAAAATATCAGTTTTTTGACATTTCGGCATTTCAGCTTTTTGACTTTTCGACTTTTCAGCTTTTGCCGATCTAGTCTATGAAAGGGTGTCAGTTACACACCTGATTTAGAATGATACACTGGCGATATCCACACACACGAGCTGCCTACAATTGGACTTCTACCCCGTCAATCTAAATATCAAAAACAAATTACGTATTTAACCCCTTACCGTATTCGGCCAACACAGCTTTAGATCCCAGAGTTCCTTACCTTTTGCCGAGATATGGGTTAGATCTGGAGAGCCAATCGAATAAGTCCACAAGCCCTTTGCTGTATGTCCCCTCATCCACGCTACCACTTCCACAACCAACAGAAAAAAAATGCGAATCCCTTAGTCCATAAACGCTAGCCACCCCCTAAAGGTTTCGGGTTTTCCTTCCTAAAAGCAATGAGACTAAAGACAGTTTGTTCAAAAGACTTACCTAACGTTGATCAGTTCAGAAGAATGTTCCTATCTATGATTTTTTTCTCCAATCCACTGCAGCCAAAAGAAGAAGTAGATTCAAACAACCGAAGATTTGGCCTCCTTCACCACAGGTATGTAGGTTCGGTTTTTAAAGAAGTAAGAGAAGAAAAGTTCGGCTACCACAAGATTCGGCTATTGAGGAATATTGAAGATGGAAAAATAAAGAATAAGGTAGAGGAAGAAGGGTATAGATTCGATTATGGAAATGAAAAGATGGAAGAAGAAAGAAAAAGATGATAGGTAGTATTCGGCTATGGATAAAATGACACAATGAGGCTTCTAGGTTCGGCTATTAGCAGAAAGGGAATAAGAAACCCTAAGCCTAACCTATTTCGGCAAACCAAAGAAAATAAATGCAAATTAAAAGGAAAAGGAATTGTTAGGGACGATACCACTCATCCCAAATGCCGAAATTTCCCTTTTCAAAGGCCTAGCCGAATCCCTATACTAGAGACCCTTGGCCGGCCAACTCTTGCTCCTCAAGAGTTCACCATTCGGCCACCACTGCTCTCCCTAATTCGCTCCTAAATCTTCTCCCTTATCCCCTCCTTACTCAATCTCCTGAGCAGCTCACACACCTCCTGACAGAATTTTACTTGCGTTCCAATACTTACCATTGCTACTCATAAAAATAATTCCCTTGATATGCTCTTATTGGGACTTGAACCTCAGTCCCCCCTAGCCATCCACACGCCACTTTAATAGCCTTCCTTGTGGCGTCACATGCCACCTTTCCACATACTTCCTTGTGATTTATTTTACCCATTAAATTCTTAAAAGCCCAAATTACCAGAACACCTTTTTCTTGTGGAATTAAGATTAATTAAAACTGCCAGTTTTTAACCTAGACTTGGGCCTTCTAAAGGCCCACTAACATGCTTAGACTTACATCAAACAGTCAAAACATAGAAATTCAAAAATTCACTAAAACTCTCTGAAATCCCGAAGATCCCGAAAATTGGGGCGTTACAAAAGTGCCAGAAAAGCTTTGATTAGTTGAAAGCCCTTTTGACCAAAGCTCCAGTACTAGTTTAGTCAGAATCTGGTAAAGAACTTGTTATTTATATTGATACATCTTTGAATGGTTTGGGCTGTGTTTTGATGCACAAAGGAAAAGTTATAGCTTATGCTTCGAGACAGTTGAAGCCACATGAAAAGAATTATCTGACACATGACTTGGAATTGGTAGCCATTGTATTCGCTTTGAAAATTTGGCGTCACTATCTGTTTGGTGAGAAATGTCACGTTTATTTTTATCATAAAAGTTTGAAATATTTGATGACTCAGAAAGATCTGAACTTGAGACAACATCGATGGTTAGAGTTGGTAAAAGATTACGAGCTTGTGATTGACTGCCACCCAGGGAAGGTTAATGTTCTTGCCGATGCTTTAAGCCAAAAATCACTATTTGTTTTGTGTACAATGAATACTCATATGGCCATGGCCGATGATGGTTCGATAGTAGCTGAACTGAAAGCTAGACCATTATTTGTTCAACAAATATGTAATGCCTAGAAAGTTGATAATGAATTGATTGGAAAACGAGCTCAGTGTGAGACTGATGCTGATTCAGAATTCAGAGTTGATGCTAAAGATTGTTTGAGATTCAGAGACCAAATATGCATTCTGAGGAATTCAGAGTTGATTCAGATGATTTTAAATGAAGCTCATAGTATCGGTTATCTGTTCACCCAGGTAGTACAAAGATGTATAATGATCTGAAACAACTTTACTGGTGGCATGGTATGAAACGAGACATTTCTGACTTTGTTGCAAGATGTTTAGTCTGTCAACAAGTAAAAGCTGAGTATTAGGTGCCTTCAGAATTACTTCAGCCTATCATGATACCTGAGTGGAAATGGGATAGAGTTACGATTGATTTTATATCTGGTTTACTGTTGACACTAAGCAAGAAAGATGCAATCTGGGTTATTCTTGATAGATTGACTAAATTGGCTCATTTTGTTCCAATACGTACAGATTGTTCACTGGATAAGCTGGCTGAATTGTATGTTTCTCAGATTGTGAGATTACATGGTGTGTCTATATCTATTGTCTCGGATAGAGATTCGAGGTTTACATTACGATTTTGGAAGAAATTCCAAGATGCACTAGGTATGAAATTACATTTCAGTACTACTTTCCATCTGCAAACAGATGGCCAATCTGAGCGAATCATTCATATACTTGAGGATATATTGAGATGTTGCATTTTGGAGTTCGAAGATACGTGGGAATGACACCTACCTCTGATTGAATTTGCGTATAATAACAGTTACCAATTGAGTATCAAAATGACACCTTATGAGACCTTGTACGGTCATAAATGTCGTACGCCATTATACTGGACTGAACTTAGTGAAAATAAGATACACGAGGTTGACTTGATCAGAGAAACTGAACAGAAAGTGAAAGTGATCCATGAAATTTTGAAAGCAGCGTCAGATCGTCAGAAATCTTATGCGGACTTGAAACGTAAAGATATAGAGTTTCATATCAGAGACAAGGTCTTCTTGAAAGTCTCATCATGGAAGAAAATACTTAGATTTTGTCGTAAAGGTAAATTAAGTTCGAGGTTCATTGGGCCGTATGAGGTAATAGAGCGTATTGGGCCAGTTACTTATAGATTATCGTTGCCACCTGAGTTAGAAAAGATCCACAATGTATTTCATGTTTCGATGCTCCATAAATATCGTTCTAACCCATCACATGTGATTAATCCATCTGAGATCGAGATTAAGCCCGATATGACATATGAAGAAGAACAGATTCATATTTTGGCTCATGAGATTAAAGAGTTGCTGAATAAGAAGATTCAATTAGTTAAAGTATTATGGCATAAGCACGGAGTTGAGGAAGCAACATGGGAGCCAGAGGATACAATGAGAGAATGTTATCCGAACCTATTCACTGGTAAGATTTTCGGGGACGAAAATCCCTAAGGGGGGAGAGTTGTAACCACCCGATTTAGACCCTAATCGGAACGGTGGTTTTGGAACCATGAATCTGAGTCAGAAAAATATTTAAAAATTATTTTTTGTGTTTATTTTGTGTGAATTTATATCTGTGAAATTTTCGTGATTTAATTTTGTCGTTTAGGTGTCCGATTAAATAAAAAAGACTTAATTGCGTAAGATAAAAATTTGGTGGTTAAATGTGAAAGTGCTTAATTGCTGTTGTCTTTATTAGTAGAGGTACTTATAATGCAAATATACCCTTGGATTTTTGCGTGGACTCATTCGGTCATTAATAGGTGAATTATAAATGATTTATACTAAGTTTCTTGTAAACTCACTGTAACAGCCCGATTTAGACCCTAATCGGAATGGTGGTTTCGAAACCATGAATTGGAGTTAGAAAAATATTTAAAAATTATTTTCTGTGTTTATTTTGTGTGAATTTATATTTGTGAAATTTTCATGATTTAATTTTATCGTTTAGGTGTCTAATTAAATAAAACTACTTAATCGTGTAAGATAAAAATTTGGTGGTTAAATGTGAAAGTGCTTAATTGTTGTTGTCTTTATTAGTAGAGGTACTTATAATGCAAATATACCCTTGGATTTTTGCATGGACACATTCAGTCATTAATAGGTGAATTATAAATGATCTATACTAAGGTTAAAATGGTAACTTATGTGATAAAATGTTATAATATAAAACATATCATAAAATAATAAAACAAAACATTAAGTGTTCATACTTCCTATTGCTGAATATCAAAATAACAAAAGAAAAGAAAAACAAGCTATGGTTCGGTGGTATTCAAGCTTGATTAAGGTACGAGTTTAGCTTGATTTTTGATAATTTCTACGTTTTTGAGATCGTTGCTTAGTAATCTTCAAGACCCATGCTTAAATTTTTTATTTTGATGAACATTTTGAGTTGTGCCATTGTTGATAGCTTGTGATTTTTGTTGTTTGATGATAAAATATGAAAGATATGTTTTAGATTAACATGTTTTGGATTGGAGTTTTTGATGATTTTGAGTAATTAGGACTAAATTGCAAAAATGATAATTTGAGGGACTAAACTGTGAAATAAATGAAATATATGGACTTTTATGAACATTAGGGATATTCGGCCAAACATGGGTAATTGGAAATTTTTGTGTATTTTGTGTTTGTGCAATAGGGACTAAATTGTAAAAATTGTAAATGTTAGGTGTAAAATGGTAATTTGCCCATTTATGTGATTTTGGATTAAATTGAGTGAAAATATGTTTGAATGAGCTTAATTTGAATATGTTTAGATCAAGAACCAAAAAAATAGATTTGGATCGGGGAAAAACGAAAGTTGTCGACTAGCAGCCCCGTCCCATTTTATGACGTCCGAGGTAAGTTTATAAGCAAATAGACGTGTTTAATTGTAGTTAAATCTTAAATATACATGTTGTTATGAAATGTTAGAATTTATATTTGATATAGCCAAATATGAAAATGCTTGGTTACTACGTTTCTAAATTAGTTCCGATCGAGTTGCGATGTCTGAACGCCCAGTATGAACCTTAGGAATAGCTAGGATACATATTTCATGAGATAGGATTCCGGTATATGTGTGCGAGTAAGTCCATGGCATTGAATTCTGATTCTGATATGTGTTTACGAGTAAGACCTTATCTGGGACAGTAGCATCGTTTTGTGGCTACATGTAAGACCACGTCTGGGACGTTGGCGTTGTATGATTTATGTGATTATTCGAGTGTCCTATCCAGTTCTGAATGGTTCATTAGGCAATGATAAGCTATGCTTGAATATGTAAAACGAGCTATGTGCTAGGTACGGATTAATTTGTTACCAAGTCAAGGTAAGGTAAATAAGTAATTAGTATTTAATACAAAGACTTATTGAATAAGTATGGATGGTGAAATCATATTATAGTAATTGAAATTGATAAGAATGTACATATATGTATTGTAATTGTCTTTGAAATGATAAATGATATGTTTATTAATGGTACCAAGCATATCCGGTCATTTAGATAATATATATGATGATATATTATGATGATTGAATAGAAGTAGAAGTTATGATTATATGTGAGTTCGATTGTTTAATGATATCTTGACTTTGAAAATGAAGTATGAATTACTTATGTTGGTTATACAGGCATTCGACCAAGATGAGAATTTTTTATAAAAACGAAATATCATGAATGAATGTGGTAGATTGAGACTAAGCATACCCACACCAGTATAATTCGGCTAAAATATTATATGAGATAGTTATATCATTAGTTTGTTTATTTTCTTATAGCTTACTAAGCTATAATAGCTTATTGTGTGAATATTTGTTTCTGTTTTATAGATTTTGGAAATCAAGTTACAAGCTTGGGGATCGTCTGTAAAACTCATCACACTATCCACAACTTTGGGTACTTTTATAAGTTAAATTAGGAATTATGGCATATATAGGCTAAAGTATGTTTTAGAAATGTTAAATTTTTGGTTGTGTATAAAGCCATACGAAAATGGCTAAGCTATTATCCTTAAAAATTTAGTTGTGTTAAGTTTAACCATCGTCCAAGCTGTTTTATAGTTATGTATCATGTATGCATGAACATGTGTTAGGTATTGTGTGTGCTAAAAAAAATGAATGATGCTATGTTCCTATTCGGTTTTTGCCTATTGGATTAAATGTTCACTAAGTTTGATTGATGGCAAATAGCGTATATACCTTGAGGACATTTGAGGTGTTTAAATGGTATATACTTTATGTTAAATAAGGTTTTTGCTGCAGGTAAGATACATATAATATATGTGTACCTTATTTTATTGGTTCGACCTTAGTATATATTGTATGGGAATGTGTATATATATATAAGAATTATTTAGATAAATTAATATGTTTGCATACATATATTAAGCATTTATGATGTTGTCGTATGGTTAAATCAACCTTGATAATAGGTGGTTAAAAGTTTAAGATAGTTGGGTAATATCAATGAATATATGTGATTGAGTATTCGACCATGACATATGGATGAGTTCTTATATGTCTTGTTATATATTTATAGATGTTTATATTATGATTAATTTGCAAATGTGTATGATTATATTGATTTGTTGATTTTTGTAAAGTTACAAAAATATGCAATTTAGTTGTGATAGCCGAATAGCTATAGAATGGAATGGGTTTTTTTGTACATTCCCAAATGTTTAACTTTAGTTTGTGTAATTATGCTTAACATGCAAAGTTGATATAAACTTAGGCATAAAAGATGTATTAATGGCTTATAATGGATGTATAAAGTGATTGAATAAAATTTAAGTAATCTAGTCGTATGGGGGCATTTTACTTTATTACATTTTATTGTAGACGTTCAAAATGATTCAAACCCTGATAGGGATAAATGTGTGTAAAGTTTATATTATTGTATGAACTGTCCTTGATATATCAATGAAATCGATACAGATATTTTTGTTAATAAAAATTCGTATAAACAATTGTATGATCGGTAACGTCTCATAACCCTAGTCCGGCGATGGATACGAGTTAGGGGTGTTACACTCACCCTTCTTTTTAACTGTCCAGGTAATCCCCAGCTTTAAAGGATTTGGTGCTGTGAGGGACTCGGAGGTGGCCACATGACTGTAATTATGCTATGCATGTTTTTACTTTTCTCTGGATTTTCATTTTGGGTTTTTAATTCTGTAATAAGGCCTTTTATGGATATAAAATTTTAGTTGGTCATTTCCTTGCTTACTTTAAACTGCTAGCCTAGGGGAAGACGAGTTTTCAAAATATCAATTGTTTGTAATGACACACGAGTTAACCTTTAAAGTATTGAAAAGCTTTTGCGTTTAAATCGTTTTAATAAAATAATGGTAATTTAATGTGACTAACTTTAACTAGCTGATGGATAATACAAGGAATCTAACATACTTATGTTTTTACCAGATCACAAAGAGGATTTAAGTAATCTTTATCAACTTAGTTCATCTTTTCGAAAAACACTGCAATGTGACGCGCCAGATTCGGCCATAACGCCAGGGCCGGGTTTGGGGTGTTACATTTAGTGGTATTAGAGCCAGGTTTCAAAACTCAGCTGTGGAATTGGTTTTTTTATTTTATTTTTATTTTTATTTTTTGAAAATTTTGGAAAGTTGTTTTTTGAATGACTTGAAATGTGTTGGAAGGTTTATAAATTATGTGGCACACCGAGTCTCCGGCACCGAATCCGTAAGTTTCCTTGATACTGTTTACTTTTTTTAAACTAGAATATAGTAGGTAGAAAATATTGAGACTACTATAGATAAAGGACTATACTAAAATTTGTTAAAGTAAATTGGAAACTGTAGGAGACTAAAAACTGTAGTGAAAACTTCGATTCAAAAGAACAACCTTTAATTATTGCTTTTTATAAGACATCTGCTAATAATTGAAACTGTAATTTAATCTGCATAAAATTGTTGAATTAGATAATACGAGAATAGATATGAGCACTAGAGGTACTCGTGGAAGGGGTATAAGAGGATACGGTAGAGGCCGTGGAAGTGCTAGGGCTAGGTCTTCAGCATCAAGCCACATGCCTAACATTCGGGTTAGGAAGGCACCAGCTTCACTAGTAACTGATATGGGATTTTTTGGTCGAGCAGCTGGGGATGAGGCACTATCCCAAGCTATGCTCCAAATTTTAGAAAGGGTCGTTGGGACTAGTATGGGTGCTGTGGGCTGTGGGTCGATTTCGGAATGACTCCAGACAAATGGAGCTGAAATTTTTAGGGGTATTGTTGGTGTGGCCCCTAATGTGGCTGAGTACTGGTTGGAGGCCACGGAGAGAATAATGGATGATCTCGACTGCACTTCTGAGCAAAAACTAAAGGGTGCAATGTCATTACTGCGAGACGAGGCCTATCAGTGGTGGCTTACCGTGAAAGAAGGTACTCAGGCCGACCGGTTAACGTGGGAATTCTTTAAAGCTGCATTTCAAGGAAAATATGTGGGTGTAAGTTATGTGGACGCCTGAAGAAGGGAATTTCTGAACTTGAGTCAGGGGAATAAAACTGTGGCAGAATACGAGGTAGAGTTCCTACTACTTAGCCGCCACACTCGAGGGATGGTGGCAACCAATTATGAATAATGTGTTCGTTTCGAGGACGGCCTCTGAGATGAATTATGGATACTAATATCTCCCTAGAGGGAGCGAGACTTTGTTGCCCTAGTAGAAAAGGCAAAAATCGCCGAGGACATAAAGCGCTCTGAGTACCAGAATCGCGAGAAGGAAAGGGGCAGAAATAGGAAGGATCCAAAGCCCTCAGGTTCTTTTGGTAGGCCTAAAAAAAGGCTAGATTTGATGAGCCAATTAAAGTTGGGGCTCCTGTTACTGTTACTAGATTACAGCCCTACGCAGATTGTGGGAGACAGCATCTGGGTGAGTGTTGTAAAAGGATTGGGGCATGTTTCAGGTGTGGGTCAATGGAGCATCATGTCAAAAATTGTCCACAAAGGCCTGTACAAATGCAAGTTACAGGTTAGGGTTTTGTTCAGCCAACGAGAGGTGCTCAGCAGCCACCAAGAGGCTGTGGTCAGGCCAGAGGTGGAAATGGTTTGGGCTGAGGTCGCGGGGCCCCGGGCATAGGTGCTAGTAGTACTAAGGCGAGGCAGCCAGCTTTGGTCTATGCTGCATGTTGCTGAGAGGACGGTGATGCTCCTGATGTGATAATTGGTATGTTCTTTATCCATAATAAACCGTATACTGCTATAATTGATGTGGGGTCTATACATTCATACATTGCATGTACTGTGTCTGGGACACTACGTATCCTATGTGAGAGTATTGCCAGTGAGATGACTGTGATAAGTCCATTAGGACAGATGGTAAGGGTAAAAAAGTTATTCAGAGATGTGCCTTTGTTAGTTCAAGGGGTTACCTTTTCGGCGGATTTGGTGGAGTTACCTTTTGGTGAATTTGACCTAACCTTAGGTATGGATTAGCTGGTAAAACACCGAGCAAGTTTAGATTATACTGCTAAGCATGTGGTACTAAAGACTACTGAAGATGAGGAAGTAGTTGTGATTGAGCGGCGTAGAGATTATCTATCAAATGTGGTTTCTGCAATAAAGGTTGAGAAATTGGTTCATAAGGGTTGTGAGGCGTTTCTAGCCTATATTGGTGCCTCTGATTTTGAGGGCCCTTCTGTTGAAAATATCAGAATAGTTAAGGATTTTCTGGATGTTTTCCCTGACTAGTTCCCTAGATTGTTTCCTCACCGTGAGGTTGAATTTGGTATTGAGCTTCTACCTAGAACAGCTCCGGTGTCCATTGCCCCTTATAGAATGGCACTGAAGGAGCTTGTGGAGTTAAAGGTTCAAATTCAAGAGCTACTGGATCGAGGATTCATCCGACCGAGTGTGTCTCTATGGGGAGCACCGGTGTTATTTGTGAAAAAGAAAGATAGGTTTATGCATATGTACATCGACTATCGACAATTAAACAAGCTAACTATCAAGAACATGTACCCTTTGTCGAGGGTAGACGATCTATTCGATCAGCTATAGGGAGCCGCGGTGTTCTCCAAGATTGATCTCTGTTCTGGGTACCATCAACTAATAGTTAAAAAGGCCGATATCTACAAGATAGCATTCAGGACTCGTTATGGTCACTACGAGTCTTAGTGATACTGTTTGGGCTAACGAATGTACCAGCTGCCTTCACGGATTTGATGAATCGAGTGTTGCAGCCCTATCTGTATCGGTTCGTAATGGTACTTATAGATGATATCTTGGTGTATTTAAGAACCGAAGATGAACATGATGCACATCTCAGAGTCATTCTGCAGATTCTAAGGGAGAAGCAGTTATATGCTAATTTCAATAAGTGTGAGTTCTGGCTGCAAGAGGTGACATTTCTGGGTCACGTGGTGTCTGCCAAGGGAATTAGAGTTGATCCTCGAAAAATTGAAGCTGTTCTGGATTGGAAACCACCTAAGACCGTATCTAAGATTAGATGTTTTCTGGGTTTGGCTGGGTTTTACAAACGTTTTATTGAAGGGTTTTCTTTGATTGCTGCACCTTTCACTAAATTACTGCGTAAAGGGGCACTATTTAACTGGACTGATAAGCAGCAGGAGAGTTTTGAGAAACTTAAAAGGTTCTGACTGAGGCCGCTGTCTTGATACATTCAGAATCTGGGAAGGAATTCACTGTCTACAACGATGCGTCACACGTCGGTTTAGGATGTGTGCTGATGCAAGAGGGTAAGGTGGTGGCATATGCTTCTCGCCAACTTAAGACCCATGAGGCGAATTACCCTACTCATGACTTGGAATTGGCCATGGTGGATTTCGCACTGAAGATTTGGAGGCATTATTTATACGGTGAGAAGTGTATTATTTACACGGATCACAAGAGCCTCAAGTACCTCCTTACTCAGAAAGATTTAAATCTTAGGCAGCGAAGATGGATCGAGCTACTTAAAGATTATGATTGCTCAATCGAATACCATCCTAGTAAGGTGAATGTGGTAGCTGACGCACTGAGTCATAGGGCTATGTCTGATCTAAGGGTGATGTTTGCACACCTAAGTTTGTTTGATAATGGTGGCTTGTTGGCTAAGCTTCAAGTTAAACCGATGTGGACTAAACAGATTAAGGATAAACAATTGTTGGATGAGTCACTAGTTCCACGTTTTCGGTAGATTGAGAATAGGGAAACTTCTGATTTTGTGTTGAATAGCGAAGGGGTATTGTGTTTCCGTGGGAGAGTTTGTGTTCTGAGGGATTCTAATTTAAGGCAGTCTATACTGCAAGAAGCGCATAGTAGTCCTTATGCTATGCATCCTGGTGGAAACAAGATGTACCGAGACCTTCATGAACTATATTGGTGGCCAGGACTTAAGTGCGAGGTTACAGATTTAGTAAGTGTTTGACATGCCAGCAAGTAAAGGTTGAGCATCAGCTGCCTTCGGGGTTATTACAGCCAGTTAAGATTCCTCTTTAGAAATGGGAAAAGGGTAACCATAGACTTTGTTAGTGGACTGCCTTTAACACGTATTAAGAAAGATTCAGAGTGGGTCATAGTAGATCAGTTGACCAAGTCTGCCCATTTCATACCAGTACGTGTTGATTACTCATTGTATAAACTGGCTAAGCTGTATGTGGCTGAGATTGTAAGACTTTATGGGGTGCTGGTTTCCATAATATCTAACTAAGATCCTCATTTCACGTCTCGATTTTGGAAGAAGTTACACGAAGCACTGGGTAGAAGGTTGGACTTCAGTACTGCGTTCCACCCTAAGACAAATGGTCAGTCAGAAAGGGTAATTCAAATACTGGAGGATATGCTAATGAGTTGTGTAATAGATTTCTGACGCAATTGGGAAGAATACTTTCTGCTAGCAGAGTTTGCGTATAACAATAGCTACAAGTTCAACATTAAGATGGCACCATACGAGGCACTCTATGGTCATAGGTTTCGTACTCCTACGTGTTGGATTGAGTTGGGCGAGCAGCGAATTATGGGGCCAGAGTTAGTATCTGATACCGAAGATAAGGTAAAACTAATTCGAGACCAGTTGAAAGAAGCATCTAATAGGCAAAAGTCTTATGCGGATCTTAAATGGCGAGAGATTTAGTATTCCGTGGAAGACTTCGTGTTTCTTAAGGTCTCCCCACGGAAGAAGATATTAAGATTTAGGCGGAAGGGCAAGCTGAGCCCTAGGCTCATTGGGCCTCATCACATACTAAAGTGTGTGGGACCAATTGCTTATCAACTTGAGTTGCCTCCAGAGTTGGACCGAATCCATGATGTTTTTCACGTCCCCATGTTGAGGCATTACCACTCTGATCCCACACATATAGTGCCGATTGAGGAGATCGAGGTTAGGCTAGATCTAACCTTCGAGGAGGAACTGGTGCAAATACTGGATCGTGACGTTAAGGTACTGAGGAGGAAGTCTGTTCCACTGGTTAAAGTGCTATGGTGCAATCATAGTTCAGAAGACGCCACTTGGGAACCTGAGGAGGCGATGCGACAACAGTATCCTCACCTAATTTGATCAGGTAAATTTCGATGCTGAAATTTCCTTTAGGAAGGTAGAGTTGTAACGCCCCAAAAATGTAAACCTTGTAATTACGCATGTTATGACAAGTTGCATGTTTGTTGTAATGGCTAGATGTGTTTTGGGCATGTTTGGGGGTATTAGAGAAGCCTGGGTTCAATTCTTGGCTTCTGCAAAATTTTTAGTTTTTTACTTTGAATGAATCTGGACATTAAAATGTAGACCTTATAAAAAATTATAGTTGGAATGTGACAAAAATGAGCTTGTGGTCCTGTGGTAAGTGGCGTGTGGTAGTGGCTGGAGGTTTGAGGTTCAAGTCATGGCAGTGTAAAAGAGTACTTATTTTGCTACTCTTGCCGTGCAAGAAGTAGATGTTGTTTGAAACTCTGCTGAGTGAAATTTAACTTAGTCAGGGAGTGTTATGTGGAGAGAATCAAGGAGAGGATTGTGGAGGGATAAAATGAGAGATATTCGGAGAAAATTAAGGAGTTTGAATGAGAAGAGGAGTGTGTGCCAAAATTGGTCTCTGGCTTTGAGGAAATTTGACTTTAGGGAAAACTTTAGGGGCTGTGCACGTTTTTGGGTTCTGGGTTTTTCTCTTCATTTTCAGTTTTATCAACATCCTTGGTTTCCTCTACTGCTATACCGATTACTGCTGAGGACTTTGGTTTTCGGCTTTTGCTTTGCTTTATTTTTCTTCTTTTGGCTGAATATACTATTTTATTTCGGTATCATCTATTCCTTCATTTCCCTTTTCTCTATTTTGGGAAGTAGCCGAACACCCTAATCTTTTTTTTCCTTTCCAGTCACTCCTCTTATCATCTCCTCTCCCACCATATTATTTTCTTCTCGATTTTCCCCCTAGCCAATTGTTCTTTCCCTATTATTTTCTTCCTTTTTTTCTTCCTTCTTGATTGGAATACCGATTGTACTCAGCCTTCTTTTCTGTCCCTATTCTTGATCGATTGCTTCCATATGTTGTTGTCGGTTTATTAATTCATTTTCGGCGAGAGTTTTTGACTAGAACGATAAGTGTTCATATTGGCTCTTCTCATTCAATCTGTTTTTTCTCATCTTTTTATTTAAGCTGAATGCCTCTTTTCTATTCTTGATTGTCGAATGATGATCCTTTCCCCATGATATGTTACTCGTTGGGTTGTTAGGTTCCTCGAGGAGTGGAGTAGTGCAAGCGGCCTTGAAGCAACTTACCCCTTTCTCTTATTAAGTAAACAAGGTAAGCACGTTACCTTATTGTTGTGTTAGGCCAAACATCCCTATAGATTGTAAGTTGATGTTGTGGATCTAAGCCACATCTGTGATCAATCCTATCTAACAGGATCTATTGTTATGTAGCTAATCGACAAGGAGCGTCCGTTTGGTTCTAGCTAGCGATCTTAGGGTAATAGGTTGTATTTCTGTCAATCAAGGCTTTGGGCTCCTGAGCGGTTAACTCGATTTTGCAAACAAGTGTGTATTTACACACTGAATAGACTATAAATCGGCAAAAGTCGAAAAGCCAGAAAATACGACGGTTGAGGCCACTTGAGCGGGCAATCGATCTCGTGGTGACCCGAGCCACGAAGCATGGGTGTTAGACTGTAGAGGCTGCCATGAGCATTCTCATGGGCTTGGGACATTCTAGGCCACGATGGGTCGAAATAGGCCGTGTGGGCCGAAATAGGCCGTGTGGGCCCTATGGGCTTGTGGGCTCTAGATGGATAACTTCATAATATATGGTAAATCATGGACTGGGCTATGTAGTTCGCATGGCCGTGGTAATTTTGGGGCTTGATTGGCCACACGAGCGTGTGGGCTCTACTTGGGCCGCATAGTGGGCCTTGGGCCCATTTACATTGCTAGGACCGTTGAGGTTACACGAGCCGCTCGAGGTGACTGTAGACCTTCTGATGGATCAATAAGAGTACCTAGACCCCAAGGCAGGTAAGATGACTAAAATACCCCCATAAGGTAAAATGACTATTTTATCCCTCGAGGGTAAAAGATTGATTTGTGCTATGATTTGACTGTTCTCTCTGAGCATGACATTCTGCATTCACGTATGAGATTATGACATGACATATTGCATGGGGTGGGGATATTGTTTATGCAGGAAGTATACTGTACTGTTGGCTTTTAGCCTTTATACTGATTACTGGCAGCTTTGTTGCGATACCGTTACTGGCAGCTTTGCTGCGATACTAATATGGGTGTGTCTGGCTGGGTGGGTTGACTTTTCCCCTACAAGGTGTGATTGGTGGTACGAAGTGGTGTGTCTGGCTGGATTGGGGTGGGTTTCACTGTTGCATTACTGCACCGACATCATTATTATTTCGTAATGGGCTCGAGCCTAGATCAGCATCGCATCATCGTATTTATTGTTGGATAGAGGATTACACACTGAGTTTCTTGTAAACTCACTCTTCTTTTTAACTGTGCAGGTAATCCCCAACTTTAAATAATTTGGTGCTGTAAGCGACTCGGAGGTGGCCACATAACCGTAATTATGCTATGCATGTTTTTACTTTTCTCTGGATTTTCGTTGTGGGTTTTTAATTCTATAATAAGGCCTTTTATGGATTTAAAATTTTAATTGGACATTTGCTTGCTTACTTTAAACTGCTAGCCTAGGGGAAGACGAGTTTTCAAAATATCGATTGTTTGCAATGACACACGAGTTAACCTTAAAGTTTTGAAAAGCTTTCGCATTTAAATCGTTTTAATAAAATAATGGTAATTTAATGTGACTAATGTTTTAACTAACTGAGTGGATAATACAAGGAATCTAACATACTTAAGTTTTTACTAGATCACAAAGAGATTTTAACTAATCTTTACAACTTAGTTCATCTTTTCGAAAAACACTACAATGTGACATGCCATATTCAGCCATAACGTCTGGGCTGAGTTTGAGGTGTTACAAAAAAATATTTTAAAAAATCCATGGCAAATCCCTCAACCTTTAACAATTTTGCAAATTAACCCCCGATCTAGCTAGATTAAGCTAAAACAAGCTCAAAAACATAAAAATCATTAAAAATTGGCTTAAAATCATACCATTTAATGAACTAACCCTAGTCGAAATTTCTAACTTATCCTCCCATGGAAATTTAGTTGAAGCAAGTGATATAAAGGAAGAAGATGATAGTATTTTTATATTAGTTTTGTTTTTATTTAACTAAGTACCAATCTACCCTTACTAATTTAAATTTAAAATCAACTAAATCATGTCCATATTTTTCCAGTAACATTAAGGATGGTATAATTACTATTTAGACCCTTGGTAGCACTAGAAAGAACATAGGCTTTCCCCTTTACTTATTGGTTAAATTGTTCCCATTTAGTCATCCTTAGCATACATTTTAGTATTTTCAATTTAGTAAATTGCATTTTATAACTCAGTGAATCCTAACCTATCTTATCCTTAATTTCTCTATCTTTTTGCATTAATGTTGTTGCATGAGTTAATTCTAGATTGTGTCCAAAATAGTCGCCGCACCTGACAGCTGTCCGGATAAGAACAAAAATTGCGTGAGCTATCCAGTTTGGTATAACCAACCTGTACGTACAAGGACAGAATAATTTTGAGGAAATGACACCTGTATTGTTGGAGGAGGACATAAAAGGTGGACGTTAGATGAAAATTAGTTTTTTTTTTCCAAATCATCATCTTGTTCATTCCACCTTGAATCTTGCGACCATGGCAACTTAAGCCTCTTATGGGTGAGCCAATGTGAAAACCAGATGCATACTAGCTTCTCATGAGGAAACCTAAGTGTAAGGCAAGAGGGAATAGAGAGATTCAGTCGAGTTATCTAGAGAGAGTACTCTTCACTTGATTCTTTCCTATTTCTTTCTAAATGCTAGTGATTATTCTCTATTTTCTGTTTGTATGGTAGTACACATGAATTCTTGGTTAAATGTTAGTACACATGAATTCTTGGTTAAATGTTATCTTATTCAGTCTTGTTTTTATTGTTTAATCTTAGGGTTTGAATGTTTTTTAACACAGAAGTGTATTGCAGTCACTAACACTGGAAAGTGTAGGGACAGTTTGAGCCAACAAGCACTACAACAGAAGTTGAGTGGGAATTAGAGGAATTTAGTCCACTTGTTTTTAGTAGTGTCATATTGCCATCATTGGAAGGGGAGATTAGTATGCATGTTTAAGTCTTAGATTAAATAGAGGGGTGACGCTGGGTAAGATATACATTGAATTTTATTGCCTCGATAATAACCTATCTTTTTATACCTTGTGAGCACTTAGTATTCTGCTGAAGATTCTTGTTGGTGATCTCAATTTATCATTATCATATTTTATTTTATTATTTTCAAGTTATTGCATCGACAACTATTCTCACAATTTATCTCGTTTATATCTAGTTATTGCACCGACATTAATAGACAAAAGACTACCATTCCTATGGGATCGATATCTGACCGACTTACATCTGTCTACTATACTTGCATCGATAGTGTACACTTGCACATTATTGTTGTGATGTTAAATAGCCGATCAATTCTTTAGATTCCTGTCCATAGCCATTTAGCCTTTTAAAACTAATAGATACTCACTTTTGCACATTTTACAATTTCGTCCATTTTACCTAATTAACCATGTAAACTTCAAAATTTCTTAATGAAACTTTAACACGACCTTAATATAATCTTGTAAACATTAAATAAATTTTAAAATAATAATTTACTTGGCAGAATTGTGGTCCCGAAATCACTATTTTTGACACCACTAAAAACGGGCTGTTACACGAGGTCTTGATACTTCATTTTCCAACAACATTGTCTTTTGGTATGCAACACTTGTGCCTTGACTAACTGACCAATTTACAAAAATTATTTGATCAAAATTCAATAAAACACTATAATCAACTTGTAAATATGATTAAATAATATGGCTAACTCGGTCATCGGAATATTGAATTCCAAAATCGCTGTTTTTGGTACAATTGAAAAATGGGTTGTTACAATATCATTTAAGTTTAACTCACTCACTAAACTAAAAATTCACATTTATACATAAACTAGATCATGCTCCCCACTATGACTTTCCCTTTGAAAGCTTAATTACAAACTCAACAAAGAGAACAACAATTTGTTTCAAAATTTGCACAAAAATAAGTTCTTCATAATGAACAATATAAGTTCTCTCAATCTGGTACGTGAATAATAAATAAGCCTTTTATTTATAGGTGTTAAAGTCTTGTAAAAATTCAAATAATGTGAACTACTTTAATCTCCTTCAATTCAGCTTGATTAGATCTTCAATATGAAATAAAATATGAGAGATCTTTAAGTATTAGTCTTCATAGGAAAAAGATATATTCAAATAAAGTCTTCAAAGAATTCTTCTTAACTTGATTTTCTTTGCATTTTAGCTCTACAAAGTGCTGCTAAAATTGTTCTAAGTAAGAATTGCCACTCCAAATTCAAAAGAATATTCAGGAATATCTTGCAGGTGAAATTAACAATAAAGGGAGGAAAATATTTGGGAATGGAGTTGGATATGCTTAAAAATAAAAGAAAGTTTTCTTTTCAAGAAACCCTAAATAAGATGGTGCAATAACTTTATTCATGGAAATCTTAACTTCTAGGCCAAGAAGGTAAGCTAACACTACGTAAAATATGAACTGAAAAGTTTACTAATATACCAATTTTCCTGTTTTCAAGATCCTAAATTTGTTTGCAACAAAATGGATCAAATAATAAGAAAATTTTGGTGAGTGAAGAAAAGAACAAGAGATAAATTCATTATTTAAACTGGGGTAATTTATGCTTGAGAAAAAACTTAAGAGAACTTGGTATAAGGAAAATGAAAATTTTTAACGGATCATTGTTGACCAAAATAGCCTAGATAATTGCAACTGTAACACCCCTTACTCAAGAAAATTCGAGCATCGAATGTTAGATTTAATGCTGAACACTCTTTTACAATATCTAATTCTTGAAATTTAGGCTTTTATCAAGGTCACATTACACTTTTTAGGACATAACTATACTAATAAAAAAGTTTAATTGCATATAAAATTTGTTTCGGGTCTTTATTAACCCAATTAAAATTTCACAATTGCAAGTTTAAATGTCTCAAGACCAAGACCTGATTGTCTTGATGTAACACCCCAAACCCAGCCTAGACGTTATGACCAGATCCGACGTGCCACATCGGAACGAAAAAAAAACATTTTCTATTTTTAGTCTAGGAAATCGTACTTAGTGTTCAAAGGATGATTTTACTATAGGTTAAAGTGAATGGAAGCTGTGCACCAGGTAGGAAACTGGAAAAGAAGAGGTGAGTCCATCGGACTGCTTAAGTACCAAGCTCCCTTTGGATCCAATTCTAGACATGCACACCACCATTGCCACACCTTAACTTAGTGTATGTTCTTAGGAAACCAATTCATTTAAGTCCAGTTTAAGAAAAAAATGATTAACTTTGGAAAATGTTTTTGCTTTGTTGTCGTGATATTTTAAAATCAATTACTGTTTTTGAAAACGCGCCCTAAAACTAATCAGTTTCAGTGATTAAGATAATATTATACCTATTCTAGTAAAACATATTAAAAACAATAAAAAATCATTAAAGCGGCCTTAATACAACTTAAACCCAAAATAATTGATGTAAATGAAAACTAATTAAATTATAAAAAGTGAATCAAGTTTGCAGTACGTACGGCCACTTCGAATCCCTCACAGCTCCAAGTCCACTATGGTTGTGGGTTACCTGGAAGGATAAAGTTAAGGGGGTGAGTTTGGAAAACTCAGTGTGTAAAATAGCCCAACCATAGTCCAGATCAGTTCAAACCACAGAAACAGATTAAATCGGGCCTTAGCCCTATACAGAGTTCAGAATGAAACCCATAGGCCCATAACAGATACAAAACAGATATATCATGTATGCAGAAAACCCAATCCATATCCATCCGTATACACCCCCGTGCCAACCTTACACCATGCGGGGAGACTACTCGACCCACCCATCCGTCTACACATCACAAGTATTTGCAGCATGGCTGCAAGAACAGATAGTGTGACAGAGTCACCAGATACAGATATTTGTGGACAGAGCCACCAGATTAGATATTTGTGGCAGAGCCACCAGAACGCTTCCTCCATCAATATAACCCATATCCCATGTAACAGATATACATGTCATAGCATATAACAAACAGAACCAGAATATCATGCATTTCAGTCAAAATCAACCCTAGGGGTATAATGGTAATTTTCATACTTAAGGGTATTTTGGTAAAACTTTCTATTTTAGGGTTTACATACACATTACAACCATTAACGCATTAACAGAAACACTTACCGAGCGTTTTTACCGAATTGGGCCCGTTGGCCCATTAACCCATTTTCGGCCCATTAAGCCCAATTATACCGAGGTGCACGAAATTGCGCACTCTGCAATCATATCATTTAAGATTACCAGGATTAACAATCCAAACCATCTCACGAGCGCTCGCACGCTCGCAAGTCCACAAAATACCGACTTTTTGGCATTTCGGCTTTTCGGCTTTTACCGATCTAGTCTATGAGTGGGTGTCATTTACACACTTGATTTGTAGTGGTTCGATGGCGAGTTCCACACACGAGCTGTCTACAATTAGATTACTAACACGTCAATCTAAATATCGAAAACAAACTACAAACTATCCCCCTACCTTATTTGGCCAACCAAGTCTCAGACCCTAGAGTTCTTACCTTTTTCTGAAACTAGCGGCTAGGTTTAGATCCAGTCGTTCCACTTGTCCAAGCCTTCGATTAGAAGCCTCTAGATCACACTAACATCATAATAAAAAAATTTTCAAAACCCTTAGAGCCATAGGGCCCAATCGATAGCCTCCCTAAGCCTTTAGAGATTTCGGCTTTTTTAAAACCCGAAATAAAGAATAGATTCGAAAACTTACCACTGGTTCCTTCAATCGACGATTCCACTTTAGTTCCTATTTGATTCTGATGCAGATCTATCCCCTCAAATGTTAGCAGAAATCAAATCTTTAAAGGTGTAAAGATTTGGCTATGCCCCAATGACTATGGTGTTTCCGGCTTTTGAAACTCGTGAAATAAAAGATGATTTGATAAGGAGGTTTTTGCAAAGTTCAAGTCGATAGAGGTTGGGGTTTAGAGAGTGTGAAATTCGGCTAGGAAAGATGAAGGAAAAATCAAAGAAGTTGGCTAGGGGAAATCGGCACAAAAGAAAAACAGGCTTTCAGGATTTCAACTTTTATGGCAATCAGCTATAAAGGCTTAGAAACGAATGGAATGGAAGAGTAGAATGGTAAGAAGGGTTCAACTATGTAAGAAAAGGAAAAGAAGAAGAAAAGAGAGTAGGAGAAGAGAGAAAAAGAGAAAAGAATTGTCAAAAACGACACCCCCTCCAAAAGCCGAAATTCCCCTCACTAAATGACCTAGCCAAATTTCCCATGCTAAAGTCCCTTGACCGGCCAACTCTTGCTCCTTGATCAGCTCCTAAATTTCCTCCCTTATCTTATCTTTACTCAATCCCCTTACTAGCTTAAACTCCCCCTAACAGAGTTCCCCCTTGAGTTCCATCACCTCCCTTTTTTGTTCACAAAAATAAATACCCTATTGCATACCTTGTGGCTCGAACCTTGGCTCCCCCTAGACATCTACACGCCACTCCCCCTATACCTTATGTGGTGTCACATGCCAATTTACCACAGGTCCCTTGTGCCCTATTTTTACCATCTTTAATTTAAAAGCCCTCAATGCCATACCCTCTCTTTCTAAAATTCGAAATTCATAAATTGCCTCGAATTAGATATACTCTTGGGCCTTTTTAAGGGCCCAGTAACATACTCAGACCCACAACAGACAGTTAAAACACAGAATTTCTAAAAGTCATTGGAAATCCCAAAAATCCCGAAAATCCCGAAAATTAGGGTGTTACACTTGAGACAATGCCATGGCAATGTAGAAATTTGACTTTGAAGTTGCCTTGTCTCGAGACAAATGAGTATAGGTCTTAAGACATTGGATATTTTTTCTCAAGACAAATTCCAATATGTCTCGAGACATGGCTTTGTTATTGTACATTTTTAGCTTTGAATTTTTTGTGCCTTGAGACACATTTCACATGTCTCGAGACCTGAGATATGAGAATTGAAAAAATTCTTTTAAACACTTTTAAACCATACCAAATTTTCCAAAATCAATTCAAACAATAACGAAAACACATAAACCATGCAATACCCTATATTTACTTATTCAAAACACCATATAACAAAAGCATAAGTACAACTAAACACCGTCTTACTTAGACTATTGTTTGACCTATGTACATGCCATTAACTTAAACTAAAAGTTGAAGATTTCATACTCTTCTCCAAGTATTTGGGATGTGATGAGATGGGAAGTGACTTGTCACAATTCGTTGTGGCAAATTAGACTCTTTATGGCACTTAACAAGCTTGTTTTAAATATTTTATTTTAATGCATTTTCAATTTTAGTAACTTAGATTTAATTTCTAGCAAAATAAGTATTTTTACACATAATTTAGCTTTAGTTGACCTAATGGGCTGATACGAGCCTAAGGTAGTTTTAAATAGCTTAATAAAGTGTGCATGACACTATTTTCAGGCCTAGGAGCATCAGAAACAACACTGGGTCACAACACGAGCTTTTAGGGTCGCAACATAGTAGAACAAGTTGCAGAAGTCAGGTTCAAAGTTGTGTGTCTTGACACGCCTTCCCAGTGTCATGACATAGTTGTGACGAGGGCCAAAAATTAATTAGGGGTATTGTTCTCTGTACAATCCATATTTATCCTATTTTAGTCTTGTATTTGACCTGATTAAGGTAGCTAATTATTCCTATAAGTAGAAAGGCTTAAGCTAAGCTATAGGAGGCAAGTTAGGAGGTCATTAGTTAGGTTTAGACATTAGATTTAGTTTTTCTTTCAGTTTTAAAATGGTTTATTTTCTTGTTTCTCAGTTGGGTTCAATTGGAGTCTAAGCCTTCATTATTTATTATTTCAATATGTTTCTTTTACTTTTATCTTACAATCATCAAATCTCACTAGCTGTTAAAGGATTTTCTACAACCAAGCAAATTTAACATTTCAAATGGATCGATTTCTATTCTCCTCTCATTTTAGTTTAATTTGTGTGTTTTGCATGATTAAATTATTTTTAAGGGAAATGATATTTAGATTCATGTGTAGCTAATTCCTTTAGGAAGATTAACGAGCGAACGCGAGAGTAATTAACGAGAGAATGAGGGTTTATCTTAGAATTAGTTGGTTTAAATAATGCATGCTTAAACCTTAAGATTGATGACCCTAGGAAGAAATCTAGGTAGATAGGCTAACAGGATAAAGTCTACCAAGCACCTCATAATTTATCCTAATTTTAAACTGAGAGATCAAAAGATAAATGGGTTTTTACTAATAATTAATTAGTAAGAGGTCGAAAGGTAAAGTTTGGTAAGTTATTAGCTAATTCACTAAAACCCAAGTTTTGAAGTTAATTATAGACACTGAAGCGAGTTAATCTTCTGCTTGCTATTTGAGATTTCATTAATTGATTAATTTATTTTCAGTAATTTTAGTTTATTTTATGATCTTAAAATTTGTTGTTATTTTTCACAATATAATTTTTTGTTATTACTATTTAGACCTGTTATTGTAGAAAATAATATCAAGTTTAATCCATCCTCCCTTAGGTACGACCCTCGGAGTACTTCCTATTCTCTGTTGTACAATACTAGAGTAAAATTTGACTTGTATACTTGCGGACACTGCTTTTTTAATTTCATATCTTTCTACTGTAATATTTCTAGTTAAAATGTTCACATGTTTGGCGGTGGTCACGAAGAGACCAATCCTCGACAAAACTTCACTTTGAGTCTTTACCTACGCATTGAAAAATAACGCATTAAACTTGTGAAAGCATAATAAGTACAATTGGAATTAAACTTACCTTTAAATAAATGTAAATAATGTACATTAATATTATATTAAGTTTGGAACATAATAACATTAGAACTTCCATATTATAACTTATTCAATATAATTCAATTCACCATCATTTCCTTTCACTTAGGACATAAACGTGTCATATTGATCATAGCTTTATTTTATCCTTTATTATCTAATAAATGCCTAATGTAGACTTAACAAAACATGCATGATATACAAAAATAATACAAAGATGCGCTAAAGTGCAATAACTGATAGAGTGGCACAAAAGTGCATTAATAGAATAGAGACCACACTAAATGTTTCCTAATAGCATGTAATCTATATCCTACTAGTTTATATATTATCTACATGGGCAAATATAACAGAATCAACTTCACTTTTACATTAAAGAATAGAACTTATGTACTTTGAACTCTTTCCAATTTAGTCCTTGTTATAAAAATTCAATAAACACTATAATAATAGTTCCTTGACACATGAAATAAAACACACTATCTCATAATAATATTCCATATCCATTACCATGATACAATTACATTTCACATGTCACTTTTACACATTTTGCAGTTTAGTCTTTTCCTTATTATTCTATCAATTCACTATAAGAATTAACTTAGTAAATGGAATTAAATAATTAATTCCATCATTCTTAATCAATTTTTTTATTTAAGTGTAACACAATAGTTAATAATAAAAATTATGTAAATACTAGTACATCTGATTAAACTTACTAATCAAAATTATTTAGGCTAAGTAAAATTCTATTTGTACTTACAACCAAAGGATTGAGAAAAGCTTCCTTCTTTTTCCTACACTTCTTGGCTATCTCCTTTCCTTTGTCACCTACTTGTGACTCTCTTTTATTCACCTTTTCTTCATTTTCATATAAAAATATACATGCTTCAATATTAATAAAATAAAAAACATTGATATCATGCATTTTGAATTAAATAAATATGAAATTCATGAAAAGCCTTATCATTCTTTCCTTAAACCCTTAGGATTTTACTTGAACTTAAATTTCTTTCTCCTCTAACATGAGCATACTTTCTTTCCACTTGAAACTAAGGTTTCTAGGTTATTACTTTATTGATTCTACTCCAAACTTATGTACAAAATTGAAGGAATTGAACTTGGAAGACATGAAAATGGTGGAAAAAGATTAAAATATAAAAATTTTGAAGTTTGTTTCATTCATTCTAGAGGGGACAACACAAAGATGATAATGACCATTTTTTTCCTTTTCATCATTTATCAGCTTAGTCATTAACTAAAATAAAATAATTCTATAACACCCCAAACCCGGCCTAGACGTTATGGTCGAACCTGGCGTGTCACATCAAAATGCTTTTTGGAAATAAAACTTATCGTTAAGAATTCAAAAATTAGGTTAAAACCCCTTTTAGTTTTTAACGCTTGAGAAAATTTGGCAAATTAAGTTGTTCCTAATTAAAAACAATATGTCGAAGCGATTGTCGTATTTATCTCTATTGATTTCTTACTCTGAGTAAAATCGCAGAAGCTTTTTAAAAAACCTTGAAGTTTAAAATGTGTGTTTTCCTTGACAACATTTATTATTTTAAAAACTCATCTTTTCCTAGTCTAGCAGTTTAAGGTAAGAAATCAAAGCCCTTGTAAAAGTTAAAACCACAAATGGCCTTATTACACAACCAAAAACTCAAAGTGAAATTTAAATAAATAAAGTCAAAAGTAGAACATCAGCAGTCGTGTGGCCACCTCTGAGTCCCTCGCAACACCAAATCATCTAAGGCTGGGGATTACCTGCATAGTTGAAAAGAGAGTGTGAGTTTACGAAAACTCAATGTGTAATCCCCTATCAGTCAAATAATAAACAATGCATGCAATAACAGTCTGGGCCGGAGCCCTATTCAATATTAGTACAATTTGGGCCCTAGCCCTATACAGTAACAGTACAGTTTGGGCCTTAGCCCTATATAGTAACAATGTGGGCCTAAGCCCAATATAGTATCAAAATAGTGTAATGCAATTATGCAACCTACCCAAATCTAGCCAGCACACCACCCGTACCAACCAACACACCATGTGAGGATATAAATCGACCTACCCAGCCAGCACATCATATCGCAGCAAAGCTTCCAGTAATAATAATGCAAAGATAGTGCGCAGAAAGCGAGAATCGTGGCAAAGCCACCGAAGATCGATAATTGTGGCATAGCCACCAAGAATGTGATGAATGTGACATAGTCACCGATCTGAGACTTCCTCTATATCAAAATCTCAACCCCACGCAGTATGTCCTGTCATAAATAATACGTGTATGCAAAGTCATACTCAGTACAATCATATATGTAAATCATAAGCACATCAGTCATATGAAACATAAGGGCACAATCATCATTTTACCATACAGGGGTATTATGGTCATTTTACCCTACAGGGGCATTACGGTCATTTTACCCTACAGGGGCATTACGATCATTTTACCCTATAGGGGCATTACAGTCATTTTACCCTACAGGGGCATTATAGTCACTTTACCCAATAGGAGCATTAAAGTCATTTTACCCTATAAGGGCATTGCGGTCATTTTACTAATTTTGGGTCTCGGTACAGATAACGACCCTTCAAAAGGTCTACAGTCATCTCTAACGACTCAGATAACCCATATGGCCAAAATAGTGTAAATGGGCCCAAGGCCCATTACTCGGCCGAAGTGGGCCCACACGCTCGTGTGGCCCATTTAGCCCAAAATTAGCCACAACTATGCGATCACCATAGCCCACTCCATTCTTTGTTACTTACCGTAAATTTTATCCGTGTGGGGCCGACGAGCCCATTAGGCCCACACGGCCCATCTCGGCCCAATGAGGCCCATAACGGCCCAAGCTTATGAGAACGTTCATGGAGGCCTCTACAGTCTAACGCCCATATTTATGGGCTCAGTTCACCACTCGTGCGATCGCATGCTCGTGTGGCATCAAATGTTGAAGTTTCAGCATTTGGCTTTTCGGCTCTTACCGAACTACAGTAAGGATAGTGTGTTACACACCTCTTTCGGCTTTAAGTCGATTAGCAGAATTAGGGTATACTGTTACACACCATCGTTAACAAAGAGAGCGGCTAATCCTTGAGCACCAAACCTACATCAATTCCAACGCACTATCAATCGTATGCCGATAGGAATACAACCAACCATTTTAACCCTTAATCAAATGAAAGACTTGAGCAAGATAAAGGGAATACTTACCGAACCGCAAGGTTAATTATGAAGAAGGGACAATCGTCCTAACCCCCTAGAACAGAGGAGGAAAGCTAGCACCACACGTCCCTAGCCATTGAATGACAATAAAGAACAAGGTTAAACATAGGATTACCAACAGGGAGGACAAGATTTACAAAGAATCAATACTCACCACTTGATCACAAAATATTCGCACAAGTCAAAAATCGAAGTAGAGAGGGAGAATGCTGATATTCGGCTAAAGTAACACCACTCGAGAACACCACAGAAAAACAACAACTGGTCTACAAAGAAGAAATCAATTTGAAAGAATTGGAAGGAAGAGTATTCGACCAAGAAAATTGAGAAGTAGAAGAGGTGAGAAGAGAGCAGTGATTCGCCCAACCAAATGAAAAGAGATTAAGGGGAAGAAGCAAAGTTCGATTTTGGCACAAAAATTAAGTATCTAATCGGCCAAGGAAGTAGCGATTCAAGATAGGGAAGGAAAAACAAAGAAAACGAGCAGAAGGATGAGGCAATAGAAGAATTCGGCACCAAAAAGCACAAAAACCAAATGCCAAAAGAAAGACACACAAAACCTAAACTTGAGGAACAACACTTAGTCGAAATTCTGAGTACCTCTTAAGAAAATTTGGCACAATACCACACCAACTCAAACTCCACTTTTTCTTCCTAAAAATCTCCCTTTATCTCCTCCATGATTTTCTCCACAATCCACTTCTTGACTAGTTCAAACTTCCCTCAGTAGAGTTTCAATCAAACTCCACCTCTCTCACCACAAAGAAATAAAATGAAATATCCCTTTGCACTCCATGGGATTCAAACCCAAGCCCTCTCAGTTGCTCAACACGTCACTTGACACCAAGCCACAAGGCTCTTTTTGTGCCACCTTCCTCCTACAATTATTTATAAAGCCTACAAGCCAAAGTCTGAGTTCACTTAAAAAAATAAAACAAAAATTTTGCCTACGCCAAGACTTGAACCTCAGACCACTAGCACACTCCACACGCCACTATCCACTAGACCAACAGGCTTTTTTTATGTCATGGTCTACCCAAATTTAACTATAAGCCTATTGGCCCAAAGCTAGGGATTTACTAATTGAACAAAATTTTTGCTAAAGCCTAGGTTTGAACCCAAGATTTCTCCAACATTTCTCAAGGCCATTAACCACCAAAGTAGACATTCAATTGTGTCATTTCCTTGCACAATTAAATACTTATGTGCAGTCTCCTAACTACACTCCTACTCAAACCTAATACTTCTAGGCCCAGATTCGAGGCGTTACAAATTCTTAAATATTCTAATGAATCACAATTTTACACAATCTAGTCCTTAATCAAAATTCATGCGATAATTTCTTAATTTGAATATTTCCCATTTAGTCCTTCAACTTTCTTACAATACCATTCATGAATCATACTCTTTTTTTTCACCTACAGTCCATCTTCTTTTTTCCTTTAATTCAATTTAACTATTTCATCTTTTAGTTTTCTCATTGTTACCCCAACATTTTTCACTTTCTTACAATGTAGTAATATCTAAGATTTATTAAGATTTATTTCTCACAACATACGAGTCTTTTCAATTACCTTCAATATCTATCTTCACTCTTTACTAATACTAATAATTCCTATTTTATGACCTTCCCAAGTTTTAATACATTTACTCTCGATTTAATGTTGTTCCTGACTTGAGGGGTATTGAGGATGTTACATTTCTCCCCCTTTAAAATAAAATTTCATCCCCTAAATTTACTTGACTCGAATAGCTAAGGATACTATTGTATTATGAATTCTTCATTTTCCCATGTTGCTTCCTCAAGTTTATGGTGTTTACATAATACTTTTACTAAAGGAACTCACTTATTTCTTAATTCCTTCACTTCTTGAGTAAGAATTTTAACCGGTTATTCTTCATATGTCAAATCAAGTTGTATCTCAATAGCTTCTAATATAATAACATGTAATAGATCATATTGAAACCTTTTCAACATCGATACATGAAAGACATTGTGAATTTTGTCCAATTCTAGTGGTAAATCCAACCGATAAGCTACTAGTCCAATAAGCTCTAAAACCTCATATGGTTTAATACACATCGAACTCAACTTTCCTTTCCTACTAAACTAAAGAACATTTTTCCATGGAGACACTTCTAGAAATACTTTTTTCTCACACATTATATTTGATATCTTTTTTAAAAAAAATCAACATAAGACTTTCTTATGTTTGAGGATTCTTTCAATCTATCTCTAACCAATTTCACTTTTTCTTCTATTTCTTTGATCAGATATGGTCCTATCAACCTTGTCTAACATACAAGAGTTCTACACTTTCTTCCATACAAAGCCTCATACGGTGTCATTTTAATACTGAACTGATAAATATTGTTGTAAGTGAATTCAATTAGGGGAATATATTTTTCTTAATTACTTTCAAACTCAATAAATGCAACTTCTCAACATGTCTTCCAATATATAAATCAATCACAATGACTGACCATCAATTTGAGAATGAAAGACAATACTAAAATTCAATCAAGTTCCCATTGCATCATGTAAATTTACACAAAACCTTGAAGTTAATTTCGAATTTCTGTCTAAAATGATAAAAGCTGGTACACCTTGAGGCCTCACTATCTCATTAATATATAGTTCTACAAATTTCTTTAAAGTATAATCTATTTTCAAATTGGTAAGAAATGAGCAAACTTTTTTGTCTATCAATAATTACCCAAATTGCATCTTTCTTCTTGGGTGTAACTAACAAACCAACTACAAAATCCATTGCAATCTTTTTCGATTTCATTCAAGAATTGTTGTTAGTTGTAACAACCTTGAGGGAACTTGATGATCATCTTTCACCTGTTCATAGACCAAACACTTTGTAACATATTCAACAACATCCTTTTTCATTCTTTCCCACCAATAATAAGGCTTTAAATCATGACCCATCTTTATTAGTTTTAGGGTGGAACATCAAACATGTTACAATGAGATTTTTAAAGTATGCTTTGTTTAAATTCACCACTATCAGGTACACACAATCTACCTTGAAAATGCAGGTTCCCTTCATTGCCAACTTCAAATCCACTCCTCTTTCCATCTTCCATTTTTTTCTTCATTGGCTCTATCTTTACATCGTCTTTTTGTTGCATCTTTCACAACTTGTAACAAAGTTGCCAATAAATTTCTATTAAAAGATCAACTACCACATTTGTCTTTCCAAGATGATAATTAATAATACAATCATAATCCTTTAATATATCGATTCATCTCTTTTATCTCAAATTCAATGATTTTTTAGTCAACAAGTATTTCAAACTTTTATGATTTGTGAATATATAACATTTCTCTCTGTAAATATAATGTCTCCAAATTTTTAAAGAAAATACTTCAATTGCTGATTCCAAATCATGTGTGGGATAGTTTGTAACAGCCTGGTTTAGACCCTAGTCGGAACAGTGGTTTTGAGACCACAAATCTGAGTTAAAAAAATATTTTAATATTATTTTAGGTGTTTACAATATGTGAATTAGTATGTGTGAAAATTTTGTGAGAAAATTTTATCATTTGTGTGCTTGATTTAATTAAAAGGACTTAATTGTGTAAAATGCAAAACTAGCATGCTTTATGTAAAAGTACCTATTTGCTATGGATTTTATTATATGGAGTCCTTATGTTTTAAATTAATCACTAGAATTATGTATGGGAAAAAAGGGACAAACATTATTAAGTTGTTATATTAATTCATTAAGGTTATAAAGGTAAAAAAAATGTATTATAATGTAATTAAATAAAAGAAAACATAAAAAATAACATGCAAATGTTCATCTTTGACCGAAACATGAGAATGAAAAAAGGGTTTTAAGCTTTCAAACATTTGGCCATGGTCCAAGTTTGATTCAAGGTTCGTTTTTACTCGGTTTTTGATAATTTTTACGTTTTTAAGACCATTGCTTTATATACTAGCTAGCCCATGCTTGAATTTTTGAATTTGATGATGATTTTATGTTTTTCCATTATTTAAAGCTTGATGATTTTTGTGTTTTATGATGAAAAATAAATATGTGTTAATAGATTTTCATGTTTAATTAAGTGATTTTAGTAAAAATGCCTATTTGGGATTAAATTGTGAATTTTGTAAATTGAGGGGTCAAAATGTGAAATAAATGAAAGAAATGGGCTGCTAGGGACCTTAGTGAAATTCGGCCAAGCATGGGTGTGGTGAAATTTTAAATATTTTGTGTTTTGTGAAATAGGGACTAAATTGTGAAAAATGTAAAATGTTAGGGGCAAAAGTGTTATTTTCTTATTTATGTGTTTATGGATGAATTTGAATGAATATATGATTAAACAAGTCAAATTTGTATTAATTTAGATCAAGAAAAGAGGAAATTAGATTTGGATCAAGGGAAATCTAAAGTTGTCGAATAGTCGCTCCGGTCCATTCGTCTTTGTTCGAGGTAAGTTCATAAGTAAATAAATGTTGTTAAATCAAATGTTTTGATTTTGTAAATAGCTGAATTTAATTTTATGTATGTATAACTACTTAGCCGAATTGAATTTAGCATGGAATGATGTGTTATGAGCATGAATCGATCGAGTTACAACGTCTGAAAGCCCCGCACAAACCTTAGGAATAGTTAGGGTACATATGTCATGACATAGGATTTTGATATATGATTTCATGTAAGACCACGTCTGGGACGTTGGCATCGATTTGTGGTTTACGTGTTAGACAATGTCTGGGACATCGACATCGTATATGATTTCATGTAAGACCCTGTCTGGGACAGTGGCATCGATAGTTGATTACATGTAAGACCTCGTCAGGGACCTAGGCATTGTACAAGCTTTTTGAGCTATCTGAGTATCCTTATTAATTCTGAATGGTTCAACGGGAAATGTTAAGTTAAGATCAAATGTGAAATCGAGTTAAATGGTTTAGGTACGTATGAAGTTATGTTCATAAAATTAAGGTAAGTTTAGTATTTGAAACGATGATATAAATTATGCATTTTATAAAAGGTGATTTATATGTACATGTGATTGTTTTGAATTCGACCAAGTGATATTATAATGTTAATATTCATGTGTTGATATATTTGTTTATGACATACTAAGCTTTCCAAGCTTACTTTGTGTGCCCATTCAGTGTTTTTAATAGATTTTGGAAGCTAGTTACGAGCTCGGAGATCATCAAAGATCATCGTCACACTATCGACTATCATTCAGTACTTTTGAAGTTTGAAACTTTGAACATATAGCATGTATAAGCTAGTTTAAATATGTTTGGTTTTGAATTTGTGTATATATAGCCAAGTGAAAATGGCTTGATTATAATATTAAAGCTTGTGTGTATTTGACTATGTCTTAAACTTATTTTGGGAAGTATGTTTTTTGGTATATATGTTTTTGATGTTTGGTTATATGATTCGGCAATGAGAAATGGTTAGTATGATGTATAACAGGCTTAATAGTTAGCTTATTTTGGAAGTATGAAATGTGGTATGATTAGGGTGATGGATGATTGTATATTGGCTTTATAGGTTTGGTTGTTAAATGGTAAGTACTGAATAGGTTTCATGATTGTTTTGGTTGATTGTTTTGGTACAGATCCAAATGGTAAATGATGGTTATGATTAGGTATGTTTTGGTTAGTTTTAATGGATAGTTAAAAGTGTCAAGTTGATGCTAATATTAATATAGGTATGCGTATATGTGTGGTTGTAAATTCGATTACGATATTTAGTTCATTTTTATATGCATATGATATTAATAATGGTTTGATAAAAAAATGATTAGTTAATAGGATGAGATATGAAGTTTAGGTATATTAATATAGATGTGAATTAGGTGTACATTGGAATGTTATTTGTGTTCAAATGTTAAAATGGCTTTTGTTTTTAGGGTAAAATGCACACTATATATATATGCATCATTAGTATGTTTGGTCATGTTGTAATGTTACTAAAGTTGCATATGTGTTGCATAATAATTAATGTAATATGGTTCGAATGGTTTTATTATGTGCTTGTGCAGAAGTTATCAAATGATATGTTTGATATTCAACTAATGAAATAGATATTGGCATTTATTCGATGTATGGAGTGTAATGATATATGATGGGATATGTTTTAAGTATATAGGTGCCATTAATATTAGAGTCATGTGGTTCAAACATTTATATGTATTAAGTACTTGTAACATGGCTTTGTTGCACATTAGTTAATTCAAATATGTGGTTACATAAATGATATTAATATAGTTGAAATTTGAAGTATTGTTTGTATATGTATTATAAGTAATAAAGCATGATCAATTTTATCAGGTTATGTATTCCATATGTGAAAAATTAACTAATATGATTTAGTGGATGATTGCTATTGAATTTAGAAGTTATATTGTATAGAAGTTGATGTTCGGTAATGTCTCATAACCTTATTCCGGTGACGGATGTGGGTTAGGGGTGTTGCATAGTTCTTCGTACGTGGTTTCAATTACCTTAAAGCATATAATCACTTTACCATCTTACATCAGTACACGTCCAAATCCATTATATGATGCCTCACTCTACACCACATACTCTCTATCTGGTTTAGGCTGAATCAACACTAGAGCTTCTGTCAAGGCAACTTATAATCTCTCAAAGCTTTGTTGACATTTTTCAGTCCACTCAAATTTAACAATTTTTTGAAGCAATTTTGTCAATGGTAAAGCAATATTGGAAAATCTATTTACAAATCCTCTATAATATCCAACTAATCAAGGAAACTTCCTACTTCTTTCACATTTTGTGGTTGCTTCTATTCAATTATAGCGTCTATCTTTTGAGGACCAACTCGAATCCCTTCAACAGATCCAATATGTCCAAGGAAAACCACTTCTTTTAACCAGAATTCACATTTACTCAACTTTGTATACGATATTTCTCTCTCAAAGTTTGATACTATTTTTAAATGCATTATGCTTTTTTTTTTACTTTTTGAATACGCCAACATATCATTTATAAACACCACCGCAAATTAATCTAGATATGGTTGAAAGATTTGGTTCATTAAAACAATTAAAGCAGTTGGTGCATTAGTTAGCTCAAAAGACATAACCAAAAAAATATATAATGTCTATATTTAGTTATGAAATCAGTCTTGGGTATGTTCGCATCTTTCACCCTTAACTGCTAGTACCTTGATCTAAGATCAATCTTTGAAAACACACTTTATCCTTTCAATTGATAAAACATCATCAATTTTAGGTAACAATATTTATTATTTATTGTTACCTTCTTCAATTAACGATAATCTATACACAGTCTCAATGGCCCAACTTTCTTCTTCACAAACAATACTAGTGCAGCCATGGTGGAATACTAGGACAAATGAAACCTTTATCAAGCAATTCTTGCAAACTGCACTTGTAATTCTTTCAATTTTGTAGAGGCCATCTGATATGGAGAAATATATATTGGTCTAGTACTAGGTATTACTTCAAATGAAATTTTCATTTCTCTTTCGAGAGGTAACCTAGGGAACTCTTTTGAAAATACCTTAGAATAATCTTGTACAGTTGGTATTTTCTCCAAATTAGAACTAGATTTTCTTTTATAAAATATATAACCTAGAAAAGCATCACACCCTTTTCTTACCATATTTCATGCTTCTATTGTAGACACTATATTTGCAAAGTACTAAACTTCAAACCAGCAACCACTGACTCTTTCCCCTCTAGATTTCTTAAAAAAATTCTCTTTCTCTTATAGTCAACTATTACTCCATATTTAGATAACCAATCCATGCTAAGTATTACACCAAACTCATGAAATGGAAGAACCATAAGATTAGCAGGGACTCGAGGTCTTAAATTTTTTAAGGACTCTGCTTATATATTTTATTTAGTTTTTCACTTTGCCCAAAAAGGTTAGTAACTAAGAATTTATTTTCAAAATATTTCATTGGGAATTCCCTTTCTCTTACTAATGTAATAATAATATATGAACGCCTAGAACCAAGATCAATTAAAACAAACACAAAAGTGTCAAATAAAGAGAAAGTATTAGTTATTACATCAAGAGCATCTCCTTCTTATTTGATTCGGATGGCATAAAATCCAGATACTAATCGAGACTCTAATCTAGTTGCTACTTCTTTTCCTTGTCTCTGACTACTAATAACACTATTAATTGCTCAAGGCCTTCTATTGTTGGATCTTGCGCCCTAAGTGTAGTATATTCATTTATATACTTGTATTTTTTTCAAATAGATTGGTTTAATAAAAATATCCACAAGTTGCATTAATATTCTTTTATATTATCCTCAATGGTTTTTGCATGTAAATAAAAATGGAAGCAAATATTGACTCACTAGTTATCTAATGTTTAACTAATACTAAGCGGTATTATGTGGTTGGATCGTATTATGGAAAGACAACTTATATTAGTAGATGAACATAAACATGTCCTTAGTCTAATCGGGAATGAGCAAACCGATTGAAACACTAATATGCCATCTATCCAATCCAATTAGAGAGATGCTTTGTCTTCAGCATTAGAGTATATGACTCTCAAAAGAAGAAACATAGATATGATTGACTAGACTGATAGTACATCGAACAATACCTCAGTAGAATAGATTTTAAATATATTTATGGATTTATTCAATTGTGATGTCCATAGTGTGGCACAACTTAATCTTGAGTGGATGATGAATTATTTATGTATGACTCGTATACTCGTATACTTTGATGTAAGGAACTGAAAGCTTGTCTGTTAGGAATATGACTTTTGTAATATGTAGCATCATTAACAATAATGGAATTCATAGCCAAACTAATGGGTAAATGATATCCTCTCATCGACATTCCATGATAGATGCAAAGTAAATGTGGCCATGGGTCATTTGTCATTGTGATAAATGACTTAATTACTATTTTGATACTGATTGAGTTTTCAATAAGGATGATGTAATGATTATCATGAGATAAAATAATGTCATATTGAGGATAACACGCTTACAAAAGGTCATTGGATGAGCACTAATCGAATAGTTTTCGTGATAGTATGTTATTAAGGATAGCTCAGTCATGATACTATAGTGGAATGACTTGGTGGCTAAATGAGTTGATAATTAATAAGTGAAAAACTGAAACTTAATTATAAATTATTTGAGCCCCAATTTTATATGTCCAATTTGTCCCTCTACTAGCTCATTGAAACCAAAAATGAATTGCATAAAGAATCAAATGAACAAAAATGGTTAGAAAAGATAAAGTTATAGAAGTTGGCCACATTTGGAAATGAATGTGGTTTTTCATTATGTATGGAAATGACTTAAGAATTAATTTAAAAATTTTGAATTATTATTTACTCAAATAATTTAAGTTTGAAAATATAATTAAATTAATTGGTTATTGTGAGTCTGTTGAATATGGAAATAAATATATTTTCTTATAAATTTTTTTTACAGTAATGTTGTCATGACTTTAATAGAATTGGAACTGGGTTAAGAAAATTATTTAATTGGAAAATTAATTTATCTAATTAAATTAATTTAGTAAATAATATTTATTTTGGAAAATAGAAAACATGTATTAGGTTGGATTAAATTATAAAATGTTGGGTTAAAAGTCCATTAATCACATATAATTAGACTCAATACAAGAGAGACCTAAAAACCCTCTATTAGTTAAACTAGGAGGCTAGTTTTTTAATAAAATTATTATTATTTGTGTTCTACTAATTCAAGCAGGGTTGTTCTATCTCTCCCTATACATCAAGTGTTAAGGTCGTGACACTATGCTATTAGAGTCATAACATCTAGGACAGTTACCTTTGTTGAAGGATCCTAGTTATTCAAGGAGCCAGAGTTACGACACCAACGCTACCAAGAAAATCTGAGAAGAGTATATTGGAAACGTCACTACACCAATGTCTGTGGGTCACGACATCGGGGCCTGACAGGATAAAATCTACAAGTGTATTTGTAACGCCCCAAATTTTGAAAACCCCTGTTAAATTATTTTTGTGTTTTTTGGCATGGATGTAAGCCTGACTTAGTGGTTTAGTGCTTTGGGCATGTCTGGGAACTCATGGGTTCAAGCCTGTGGTTGAGCAAATATTTGGTCCTACTTGAATAAACCCTTATTATCTGATACTGGGCTTCTTAAATTAATGTGGGTAAAGCATGTCATAAAAAGCTTGTTGATTCAAAGGTTAGTGACATGTTGCTAATGCCAAGGGACTAGAGTTCAAGTCCTACTGCACGCAAGGAGTGTCTTTTTGCAAACTGCCGTGTGGGTGGTTGTATGGCATTTGGACTCTGTTGTCTGGACGGTTAAGGTGTTTGAGTGGAGTGAGGGATTAAGTTGTCGAATTTGAGGAGTAGTTAAGGGAGTTTGAATCGGTCAAGTGAGGAAATAGAGGAGAGATTTGGGGAGAGATTGGGGGAGTGGATCAAGGAGTGGGGGAGTGGCAGTTGGTTGTCGAAAGTGGGTCTCTTGGTGCCAAGTCGATCTTAGGCACTTAGTGACTAAAATCTTGCTCTCTTATTGTTCAGTAGCTATTACCCTTTTTGCTTTTTGTTTTCACTCTTCAGCGATGTTGCTTGTGGACAGCCGAATTCTTTTGTTGACCACTCGGGTATCTTGCATTTCAGGCATATCACAGATTGCTCATTCTTACAGAGCCGAATTTTGGATTGACTTCTCTTCTTCCTCTCAACCAAATACCATTCTCTCCCTCATTCAGTTTTCTTCAATCACTTTTTCTTGTGTTCATACTTGGGCCGAATATTACTTGTTCTTTCTTTCACAAACCCTTTTTGGTTCTAGCCTTGCTTGTGATCGATTACTCCTCTTCTCCCTCTTTCAAAACCTTTATTCTTTTTGTGTTGGCAGAATTTGTTAAGGCTTAAACACCTTCTTCTCTTATTCCCTAACTGTTTCTTGTGAGGATACTGCCGAAATCTCATTGTTTTATTGGGGCTTATTTTCCTTAACCAAAGGGTAGGCCGATTGCCTTTCCCTTACAAAGGATCTTTTTATTCATGGTAAAAGCACTAGAGAGAATACGTCGTTTTGGAGCTAGAGGAGGTTGCGATTGATGATTGGTTCTCGATCTCGGAAGCATTTTCGGTTACAATTCCATAACAGGTGTGTGCATCACTGCCATTAGATGTGAAACGATAAAAGTCAAAAAGTTGAAAGTTGAATAGTCGACACCACTTGGGCGTGTGATCGCCCATGTGGCAGGCCGTGTGATAAAACATGGCCGTGTGGTCGATGAGATGACCATGAGCGTTTTCATGGACTGAAATAATATTAGGCCACAGTGGGCCGAACTGGGCTGTGTGGGCCTAATAGGCCCGTGGGCCCCACATGAGAAAATCGCACATGAGTGTGTTAATATTGGGCCAGGCTGTGTAAACCACACGGCTAAGGCCATTTCTAGGCTATATGTGCCATATGAGCGTGTGGGCCAACATGGGCTCGAAATATGGGTTGGAGGCCCATTATCACTGATTAACTATTAAGGTTGCACGAGTCGCCCAAAACGACTATGGACCTTCTGTTGGGTCGGTAACTATACCTGGGCCCTTATTTTGGTAAGATGACTGTTTACCCCTTTGTGATGTATGACTGTTTGAGCATGCCATTTTTACTGTATGTACATTTATATTATGTTGCATTGCATGCGGTGGGATATATGATTTTGGAGGAAGTGTACTGAAAGGCTATAAGCCTATTACTGGCAGCTCTGCTACAAATACTGTTTTAGTGCCGCAACTGGTACGACTTGGTGTGTAGGATTGGGTGGGTCGATTTTATCCCCACATGATGTGTAGGGCTGGTACGGAGATGGTGTGTAGCGGATGGATTGGGTAGGATTCTTTGTTTACATACTGTACTGAAATGGGCTAAGGCCTAGATCGCCATCTTTATCTTGAAATGGGCTCGTGCCCTGCATCGCTATCGTTATCTTGAAATGGGCTAAGGCCCTTAACTGTTACTGAAAGGGCTTAGTCTTACTCTGATTGATTGCTTATATGGGATTTCACACACTGTGTTTTTGTACACTCATCCATCTGTTAACTGTGGAAGAAATTCCCAAGCTTAGACGGATCGAGGCGACGAAGGTCTCAGAGGTGGCCATTCGACAAAGTTTCTTTTAATATTATAAATAAGATTTTATTTTGGGTTTTCATTATGTAATAAGGCCTCTTTAATTTTATTTTTATTTTAATTTTGGGATTTAGTTACTTGAATTTTAATCTGGTAGTAATAGGTCTCGGATTTTCTAGAAAATATAAACAAATGTTTTTCTAAAAACATCATATTAACACAATATTTTTTGAAAGCTTCCGCAACAAACACCGTTTTAAAGTTTAATAACAAAGTAATATAATTAATATTTTGCTAAGACGACTTGAGCTGTCCAAATGAATCGGACATCCTAGACTTTTGTTAATAACCTAAATAAGTTTTATGTAGAACGAATTTTCACGCAATTTGTGTTTTGGAAAAACACTCCAATGTGACATCACAAATTCGGCCATAGCATATAGGCCAGGTTTGGGGTGTTACATTTAGTGGTATTAGAGCCAGGTTGCAAAACTCGACTGTGGATTTGGGTTTTTCAAAAACGTAGAAATTTCAACAACATTGTTTTAAAATGGTTTAAAAATGATTATTTTAAAATGTTCTACTGAAAGAGTGGTACACCGAGTCTCCGCGCCGATCCTGTAAGTCTTCTAATTATTTATACTGAAATAATAATATTGAAATGTTATTACTGAGACTACTTTAGGTAGTAAAACTGTACTGAAACTTTCTAGTTAGAGTAAACTATGAACCGTAGTAAGACTGTGAACTACGAAAATAAAACTCTAAGATAATATTATTCATAAGATATCTATAATAAACACTGGAACAATAAACTGACTGGCATAAAACTTGTAATACAAATAAAAACACGATTGGATAATGAGCACTAGAGGTGCTCGTGGTAGAGGTTACGGCAGAGGCCGTGGAGGTGCTCAAGCTGGGTCTTCGTCTTCTGGACACTAGCCTAATGAGAAAGTTAGAGAGGCACCAACATCACCTATGGCTGAGACGGGATCTCAAAATCGAGCAGCTGGGGACGACGCACTTTCTCAAGAAATGTTGAGGATTCTAGAAAGGGTCGTTAAGCCTAGTACTGGTACTGTGGGTCTTCAGTCGGTTACAGAACGACTCAAGTCTAGTCGGGTAGAGATATTCAAGGGTATTTCTGGAGTTGCCCCTAATGTGGTTGAATATTGGATTAAGGCCACAGAAAGGATCATGGATGACCTTGACTGCACCTCTGAGTAGAAGCTAAAAGGTGTAGTATCATTGCTAAGAGACAAGGCATACCAGTGGTGGCTTACTGTCAAAGAGGGCACTCAAGCCGATCGTTTGACCTGGGAGTTTTTCAAGACTACTTTCTAGGCTAAATATGTGGGTGTCAGTTATGTCGATGCCTGTAGGAGGGAATTTCTGAATTTAACTTAAGGAGACAAGACAGTGGTTGAATATGAGGCCAAATTTTTACGACTGAGCCATTATGCACGTGGGTTGGTAGTAATAGAATACGAGCGGTGTGTTCGATTTGAGGATGGTCTCAGAGATGGCTTAAGGGTTCTAATAGCTCCTCAGAGGGAGCGGGATTTCGTAGCACTGGTTGACATGGAAAAAATCGCCAAGGATGTGACGCGCGCTGAGCGCCAGAGTAGAGAGAAAGGTAGAGGTAAGAGGGATGCTACTACTAGACCGCAGTTTTGTGCTGATTATGAAAAACGCCACTAGGGCAAATGTTGGAAAAAGATGGGTGCATGTCTGAGATGTGAATCGTTGGAGCACCATGTCAGGGATTGTCCACGGTGGCCCGAGCGGACGTAAGCTACTGGTTTGGGTAATGCACAACGGGGTGGTCAGTAGCCACCGAGAGCTGAGGTCAGGTCAGTGGTGGAAATGGTTTGGGCTGTTGTCGTTGAGCACTAGGCAGAGGTGCTGGTTATACTGAGGCGAGGCAGCTGGAACTGGTTTATGCTGCATGTCACCGAGAGGACAGAGATGCTTCAGATGTCATTACGGGTATGTTATTTATCCATAATGTACGTTATACTGCATTAATTGATGTTGGGTCTACACATTCATACATAACATGCTCAGTGTCCAAGATATTGAGTTTTATGGTTGAAAACACTATGAGTGGGATTACTGTTCTAAGTCCGTTGGGGTAGTCTGTTCGGATAAATAAGATGTTTAGAGATGTTCCCTTGGAGATACAAGGAGTTATCTTTCTGGCCAATCTTAAGGAGTTGCCTTTCGGAGAATTCGACCTAATACTGGGCATGGATTGGTTAGTTAAACATCAGGTAAGCTTGGATTGTGCCACTAAACGGGTTGTATTGAGAACTAAGGCAGATGAGGAGGTAGTGGTTATTGTGGAACAACAGAACGGGTTGTATTGAGAACTAAGGCAAATGAGGAGGTAGTGGTTATTGTGGAACAACAGAACTATTTAAGTAATGTAATTTCTGCACTAAGGGTCGAGAAGTTGGTTCGTAAGGGTTGTGAGGTGTTCGTGGCCTATGTTAGTGTTTTGGATGTTGGGGACTCTTCGGTAAAGGATATCAGGACTGTTAAGGATTTTTTGGACGTCTTTCCTAAAGAGCTACCGGGGTTACCTCCAGAACGTGAAGTGGATTTTGGGATTGAGCTCCTTCCTGGTACAGCTATGGTGTCCATCGCCCCTTACAGAATGCCACTGAATGAGCTTGTGGAGTTTAAGGCCCAGATTCAAGAATTACTGGACTGTGGGTTTATCCGACCTAGTGTATCTCCGTGGGGAGCACCAGTCTTGTTTGTGAAAAAGAAGGATGGATTCATGCGTATGTGCATCGACTACAGACAACTTAATAAACTGACCATTAAGAACAAATATTTTCTGCCAAGGATTGATGATCTGTTCGACCAAATGCAAGGAGGGTCGATTTCCTCTAAAATAGATCTTCGGTCGGGGTATCACCAACTAAGAGTTAAAGAGGCCGCTGTGCATAAGATGGTGTTTAGGACTCATTATGGTCATTACGAGTTCCTGGTAATGCCTTTTGGATGACAAATGCACCGACAGCTTTTATGGATTTGATAAACAAAGTGTTTCAACCCTATCTGGATTGGTTTGTTGTAGTATTTATTGATGACATACTGGTGTATTCGAGGACAGAAAATGAACATGATGAACATCTACGAGTAGTTCTGCAAATTTTGAGGGAGAAACAACTGTACGCCAAGTTCAACAAGTGTGAATTCTGGCTACGTGAGGTAACGTTTCTGGGTCATGTGGTATCTACTGAGGGGATTAGGGTTGATCCTCGAAAAATTGAGGCTGTTGTAGATTGGAAGCAGCCTAAGACTGTGTCGAAAATTCGTAGTTTTCTGGGACTGGTTGGGTACTATCAAAGATTTGTAGAGAGGTTCTCACTGATTGCCGCACCCTTAACTAAGCTGTTACGCAAGGGCGTACCATTTAACTAGGTTGAAGTGTAGTATGAGAGCTTTGAGAAGGTCAAGAAAGTTTTGACTGAGGCCTCTGTCTTGATTCAGCCGGAGACTGGGAAAGAATATACTGTCTACAGCGATGCGCCACATGTTGGTTTGGGTTGTGTGTTGATGCAAGAGGGTAAGGTGGCAGCTTATGCATCTCTCCAACTCAAGACTCATAAGGTGAATTACCCAACACATGACTTGGAGTTGGCCGCAATGGTATTCGCATTGAAAATTTGGAGGCATTATTTGTACGGTGAGAAGTGTATCATTTACACGAATCACAAGAGCCTCAAGTATCTCCTCACTTAGAAGGAGTTAAATTTTAGGTAGCGTAGATGGATTAAGCTACTTAAAGATTATGATTGTTTGATTGAGTACCATCCTGGTAAGGTCAATGAGGTGGCTAACGCACTGAGCTATAGGGCTATGAGTGATCTGAGAGCAATGTTTGCTCGTCTTCGCTTATTTGATGATGGTAGCTTGTTGGTTGAGCTCCAAGTTAAACTAGTGTGGACTGAATAGATTAAAAGTAAGTAGTTGGAAGATGAGTCATTAGGTCTTCGGTTTTGTTAGATCGAGAATAGTAATACTGTGGATTTTGGACTGAATAGTGAAGGGGTACTCTATTTTCGAGGCAGAATTTAAGTACCTAAGGATACTGATTTGAGACAGACTTTACTACGAGAGGTGCATAGTAGCCCCTATGCTATGCACAAAGTTGGAAATAAGATGCACAGAGATCTCCGTGAGAGTTATTGGTGGCCTAGTCTTAAGCATGAGATTACTGACTTTGTGGGGAAATGTCTGGCTTGCCAACAGGTTAAAGCCGAACATCAGTTGCCTTCTGGGTTGCTTCAGCCAGTTAAAATTCGGCTGTGGAATTGGGAAAGGGTAACCATGGACTTTGTGAGTGGGTTACCCCTAACACCTTCTAAGAAAGATTCAGTGAGGGTCATCGTGGATCAATTGACCAAAACTGCCCATTTCATACCAGTTCGTACAGATTATTCATTGTAGAAACTGGCTAAGTTGTATGTATCCGAGATAGTTAGACTGCATGGGGTACTAGTTTCCATAATATCTGACAAAGATCCTCGCTTCACGTCTCAGTTCTGAAAGAAGTTACATGAAGCTCTGGGTACACGGTTGGACTTCAATACTGCGTTCCATCCTCAAACAGTTGGTCAGCCGGAGAGGGAGATTCAGATACTAGAGGACATGTTAAGGAGTTTGTAATTGACTTCCGGGGTAGTTGGGAGGATTACTTGTCGTTAGCTGAGTTTGCTTACAACAATAGCTACCAGTCTAGCATATAGATGGCATCTTACGAAGCACTTTATGGTCGTAGGTGTCGCACTCCGTCATATTGGACTGAGTTGGGTGAGCGGCGTGCTCTGGGTCTTGAGTTAGTATCTGATATTGAGGATAAGGTTAGATTAGTTCAGGATCGACTGAAGGCGGCATCAGACAAACAGAAGTCATATGCAGATCTGAAGCGTATGGAAATTGAGTATTCTGTGGGAGATTTTGTTTTTCTGAAGGTCTCACCATGCAAGAAGGTGCTAAGATTTGGGCGTAAGGGTAAGTTGAGCCTAAGGTTTATTGGGCCTTATTGCATATTGAGACGTGTAGGACCAGTTCCCTACCAGTTAGAGCTACCTCTGAAATTAGAGCAGATTCATGATATGTTCCATGTCTCGATGCTGAGACGCTACCACTCTGATCCTACGCATGTGGTACCGGTTGAGCAGATTGAAGTTAGACCAGATCTGACTTTCGAGGAGGAACCAGTCCAAATCTTGGATCGAGAGGTGAAAGTCTTGAGAAGGAAATCAATCCTGTTAGTGAAAGTTCTTTGGTGGAACCACAGTTCTGAGGAGGCTACATGAGAACCCGAGGAGGCAATGCGACAACAATACCCTCACCTTTTCTGACCAGGTAAATTTCAAGGCCAAAATTTTCTTTAAGGAGGGTAGAATTGTAACACCCCAAATTTTGAAAACCCCTGTTAAATTATTTTTGTGTGTTACGGCATGGATATAAGCCTGACTTAGTGGTTTAGTGCTCTGGGAGTGTCTAGAAAGTCATGGGTTCAAGCTTTGGCTTGAGCAAATTTTTGCTCCTACTTGAATAAACCCTTGTTATCTGATAGTAGGCTTCTTAAATTAATGTGGGTAAAGCATGTCATAAAAATCTTGTTGATTCAAAGGTTAGTGGCGTGTTGCTAATGCCAATGGACTAGAGTTCGAGTCCTACTTCACGCAAGGAGTGTCTTTTTTCAAACTACCGTGTGGGTGGTTGTATGGCATTGGGACTCTGTTGTTTGGACAGTTGAGGTGTTTGAGTGGAGTGAGGGATCAAGTAGCCGAATTTAAGGAGTAGTTGAGGGAGTTTGAATCGGTCAAGTAAGGAAATAGATGAGAGAGTGGGTGTAATATCCCGAATTAAGGCCTAATCGGAATAGTGGTTTCGTGACCACAAATCCGAGATAGAAATAATTATTTTGTAATTATTTTGAGGTTTATGATATGATTGCATGATTGTGTGAAAATTTTGTGAAGAAATTCTATGCATAAAATGCTTAATTTGAAGTTAGGGACTAAATCGAAAAAGTTGCAAAACTTGCATTCTAGAAGTTTTTAGTATGAAATTGCTTTGAAATATTAATTAGGAGGTCTTAAATAGCAATTTGACCAATTTCTAAAATTTTGGACAAAAATGGGCTTGTACATGAAAATTTTCAAAGAAAGGCATTAAGGGCATTTTGGTCATTTGGATATTAAATGAAATAAAATGGGAAAAATAACACAAAATAGTCATCTTCCCCATTTAGTTGCTGCTGAAACTTCACTCTCACCATAGCTAGGGTTTTTTCAACTTTCAAGCTTCATAGTAAGTGATTCTAAGCCCCGTTTTTAATGATTTTTACGTTTTTGAGATCCCGGTAACTCGATAAAGCTTATGTTAGCAATAATTTAACCTAGGGTTTATATTTGGAAAAATACCCATAGGTGAAATTTGTGTATTTTGATGTTTTATGATAGAATATGATGTTTTAAATTATGTTAGACAACTTGTACTACTCGATTTTAAGCAAAACGAGTAAAAGGGCTTTAATCGGTAAAAATACCTAATAGTCACAAGTACATGTTAGAGTGAGAATTTGATGTTGCCATAGAAAGGAAAAGTGATCAGAATGTTGTAAAACATAAGAATAAGGAATAAAGTTTAATCCCTGAGCCTAGGGGCAAAAGTGTAAATATGCAAAAGTTTAGGGGTAAAATTGTAATTTTGCCAAAATTTGAACTAAAGATTAATTTGATAATGTGAGTATTAAATAAGCTAAATGTGTTATATTAGATCAAGAAAGACGTGGAAACGACTCCAATCGAGGAAAAGAAAAGATTGTGGATTAAATTGCAAAACCTTTGTATTTTGGTACCAAGGTAAGTTCATATGTAAATAATGTAGCATAATTGTTATTTTAAGCCATTGATGTCAATTATGTGATATGCTGATTTTTATCATGAAATATATGCTTTGTGGTTAATTTCGAATAAAATGCAAATTATGTGAATTACTTGTTAAACATAATTGTTACATGAGTATTGGTTAGGCATTCTACGGAAGACGGCAAGGATATGTGTTCGAGGAAAATCCCGTTTGAACCTTAGGAATAGATTAGGATACAAGTGACATGTCACTAGGATGGTTGAGCATCCGAACTCGTTGAGTTGAGTCCGAGTTCACTTATGGATGCGAATGTTCGAGCTCGTTGAGTTGAGTCCGAGTTCGTGAGATGTAACTAGGCATCCCGAGTTCGTTGAGTTGAGTCCGAGTTCATTATGGATGCGAACGCCCGAGCTCGTTGAGTTGAGTCCGAGTTCGCTTATGGGCGGGTTACATGGTAGCTTGGCTACATATGTGGCACTTATGTGCAAACTTCCTACGTATCCGAATTATATTCCGATGAGTTCAACGGGTAAAGTTCTACTCAAATGAAGGAATACTTGAGATGAAAAAAAGAGACGTATTGGTAAGTGATGTGAAATGGATACTTGGACAGGTATGTACTTAACCCTCGGGTTGAGTATTGATACAATAACGATAAGGTAGTAAAATGATGAAAGATGATTAGAAATGAGATTTATGTTTTGGTGATACCATGCTAATGTTGTTTGGTATGATTGTTTTGTTATGTTACTTATTATTTGCATATGAACTTACTAAGCATTTATGCTTACTCCTCTTTCTTACTCATTGTAGTTTTGGACAAGCCAGCTCAGAGTCGGGATTGGTCGGAGGATCATCACACTATCCAGGAAGAACTTTTCGGTAAAATGGCTTGTAAATTTAAGTATGGCATGTATAGCAAAATACTTATTTTGTGTAAATGATCTTATGGTATGGTGATGAAATGGTTGAGAAAGTGCTTGATAATGATAAATTATGGAAATGGTTAGTTTAGAATATGTTTGATGTTATGGAAAGTTAATAAGTTACCTAGTTCATGAAAATTCATAAAAAGGATGAAATTTGCCATAAACAGAATATTACAGCAACACTGACGTGAGTTTGAAAATTTACTAAAAATCATAGAAATTGAATTTGGTGATGGATTAAATATAAAATTGAAGCTTATTATGTCTAGTTTCACATGAAACAAACTAAACTGGTAAAAGAATTATATGTTAGAAGATATTTGAATTTTAGTGAAACAGGGTCAGAGCAGTTTCTGAATCCCCTGTTCCAACTTTATAAATTCACCATAAATTTTACAGATATAATTAGGTGGCTTATTTTATATCCTCAGAATACTTATTGAGTCTAGTTTCAGGAGAAATAAACCTCATATTCATATGAATTGTATACAGAGAGAAAAGTGGTTCGTAGTAAACAGAGGTTAGACCAGTCAAGCCCTGAAACAGGGGTAACTTTAACTAATAAACTGTACTAATTGGCCCAATCAAAAATTCTAGAAGAAATTTAGTAGATAGGCATCTGAGTCTAGATTCAGGGAAAATTTATGGATCTAAATTTTGAGTTTTGTAACTCGAGATATGATTTTTCTTGTGACTGTAACGCAAGTAGCTAAAAAGCTGTGAATGTAGAAACAAATAATCTAAAGTTCTTAAAATGTTAAATTAAGTTTAGTAACACCTCATACTCGACTCCGGTGACGGTCTCGGGCGTGGGGGCGTTACATTTAGTGGTATCAAAGCAGGTTTAGTCGGTTCTCGGACTACGTGTTGTATGTACGGATTTTGCTATACATACCATATGTATAAATTGTGATAGTGTGACGACTTCTGACCTTTTTAAATGATTTTTTTTATAGTAAATGGATCCCGATCCAGCTATGGCAGATGAAGTAGAGAGTAATGCGCCAGCTCGGCTGAAGGAGCAGCGCCGACTGAAAATCCACCTCCCTGTTGGTCGGGAGGAGGAGAAAGGGGTCGGGAAGCCTTTCTCCAAATGATGAGTGCATGGTACACCGAGTTCGTCAAACGAACCCAAATGTACAACCTCCCCACCTCCCCAATTCCTCAACCTGTACCTTGATGCCTCAAGGTATGGATCTCGATGAAATTTCATAGATATCCGATTGACAGAATCCGCAAGCAAGGGGCCAAGAAGAATTTAAAGCAAATATTGATGATGATGCCGAGAAAGCGGACTTTTGGCTTGAAAATTCTATTCGGGTATTTGATGAATTATCTTGTACACCTGAAGAATGTTTGAAATGCGCTATATCTTTGTTGAGGATTCAACTTACAATTGGTGGAAGACTTTGATTTTGGTGGAACCGAAAGAGAGAGTAACATGGAAATTCTTTCAAGAAGAGTTTGTAAGAAATATATTAGTGAAAGATTTATGGATCGAAGCGTAAAGAATTTCTTGAATGAAGCAAGGTAATATGACTGATTCTGTAATATGAAAGAGAGTTTGTTCGATTAAGTAAATATGCCAGAGAGTATGTTCCTACAGAGGCCAAGATGTGCCGACGATTTGAAGACGGGCTCAATGAAGACATCAAAGTATTTGTTGGAATTCTTGAATTAAAAGAAATGGTTGTATTGGTTGATCGAGCTTGTAAGGTGAAGAATTACTTAAAAGAGAGAAAAAAGTAGGATCGAGACTAGAATTTGGAAGAAAAGACCGATGAGCAGTTCATTCTCACAGCAACCTGGAAAGTCAAGAAATATGAATCCTCGTTCGCAAGCTTCAGCTGGGCAATCATATGGAAACTATAAGAAGTAAAATGTGGGTCCTAAGTCCCAGACTACTTCAACAGCCAGTGTAGGGAATCCGAGATTTGTTAAATCGGAGTGCCAGCGGTGTGGTAGAAATCATTTTGGTCCGTGCAGAGCAAATGAATGTTTTCGATGTGGTTCTCCAGATCATTTTATTAGAGATCGCCAGAGAGAGTGAAAAAGAAAAATGAGAATACAAAAACAAGTGGGGCGATTCGAGAGGAAGATATCTAAGAAAAGCTGGGAGCGAAGCAAGCAGTAAGAATGTAGCCAGAGATGCACCAGTTAGACCTGAAGGAAGGGCTCCGGCTAGAACTTATGCTATTAAAGCACGCGAAGATGCTTCCTCGCCTGATGTGATTACCGGTACATTTTCTCTCTATAATGTTAATGTTATTGCTTTGATTGATCCCGGTTCTACTCATTCATATGTGTGCATGAAATTGGTGTCTAGTATGAATATACCTGTTGAGAACACAGAATTTATGATTAGAGTGTCGAATCCGTTAGGCAAATGTGTGATTGTTGACAAAGTATGTAAGAAATGTCCTTTAATGATTCGGGGTCATTACTTTCCGGCTGACTTGATGTTGTTGCCGTTTGATGAGTTTGATGTTATTTTGGGTATGGATTGGTTGAGATTGCATGATGCTAAAATAAATTGCAAAGAAAAGGTTATAGAATTAAAGTGTGAAAATGGTGAAACACTGCGGGTTGAATTAGATAAATCAGAGGCATTGCCTAGTGTGATTTCTTCAATGTCGGCTCAAAGATATTTAAGAAAGGGTTATGAAGCTTATTTGGCGTATGTAATTAATACAAAAGAAGTTGAAAAGAAAGTTGAATCAGTGCCGGTTGTGTGTGAATTTGCGGACGTATTTCCAGAAGAATTGCCGGGTTTGCCTCCAGTTAGGGAAGTAGAATTTGGTATTGATTATATATCGGGAACAACTCCGATTTCGATTGCTCCATACAGAATGGCACCAGCAGAGTTGAAGGAATTAAAGTCGTAGTTGCAAGAGTTGACTGATAAAGGCTTTGTGAGACCGAGTTTTTCACCTTGGGGTGCTCCGTGTTATTTGTGAAAAAGAAGGATGGTTCTATGAGATTGTGTGTTGATTATCGGGCGATTAAACAAGGTGACAATCAAAAACAAGTATCCATTGCCAAGAATTGATGATTTGTTTGATCAGCTAAAAGGAGCGACATGGTTTTCAAAGATTGATTTGAGAGATCTGGATATTATCAATTGCGGGTAAAAGAGTCGGATGTGCCTAAAAGCGCTTTTAGAACAAGGTACGGTCATTATGAATTTTTAGTTATGCCATTTGGGTTGACAAATGCTCTGTTGTGTTTATGGATTTAATGAATCATATATTAGACCATACTTGGACAAATTTGTTGTGGTGTTTATAGATGATATTTTAATTTATTCAAAAGATGAGACAGAGCATCTTTGAGCATTTGAGGATAGTTTTGCAAACTTTGAGAGATAAACAGCTGTATGCTAAGTTTAGTAAAAGTGAATTTTGGCTCCGAGAAGTTGGATTTTTGGGTCATATTGTTTCAGGTGATGGTATACGGGTTGATCCTAGTAAAATTTCAGCCATTGTTGATTGGAAACCACCGAAAAATGTAACTGAAGTTAGAAGTTTCTTGGGGCTAGCTGGGTATTATCGGTGGTTTGTAAATGGATTTTCTATGATTGCTGTTCCTATAACTAGACTACTCTGAAAGGATGTTAAATTTGAATGGACGGAAGAATGTCAGCAGAGTTTTGAAGAATTAAAAAAGTTATTAATAGAGGCACCAGTGTTAGTTAGGCCAGAATCGGGTAAAGAATTTGTGGTGTATAGTGATGCTTCTCTAAATGGTTTGGGGTGTGTGCTTATGCAAGAAGGAAAAGTGGTGGCTTATGCTTCGAGGCAGTTAAAACCTCATGAGAAGAATTATCCTACTCACGATTTAGAATTGGCTGCGGTGGTGTTTGCTTTGAAAATTTGGCGACATTATTTGTATGGTGAAAAGTGTCGGGTATATACCGACCATAAAAGTCTTAAGTATTTGATGTCACAAAAAGACTTGAATTTAAGACAGCGAAGATGGTTGGAGTTACTGAAAGATTACGAGCTTGTTAATGATTATCATCCGGGAAAAGCGAATGTAGTAGCTGATGCTTTGAGCAGAAAGTTGTTGTTTGCATTGAGAGTTATGAACACTCAGTTGAAAATGTCAGATGATGGTTCGATTCTAGTAGAGTTAAGAGCAAAACCGATGTTTTTACAAGAGATCTCTGAAGCTCAGAAAGATGATCAAGATTTGCAAGCCAAGAGAAAGCAGTGTGAAGTTGATACAGAGTCAAATTTCAGAATCGGTTCTGATGGGTGTTTAATGTTTAAAGATCGGATTTGTGTACTGAAGAATGAGGAATTGATTCAAAAGATCCTACAGGAAGCACATAGTGGTTGTTTCTCGATTCATCCGGGTAGTACGAAAATGTATAATGACTTGAAGAAAATGTATTGGTGGAATGGAATGAAAAAGGATATATCAGAGTTTGTGTCCAAATGCTTGATTTGTCAACAGGTGAAAGCTGAACACCAAGTGCCTTCGGGATTACTTCAGCCTATTATGGTTCTTGAATGGAAATGGGATCGGATTACTATGGATTTTGTTTTAGGATTGCCATTAATTCCAGGAAAGAAAGATGCCATCTGGGTAATAGTTGACAGATTGACTAAGTCGGCTCATTTTATCCCGGTACGTACGGATTATTCTCTTAACAAGTTGGCTGAATTGTATGTTAGAGAAATTGTTAGACTACATGGAATACCATTGTCGATCATTTCAGATAGAGATCCAAGGTTTACCTCGCGGTTTTGGCAAAAATTGCAAGACGCGTTAGGTACAAAGTTAAATTTCGAGATCGCTTTTCATCCACAGATGATGGACAATCGAGAGAGTAAATTGATTCTTGAAGATATGCTCGGATGTTGTGTATTGGAATTTCAAGGAAGTTGGGAAAAATACTTACCGTTGGTAGAATTTGCTTACAATAATAGTTATCGACGAGCTTGAAAATGGCACCTTATGAAGCATTGTATGGTCGTAAGTGTCGAACGCCTCTGTATTGGGTGAACTCAAGGAAAATAAGATTTATGGAGTTGATCTAATAAAAGAAACCGAAGAAAAGTAAAGGTAATTGAAATTGTTTGAAAGTTCGCCGGATAGAAAGAAATCTTATACTGATTTAAAACGAAAGGACATTGAATTTCAAGTTGGTGATAAAGTATTTTTAAAGGTGTCTCCGTGGAAAAAGGTTCTCGATTTGGACGGAAGGGCAAATTAAGTCCACGTTTTATTGGGCGTATGAGGTAATTGAAAAAGTTGGACCCGGTAGCATATCGGCTAGCTTTACCACCGAATTAGAGAAGATTCATGATGTGTTCCACGTATCTATGTTACGTCGGTATCGTTCGGATCCTTCACATGTGGTTTCAAGCGAGAAATTGAACTACAACCAGATATGACCTATGAAGAAGAACCGATTAAGATTTTAGCTCGAGAGGTCAAACAACTAAGGAATAAAAATATTGCACTTGTGAAGGTGTTGTGGCAAAAGCATGGAGTAGAAGAAGCTACATGGGAATCAAGAAACTATGAGAAATCAATACCCACATCACATTTCTGGTAAGATTTTCGAGGACGAAAATCCTTAAAGGGGGAGAGTTGTAATATCCCGAATTAAGGCCTAATCGGAATAGTGGTTTCGTGACCATAAATCCGAGATAGAAATAATTATTTTATAATTATTTTGAGGTTTATGATATGATTGCATGATTGTGTGAAAATTTTGTGAAGAAATTCTATGCATAAAATGCTTAATTTGAAGTTAGGGACTAAATCGAAAAAGTTGCAAAACTTGCATTCTAGAAGTTTTTAGTATGAAATTGCTTTGAAATATTAATTTGGAGGTCTTAAATAGCAATTTGACCAATTTCTAAAATTTTGGACAAAAATGGGCTTGTACATGAAAATTTTCAAAGAAAGGCATTAAGGGCATTTTGGTCATTTGAATATTAAATGAAATAAAATGGGAAAAATAACACAAAATAGTCATCTTCCCCATTTAGTTGCTGCTGAAACTTCACTCTCACCATAGCTAGGGTTTCTTCAACTTTCAAGCTTCATAGTAAGTGATTCTAAGCCCCGTTTTTAATGATTTTTACGTTTTTGAGATCCCGGTAACTCGATAAAGCTTATGTTAGCAATAATTTAACCTAGGGTTTATATTTGGAAAAATACCCATAGGTGAAATTTGTGTATTTTGATGTTTTATGATAGAATATGATGTTTTAAATTATGTTAGACAACTTGTACTACTCGATTTTAAGCAAAAACGAGTAAAAGGGCTTAATCGGTAAAAATACCTAATAGTCACAAGTACATGTTAGAGTGAGAATTTGATGTTGCCATAGAAGGGAAAAGTGATCAGAATGTTGTAAAACATAAGAATAAGGAATAAAGTTTAATCCCGAGCCTAGGGGCAAAAGTGTAAATATGCAAAAGTTTAGGGGTAAAATTGTAATTTTGCCAAAATTTGAACTAAAGATTAATTTGATAATGTGAGTATTAAATAAGCTAAATGTGTTATATTAGATCAAGAAAGACGTGGAAACGACTCCAATCGAGGAAAAGAAAAGATTGTGGATTAAATTGCAAAACCTTTGTATTTTGGTACCAAGGTAAGTTCATATGTAAATAATGTAGCATAATTGTTATTTTAAGCCATTGATGTCAATTATGTGATATGCTGATTTTTATCATGAAATATATGCTTTGTGGTTAATTTCGAATAAAATGCAAATTATGTGAATTACTTGTTAAACATAATTGTTACCGAGTATTGGTTCCGGCATTCTACGGAAGACGGCAAGGATATGTGTTCGAGGAAAATCCCGTTTGAACCTTAGGAATAGATTAGGATACAAGTGACATGTCACTAGGATGGTTGAGCATCCGAACACGTTGAGTTGAGTCCGAGTTCACTTATGGATGCGAATGTTCGAGCTCGTTGAGTTGAGTCCGAGTTCGTGAGATGTAACTAGGCATCCGAGTTTGTTGAGTTGAGTCCGAGTTCATTATGGATGCGAACGCCCGAGCTCGTTGAGTTGAGTCCGAGTTCGCTTATGGGCGGGTTACATGGTAGCTTGGCTACATATGTGGCACTTATGTGCAAACTTCCTACGTATCCGAATTATATTCCGATGAGTTCAACGGGTAAAGTTCTACTCAAATGAAGGAATACTTGAGATGAAAAGAGACGTATTGGTAAGTGATGTGAAATGGATACTTCGGACAGGTATGTACTTAACCCTCGGGTTGAGTATTGATACAATAACGATAAGGTAGTAAAATGATGAAAGATGATTAGAAATGAGATTTATGTTTTGGTGATACCATGCTAATGTTGTTTGGTATGATTGTTTTGTTATGTTACTTATTATTTGCATATGAACTTACTAAGCATTTATGCTTACTCCCTCTTTCTTACTCATTGTAGTTTTGGACAAGCCAGCTCAGAGTCGGGATTGGTCGGAGGGAGGATCATCACACTATCAGGAAGAACTTTTGGTAAAATGGCTTGTAAATTTAAGTATGGCATGTATAGCAAAATACTTATTTTGTGTAAATGATCTTATGATATGGTGATGAAATGGTTGAGGAAGTGCTTGATAATGATAAATTATGGAAATGGTTAGTTTAGAATATGTTTGATGTTATGGAAAGTTAATAAGTTACCTAGTTCATGAAAATTCATAAAAAGGATGAAATTTGCCATAAACAGAATATTACAGCAACACTGACGTGAGTTTGAAAATTTACTAAAAATCATAGAAACTGAATTGGTGATGGATTAAATATCAAATTGAAGCTTATTATGTCTAGTTTCACATGAAACAAACTAAACTGGTAAAAGAATTATATGTTAGAAGATATTTGAATTTTAGTGAAACAGGATCAGAGCAGTTTCTGAATCCCCTGTTCCAACTTTATAAATTCACCATAAATTTTACAGATATAATTAGGTGGCTTATTTTATATCCTCAGAATCCTTATTGAGTATAGTTTCAGGAGAAATAAACCTCATATTCATATGAATTGTATATAGAGAGAAAAGTGGTTCGTAGTAAATAGAGGTTAGACCAGTCAAGCCCTGAAACAGGGGTAACTTTAACTAATAAACTATACTAATTGGCCCAACCAAAAATTCTAGAAAAAATTTAGTAGATAGGAATATGAGTCTAGATTCAGGAAAAATTTACAGATCTAAATTTCGAGTTTCGTAACTCGAGATATGATTTTTCTTGTGACTGTAACGCAAGTAGCTAAAAAGCTGTGAATGTAGAAACAAATAATCTAAAGTTCTTAAAATGTTAAATTAAGTTTAGTAACACCTCATACTCGACTCCGGTGATGGTCTCGGGCGTGGGGGCGTTACATTGGGGGAGTGGATCAAAGAGTGGGGGAGTGGTAATTGGTCGCCAAAATTGGGTCTCTTGGTGCCAAGTCAGTCTTAGGCACTTAGTGACCGAAATCTTGCTCTCTTATTGTTCAGTAGCTATTACCCTTTTTGCTTTTTGTTTTCACTCTTCAGCGGTGTAGCTTGTGGACAGCTGAATTATTTTGTTGACCACTTGGGTATCTTGCATTTTAGGTATATCATGGATTGCTCATTCTTACAGAGCCGAATTTTGGATTGACTTCTCTTCTTTCTCTCAACCAAATGCCATTCTCTCCCTCATTCGGTTTTCTTCAATCACCTTTTCTTGTGTTCATACTTGGGCCGAATATTACTTGTTCTTTCTTTTGCAAACCCTTTTCAGTTATAGCCTTGCTTGTGATCGATTACTCATCTTCTCCCTCTCTCAAAACCTTTGTTCTTCTTGTGTTGGCCGAATCTATTAAGACCTAAACACCTTCTTCTCTTCTTCCCTAACTGTTTCTTGCGAGGGTACTATCGAAATCTCTTTGTTTTATTGGGGCTCGTTTTCCTTAACCAAGGGGTAGGCCGATTGCCTTTCCCCTACAAGGGATCTTTTTATTTGTGGTAAAAGCATTAGAGAGAATACATGGTTTTAGAGCAAGAGGAGGTTGTGATTGTTGATTGGTTCTCGATCTCGGAAGTATTTTCAGCTACAATTCCATAACAGGTGTCTATCATTACCATTAGATGTGAAATGGCAAAAGCCGAAAAGTCAAAAGTTGAACATTCGACACCACTCAGGCGTGTGACTGCCTATGTGGCAGACCGTGTGATAAAACATGGTTGTGTGGTCGATGAGATGACCATGAGCGTTTTCATGGACCAAAACGATATTAGGCCACAATAGGTCGAACTAGGCCGTGTGGGCCCAATGGGCCTGTGTGCCCCACACTGAAAAATTGCACAAGAGTGTGTTAAATATTGGGCCAGGCTGTGTAAACCACACGGCTAGGGCCATTTTTGGGCTATATGGGCAATACGAGCGTGTGGGCCCACATAGGCCCGAAATTTAGGTTGTAGGCCCATTATCACTGATTGACTGTTAAGGTTGCACGGGTCGCCCAAGATGACCGTGGACCTTCTGTTGGGTTGGTAAGTATACCTGGGCCCTTATTTTGATAAGATGACTGTTTACCCCTTTGTGATGTATGACTGTTTGAGCTTGCCATTTTTACTGTATGTACATTTATATTATGTTGCATTGCATGGGGTGGGATATATGATTTTGGAGGAAGTGTACTGAAAGGCTATAAGCCTATTACTGGCAGCTCTGCTGCAAATACTGTTTTAGTGCCGCAATTGGTACGACTTGGTGTGTAGGGTTGAGTGGGTCGATTTTATCCCCACTTGGTGTGTAGGGCTGGTACGAAGATGATGTGTAGTGGATGGATTGGGTAGGATTCTTTGTTTGCATACCGTACTGAAATGGCTAAGGCCCGCATCGCCATCAGCATCGAAATAGGCTTAGGCCTGCATCGCTATCAGCATCGAAATGGGCTAAGGCCCTAACTGTTACTGAAAGGGCTTAGGCCCAAATTGTGCTTACTCTGATTGATTGCTTATATGGGATTTCACACACTGTGTTTTTGTAAACTCATCCATCTCTTAACTGTGTAGGAAATCCCCAAGCTTAGACTGATCAAGGCGACGGAGGTCTCAAAGGTGACCACTTAACAAAGTTTCTTTTAATATTATAAATAAGATTTTATTTTGGGTTTTCATTATGTAATAAGGCCTTTTTAATTTTATTTTTATTTTAATTTTGGGATTTAGTTACTTGAATTTTAATCTGGTAGTAGTAGGTCTCGGATTTGCAAGAAAATATAAACAAATGTTTTTCTGAAAACACCACGTTTACGCAATATATTTTGAAAGCTTCCACAACAAACACCATTTTAGAGTTTAATAACAATCTAATATAATTAATATTTTGCTAGAACGACTTGAGTTTTTGCAATGAACCGAACATCCTAGACTTTTGTTAATAACCTAAAGAAGTTTTATGTAGAACGAATTTTCACGCAATTTGTGTTTTGGAAAAACACTCCAATGTTACATCACAGATTCGACCATAACGTCTAGGTTGAGTTTGGGGCGTTACAATATTCTTTAGTCAAAATAAGCTATATTAATCATTATGAAGGGGGTAATTTTGTCGATTTTTGTAACTGCCCGTTTTCAGTGAAATCAGAATAGTGATTTTGAGACCATAAATTTGAGGTCAAAATATTTATTTTATTATTATTTTAGTGTCTACAGCATGTTAATAGAGTCATATGAAAATTTCTTTAAGAAATTTAATACTTTGCATGCTCAATTCGACAAAACTAGAGTTCTATAAGCTAAAGGGATTTAATAGCTATGAAATTAAATTATTGGAGGGTTTATGTTGTAATTAAACCATTAACATGTTGAGTGGACAAATATGGACACTTTATAAGTGAATTGAAGGTTAATAATAAAGGTTATATAGGTAATTTAGTAAATAAAATCTAAATTAAGTAAAACAAAATCAAATTTTTCCCCATTCATCTTTTTCAACCGAAATTTAGGGCAAGAATAGCCATTGAAGAAGCCATAACATTCGGCCATGGAGTTTTGATTGCATGGTATGATATTTCGTCCCATTTTTAATGATTTCCATGTTTTTAGAGTCGTTGTAGCTTAATCTAGCTAGCCCAATATAACACCCCCTTACCCGAGACCGTCGCCGGAGTCAAGCACAAGGCGTTAACAGACTTAAATTATCACTTAAACAATTTCAAACAATTTATTTCACCTTTCATAATAATCTTCCCATCTGCGTCACAATCGCTAAAAAATTCATATCTCGAGTTACAAAACTCAAAATTCAAATCCGTAAATTTTCCCTGAAAGTAGACTCATATATCTATTTTCTAATATTTTTTTATAGAATTTTTGGTCAGGCCAATTAGTACAGTTTATTAGTTAAAGTTTCCCCTATTTCAGTGTTCCACTGCTCTAATCTCTGTTTACTACGAATCACTTTTCTCTCTGTAAAGAATTCAGATGACTATTACGTTTGTTTCTCTTAAAATTATACTTAATAAGGAATTTGTAAATATAAAGTATGCCTCTTAATTATTTTTTTACAATTTTTAGTGAAATTCTAAAATCAGAATAGGGGATTAAGAAATCACTCTGATCCTGTTTCACCAAAACTCAAATATCTCATGAAATACAACTCATTTACCTGCTTTGGTTCTTCCATATAAAAATAGACTTGATAATCTTCAATTTCATATTTTACTCACCATATAATTCTGTCTCTACTATTTTTAGTGATTTTTCAAACTCAAGTCATTGTTGCTGTATGATACTGTTTTATAACAAATTTCACCTTTTTATGAATTTCCATGGAATAAATAGCACATTAAGCATACATATCACCAAATATGATTTTTTATTAGCCATTCTAATGGCTAATCTTTACCAAGAATTTCATTGCCACTCAATAGCCATATCATAAGATTATATACACAAAATGATTATAATGCTAAACATGCCATACTCAAAGTATACAAGCCACTATACCAAAATGATCCACGGATAGTGTGAGCGAGTCTCCGACCGTTCCCGATTTCTAAGCTAGCTTGTCAAAACTACAAAGAATGGAAAGGAGGGAGTAAGCATACATGCTTGGTAAGTTCACATGCAAATAGCAAGTAACATAATCATGCAATCCAACATAAAACATCATTTGCATAAATATCATCAAAACATTCATGTTACATTTGCATTTACATTCTTACCACGATTTCATCATACCAAGTTCTCAACCCGAGGGTTTAAGCACATACTTGTCAAATTTTTTCATTCACCACACTTACCAACATGTCACCTTCGTTTTAGGTGTTCTCCTTATTCACTTAAAATTCACCCATTGAACACATCGAAATATAATTCGAATACATGGATTGCATGCACATAAATGCCATACCCGCAGCTAGACAAACTCAATAGCCTGCGGAAATTATGTGGCCAAGCTACCATGTAACCCGCCCATAAGCGAACTCGAACTCAACTCAACGAGCTCAGGCGTTCACATCCATAAGTGAACTTGGACTCAACTCAACGAGTTTGGAACTCAAATATCCTAGTGACACGTCACTTGTATTCTAATCTATTCCCAAGGTTCAAACGGGATTTTCCTCGATCACATATCTTTGCCATCTTCCACGGAATGTCAGAACCAATACTTGGTAACATTTCATATTTATCAAGTAGCTCACATAATTTGCATATTACTCAATAATAACCACAAAGCATAATATTTCATGATAATAATCATCATACCATATAAATATCATTAAATTACTTAAAATGACAATTATGTTACCACATTTACATATGAACTTACCTCGGTACAAAATGTTAGAAATCGAGCCTATTCATCAGAAACTTTATTTTTCCCTCGATCACAACTCGAATCCCGTTTCTCTTGATCTAAAATACCAAATTAATTTATTCAATATACACATTCATCAAAACAGCCCCTAATATGAGCTTGGATAAAAATTACAATTTTACCCCTAGCTTTTCAATTATTTACAATTGAGTCCTTAAGTTTGTAAAATGAGTTACATGCATTACCCATGACATGTAGGCATAGCCGAATTTCCTAGTGTCCATAACAGCCCATATTTTACACCAAAAATCAGATTTTTACCATCAATTTTACCCTTTTTTAAAATTAAGTCCCTTTTTAGGTGTTTTCACATAAAACTACTAAATAAAAGTTGTTAAACACACATCAAACCATCATATTTCTTCATTATTCATCAAAATACAATTATGTCACACATGAGTAAATTTTCATACATGCATCTTAGCTCAGAATATTGCTAGGAAATGATAGAACATGCTTTCTAGATTTCAAAATCGAAAAGAGCATAAAAACGGGTATGAAAATCACTTACAATCAAGGCTTAAAGATGTTAGAAACCCTAGCTATGGTGATAAGAAAATTTCGGCAACCCCTTATGGAGAAGATGAGTCCATTTTGTGTTATTTTTCCCTTTTTAATGACTATATTTACCAAATGACAAAAATGCCCTTAATGTCTTTCTTTGTAATTTTTCACCCATTTTTGTCCAAAATTTTAGAAATTGGTTAAATTGCTATTTAATACCTCCTAATTAATATTCCAAAGCAATTTCATACTAAAAGCTTCTAGAATGCAAGTTTTGCAACTTATTCAATTTAGTCCCTAATTTCAAATTAAGCACTTTATGCATAGAATTTCTTCACGAAATTTTCACACAATCATGAAATCATATCATAGATGTAAACATAATTATAAAATAATTATTTCTATCTCAGATTTGTGGTCCCGAAACCACTATTCTGATTAGGCCTTAATTCGGGATATCACACCCAAGGACTAATTTGCAAAAATATTGAGTTGTTTGAATTTTAACATTGATAAATATGTATGTTTTTTGATGTTTGATGATAGAGAATGAGTGGTTGATGTTGGATAAACAAGTTTTGTAAAGTAATTTTGGATGAAATTGTCAAACAACGATTTATTTATAAAATGTGAAAATTATGTGGTGAAATGTTTGAATTAATGAAATGTGTCAACTGCTATAAGGTTGTATGAAATTCAAGTAGCATGGGTGTGGATTAAATTGTGTGAATTTTTCATTTTTATGAGCTAGGGACTAAATTGTAAAGAAGTCAAAAGTTTAGGGGTAAAAGTGTAAATTTGTAAAAATATGTATTTTGGGTTGAATTGAATAGAATGAATACTAAATGGATTGAATTTGATTATTTAGATCAAGTAAAGCCTCATACGGATCTAGATCAAGGGAAAGATAAAGTATTGGACTAGTCGATCCTATTTCGTCATTTTTGTGATTGAGGTAAGCTTGTATGTTTAATAAGCATTAAATTATATGTGTTTGAATGCTTAATTGTTATAATTGATATGATACGACACCACAAAAATTCTCGATGAGTTATCGACAATGTATAATTCTCGGTTGAACCTTAGGAATAGATAGGATACAAATGACATGTCATTAAGGTTTTCGTGTTTGGGGTGCTGGTCCTGTACATTCTATCAGTGGTTGAGTTTTTCAGCATGTGTTGCAGTTACTATCAACTTGAGTGAGCAGCACTGTGTAGTTACGTCTTAACCATCAGCTTGTGTAAGCAGGCCTAGTGATAGCCCAAGAGTGAGCATTTATACGAGATATGAGATAGAGATGGTTTCCACCATGTATTTGGCACTTAGTGTACAAGATTCTCGAGTATCCGATAGTATTCCAAATGGTTCGATGGGTATATTTATGGTATGAAAGAATAAGAGATTGATACGTATTAGTACTAGTATGTATGTGATTGATATAAGCATTGAATCTATGGAATTTGTGAATTTTATGTCTAACCTTATGGATGAACTTGTGATAGGTTTGTGGATTAAATTGTGTTGCATTATTCCATGTTTAATTACTTAAATTATGATTAAATGGCAAGTTGTACTTATTAGCCATATGAGCTTACTAAGCTTAATAGAATACTCTATTTACTTTTTTGTGTTTTATAGTGATTTCAAAGCTTGCTCGGATTGGAAGTTGTCGAAGATCTCATCACACTATCGAGCTGTTATTTTAGTACTTTTGAACTTTGTGTATTTTTGGTTATATGGCATGTATAGGTCTTTTGGTTAATGAAAGCCTATATGTTTTGGTTATGTAATTAGTCATTTAATATGACTTGATTTGGTATATGATGGTATGTAAACATGTGTATTTAGCCATGTGATTTGGCTTATTTTGATATACTTGGTTATATAAACATGTATAAATGATCCTATTTTTTTGGTATGTGATGTATAGTTTCTTGGTGAATGCCTTAATTGTGTATTTGGTATTTTGAGTTCCAATTGATTGAATTTGAGATGTGGTATGCATGTTGAATTAGGCACAAAGTTTATTAAGTGAGTTTGATCATTTAGGTGACTTTTGGAAGTGATATTAGTATGATTTTGAATGGCCAATTGTGATGGTTATGAACAATGTCGTTGTTGATGTAGGTGTTGCATGATTTGAACTTGAATTTTGGTTAGTTTGAATACTCATTGATGATACAATCTTATGGTATTTGATGTGTTTGGGTTGTTACAAATTTGGGTGAGGAATGTGGCTTGGAAAATAGCCTATTTTTGTCCACACAGTGTGTCTCAGCCATGTGTGATACATAGTCAGATGACACGGCCGTGTGTCCCCTGATACTTATTTAGAAACCAAGTCAGTAGCTTCACACGACCTAGCACACAGGCTTGTAGCTTGGCTATGTGGCACAAGTTAGTATACTCTCTAGTTTTCACATGGCCTAACACATGACCTGGCACGTAGGCGTGTGAGGCCATTTCGAAGGGTACACAGACTAGTCACATAGGCATGTGGTTGGCTATGTGACCCAAGTCAGAGAGTTACACGAGGTCAAACATGGGCTAGGACACTTCTAATGCTTGTTTTAGGCCTCGATGGCTCATGTTAGGGATTATATAATTGTATTTGAATGATTTTTGTTTGGAACTGAGAAATGTATATAAAATGTATGATTATTTAAGAAATAAGTCTGATAATGCTCCGCAACCCTATTCTGGCTACAGATACGGGTTAGGGGCGTTACGTTTATTGGTATCAGAGCTACGGTTTGGTCTATTCTTGGACTAACGTAATGTGTGTGAGTCTTACTATACATGCCATATTTAACCTATGATAGTGTGATATCTCCTGACATTTTTAAATTATGTTTTCATATAGCAATGGATCCTAATCGAGAAATTTCTGATGATGTAGAAAGTAATGCGCTAGCTTCTGTTCATAGAGTAGCGTCGTCTGAATCGAGACTCGTATCTGAGGATCGTGGAGGAGAGGCCAAGGAAGCCTTCTTTCAACTAATGAATGAATGGTTCATTGAGTTTGTCCGAATGAATCCGGCTGCTCAGCAACCTCCACCCCTACCTATTCCCAAACCGGTTCCTGTAGCTCCTCAAGGTTTGGAACCTTTACGTATGAGTAAGCCACCTATTGATAAAATTTGAAAATATGAGGCTGAAGAGTTTAAAGCCACAGTTGATGATGATCCTGAGAGAGTTGAGTTTTGGCTTGAGAATATAATTCGAGTTTTTGATGAACTGTCTTGTACGCCAGCAGAATGTGTTAAATGTGTTGTATTACTTTTGAGAGATACTACATACCAGTGGTGGAGTACTTGAATATCTGTGGTGTTGAGAGGACGGATCACGTGGGAATTCTTTCAGACTGAGTTAAGAAAGAAACATATAAGTTAGCAGTTTCTTGATCAAAAATGCAAAGAATTTCTAGAATTGAAACAGGGTCGTATGACCGTAACCGAGCACGAAAGAGAATTCATGAGATTGAGTAAGTATGCCCAAGAATGCATTTCCACTGAAGAAATTATGTGCAAAAGGTTCAAAGATGGTTTGAATGAAGACATTAAGCTTCTAGTCGGGATTCTTAAACTGAAAGAATTTGTTGTGTTAGTCGGTAGAGCTTGCAAAGCCGAAGAGCTTAGGAAAGAAAAGAAAAGAGCCGATTCTGAGGCTAGAGTTTCAAGAAAGAGGTCAATGAGTAAACCCTATCATTCTTTTTCAAAGAAATCAAGGGATTATTATGACCGTACGACTACTTTAGTGGGGTATTCCAACAAAGATCGTGGAAAGCAACACACAAGTCCAAAAGCTCAAGCTACTTCAGTATCTAGCGTTGGTTGTGTCAAAGTCAACAAACCTGAGTGTCAATAATGTAGAAGACGACATTTTGGAGATTGTTGGATGAATAATAAAGCCTGTTTCAGATGTGGCTCGCAAGATCATTTTATTCATGATTGTTCTGAGTCACCTGAGAAAGACAAATTTCTGAATACAAGGCAGACTAATACAGCTGCCAGAGGGAGACCACCTCGAAATACTGGAAATGTGATTAGTAGCAAAGGTGCAACAAAGGATTCTGTGTGAGATTAGAGGCTAGAGTGCCAGCCAGAGCTTATGCTATTCGCGCTCGCGAAGATACATCGACACCAGATGTTATCACTGATACATTTTCTTTTTATGACAATGATGTAACTACCTTGATTGATCTTGGATCAACCCATTCATATGTCTGTACGAATTTAGTGTCTAGTAAGAGTTTATCTGTTGAGTCCACTGAATTCATGATTAAAGTATCAAACCCCTTAGGTCAGTATGTCTTAGTTGATAAAGTTTGCAAGAATTGTCCTTTGATAACTAGGGGTTACTATTTTTCGGCTGATTTGATGCTTTTACCGTTTGATGGATTCGATGTGATTTTGGGTATGGATTGGTTGACTCTACAAGATGCTATTGTAAACCGTAGACAAAAGACTATTTAGTTGAAATACCAGAATAGTGAGATTCTTCATATTGAATCTGATGATTCGAGTGGGTTGCCAGTTGTGATATCGACGATGCTAGCACAAAAATATGTGAGAAAGGGTTGCAATGCTTACCTTGCGTATGTACTTGATACAAAAGTGTCTGAATCAAAGATTGAATCGGTGCCCCTGGTTTGTGAATATCCTGATGTGTTTCCAGAAGAGTTACCCGGATTGTCGCCGATCAGAGAAGTCGAGTTTGCTATTGAATTAATACCAGGAACATCACCGATATCGATAGCTCCGTACAAAATGGCTCCAACAGAATTGAAAGAGTTGAAATCTCAGTTGCAAGAGTTAACAAATAAAGGATTTGCACGACCTAGTTTCTCGCCTTGAGGTGCACCAGTTCTGTTTGTCAAGAAGAAAGATGGATCGATGAGACTATGTATCGACTATCATCAGCTTAACAAGGTTACAATTAAGAATAAGTATCCTTTGCCGAGAACTGATGATTTGTTCGATCAGTTAAGAAGAGAAACAATATTTTCAAAGATTGATTTACGATCTGGCTATTATCAGTTGCGTGTTAAAGATTTGGATGTGCCGAAAACTATATTCAGAACTAGGTACAGACATTATCAATTTCTTGTTATGCCGTTCGGATTAACTAACGCCCCTGCAATATTCATGGATTTAATGAATCAAATTTTTAGACTGTATTTGAACAGATTTGTTGTTAATTGATGATATTCTGATCCATTCTCAAGACGAATCTGAGCATGCCGAGCATTTGAGAATTTTATTACAGACTTTGCGAGATAAACAACTATTTGCTAAATTTAGTAAATGTGAGTTTTGGCTTCGAGAAGTTGGATTTTTAGAACACATTGTTTCAGTTGAAGGGATTTTTAGGACACATTGTTTCAGCTGAAAGTATCCGAGTTGATCCGAGTAAGATTTCAGTAGTTGTTGACTGGAAACCACCAAGAAATGTATCTGAGGTTAGAAGTTTTCTGGGATTAGCTATAAATTATTGGCAATTTGTAAAAGGGTTCTCAATGGTTGCTACGCCGATGACTCTATTGTTATAGAAAGATGTAAAATTTGAGTGGTCTAACAAATGTCAACAGAGTTTTAATCAGTTTAAAGCACAGTTAACCGAAACACCAGTTTTGGTTCAACTTGAGCCAGGTAAAGAGTTTGTATTTTTCAATGATGCATCATTGAACGTAGGATGTGTTTTAATGCAAGAAGGTAAAGTGATAGCATATGCTTCTAGATAGTTAAAATTGCATGAAAAGAATCACCTGACGCACAACTTAGAGTTGGCCGTTATTATATTCGCATTGAAAATTTGGTGACATTATTTGTTCGGTGAAAAATATCACATATTTACTAACCACAAGAGCTTGAAATATTTGATGTCTTAGAAAGAATTGAATTTGCAACAATGGAGATGGCTCAAGTTATTGAAAGACTATGAATTAGTGATTGATTATCATCCGCGGAAAGCAAATGTAGTCACGGATGCTTTGAATAGGAAATCTTTGTTTGCTTTACGGGTGATGAACATGCAGTTGACCGTGTCTGATGATGGTTCGATATTAACGGAGTTGAAAGCTAAACCAGTATTTCTTCAGCAAATTTGTGAGGCTAAAAAATGTGACAATGAATTACAAGCTAAAAGAGTACAGTGTGAGTCGACTACTGATTTAGAGTATCAGATCAGATCTGATGATTGTTTGTTGTTTCGTAGTAGAGGGTACGTACTGAAAAATCCAGAGCTTACACAAAAAAGTTTACATGAAGCACACAGTGGTAGCTCGTTTGTTCATCCGGGGAGTACTAAGATGTATAATGATTTGAAACAGTTGTATTGGTGGTCAAGTATGAAACGAGATATTTATGATTTTGTGTTAAGATGCTTGGTTTGTCAATAGGTCAAAGCCGAACATCAAGTACCTTCGGGACTATTATAGCCAGTAATGATACCTGAGTGGAAATGGGATAGAGTTATGATGGATTTCGTATCGGGATTACCCCTATCTCTGGAAAAGAAAGATGCTATTTGGGTTGTTGTTGATCGTTTGACGAAATCTGCACATTTCATTCCGGTACATATAGACTTTTCACTTGACAGATTAGCTGAATTGTACATTTCAGAGATTGTCAAATTACATGGAGTGCTAGTCTCCATTATTTTAGATAGAGATCTGCGATTTATTTCACAATTTTGGAAGAAATTACAAGAAGCTTTAGGCATGCGGTTACATTTTAGTACTGCATTTCATCCTCAAATCGATGGCCAGTCTGAGAGAGTAATTCAGATTCTCGAAGATATGCTTCGTTGCTATGTTTTAGAGTTTGAAGGTAACTAGGAAAAATAATTACCATTTTTTGAGTTTGCATACAATAATAACTTCCAATCGAGCATAAATATGGCACTGTATGAAGCTTTATATGGTTGTAAATGTTAAACTTCATTATACTGCACTGAGCTTAGTGAGAAAAAGATTCACGGGGTTGATTTAATCAGAGAGACTTAAAAGAAAGTGAAAGTAATTCGTGATAGTTTAAAAGCAGCTTCAGATCGACAAAAATCATATGCGGATTTGAAATGTAAAGATATTAAATTTAAAATCGGCGACAGAGTGTTTCTAAAAGTATCACGGTGGAAGAAGATTCTTCGATTGGTTGCAAGGGAAAATTGAGTCCGTAAATTATCAGATTGTATGAGATTATTGAGAGAATTAGGACAGTGGCTTATCGATTTAATTTACTGTCAGAACTTGAAAAGATCCATAATGTGTTTCATGTATCCATGTTAAGATGATATAGATCAGATCCATCGCACATAATTTCTTCGGTAGAGACTGAAATTCAGCCCGATATGTCATATAGAGAAGAAACGACCAGAATTTTGGCCTGAGAGATTAAAGAGTTAAGAAACAAAAGCATAGCTCTAGTGAAGGTTCTTTGGCAATGTCACAGTATTGAAGAGGCTACGAGGGAACCTAAGGATGCTATGAGAAAATAATACCCTAACTTATTTTCTAGTAAGATTTTCGGGGATGAAAATTCCTAAGGAGGGAGAGTTGTAATAGCCTATTTTCAGTTAAATCGGAACAGTGGTTTCGGGACCACAAATTTGAGGTAAATATATATATTTTTAGTCTCTACAGCATGATTAAATGATTAGAGGGTTTATGTTGTAATTAAACCATTAACATGTTGAGTGGACAAATATGGACACTTTATTAAGTGAAATAAAGGTTAATAATAAAGGTTATATAGGTAATTTTGTAAATAAAATCTAAATTAAGTAAAACGAAATCAATTTTTCCCCCATTCATCTTCTTTAACCGAGATTTAGGGCAAGAATAGCCATTGGAGAAGCCTTAACATTCGGCCATGGATTTTTGAATGCATGGTATGATTTTTCGTCCCGTTCTTAATGATTTCTATGATTTTTGAGTTGTTGTAGCTTAATCTAGCTAGCCCAGGGACTAATTTGGAAAACTATTAAGTTGTTTGAATTTTTCCATTGATGATTATGTATGTGTTTTGATGTTTGATGATAGAAAATGAGTGGTTGATGTTAGACAAACAAGTTTTGTAAAGTAATTTTGGTTGAAATTGTCAAATAGGGATTTATGTGTAAAATGTGAAAATTATGTGGTGAAATGTGTTAATTAATGAAATGTGTGGGTTGCTATAAGGTTGTATGAAATTCGGCTAGCATGGGTGTGGATTAAATTGCATGAATTTAGATTTTTATGAGCTAGGGACTAAATTGTAAAGAAGCTAAAAGTTTAGGGGTAAAAGTGTAAATTTGCAAAAATATGTATTTTGGGCTGAATTGAATAGAATGAATACTAAATGGATTGAATTTGATCATCTAGATCAAGTTAAGCCTCATACAGATCTAAATTGAGCGAAAGATAAAGTATTGGACTGGTCGATCTTATTATGTCGTTTTTATGATCGAGGTAAGTTCGTATGTTTAATAAGCATCAATTTATACGTGTTTGAATGTTTAATTGTTATAATTGAGATGATACGACATCATAAAAATTCTTGACGAGTTATCGACAATGTATAAATGTAACAGCTCGATTTTGGGCCTAGTCGGAATAGTGGTTTCGGAACCACTATTTCGAGGCCGAAGAAAATTATTTTGATGTTATTTTACGTGATATAGCATGTTTATAAAGGTGCATGAAAATTTTGATAATTTTATTTTAGCGATTTCTAGCTTAATTTCGAAAAAAGATTAAATTGCGTAAAAGGTAAAAGTTGTATTTTAGTACCTAAATGTGTCTAATAGCTAGATAATTAAAATTGGGGACATTTAAAGTGGAATAAGACCCTTAAATAAAGCATGGCCGGCCATGGGAGACAAAATTGTTGAAAAGTCAAAATTAGGTGAAATTTGGTCACCAATTTTGACTAGTTTTATTATTAACAAATCAAAAAGAAAAAGCTATCACTTTTTCTCTTCTCCTCCACCGAAATATGCAGCAAAGAAAGGGTTTTGAAGCTGGAAAATTTCACCAAATAAACTCCCATGCTAGTAAGTGATTTTTAATGTCTTTCTTGATAATTTTTTGCATTTTTGGAACCCCTAAAGCATGAGCTTTCAAATGAGGGGATTATTTTGCAAAATGATTAAGAGTCTAGGGTTTTGCAATGAAAGCATATGTGTTGTTTGCTGAGTTTTTATGAAAGAATATGAGTCTTAGATGTGTTATAGACAACTTTTATGAAGGAAGTTTGCTTGAAAACACCTAAAAAAGGGGTTATGTTGCAAAGTTGTTAAATAAGTGTAAATGTGTGAAATAATTGAATTTGTGAGTTGCTATAGTTATGAAAATGGTTTTTCTAGGCTTAATGTGTAAGAAAATGCGATAAAAATCATTTTACTAGCCTAGAGGAAATTTGGTAATTTTGACAAAGTATAGGGGCAAAATAAAAAATTTTGCCAAAATGTGTCATTGGACTAATGTGATTAGTATATTGTGTTAATAAGTTAAATGTGATGTTATAAATGATGAAAAACGAGATTCGGGCTTAGAACGAGGAAAAACGAGAAATTGATGTTTAGGCCTCTTTTACCAATTTGGTGTCGAGGTAAGTTCGTATGGCAATAATAATGCAATATCATGCTTGAATTAAAATTCTTTATTGTTATGGCATTAAGTGTATGATTTAAAATATTAGAAGTTTGATGGAATATGATGTTTCTTTGAAACGAGTAAGTTTGTATGAAAATAATTTATCAACTTCATTATCATGTGCTTAATACTTGATATTGTACGAAATATGGATATATGCCTTTATTGGAATTGACTTATGATGATTCAATGAAAATGTGATGATAGGTGTACTAGTATAAGACCATGTCCAGGACATGGCATCGGCACTGACATGAGACCTTGTATAAGACCATATCTGGGATATGGCAATGATATGTGGATCCATGTAAGACCATGTGAGAGACATGGCTTTGGCATTCTATTCGGTGTATGATAATTCCGAACATCCTTTAGCATCCCGAGTGTTCAACGGGTATTATAATGGATGTTGTGAGGAAAACCATGAGGAGGGCATGTTAAAGAAGGTATAATTATATACTTTATTATGAGGTGGTACAGGTATGTACACTAAAATTATGAGTAATGCCTTGATATGTGATAATCTATGATGTATATAGTATTTGGTGAATACTATGAAAATGACATGATTTGGAATAAGTCTTTGATACTTGATGATATTGAGATTATGGGTCCATGCTTATGATACATAGCTATGTGTTCTTACCATGATAGATGATATGATGTTGTATTAATTTGGTGAACCATAAATGTGAATGAGTAAATTAGCCTGGACAGTTTTGGGCTACTGCAGTGGTGTAATTTTGAAAATACACTAAAAATAATGGAAAATGAGTTAGAGGCTGATTAAAATATGGAATTAAATCTTCTTGAGTCTAGTTTCTTATAAAAGAAACTGTGTAAGCAAAAGAATTTCCTATAATGAGATATTTGAAGTTGTGTGAGACAGAGTCAGAATGACTTTGAAATCCCCTGTTCTGATTTCTAAAAATGATTATAAATTGTACAAAAATAATTACGAGTTATAATTCATATTTTTAGAATCCTTTATTAGTATATTTTCAAGAGAAATAGACAAGAACATTATTCAAGTCCTATGCTATGAGATAATTAAACTTTAGTACAAAAGGGTTGGAACCGTCAGACAATGAATCAGGGGTAACTTTGAGGAATAAACTGTACTACTTGGCTAAACCAAAAATTCTGGAAATTTTATGGTAGAAAGGTACATATGTCTAGTTTCATGGAAAATTAACAGAACTTAATTTGGAGTTTTTTAGCTATAGATATAAATATTTTATCAACTATTGTACAAGAAGACAGCTTATTATGAACTTGAGAATATGATGGGAACATTGATTAAACATGTTAATGAGTTGCTTATTATTTTCATATGAACTTGCTAAGTGTAAAGCTTACCCATTTCCTTTCCCATGTTCTCTAGTGTTTCTAGGTTAGCTCGGGTTGGAGTTCGTCGGAGATATTATCACATTGTCAAGCTATCGCTATTGGTGTAAGTGATTTCAAGTACTTTGAGTCTATGGCATGTATAGGAGTTTAAATATTTGAGTGTGTGATATCTGTTTTAGCCAAATGCATTGGCTTACATTAGCTATTGAGGTTGTAAACCTATTTATATATATGCATGCATGTGCTATGGTCTTATGTGATGAGTTTATAATGATTATGGCATGAATGTGGTAAAGATGTGAGTAAAATCTATGATATCTATTGCATGAGAAATTGACATGATCATAACATGTTTATGGACGTTTAAGTGCCCATGTATGCTTTGTTGTATGCTATTGTATAAGTGTGTGTGCGTAGGTTGTAAGGGTGACAAAATGGCTTGGAAAATAGCCTTGCATTTGTCCACACGGGTAGGCACACGGGCGTGTGCCATGGCCGTGTGACATTTTGGGGATGCTGACATCAGAAACAGAATACCCAGGTTTCTGCACATGGGCGTGTCAAGGCCGTGTGAGGGACACGGTCCAATGACACGGGCATGTGTTTGGTCGTGTGAAAACCCCTGTAGGTGTGAATTAGAAATTAATTCCACACGGGCGTGTGCCCTATACCCACACGAGCGTGTGGAGCCTTAAAGCATGAATTTTTCCATGTTTTTCTTAAGTTCTCGGTTTGGTTCCGAACCACCCCGAATGTATGTTTTGGGCCTAGTAAGCCCGTTTAAGGGACTGTATGCATGTGAAATGAAAAGTTTTAAATTTGAACGAAATTTCATTGTTGGTTTGGTATGAAAGTGCTTAAGTTAAGTTCGGTAGCACCTCGAACCCTGTCTCGGCATCGAATACAGGCGATGGGTGTTACAATAAATCCCGGTTGAAACTTAGGAATAGATATGATACAAATGACATGTTGTTAGGGGCTACCGTATTTTGTGTGCTAGTCATGTACGTTCTACCGACGGTTGAGTTTTTCGGCATGTGTTGCAGTTACTCATCAGCTTGTGTGAGCAGCATTATGTAGTTACGTCTTGACCATCATCTTGTGTGAGCAGGCCTAATGATAGCTCGAGAGTGAGAATTTAAACAAGATACGAGATAGAGATGGTTTTGACCATGTATTTAGCACTTAGTGTGCGAGATTCCCAAGTATTTGATAGTATTCCAAATGGTTCAACAGGTATATTGATGGTATGAAAGAATAAGAGATTGATACATATCAGTACAGGTATGTATGTGAATGATATAAGCATTGAATCTATGAAATTTGTGAATTTTATGTCTAACCTTATGGATGAACATGTGATAGGTTTGTGGATTAAATTGTGTTGCATTATGCCATGTTTAATTACTTAAATTATGATGAAATGGTAAGTTGTACTTATTAGCCATATGAGCTTACTAAGCTTAATAGCTTACTTTGTTTACTTTTTCGTGTTTTATAGTGATTTCAAAGCTTGCTCGGATTGGAAGTTGTCAGAGATCTCATCACACTACCGAGCCGCTATTTTAGTACTTTTGAACTTTGTGTAATTTTGGTTATATGGCATGTATAGGTCTTTTGGTTAATGAAAGCCTATATGTTTTGGTTATGTAATTAGTCATTTAATATGGCTTGATCTGGTATATGATGCTATGTAAGCATTTGTGTTTAGCCATGTGATTTGGCTTATTTTGATATGCTTAGTTATATAAACAAGTATAAATGATCCTTTTTTTGGTATGTGATGTATAGTTTCTTGGTGAATGCCTTAATTGTGTATTTGGTATTTTGAGTGCCAGTTGATTGAATTTGGGATGTGGTATGCATGTTGAATTAGGCACAAATTTTATTCATTTAGGTGACTTTTTGAAGTGATATTAGTATGATTTTGAATGGCCGATTGTGATGTTTATGAACACTGCCGTTGTTGGTGTAGGTGTTGCAGCATTTGAACTTGAATTTTGGTTAGTTTGAATACTCATTGATGAGATAGTCATATGCAATTTTATGTGTTTGGGTTGTTGCAAATTTGGGTGAGGAATTTTGATTGGAAAATAGCCTATTTTTGTGCACATGGGCAGAGACATAGGCGTGTGTCCTAGCCGTGTGTGATACATGGCCAAATGACACGGCTGCGTGTCCCCTGATACTTATTTAGAAACCAAGTCAGTAGCTTCACACGGCCTAGCACACGGGCGTGAGGCTTGGCCGTCTGACACAAGTCAGCATACCCTCCAGTTTTCACACCGCCTAGCACACTGCCTGGCACATGGGCGTGTGAGGCCATTTTGAAGGGTACACGGACTAGTCACACGGACGTGTGGTTGGCTGTGTGACCCAAGTTAGAGAGTTATACAGGGTCGGACATGAGCTGGGACATAGCCATGTGATCCTATTTCAAATGTCCACATGGCCTGTGACACGGGCCGGCCTGTCCGCACGGGTGTGTGTCCTTTGCACTTTGAAAATTTTCTATGTTTTTCTAAAAATTTATCAAGTATTTGAATGAGTCCCGAACAATTTCTAATGCTTGTTTTTGGCCTCAAGGGCTCGTGTTAGGGACTATATGATTGTATTTGAATGATTTTTTTGGAATTGAGAAATATCTATGAAATGTATGATTATTTAAGAAATAAGTCTGGTAATGCCCCGTAACCCTATTCCGGCGACAGATACAGGTTAGAGGTGTTACAATTTTATTTCAAACATATTAGAACTATAAATAACACTTTAAAACATGTTTTAGTGGTTTTTTTTTTCATTTTTTAGGTTAATTTTAGTGGCTACTACACTTTTCTTCTCTTATCTTCTTATTGTTTTTAAAATAGGATTTTCTTTTATTCTCTTTTACAATATATATTTTTTTATTTTTTTATTTATTTCTTCTCAATTCGTTGAAGATGTTACAAAGGATAGATGATAAAACAATTGCACTTCCAAGAATTCCATCAATTAAATGAGCCTTTTTTAAAACTTTTTACTTTTATTTTAGGCTTACCATGTGTTTTATAAAATACTTATTTGAAATTAAAGTCTGATTATGTGCTAAATTGGGTATTGGTTGATTGATTAGTAATTTGTTAGATTAAGGTGATATTTGTTCTTGATTAATTGGTTGTTAATTATATCGAATTGCTTAATACACTAGAATTGACACCTTTAATAAAATATCTAGAGAAACGAGTCTAAGAGGAGAGTTTATCCTTAATAGTTCAATATAAGTGTACTGGGTAGTGAGATTGGGAGGACAACTACTTCTCTAAGTGATACTAGGAGAAGAACTTAGTTGGCAATTCCAAATTAGGATCAGACCGAGAGGAGATTCTTAGTTAGGAGTTGCAAGCAATCTAATTGAGATAGGTTGTTTGCTTAGTTAACAATTGATTAATTAATTGGTCATGATTTTTATCATTTGCATAGTTTAAGGAAATAGGAAGATGTTAGAAAAACTCTGGTTTGAAAATGGGTTTTTTGCATAGTGGAAAAATAAAAATTTGAAAATTGAGCCAGTTTGTGATATTTATAACAATAAATTTTTCCCGTAAAAGATTTGTGCTTTCAGTGAGACGGATCCTTGATGTTCCCGGGTTTCAATAGAATGATCGTCTCTGCTATTCTCGTACCACGAATTGCTTTGAGTGTGGTCTTAAACAAATTCAAATCAAACAAAGAACCAAAAAAAATTTCTTACTTTCAGTAGGAAAGTAAATCTTTCTCTCTACAGAATCCAATAGAATCTATTCTAACAAAGAAGAAAAGAAAACCTTATTCTAGAAAAATAAGAAGAGAAAAAAAGAAAAGTGCAAAAACCACTAAAATTACCTAAAAAATGAAAAATAAACCCTCTAAAACATGTTTGAAAGTGTTATTAATAGTGCAAACCTTAAGAATAAACCCTCTCTTAAGATACAAGTCCCTTAAGTTTTCTACCTAAACCTTAATAATAAACCCTCTCTCAAAAGAGACACAAATAAGCGAACAAAGAAACCAATCCTCACAAGATCAAGATGTTTGCCAATTAAGCAAATACAAAGAACACTTGATCTCAATGAATACAATGAAAGCTCACAAGTGTCTACAAGAAAAGGTATGAAAGAATTAAGCTCTAGGTTGTTTTGGTTTATCTTTAAGCTTTACACATTGCTCTTCTTATTGCTAGACCTTCAAAAGATGGTATTTACACCCTATAATTGGTTTCTAACCATTGTTGTAACACCCTTCACATGTGTTCAATGTCGGAATAGGGTTACCGAGCATTATCAGACTTACAACACGTTTATACATACTATTCACATACATTTAAATCAATTCATACAATCATTATTCAATCTCAATCAATTTGTCCCTAATACGAGCCTACGAGGCCCTAAACATACATTAGGAGTGGTTCGGGACTAAACTGATATCTCAAGAAACTTTTGCGAACTTGGAAAAATCTTCTCAAAATAGGGGACACATGCCCGTGTGTCCTGACCGTGTGCCTCACATGGTCACCAGACATGCCAGTGTCACAAGCCATGTGGACATTCGAAATGGGAGCACATGGCCTTGTCCCAGCCCGTGTACTACCCCGTGCAACTCTTTAACTTGGGTTACATGGCCAACACACATGCCCGTGTGCCAAGCCGTGTGCTAGGCCGTGCCAAACCTGTAGGGTATACTGACTTATGACACATGGCCAAGTCACACGCCCGTGTGTGAGGCCGTGTGGAGCATACTGACTTGATTTAAATTTCAACACCAGGGGACACACGGCCTTGAAACAAGATCGTGTGTCAGACACGAATAAGACACACGCCCGTGTCTCTACCCATGCAGACAAAAATAGTCTATTTACCAAGCCAATTTGCCACCCAATTTTTATGCGTACCTACACAATTCAAATGGTACTCACTCATAGCATAAATGGTCATCCAATTCAACGAAAGTCAAGACTAAAACATACCATGCCAATTCCAATAACCATCATGCTTACTAACTCATGTTTTACTCATTCAAATCATACCAACTTTACATATTCAAATCATCTAATTAAACATTTTCAAAACATGCATCATCATACATCAATCCACAGGCACATAGCTTCTCAATTATCAACCATTTGACATATATAATACCAACTATCAATAACATTGCAAACCAACCTCAATCACTCAATATAAACCATATTCACACTTATATATACATAACCAAACTAGTCAACTTAAGCCAAGTCTTATGGCTATATGTAAAAACCATAACATAACCATTCATAAGCCATCTCAAATGGAAAAACTCACTACCAAGATACATATCAAAATGACCATAATCCTATACATGCCATATGACTAAACCATAAGCTCAAAAGTACCAAAGTGATGGTTGGATAGTGTGACGTAATCTCCGACGATCCCCAAATCTGAGCTATCTTTGAAATCACTATAAAACATGGGAAAAATAAACAAAATAAGCTTTATAGCTTAGTAAACTCGTATGAAATAAACTCAACTAATCATAAATACACAATTCATCAATTTGAACTTGTTAATTCGTAATTCATAAATACTAACAAACCTTCCACATGCTTAATCATATACTTATATGCAAACTTTATAACTTCTTCAATTTAAAGCTCATATGATTCATATACATACCTAAACCAATCCGTAACAAACTCATACTCAAAAAGAAAATGTCGAATACTCGAATTCTAGCACACTAAGTGCCAATACATAACTGAAGCTATTTTAATCTTGCACACTAAGTGCCATACATAGCCGAAGCTATCTTGAATCGCACACTAAGTGCCATACATAGTCGAAGCAATCTTAAATCTCAAACTAAGTTCCATACATAGCCGAATTGTCGTCAAATATGACTGTAGTCTTGTATACACAATTTATGCAATATCAAAGCATTTAAAGCATAATTATAATAATGCTTATTACATACGAACTTACCTCGATTCAAAAATGATAAAATTGTCTATTAATCGAGTAGTTTATCTTTTCCCCAATCCAAGTCCGTATTTCTCCTTTCTTGATCTAAATATATTCAAAATTAACTTATTTTATCAACTATTTATTCAATTCAATCCAAAATTTACATTTGGGCTATTTTACACATTTGCTGCTAAACTTTCGCATTCTTCACAATTTAGTCTTTATTTCATAAAATCACCAATTAATGAAATTCCAAATATACCCATGCTAGCCGAATTACTATTATGCCCCTAGCAGCCCATATTTTTCATTTATTTCACATTTTAACCACTAACTTTACACATTTCTCAATTAAATCCCTATTTTTCATTTTCACTAAAAATCACTTAACAAAACTTGTTTAACTATCAACAACTATTCAAAATCTATTATCAAACTTCAAAACTCATACATATTTATCAATGGCATCAATCAAAATCTTTAACAGTTTTGGAAAATAGTCCCTAGGCTAGCTAGTACTAGATGCAATGATCACAAAAACATAACATCATTACAAACTGAGCAAAAATGGACTTACAATTAGATCATGAAGTGGTCGAATATCAAAAGCCCTAAAATGGTTTTCTTCCTCTCTCAAATTCGGCAATAAGAAGATGAGAGGCTTCAAAATTATGTTTTGTTTTAATTAAATTAACCTTTTATTTATTAATTTATAAATTTAACCTTAATATAAACAAGTTAATAACATTCATTTAATGTCCAAATATGTCCACTCATGTGTGAAATGGTCAAATTACAACATAAGGACCGCTAAATTAAGATTCCATAGCTATTGTATACCTTTAGCTAATGGAACTCCACTTTTTCACTTTACGCAATATACTCCTTTTTATCAAATTGATCAACCAAACGATAAAATTACTTCACGAAACTTTCACACATACATACTATCATGCTGTAAACACTTATAATAATATTAAAATAATTTTTCAACCTTGGATTTGTGGTTCCAAAACCACTATTCCATTTTAACTAAAAACGGGATATGACATCACCCATATCCAACACCAGAATAGGGTTACGGAGTATTACCAGACTTATTACACAAATAAATATACCTTTCTCATACATTTTTCTAATTCAAATATAAATCATTCACAAATATCCATATGTCCCTAATACGAGCCTACGAGGCCCAAATCATGCATTCGGGGTGATTCGGGACTAAATCGATAACTTATGAAATTTTTGGAAAACTTAGAAAATTTTACAAAATACAGAGGACACACGCTCCGTGTGGCCCGACCGTATGTCTCACACGGCCATAGACATGCCCGTGTCATAGGCTATGTGAACATTCAAAATGGAATCACATGGCTGTGTCCTAGCCCGTGTCTGACCCCGTGTAACTCTCTGGCTTGGGTCACATGGCCAACTACACGCCCGTGTGCCTTACAAAATGGCCTCACACTCCCGTGTGCAAGGCTGTGTGCTAGGCCATGCCAATCCTGTAGGGTATATTGACTTATGTCACACGGTCAACTCACACGCTTGAGCGCTGAGCCGTGTGGAGTATACTGACTTGATTTCTAAATCAACACCAAGGAACACACGGCTATATAACCTGACCATGTGCCACACACGGTTGAGACACACGACCGTATAACCTGACCATGTGTCATACACGGTTGAGACACACGCACGTGTCTCTACTCGTGTGGACAAAAATAGGCTATTTACCAGGCCATCTTGCTACTCAAATTTGTATACACCTACACCAAACCAAATGTCACCAAACATGACATAAATAGGCATTCATTCAATCTCAAATAAGCTTTATTTATACTATATCAATACCAACAACACAAGGTACACAAATACCATAATGTGTTCATAATCTCACATCATCAATAAAACCACATTCAATTAAGCATCATCTTACCAAAAATCACAAACATACCAAACTCAAATGTCAACCATTTATGCTCCAACTACCAATTTACAACAAACATGTAAATGGAAATTTTACACAATAATTTAAAAGGCCCTTTTCACATATATACAACCATCACCAATCATACCAAATTAAACCAAATCTCATGGCTACAGATAACAATCAACATAACATTTACAAACCAATTCAAATGGCTAAATTCATTACTATCATATATACCAAAATGACCAATTCCTATACATGCATATAACCAAAAACATAAATTCAAAAGTACCAAAATGATAGCTTGATAGTGTGATGAGATCTCCGACGATTCCCAAATTCGAGCTAGCTTTGATTTCACTATAAAATATAGAAAAATAAACAATGTAAGCTTTAAAACTTAGTAAGCTCGTATGAAAATAATAATCAAAACTCACCACTCAATTACCATTTAAGAATATGAATATAACATACTACAAAACATTTAATCACAAGGTTAACATATATTCAATCTCACATTTAACCATGAATTCACAACTTTCATAGATTCAATGCTTATGTAATTTTCGTACATACCTGTATTGATACATATATAGTTCTCACCATTTCATATCTTTGATATACCCGTTGAACCATTCAGAATACTATCAGATACCTGAGAACTCGCACCCTAAGTTCCACATATATAGCTGAAGCTATCTCAATCTCATATCACATATAATGCTCACTCTCGAGCTATCAACGGGTCTGCTCACATAAGCTGATGGTCATGACGAAGCTACACGGTGCTGCTCACAAGCTGATGAGAATCCGAAACACATGTCGGATAACTCAGCCACCGGTAGGACGTACAGACCAGTACCCAATCACATAACCCCTAATGACATGTCATTCGTATCCTAATCTATTCCTAAGGTTCAACTGGGATTTCACATTGCCGAATCTTCGTTGAACATATACGTAAGGTCGTATTCACAATTAATTTAATAATAAAGCATTTAAAACACAATTATAATAATGCTTATTAACACACAAACTTACCTCGATTTTAAAATGATGAAACGGATCAACTAATCCAAAACCTTATTTTTCCCTCGATCTAAATTCAAATTTTGCTTTTCTTCATCTAAATGTAATCAAAACTAACTTATTCAATTAACATTCTATTCAATTTAGCCCAAAATACACTTTAAGGCAACTTTACATTTTTGCCCCTAATATTTCAATATTTTTACAATTTAGTCCTTACCTCATAAAAATACAAATTCATGCAATTCAACTTATACCCATGCTAGCCGAATTTCAATTAAGTCCCTAGAAACCCATATTTTTCATTTATTTCACAATTTAACCACAAAATTTCAACATTTCTCAATTTAATCCTTAAATGACAATTTTATCAAAAATCACTTTACAAAATGTTGTTTATCTAACAACAAGCATACATTTTCTATTATTAAACATCAAAACACACACATTTTCATCATTGACAAAACCCTAAACCTTTAACAGTTTTACAAAATAGTCCCTGGTTTAGCTAGATTAAGCTGCAACGATCTCAAAAGCATAGAAATCAATTAAAACGGGACAAAAATGAACTTACAATTAAACCATGAAATGGCCAAACCCTATAAAGCTCCCATGGATTTTTTTTCTTTCTTATTTTCAGTGGAGGAAGATGAATTAGAAGATGACAAAATTGTTTTCTTTATTTTACTAAATTACCTTATTATCCTTATTAATAACCTATTAAAATCACCTTATTAAATCCCATATTTGTCCACTAACATTAAAATAGCCTAATTACCATACAAGGACCTCCACTTAATATTTCATAGCTATTAGACACCTTTAGCTAATAGAACTTCACTTTTGCACTTTACGCAATTTAGTCCTTTTTATCAAATTAAGCATTCAAATGCTAAAATTTCTTAACGAAAATTTCACACAATCATGCTATTATGTTTTAGACATTAGAATAATAATAAAATAATTATTTTGACTTTAGATTTCTGGTCCCGAAACTATTGTTCTGATTTGAATAAAAACGGGTTGTTAGACTCCTAAGGAATTTTCGTCCTCGAAAATCTTACCGAAAAAGAGGTTATGGTACTATTTTCTCATAGTTTCCTTGTAACACCTCAAACTCAGCCCAGACGTTATGGCCGAATCTGGTGCGTCACATTGAAGTATTTTAGCGAAAACCTTATTTTCATTGAAAACCCTTCCTTAAAAAAATAATGAAAAACCTTAATTACTTGCAAAATCTCTTTTCAGTTGTGGAAGCTTTATTTAGAACATACGGTTTTAGGAAAACTCATCATTTAAAAATTGAGTTGTGGAAACGTAGTATTTAAAAGCAGTTATGGTTTAGGAAACCATGTTCTACTTCTAATAAATATAAAGCATAAAAATGATAATAATCCTAATTTTGAAATATTAGCCAGAGGAAAGACCTTGTTACAACCCAAATCAAATAGAAATAATTTAAAGTCAGTATATTAAAAATTACATAAAGACTAAGTCTAAACTTTTTATGCTAGTTGGCCACCTTCGAGTCCCTCAATCTGGCGAACCGCCTACTAAGGATCACTTGAAAAGTTTAGAAGGAGGGGGTGAGTTTCGAAAACTCAGTGTGTACAACCCTCAATGAGTATAAAGCAATCATCAGTCATTTTGGGCTAGAGCCCAATTCAATAACAGTGGTCTTTGGGCCTTAGCCTTAATTAGCCTCAGTTGGGGCAATAATATCACATTAATATCATACATGCAATGTAATGCAGTGCAATCCCATCCCAATAATCCATCCGCTACACACCAGCTCCGTCCCCCGACACATCATGTGGGGATATAAATATCGACCCACCCAACCGATACACATCCATGGTAGCCCGTTTGTGAAACTACCTTCATTTACATATTGGGCTTAAAAGCTGTCTATGGATCCACAATTGTCAAGCAACCATGCGATCCTCATATACTTTCTCCGTTCCATAATTCCCAACCCATATGCAACCTAAGCAGAATATCATATGTATGCATGTCACATCCATAAAACTTACATTCAACACCTAGGGGTATTTTGATCATTTTCTCCCTTAGGGGAATTTTGGTAATTTCCCTTTTATTACGGTTTTCACTTACCTTGGCCCGTTAACAAATCCCATGAGCTAAGATGAACGAATACTATGCACCAGATAGGATTTCAGAGAAGAGGAGGTGAGTAATTAAAACTGCTTAAGTACCAAGCTCTCCCTAGATCCAATCCTAGAGATGCATATACCCGTTGCCACATCTTAACCCTATGACTGGTCCATGGCTCAATAGTTTAATTAAGTTTTATGTAGTCATCATATACTAGGCCAAAAACCCCTTACAAAGCCCAGACAAATTCACATACCTGTATATGGCCCACTAGGCCCAATCATATTCATATGGCCTATTAGGCCCAAATCACCTTTATATGGCCCATTAGGCCCAATTCACATTTATATGGCCCATTAGGCTCAAAACGCATTATACACATTCTCACATATGAATTTCTATCACATAGCATCAATTATCAATTTTTGTCTATTATGGGCCCAACAGCCCATCAAGCCCATTAAGCCTATTCTGGCCCGGTTGGCCAATTCACAGTCCAAGCCCATAGAATCTCCCATGGGGCCTCAGACAACCTATCGATTTCCTCTTCACGAGTGTTCACGCACTCGCAAGACTACCATAGCCAAACTTTTGGCTTTTTGACATTTTGGCTTTTCGGTATTTCGATTTTTGTCGATCTACTTGTGTGTGCAGTGTATGTACACACCTTCGGCTTTATATCAAGTTATCATAGGGTAGAAGTACACACCTTATCACCTAGAGTACTAAGTATTCATAATAGCCCGAACCTATATTCAACATTACACTCCATTAGTCACATTCCATTAATTCAAAATAAATCCACTACTTACCGAAGAACTACCTATACTTGCCTTGACTAGATTGATCGACTGCGATCTGCCTATGTAACTCGAAATCGACGTAGTCCCCCTTCCGCATCCAGGCGAAAAGTCCCTAACGGCTGACACCTTACGTCACTTAAACTTGGAAGCCTTTATCCCAACCTCTCTGCTAGAATCCCCTTTTTCCATCAGCGATCACACTTTTGAATGAGAGGGAAAAAGAGAAATAAATGTGGAACCCATAGGTTAACGAAAGTTTTGGAAAGAATAAAGAAAAATCAGCTTTTGAATGAAAAAGAAACAGTTGGCTAAGTTGAAGAGGGAAGAGGTTGATTTGATTAAAATAGGGAAGAAAAGATCAAGAGTTGGCTTAAAGAAAAGAGGAGATATGCGACTGAAGCACAAAAAAAACAAATGCCCTTACTTGCCCATACGACACACATATTTATACTAAATAAATAAATAAATACACTTACACTCCACAATCGACTTAAACTCGTCAAGATAATTTCCCTTCAAATTCTCTAATTTTATCACCATCATATCTACACTTAATCCTCATCCTAATCCCCTTAATTTTAGCCAAAAATTCCAATTTGAATTGCATTCAAATTGCTTCCACCATGCAAAACTTGAGTAACAAAATTAAATTCTCTCTTTCGCGCGCGCCACTACTCAAACTCCAAACCTCAAGGTTACTCTACCTCTCAACACGCTGCTGGCCACTGCACCGCATCCTTTCTTATGCTACCATTCAGTCACAATTAATTATAAGGCTTATATGCCTAAGCCTCAGTTTTTTTAAAGAATAAAAATTTAAACTTTTCCAGGCTTGGGATTCAAACCTACTCCCTCTCATAACCATAGCATGCTTCTCGCCACTTCACTACAGGCACTCTTGTGCCATATTCCATCCCTAAATATTTTTAAGGCCTATTAACCCGCAACCTGGTTATCCTAAAAATATTTGCTACCATTCAGATTCAAACCCCTGATCTCTTGGCTACGCTATATGTCCCTTGCCACCACGCCACAAGCTCCTTTGTATTTTTTCTCCTCCCTAATTTATTATAAAGTCTTTCTGACGACCTCCAGGTTGTCTAAAAAAAACCCACAACTTTTGCTCATGCCGCGACTTGAACCTACCACCTCTCATTACTCCTAACGCCATCATGCCACTGGGCCAAGTGCATCCTTGTGACCAATTTTCACCTAACATATTTATAAAGCCTAAACGCTAGCTTCCCTACTAATCTTATGCACAATAAAAATTTTCGCCAAGGCCAGGATTTGAACCCTGGACCTCCTGCTTACTACCCACTCCTTTTGCCACTAGGCCACATGCTTCTTTATGTCAGATTTTACTAGGCCTTATTAATAAGCCTTCCACCTAATGCTCAGGGTTCTTTAGAAAAAAAATGCAAAATTTTGCTAAAGCCCTAGATCGAACCCAAGACTTTTTCCACAATACCAACCCTTCCCAAATAATTTAACAATTAAACTAAACACACAATTATAAAATATTTAAATACCTTTCTTTTATTCAAGCCGCCTTCTAACCGATTCCAGACTCAAGGCCCATTACTTCTAGGCCCAAAATCAGGGTGTTACATTCCTCAAGTTCCCACGTACCTTCTTCAACCCCGTGACGTTCCACAAAAGTTTCACTAAAGCTATGTTTTTGTTTCTCAATTCTTTAACCTCTCGAGCTAAAATTCTTATCGGTTCTTCGCTATACATCATATTAAGTTGAATTTCAATCTCTGCCGAAGAAATTATGTGTAACGGATCTGATCTATATCGACGCAACATCGAAACATGAAATACATTGTGGATCTTTTCTAACTCTGACAATAAAGCTAGTCGATATGCCACTAGCCCTATTCTTTCAATAATTTCATACGGCCTGATAAATTGCGGACTCAATTTGCCTTTGCGACCAAATCGAAGAATCTTATTCCACGGAGATACTTTCAAAAATACTCTATCACCGATTTGAAATTCAATGTCTTTACATTTCAAATCTGCATATGATTTCTGTCGATCTGAAGCTGTTTTCAAACTATCGTGAATTATTTTCACTTTATCTTCGGTCTCACTAACCAAATCAACCCCGTGAATCTTTTCTCACTAAGCTCAGTCCAGTATAACTAAGTTCGACATTTATAACAATATAAAGCTTCATACGGTGCCATCTTTATGCTCAATTGAAAACTGTTGTTATATGCGAATTCAACCAATGGTAAATATTTCTCCCAGTTGCCTTCAAACTCTAAAACATAACAACAAATCATATCTTCGAGGATCTGAATTACACTTTCAGACTAACCGTCAATTTGCAAATGAAATGCGGTACTAAAGTGCAATTACATACCTAAAGGTTCTTGCAATTAATTCCAAAATCGCGATGTAAACCTTAGATCTCTATCCGAAATGATAGAACTGGCACCCCGTGCAATCTAACGATCTCAGAGATGTACAACTCAGCTAATGTATCAAGCAAAAAGTCTGTACGTACCGGAAAGAAATGTCAGACTTCGTCAGTCGATCAACGACAACCCAAATAGCATCTTTCTTTTTTGGAGACAAGGGTAATCCTGATACGAAATCCATCGTAACTCTATCCCATTTCCACTCTGGTATCATCATAGGCTGTAGTAATCCCAAAGGCACTTAATGTTCGGCTTTAACTTGTTGACAATCTAAGCATCTCAACACAAACTTTGAAATGTCTCGTTTCTTGCCCGACCACCAGTACAATTGTTTTAAATCATTATACATTTTAGTACTCCCCAGATGAACAAATAAATAACCACTGTGTGCTTCGTGTAGAATTTTTTGAATAATCTCGCAATTCTTTTGTACACAAACTCTATCTCGAAACATTAAACAATCATCAGATCCATCTGGTAGTCTGAATCAGTAGTCAAATTGCATTGCATTCTTTTAGCTTGCAATTCATTATCACACTTTGGAGCTTTACAAATTTGTTGAAGAAATAACAGTTTAGCTTTTAATCCAGCCAAAATCAAACCATCATCAAACAAAGTTAACTGCGTATTCATCACTCGCAAAGCAAATAAAGATTTTTTATTCAAAGCATCTGCGACTATGTTTGCTTTCCCCAAATGATAATCAATTACTAACTCATAATCTTTCAACAGCTCGAGCCATCTTCGTTGACGTAAATTCAAATCTTTTTGAGTCATTAAATACTTCAAACTCTTGTCATCAGTAAAAATATGGGACTTTTCACTAAATAAATGATATCACCAATTTTTCAATGCGAAAACAATAGCAACCAACTCTAGATCGTGCATAGGATAATTCTTTTCATGAAGTTTTAACTGTCTGGAAGCATAGGCTATCACTTTTCCCTTTTGTATCAAAAGCAACCCAAACCATTCAATGACACGTCGCTGAAAATCACAAACTTTTTACTCGACTCAGGCTGAACTAAAACTGTTGCTTAAGTTAACAATGCCTTCAATTGTTCAAAACTTTGTTGACACTTCTTGGGCCACTCAAACTTTACATCTTTTTGTAGCAATCTAGTCATCGGTGTAACAATCATCGAGAATCCTTTTACAAAATGCCGATAGTAACCAGGTAATCCCAGAAAGCTTCTGACTTCAGATACGTTTCTTGGTGGTTTCCAGTAAACAACTGTAGAAATCTTACTCGGATCAACTTGAATACCTTCCACTGAAACAATATGCCTCAAGAATTTGACTTCTCGAAGCCAAAACTCACATTTACTGAATTTAGCAAACAACTGCTTATCTCTCAATGTTTGTAATACGATTCTTAAATGTTTAGTATGCTCAGACTTATCTCAGGAATAAATTAGAATGTCATCAATAAATACAACAACGAATCTGTCCAAATATGGTCTAAAAATCTGATTCATCAAATCCATAAAAATTGTAGGAGCATTAGTTAATCCAAAAGGCATAACAATAAACTCATAATGCCTGTACCTAGTTCTGAACGCAGTTTTCGGCACATTTAAATCTTTAACTCGCAACTGATAATAGCCAGATCTCAGATCAATCTTTGAAAATATTGTTGCTCCTTTCAACTAATCGAACAATAATCAATTCTCGGAAAAGGATACTTGTTCTTTTTTGTAACCTTGTTGAGCTGATGATAATCAATACACAGTCTCATTGATTCATCTTTCTTCTTTACGAACAACACTGGTGCACTCCATGGTGAAAAGCTAGGTCATGCAAAACCTCTATCTGTTAATTCTTGCAACTTAGCTTTCAATTCTTTCAATTTTTTCGGATCCATTATGTATGGAGCTATCAATATCGGTGATGTTCACGGCACTAATTCAATAGCAAACTCAACTTCTCTGATCAGTAGCAACTGAGGCAACTCTTCTGGAAACACATCCGGATATTCACAAACTACTGGCACTGATTCAATCTTGAATTCAAATACTTTTGTATCTAGTATATATGCAAGATAAGCATCACAACCTTTTCTCACATATCTCTGAGCTGACATCGACGAAATCACATCAGACAGTCCACTTTGATTCAATTCGAAGGATTTCACTATTCTGGAATTTTAACTCAATAGTCTTTCATCTACAATTCATAAAAGCATCATGCAGAGTCAACCAATCCATACCCAGAATCACATTGAATTCATCAAACGATAATAGCATCAAATTTGCTAGAAAACAGTAACCCCAGGTCATTATAGGACAATTCTTGCAAACTTTATCAACTAAAACATACTTGCCTAAGGGGTTTGATACTTTAATCATAAATTCGGTAAACACAACAGGCAAACTCTTACTAGACACTAGATTCATACAGATATATGATCTAGGATCAATCAAGGCAATTACATTAGTGTCATAGAAAGAAAATGTACCGGTGATAACATTTGATGACGACGCATCTTAGCGAGCGCGAATAGCGTAAGCTCTGGCTAGCACTCTAGCCTCGGATCTTACAGCAGTTCTTTGTCGTTCCTTTACTACTGGTTATATTTCCTGCATTTCTAGGTGGTCTCCCTCTGGAAGCTGTGTTACTCAGTCATGCATTCTAAAATTTATCTTTCTCCACTAACTCAGGGCAATCTCGAATAAAGTGTTCTAACGAACAACATTTAAAACAGGCTTTATTATTCATCTAGTAGTCTCTAAAATGTCGTCATCCACACTATTGACATTTGGGTTTATTATTTCTCACACTACCCACACTCAACACTGAAGTAGCCTGAGCTTTAGGACTTGAGTATTGCTTTCCACGATCTCTATTTGGATACCCTACTGAAGCATTCGAACAAGTATACAAATCCCGTGATTTCTTTGACAAGGATTGATAGGGTTTATTCATCAATCTCTTTCCCAGATCTCTAGCTTATAGGTTTATTCATCAATCTCTTTCTAGAATCTCTAGCTTTGAAATCAGCTTTTCTCTTTTCTTTGCCAAGTTCTTCAACTTTGCAAGCTCGGTCAATTAGCACCACAAATTCTTTCAACTCTAGAATCCCAGCTAGCAATCTAATATCTTCATTCAATCCATCTTCAAATTATTTACACATAATTGCCTTAGTTGAAACACATTCCCGAGCATATTTACTGAGTCTCACAAACTCTCTTTCATACTCAGTCACAGAATTCGACCCTATTTCAGCTTTAAAAGCTCTTTTTGCTTCTGATCAATAAACTGTTGGCTGATGTATTTCTTCATGAATTCAGTTTGAAAGAATTCTCAGGTGACCTGTTCTCTCGGTACCACAAATACTAAAGTATTCCACCATTGATACGTTGTATCTCTCAAAAGTGATACAGCATATTTTACACATTAGACTGGTGTGCAGGATAGTTCATCAAATACTCTGATAGTATTCTCAAGCCAAAACTCAGCTCTCCCATGGTCATCATCAACACTAGCTCTAATTTCTTTAGTTGTAACACCGCTTAACCCGTATCCGTCGCCAAAACAGGGTTATGGAGTATTACCAAAACTTTCAAAACATTTTTAAATAATTCATGTAATTTACTATTCATTAACCAAGATTATTCATATCATCCCTTAAATGGACCCTCGAGACCCAATATAAGCATTAGAATCAAATCGAGACATAATCAGAAACTCTAAGAATTTTTCGTAACATTTCAAAAATTTTCTAGGTTACAAGGATCACATGCCCGTGTAGTCTAAGGGACACACCCGTGTGACCCTAGGACACACCCGTGCTGCAGGCTGTGTTCGACCCCGTGTGACTCTCTAACTTGTGCATACGACCATGCCATATGCCCGTGTGCTAGGCCATGTGGTTAATTTTATTTTTTAAATTTAGGTGTAGGTTTCACATGGCCAAGGCACACGCCCGTGTTCTAGGCCGTGTAGCACACATGGCTGAGACACACGCCCATGTCTCTACCTGTGTGCTCAATTATGAGCATTCTTGTAACAACCCATTTTCAGTGATATCAGAACAGTGATTTCGGGACCACAAATTCGACCTAAAAATATAATTTATTTTTATTTTATTATATGGTCTGTAATACGGTAGATATGTCGTGTGAAAATTTTGATATGAAAATTTTATCGATTTAGTGCTTAATTACGAGAAGGACCAAATCGCATAAAATGTATAAGTTGAATTCTAGTAGCTATAAGGATCAAATAGCTATGGAATTCAAAACTAGAGGTCCTTATATGGTAATTAGACCATTAAGAATAGTATGTAGATTTTTCTTGATGAAAAATTCTAAAATTTTATTAATACACGTGTTGGAAAATTTGTAATGGGGCTTTGGTTAGGCTTAGAATAGGGAGTAATTTGCACATGTTTCATTTCCGGGCCTAGGGAAAATCAAAATTTATGGAAAAGTTACGGGCAAAACAATAATTTTTCCTAGGACATAAATTGAGTCCCAACGAGTATAAAATGTATGAAATTGATGGCTTAAGTTATTTATATAGATCCGAACAACACAAACTCAAGGTTTGATCGAGGAAAAGAGAAGATTTTGGATTAGTAGACTTTTATACGAAAAAGTGTCGAGGTAAGTTCTTGTAACTTAATTTGGCATGTAAATATGTTTAATTGAATATTGTGTTGTATGGAATATGATTTATATTGATGTACATTATTTGAATGTTATAATGAGAAACTTAATACATGCTTGAAATGGTGAAAAAGGGTTTAGTCCCAATTGAATGTTGAATTCTGATGATTGTATGCGCTTTCCAGAAACAAATAGGGTCCTACATTTGTTACGAACGAGATTTAGCTCATACAAGTAATCCCAATGACCTTATTATAGAAAGGATTTAGCCCAGAATGGTAATCCCGATATAATATCTCTCAAGTATATGTTATTTTAGGGTTTAGCCTGGACTGGTAATCCTAATCGAGCTCCTCAGAGCATACGCTATATAAAGGATTTAGCCTAGACTGGTAATCCTATTATATGATATGTAGCTCGAGAGAGTGTTTCTTGATTAAGTGCCCTAATAGGTACCCTTGAGTAAGAAATTGATGGATTATTGAATCATACACTTCGAGTGTACTACTTGTGCATCTATCGGGATTCAATGATTCAATAGACATAAAACTCTTGACATGGCATGAAAATCTTGTTATGATATGATAATGACTTGAAGGAATATTGCTTGATGAGCTCATCTATGTTACTTAATTGATATGAAGATTTTAGTGACTAACATGTTTGATTGAATGAATGCGATTAGGTAGTTTACCCAAAAGGATGGAACATAACATTGTATGCCTAGATTTAATAAGCAAGATAGGTAAGTTTAGCTTCCGTTATACGAACTTACTAAGCATGTAATGCTTACTCTGTTTTATTTTTCCCTTGTTTTATAGTGCTCGGAAGCTCGTGATGGTTGGAAGATCATTGGAGCACCGTCACACTATCAACTAGCATATTAGGTATTCTTAGTAAAATCATTTTGGTATAATGGCATGTATAGGACAACTTGGCCAATAGTGGCTTGAAATGTTATTTTGAAACCTACCATTGGAATGGCTAGTAATGGTTTATTTTGGCATGATTAAGTAGGTTATGATGCTATATTCATATGTGATATGTTATGCATATGTGATCAAATGTTATTATTGCCTGAGTTAAACTAAGGTAAGTTTACAAACACATATGTATGTAATGGTATGTCATGATGAATGATGAAATTGCCCAATTTGAATGCTTGAATCGATTGGTATTGTATGTGTGTTTCAAGTGCAGGTCTTGGGTGAAATTTTGGGTGAGAAATGAAGCTAGAAATGGTTTCATTTTGTCCACACGGGCAGACACACGGGCGTGTGTCTAGACCGCGTATGACACATGACCTGGTGACACAGGCATGTGGTTAGGCCATGTGTCCCCTGTACCTTATTTTTGAGAAACAGAATGCTCAGAATTGAGCACATGGGTAGAGACACTGTAACACCCCTTACCTGTATTCAATGTCAGAACAGGGTACGAGGCATAATTGAACTTATCGCATGAACAAACATACAATTTCAAGTCATAAATTTTCGTCCAAATTAAAACTTTTTGCATTTAATCATAAAGTCCCTAATACGAGCCTACGAGGACTAAAACATACTATGGAAATGGTTCGAGTCACATACCCGTGTCGATATGGGACACGCCCATGTGGGCAGGCCGTGTGGTCACACACGCCCGTGTCCCAACCCCGTGCAACTCTCTGTTTGTCACCCAAGAACAAATTGAAGACACACGGCCAAGTCACATGCTAGTGTGCTAGGCTGTGTGGTAGGTTTAAAATTTATGATTTTTGCATAAAATAAGTGCAGACTTCACACGCCCAGGACACACGCTAGTGCCTAAGGCCGTGTCATCCCCGTGTGCTCAATTCTGAGCATTTTGTTTTGTAAAAATTAGGGTGTAGGGGACACACGACCTAAGCACATGCCCGTGGGGCAAGCCGTGTGTCACACACGCCCGTGTGTCTACCTATGTGGACAAAAATAAGGCTACTTACCATGCCATTTTGCCACCCTTTGATGCACACACCTACACAACACAATATAACACCAATTCAAGCATTTACATACACCCAAATCAGCCACAATCAAAACATCCACACGTCAATTACATGCTACCATCTATTATACACAAACATCACAAACTCATCAACTCAAATCATGCAAGTTTCCACATTCATGAAAGACATCATCATATAAATTGTTTAAACCATTAGTAGCCAATTTCAAATGGCCTTAAACAAAATGAACCTTCAACCAATATAAGGCAACACATTTGGCCAAATCAATTATGACACCTAACAAAATGGCCAAGTCCCCTATACATGCCATAATGTTGAAATCATTGGTACCAAAATATTTCTTGATAGTGTGAGTGGATCTCCGACAATCTCTGGTCCCTGAGCTAGCTTGGTGACACTATAAGACAAGGGAAAGGAAAGGGGAGTAAGCTTCATAGCTTACTAAGTTCCTAAGAAAATAATAAGCATCATATCCAAACATTTAACATGATAATAATTGGCATAAATATTACTAAGATCTTGTAATCATAACTTACTCAATCATAACCTTGCCGAGGGTTTATCACATATCGAGTTCATCACGTATGAGTTTTATGTTCATACTTGAGTCATTTTGAATTGGATTTGCATGCAATTCACCCTTGACATACTCATTAAATTACCCGTTGAACCACTTTGAATACTAAAGAATACTCGAGAATCTCATACACACAGTACCGTACCAATGCCATATCCCAAATATGGTCTTACATGTGATCTCATATTGATTCCGATAGCCCAGCTATGGTCTTACACGAAATCTCATATCGATGCCATATCCCAGATATGGTCTTACACGCAAATCTCAATAACCTTAATGTCAAGACATTTGTATCCTATCATTCCTAAGGTTCAACCGGGATTTCACGCTTGTCGGGACTTTTTCGAATACATCCAAGGGTTAATCACAATTCGTACAATAATAAAGCATTTAAAACATAATTAACACAATGCATTATTTGCATACGAACTTTCCTCGGTACAAAAATAGTAGAAATGAGGCCTAATCGTCAAACACTTTGTTTTTCCCCTGATCTAAGTCCGAACCTCGTTTCTCTTGATCTCTAATAGCAAATTTGACTCATTTAATATCCAAAATTTTCAATTTAGCCCAAAATTTACATTTTGTAAAAATTACATTTTTGCCCCCTAAACTTTAACATTATTACATTTTGGTCCCTAGTCTCGTAAAGTGAAATGGATTCAATTTCTTCGATTCTAAAGCCTATCCAAACCTCTTTCATGCTTATAACAACCCATATTTTTCCATTCTTTCACATTTTTACTACTCATTTTATAACTTTTTTACAAATAGGTCCCTTTTAGGTGTTTCATCAAAAATAACTTAGCAAAACTTGTTTATTTAGCATCAAACTTGCATAATCTACCATTAAACATCAAAAGACACACATGTCTAACATGGGTCAAACCCTAGACCTTAATCATCTCTCAAATTAGTGGTAGAAATAGATAGATCGAATGTCAACGACTTCAAAAATGTAAAGAGCATTAAAAAGGGACAAGAACGGACTTACAATCGAGCTTGAAAGTTGGCCAAACCCTAGCTATGTCTTTCTTCTAATTTTCGGCATAAGGGGAAGAAGACGGACAAGGTTTTTGGCTTGATTTTTGCTTTTTAATTCATTTATTTACTAATGACCAAAATGCCCCTAACTTAAAACATAAAATTTCTCTTACCTCATATCCATTTTTGTCCACTAACTTCACAAATGGTCTAATTACCATCTAAGGACCTTCAATTTAAAGTTTCATAGCAATTAGACACCTCTAGCATATAGAACTCAAGTTTTGTACTTTTTGCAATTTAGTCCTTTTAACTAAATTGAGTGCTCAAACGTCAAAACTTTTGAATGAAATTTTCAAAGAATCATTTCATATAGCTGTAGACCATAAAAATATAAGAAAAATAAAATTTTCTATGTCAGATTTGTGGTCCCGAAACCACTATTCCGACTAGGCTTAAAATCAGGCTATTACTGCTCTCTCCCCTTTAGGGATTTTCGCCCCCGAAAATCTTACTAGAAAATAGGTTTGGGTACTATTTTCTCATAGCTTACTCAAGTTTCCACATAGCCTCTTCGACCCTATGTCGTTGCCACAAAACTTTCACTAGGGTTATACTTTTATTTCTCAACTGTTTAACTTCTCGAGCTAAGATCTTGATTGGTTCCTCATCATAAGTCATATAAGGTCGTATCTCAATCTCTGTCGGAGAAATCACATGTTAGGGGTCAGAACAGTATTGTTGCAACATCGACACAGGAACACATTATGAATCTTTTCCAACTCTATCGGTAAAGCTAACCGATATGCCACTAGCCCTATTCTTTCAATAACCTTATACGGCTCCATGAAACGTGGACTTAACTTGCCTTTACGGCCAAATCTCAGAACCTTCTTCCACGGAGATGCTTTCAAAAATAATTTTTCACCAATCTGAAATTCAATCTCTTTTCTTTTCAAATCTGTGTACAACTGTTGTCGACCTAAAGCAGCTTTCAAGCAATCACGGATTACCTTTACTTTTTCTTCAGTTTCTCTAACCAAATCAACCCTGTGAATCTATCTCTCACTGAGCTCGATTCAATACAACGGAGTTCGACACTTGCAGCCATATAATGCCTCATACGGTGCTTTCTTTATACTCGACTGAAAACTGTTGTTATAAGAAAATTCGACCAATGGTAGATATTTCTCCCTACTACCTTCGAATTCTAAAACACAACATCGAAGCATATCTTCTAGAATCTGAATTACTCTTTCGGATTGACCACTGGTTTGTGGATGAAAAGTGGTACTAAAATTTAACTTCGTACCGAAAGCCTCTTGTAATTTCTTCCAAAATCTCGAAGTAAACCTCAGACCTCTATTCGAAAGACTATCTAAAAATCGCCAATGCTTTGAACATCCGCACACTTAGTGCTTAAAGATTAGCCGAAGCTAGAACGATTCCACACACTTAATGCTATCTCAATTAACTGAAACTAAGTCAGTATCGCACACTTAGTGCCTCAAGTAGCCGAAGCTTGTTTGAATCGCACACTTAGTGCCAAACACTTCCAATTCATCATCATATTCATCCAGCTCAATTATATATACATCTATGCATAATTAAACAACAACATGAACTTATAATATCATGTTCTACGTACGAACTTACCTCGTACAGGAAGTTGTCGACTTGAACGTTTATTCTATAATCTTCGACTTCCCTCGGTCTAAGTCTAAATTTCTCTTTTCTTGATCTATATGTATTCAAAATTAACCCTTTTTATTCACCAAATCATTCAAAACAATCCATAAATACATATTTAGGGCATTTTTCAAAATAGCCCTCACATTTTCACATTTCGACACTTTAGTCCTTAAATCACAAAATCACAAAATACACATAATTTGCTTATACTCATGCTTGGCCGAATTCTCCTAGTTCTCATGTAGATCCAACTTTCTATTCACTCGTGGGATCTGGGCGGTCCGAGGGGGACCACCATAGCTCCTCTCTTCTTGATAATCCATACATCCCTTCCATACATTTAATTCATTTCACATTTTAGTCCCTCAAAATAACATTTTTACAGTTTAGCCCATAATACTCAATTTCATCAAAAATTCAAAGACAAAACATGTAAATCCAACATCAAGCTTTTATAATTCATCAACTAACATCAAAAAGCTCATAGTTTCATCAATGACACATTTCAAAATCATCATCAAAAACAGAAATTGAAACATGGGTTTGATAGTATACGAAGCAACGATCACAAAAACGTAGAAATCATCAAAAACCGATCAAATTACATACCTCAATCAAGGAAATCCAAAGCTGAACCCTAATGTTCGTTTTCTTTTCTTTTGTTCTTCAATATTCGGCAAGCATGGAGAAAAATGAAGAACAATTTCATGCTTTTTTTTACTATTAATTAACATAAAATCTAAATGACCATTTTGCCCTTTCATTCAACCATTATAAATTCACCTAACACATGCCCTTTTATGTCCATTCAAACTTCCAATGGTTAAATAACAACATAAGGGCCTCACAATTACAAAGCCAAATCAAATAGGCACTTTTAACATCTAGCACACAACTTTTACATTTTACGCGTGTAACGCCCTGATTTTTGGGCCTAAAAGTATTGGGCCTTGAATCTGGGTTTGGGTAGAAGACGGCCCGAATAAATGGGATGATTTAATTTTTATTATTATTATTTAGTATGTTTAGATAGTAAATAAATAAATTACGAAGGGTTTATGGTGTGGGAAAAAGTCCGGGGCTAGGCCCATAGCTTTAGTAAAATTCTTAAAATTTTGTCTCTTAAGGAAATCTGGGCATAAGGCCTTAAAAATAAGTTGGGCAGAAACTGGGCATAAATGAACGCCTGGCCCAGTGGTTAGGCACGCTGGACAGCAGGAAGAAAGGCTGGGGTTCGAGCCTCACCTTGCGCACGGAAGGTTGGGTTTTTGCTGCTCACGTGGGGGAGAGTTAGAGTTTGACCGAAACTCTCCTAGCAGTGGCTTGAGTCGGTCAAGCGTTGGACTGCTGCTGATGGTGCAAGGAATTTGGATGGGATTTAAATTGGTGGTGGCTGAAATTAAGGAGCAAAACATGGAATTTAAGAGTCAGGAAGGAATTATGCCGAAATAGGACTCATGGTAGTACCAGTTTGGCTATAGGCAATTAAATGCCGAAAAAGCTCTCAAAATTTTGGCTTGTATGAGTTGTTTCCTTCTTGTTCATCTCTTCTTCATCAAGAACCGAACCTATATTCTTCTACTCTTCTCTTCTCTTTTTACTCATCTTTTCTCTTGATTAAAGATAGCTTATTACCCTTAAAAGCTGAAACCCAAATTTCCTTAGAAGCCGAAACCTTCATAAGTCATAGTGATTCGAGAATTAATATCTAGTTCTATTCTCTACTCGCATTTTAAGATTGGATTCACTATGGATCTGAGATTGGGGAAGTGTTGGAAACACTCTTGTCAAGTACATCATTGGTGGTAAGTACTCGGAATCTTATTTCCATTCTTTATTTCGGGATTTAAAGAAAAGCCGAAAACCCCTATATGCAAAGGGTGCCTGTCGACTAAACTAAAAGGGTTTAGTGGTGTTATTTGATTTGTTTTGCTCTAGTATGGATTAAAGGCTATTGGTCGAGGGCTTGGATCATTGGAACGACTAGATTTAGATCTAGTCCATATTCCGGCAAAGGTAAGAACTTTAGTGCCTAAGGTGTTAATGTCCGGTTATTAGTAAGGGGATTTGTATATAAGTTGTTATGGATTCATAGTTTAACGTGTTAGTAACTGATTGTAGGCAACTCGTGTGTGGAACTTGTCAATGTTTCATCGAAAAATAGGTGTGTAAACGACACCCACTTATAGTCTAGATCGGCAAAAGCCGAAAAGTCGAAATGCTGAAAAGCTGGCATTTTGAGAACTTACGAGCGTGCGAGCGCTCGTGGGATTGTTTGTATTGATAATTTTGGTAACTTCAATGGTAAGATTGCAAAGTGCACAATTTCGTTCACCTCGGTAAATTTGGGCTTCGATGGGTCGAAATTGGGTTATGGGCTAACGGGCCCATTTCGATAAAAACGTCTGGTAAGTATTCTGAAGACACGTTAATAACTGTAATGAGCACGAAACCCTAAAAAGGCTGATAAAATTTTCTGAAATACCTCTGTAAGGTAAAATTACCGTAATACCCCTAAAGGGGTAAGTTTACGATTACGCCCCTCGAGGGTAAATAACTGTTCTTACGCTATAATCTGACTGCCTTTCTGAAGCATGCCTTGTTAGTTATATATATTCTGCATATATGTCTTACTGCATGGGGTTGGGTTTTGTTATGGAGGAAGAACCCGTTTTGGTGGCTATGCCACAAATATCTGTTCTGGTGGCTATGCCACAAATATCTATTTTAGTGGCTATGCCACAAATATCTGTTCTGGTGGCTCTGCCACAAATATCTGTTCTGGTGGCTCTGCCACAATATTTGTATCTGGTGACTCTGTCACAATATCTGTTCTGGCAGCCATGTTGCGAATTTTGTGGCGTGTAGCGGATGGGTGGGTTGAGTTGTCTCCCCACATGGTGTAAGGTTGGTACGGGGGTGTATACAGATGGATATAGGTTGGGTTTATACATACATGCATAATATATGTTCTGTTACTGTAATGGGCTTAAGGGCCACACTGATTTCTAAATAGGGCTGAGGCCCAGTTAATTCTATTTCTGGTAGGACTTAGGCCCAGTAAAGCTTGAACCGATTTAGGCTCTAGTTGGGTTTACATTACACACTGAGTTTTCCAAACTCATCCCTTAATTTCATCCATGCAGGAAATCCCCAACCATAGTGGACTTGGATCCGTGAGGGATTCAGAGTGGCCACATGTTCTGCAAATTCACTTTTCTTCATGTGTTTTGATCAGCACTTACTTATTTTAATTGTTTTGGGTTTTAAAGTTGTAACAAGGCCGCTTTAATTATTTTTAATTACTTTTAGTATGTTTTGTTAGCTTAGATAAGATATTGTTTTGATTTTTTGAAATTGAATAGCTCTAGGGCGCGTTTTAAAAAGGTTACTTGATTTTAAAATATCGCAATAACAAAGCAAAGCATCCGCAATGAAAACGTTTTCAAATGGTTTTAAACGGATTGGTTTTCCATGAACAATCACTTAGTTAAAGTGTGGCAATGGTTGTATGTATGTCTAGGATTGGATCCGTGGAGAGCTGGGTACTTAAGCAGTCTAATTGACTCACCTCCTCTTTTCTGGCATCCTACCTGGTGCACAGCTTCCATTCACTTTAATCTATAACGAAGATATTCTTTAAACACTAAGAAAGACTTTAGATAAAACATGAATTTTCTAGTAACGCTTCAATGTGACACACCAGATTCGGTCGTAACGTCTGGCCCGGGTTTGGGGTGTTACATTTAGTGGTATCAGAGTCCGGTTGCAACAACTCGGCTGTGGATTGGGTCCGAAAAGCTTTTCAAAAAAAATTTTGCTAAACTTAGGCCCAAGAAGGGTATTTTGGAAACGGTTTTGGAAAGTTCTTTTCAAAGATATTTTACAAGGTATACATGTTTTAAGGTTTAATCTTAAAATGGTTTAAGTTTTTCTGGGTTTTTGAAATTTGATAACCGAAGAAGTGGCACACTGAATCCCCGGCACCAAGTTTGTAAGTATTTTGTTACTCATACTACACTGTATTAAGATATTACTGTAGATAGAACTGAGACCATATCATGACACTATAGCTAGGGCAATACTAAAAACCCTAGAATACTGAGACTGTAGCTAGGCTATGATTCTGTGAAAATAGAAACTTTAAAATACTATCTCAGCATAAAACATATGAATAAGTACTAAAATTATTGAATCGAGGCCTTGGTAGTTATTTGATACGTATGCTGGTAATGTAGAGTATTGATATGGATTCTGAGGGTAATCAAAGTCTGCCAACTTCAGGTAGTAGTAACTCGGAGCTTGGTACCAAAGCATTGGCCGAGATAGTAAGGAAAGTGGTAGAAGAGGTATTGGAGACCAACGTTAAGGAAATTAGGGAAACGCTTCAAGCAGGGTGCTTGGAGTGTAAGAAGAGAAAGGATTCTAGTTCTCAGAAGACCAAGCCTCGTTCTGTGAAACATGTTAAGATACGGCCAAACTTTCCAACTTGCAAGAACTGCAACGGGCGTCATCCAGGTGAATGCCATAGCAAGACGGGAGCCTGTTTAAGATGCGGATCGATGGAGCATCATTTCAGAGAGTGTCCTTGGAGACCAGATTATAGACAAACTACTAGTATGGGTAATATACAGTCGCCGAGGGGTGGTCAGTAGCCAGCAAGAGGCCGTAGGAATGGAATGCGTCGTGGTCGTGGAGCACTTGGCAGGGGTGCCAGAAATGCTGAGGCTCGTCAGCTAGCGTTGGTCTATGCAGCATGTCGCCATAAGGACGGAGACGCTCCGAAAGCAGATGCTGGTACGTACTTCTCTCATAGTGTATTATTTACTTAATTTACAATTAGAGCTAGAGTGCGCAGCAGAAGCATAGTGGTTTGACTTGAGTAATACGGTTAGTTGGAAATTTCGAGGACAAAATTTCTTTAAGGGGAGTAGAGTTGTAACGCCCCGATTTTTGGGCCTAAAAGTATTGGGCCTTGAGTCTGGGTTCGAGTAGAAGACGGCGCGAATAAATGGGATGATTTCATTTTTATTATTATTTAGTATGTTTAGATAGTAAATAAATAAATTACGAAGGGTTTATGGTGTGGGAAAAAGTTCGAGGCTCGGCCCATAGCTTTAGCAAAATTCTTAAAATTTTGCCTCTTAAGGAAATCTGGGCATAAGGCCTTAAAATTAAGTTGGGCAGAAATTGGGCATAAAGGAATGCCTGGCCCAGTGGTTAGGCACGCTGGACAGCAGGAAGGAAGGCTGGGGTTCGAGCCTCACCTCACGCACGGAAGGTTGGGTTTTTGCTGCTCACGTGCGGGAGAGTTAGTGTTTGACCAAAACTCTCCTAGCAGTGGCTTGAGTTGGTCAAGCGGTGGACTGCTGCTGATGGTACAAGGAATTTGGATGGGATTTAAATTCGTGGTGGTTGAAATTAAGGAGCAAAACATGGAATTTAAGAGTCAGGAAGGAATTGTGCCGAAATAGGATTTATGGTAATACCAGTTCGGCTATAGGTAATTAAATGCCGAAAAAGCTCTTGTTCATCTCTTCTTCATCAAGAACTGAACCTATCTTCTTCTACTCTTCCCTTCTCTTTTTACTCACCTTTTATCTCGATTAAAGATAGCTTATTACCCTTAAAAGCCGAAACCTGAATTTTCTTAGAAGCCGAAACCTTCATAAGTCATAGTGATTCAGGAATTAATATCTAGTTCTATTCTCTACTCGTATTTTAAGATTGGATTCACTGTGGATCTGAGATTGGGGAAGTGTTGGAAAGGCTCTTGTCAAGTACATCGTTGGTGGTAAGTACTTGGAATCTTATTTCCAGTCTTTATTTCGGGATTTAAAGAAAGCCGAAAACCATTATATGCAAAAGGTGCCTGTCGACTAAACTAAAAGGGTTCAGTGGTGTTATTTGATTTGTTTTGCTCTAGGGAGGATTAAAGGCTACTGATCGAGGGCTTGGATCATTGGAATGACTAGATTTAGATCTAGACCATATTCCGGCAAAGGTAAGAACTTTAATGCCTAAGGTGTTAATGGTCGGTTATTGGTAAGGGGATTTGTATATAAGTTGTTATGGATTCATAGTTTAACGTGTTAGTAACTGATTTTAGGCAATCGTGTGTGGAACTTGTCAATGTTTCGTTGAAAAATAGGTGTGTAAATGACACCCACTTATAGTCTAGATCGGCAAAAGTCGAAAAGCCGAAATGCCGAAAAGCCAGCATTTCGAGAACTTGCGAGTGTACGAGCGCTTGTGGGATTGTTTGTATTGATAATTTTGGTAACTTCAACAGTAAGATTGCAAAGTGCGCAATTTCGTGCACCTCGGTGAATTTGGGCTTCAATGAGCCGAAATTGGGTAATAGGCTAACGGGCCCATTTCGGCAAAAACGTCCGGTAAGTATTTTGAAGACACGTTAATAACTGTAATGAGCATGAAATCCTAAAAAGACTGATAAAATTATTGAAATACCTCTGTAAGGTAGAATTATCGTAATACCCCTAAAGGGGTAAGTTTACGGTTACGCCCCTCGAGGGTAAATAATTGTTCTTATGCTATAATCTGACTGCCTTTATGAAGCATGCCTTGTTAGTTATATATATTCTACATACATGTCTTACTGCATGGGGTTGGGTTTTGTTATGGAGGAAGAACCCGTTCTGGTGGCTATGCCACAAATATCTGTTTTGGTGGCTATGCCACAAATATCTGTTCTGGTGGCTATGCCACAATATCTGTATCTGGTGACTCTGTCACAATATCTGTTCTGGCAGCCATGCTGCAAATTCTGTGGCGTGTAGCAGATGCGTGGGTCGAGTTGTCTCCCCACATGGTGTAAGGTTGGTACGAGGGTGTATACAGATAGATATAGGTTGGGTTTCTGCATACATGCATAATATATGTTCTGTTACTGTAATGGGCTTAAGGGCCACACTGATTTCTGAATAGGGCTGAGGCCCAGTTAATTCTATTTCTGATAGGACTTAGGCCTAGTAAAGCTTGAACCGATTTAGGCTCTAGTTGGGTTTACTTTACACACTGAGCTTTCCAAACTCACCTCTTAACTTCATCCATGCAGGAAATCTCCAACCATAGTGGACTTGGGGCCATGAGGGATTCGGAGTGGCCACATGTTCTGCAAATTCACTTTTCTTCATGTGTTTTGATCAGCACTTACTTACTTTAATTGTTTTGGGTTTTTAAGTTGTAACAAGGTTGCTTTAATTATTTTTAATTGTTTTTAGTATGTTTTCTTAGCTTAGATAAGATATTTTTTTGATTGTTTGAAATTGAATAGCTCTAGGGCGCATTTTAAAAAGGTTACTTGATTTCAAAATATCGCGATAACAAAGCAAAGCTTCCGCAATGAAAACATTTTCAAAATTAATAACATTTTCAAATGGTTTTAAACGGATTGGTTTTCCATGAACAATCACTCAGTTAAAGTGTGGCAATGGTTGTGTGCATGTCTAGGATTGGATCCGTGGAGAGCTGGGTACTTAAGCAGTCTAATTGACTCACCTCCTCTTTTCTGGCATCCTACCTGGTGCACAGCTTCCATTCACTTTAATCTATAACAATGATATTCTTTAAATACTAAGAAAGACTTTAGTTAAAACATGACTTTTCTAGTAACGCTTCAATGTGACACACCGGATTCGGTCGTAACATTTGGGCCGGGTTTGGGTTGTTACAACGCGATTAGGTTATTTTTGCAAATTAAGCATACAAATAGTTAAATTTTCACACAAGACTTTCACACATGTCAATGCACTTATAAAAGACACAGAATATAATATTAAAATATTTTTTTACTCGGATATGTGGTCCTGAAACCACTATTTCGACTAGGGTCAAAACTGGACTGTTGGAATTCTTCCCCTTAGGGATTTTCGTCCCCGAAAATCTTACCATTAAACAGGTTTGGATATTGTTGTCTCATAGCATCTTCAAGCTCCCACGTGACCTCTTAAATACCGTGTCGATGCCACATCACTTTAACTAATGAAATTTTCTTATTTCGTAACTCTTTAACCTCTCGAGCTAAAATACGGATCGGCTTTTCTTCGTAAGTCATATTAGACTGAATTTTAATCTCAGATAGAGGAATTACATGAGAAGAATCGAATCTTATCGTCGAAGCATCGATACGTGAAATATATTATGAATCTTTTCCAACTTTGGTGGCAACAACAATCTATATGCAACAGGCCCAATACGCTCGATAATTTTATACGGCCCAATGAATCTTGGACTCAATTTCCCTTTTCTACCAAACCGAAGCACTTTCTTCCACGGAGACACTTTCAAAAACACTTTATCGCCGATTTCAAACTCAATTTCTTTTCTTTTCAAATCTGCATATGATTTCTGACGATCAGAAGCTGCTTTCAAACTATCTCGAATCACTTTCACTTTTTGTTCTGTTTCTTTTATCAAATCAACCCCGTGAATCTTATTTTTGCTGAGCTCTGTCCAATACAAAAGTGTACGGCATTTGCGACCATATAAATCTTCGTAGGGTGTCATTTTAATGCTCGACTGAAAACTATTATTATAAACAAATTCAATCAAAGGTAGATATTGTTTCTACGTACCTTCAAACTCAAGAATGCAACATCTCAACATATCCTCGAGTATCTGAATAATCCGCTTAGATTGGTCATCCGTTTGCGTATGAAAAGCAATACTAAAGTGAAATTTATTACCCAAAGCATCTTGCAACTTTTTCCAAAATCGTGATGTAAATCTCAAGTCTCTATCTGACACTATCGACAATGGCACATCATGCAATCTCACAATATCAGAAATGTATAACTCAACTAATTTATCAAGTGAGTAATCAGATCGAACCGAAATAAAATGAACTGATTTTGTCAAACGATTAATTACAACCCAAATTGCGTCTTTCTTTCTCGGAGAAAGGGGCAAACCCAGAACAAAGTCCATGGTTACTCGATCCCATTTCCATTCCGAAACCATAATAGGTTGTAGCAAACCAAATGGCACCTGATGTTCAGCTTTAACTTGCTGATAGATTAAACATTTAGAAACAAATTCAAATATATCTCTTTTCATTTCGGACCACCAATAATGCTGTTCCAAATCATTATACATTTTCGTACTACCCGGATACATAGATAATAGACTACTGTGGGCTTCACTCAAAATTATTTGAATTAATTCTGGATTTCTCAGAACACAAATTCGATCTTGGAATCTTAAACAATCATCTTTATCAACTTTGAATTCTTAACCAGTCTCTACATCACACTGAGTTCGTTTAGCTAAAATCTTATTATCAATATTCTGAGCTTCAATAATCTGCTGTAAGAACAAATGTCTTGCTTTTAATTCAGCTAAGACTGAACCACCATCTGACAGAACCAAATGAGCATTCATCGCACGCAAAGCAAATAACGATTTTTGACTCAAGGCATCAGCAACAACGTTTGCTTTTCCCGGATGATAATCAATCACAAGTTCGTAATCTTTTAGCAGTTATAACCATCTTCTCTGTCACAGATTTAAGTCTTTCTGAGTCATCAAATACTTCAAACTCTTATGATTCGAATACACATGACATTTCTTACCGAACAAGTAATGGCGCCAAATCTTTAGGGCAAACACAATCGCAAATAACTCAAGATTGTCCGTTGGATATTTCTTTTCGTATGGCTTCAACTATCTCGAAGCATAAGCAATAACTTTTCCATCTTGAATTAGAACACATCCTAGACCAATCAACGAAGCATCGCTGTAAATTACAAATTCTTTGCCCAATTCAGGTTGTACTAATACCGGAGCTTCAATCAACAAAATCTTCAACTGATCAAAACTATTCTGACATTTTTTAGACCATTCAAACTTCACATCTTTCTGTAGCAGTTTTGTTAATGGAGTTACGATCATCGAAAAACCTTTCACGAATCTTCTATAGTAACCAACAAGTCCCAAAAAACTACAGACTTCAGAGAGATTCCTCGGTGGTTTCCAATCCAAAATAGCTAAAATTTTGCTTGGATCAACTCGGATACCAGATGCTGATACAATATGACCCAAGAAACCAACTTCTCGCAACCAGAACTCACATTTACTGAATTTTGCATACAACTATTTATCTCTCAAAATCTGTAATACTATTCTCAAATGCTCGGCATGTTCAGTTTCATCACGTGAATAAATCAATATATCATCAATGAATACCACAACAAATTGATCTAAATACGGTCTGAAAATTCTATTCATCAAATTCATAAATATAACAGGTGTGTTAGTCAATCCGAAAGGCATAACTAAAAATTCATAATGGCCATACCGCATCCTGAAAGCAGTCTTTGGAATATCTGAATCTTTAACTCGCAGCTGATAATAGCCTAATCTCAAATCTATTTTCGAAAACACAACAGCTCCTTTCAACTGATCAAACAAATCATCAATTCGAGGCAAGGGATACTTATTCTTGATAGTCACTTTATTCAACTGACGATAATCAATACACATTCTCATGATACCATCTTTCTTTTTCACAAATAGAGCCGGAACTCCCCAAGGTGAGAAACTCAGTCTAGCAAGCCTCTATCGGTCAACTCTTGTAATTGTGACTTTAATTCTTTTAACTCAATCGGAGCCATTCTGTATGGAGCTATCAAAATCGGAGTAGTACCAGGTACCAATTCAATGCCAAATTCTACCTCTCTAACAGGAGGTAATCTCGGAAGTTCTTCAGGAAACACATCAGGGAACTCACAGACAACAGGCACAGATTCAACTTTCTTTTCTGATACTCTTGAATCAATCACATATGCAAAATAAGCTTTACAACCCTTTCTCACAATACTTAAAGCTTTCATTGAAGATATCACAGTAGGCAATCCATTCAAATCACTAGATTCGATTCTGACTATTTTATCATTCTTGCATTTCAAATCAATAGTTTTCCACTTGCAATTCTCCACAGCATCATGCACAGTTAACCAATCCATACCCAGAATTATATCAAACTCATCGAAAGGTAATAACATCAGATCAGCCAGAAAATAATTATCTCTAAACATTAACAGACAATTCTTGTAGACTTTATCAACCAGAACACTTCTGCCTAGGGGGTTCGAAACTCTAATTACAAATTCAGTAGACTCTACAGGCAAAGTCTTACTGTTTACTAAATTCATGCATATATACGAATGAGTTGATTCAGGATCTATCAAAGCAATCACAGAAGTATCATAGAGAGTAAATGTACCCGTAATTACAACTGGCGCTGAAGCTTCCTCGCGAGCTCGGATAGCATAGACTCTAGCAGGTGCACGAGCCTCAGATCTAACAGTTGTGTCTTTTGTTCCTCTTTGAATACCGATTACATTTCCCGAATTTCTAGGAGGTCTACCACGAGAAACATTACCACTCTACCTAGGATTCTGAACATTATCTTTTTCAACTAAATCTGGGCAATCTTTTATAAAATGATTGTTTGAATCACAGCTATAACAAGCTCGGTTATTACTTTTTCCCTAGTTTTCACGAAAATGTCGTCTTCCACATTGATCACACTCAGGCTTTTCATTCTTTGCATTATCAACACTGGCAACAGACGTGGCTGAAGATTTGAAATTCGATTGCGATCTAGCACGATCTCTGTTCGAATATCCTACACTAGCCTTTGAATGACTACTATCATCTTTAAACTTCTTCGATCCAGATTGAAATGATTTGCCTGCTGATCTCTTTCATACCTTTCTAGCTTCAAAATTAGCCTTTCTTTTCTCTTTCCTAAGATCTTCAGCTTTACATGCTCGTTCAACAAGCACCACAAATTCTTTGATTTCTAGGATTCCAATGAGCAAACGAATATCTTCGTTCAAACTGTCTTCAAATCTCTTGCACATTATTGCTTCCGAAGATACACATTCACGGGCATACTGACTCAACCTTACAAATTCTTGCTCGTATTTTGTGACAGATATACGGCCTTGTTTAAGCTCGAAAAACTCTTTGCATTTCTAGTCAATAAATCTTTGACTGATATACTACTTTCGAAATTTAGCTTGAAAGAAATCCCACGTAACTCGTTCACTCAGAACCACAGATGTCAAAGTTTTCCACCAATGATACGTCGTGTCTCTCATAAGTGAAACGGTACATTTTATACATTCTTCTGGACTTAAAGACAACTCATCAAACACTTTTATTGTGTTCTCTAACCAGAACTCGGCTTTCTCAACATCATCATTCGTTGTAGCTCGAAACTCTTCAGCCTCATATTTTCTAATCTTATCAACTAGTGCTCTATTCAACTGTGCCGGATTCACTGGTGGTATAACAGGAGTTTAAGGAGGATTAACCGGGGGTAGAGGTTGTTGTACAGCCGGATTGGTTCTAATGTATTGGGTGAACCAATCATTCATCATCTGATAGAAGGCTTGTTTAGCCTCACCATCACGGCTACTCATAACCAGTCGAGAATCAACTTGCACCATCCCTTGCATAGGAGCAGGTGCATTGCTTTCAATATCATCTGCTACAGCTCTATCGGGATCCATTGCTATATAAAAGCACATTTCAACATCAGGATTCATCACACTATCGTAGTTCATAAATATGGCACGTATAACTAGACTCACATATGCTATGGTAGTCCTAAAACCAACTAAACCATAGCTCTAATACTAATAAAATGTAACACCCCTAACCTGTAACCATTGTCGGGATAGGTTAAGAGGAATTACCAGACTTATAACTCAAATCAGAACCACCATACAACAAATATCATCTCATTAATAATAAAAGTCATTCATTCACATTCAATATTCACATAAAATCGAGTATACAATGCTTAAACATACATTCGGAACCAAATTGATAACATATGAAAGTTTCAGAACTTAAAAGAATTTTCAACTTTTAAAAGGTCACACACCCGTGTGAACAGGCCGTGTGCCTCACACAATCTAGGCACACCCGTGTGTCAAAGCCGTGGCAAAACAGGGTATAGCTACTGACTTGTCCACACGGCCGGACCACACGCCCGTGTCTAGGCCGTGTGCCAGGCTGTGCCAAAAATAGGGGGTATTCTATTTGTGACATTAGCATACCAATAAGGGTCACACGGCCAGACCACAAGCCCCATGTGCGAGCCTGACTTACAATTGTAGGGTACCCTAGGGGACACACGACCGTACAACATAGCCATGTGTCGCACACGGCTGAGGCACACGCCTGTGTCTGCCCGTGTGGACAAAAATAGGCCATTTGAATAGCCAATTTGCCACCCCAAATGGGTTCAACCTACAAGCAAAGTAAATAAGCATAATTCTACCTCCAATTCAGCCAATATTTATGCTATAGCATTCATCATTTATAACATAACAATATCAACCATTTCCCTACTCATAAACCTTACCAATTCATGCTAAACACAAGGTAAATTCATACCAAAACATTTCCTCCCATACCTCATTAAATCTCAAATTAAACTTACCAAGACTTACCAACTAAAACATACCACATTTGGAACTTATCATCATATACTATAAGTCATTCACAACTATGAATTCAATCACAAATTAGCCAAATCACATGGCTAAGCATATCCAACACAAAACACCATTCCACAACTACTAGCCTATACATGCCATACTTCCAAAATATAATTTTCAAAAGTACCAAAAAAATGAAGTTCGATAGTGTGGTGATGATCCTTGACAATCCCCGAGCTTGTTGTAGCTTCGATATCTATAAAATAATACAAACACATACAAAGTAAGCTTTCAAAAGCTTAGTAAGTTCATACTAAAATCATCAACAGTATATAAAACATAAATCATTAACACTTAAGTAATTACAAATTTCTCAATTCATCTATCAAATCTATTCCAACACAATCCATAAGTTCTTACCAATTCAATGCTTTATAAACATAATACCATATATCACATAGGTATCATGCTTACCTAAATATTTTCATATTCATTCATTTTCAATCTCACCTCATGTTCAAATACTTTAAGACTTTCCAAAAATCGCCAATGCTTTGAACATCCGCACACTTAGTGCTTAAAGATTAGCCGAAGCTAGAACAATTCTGCACACTTAGTGCTATCTCAATTAACCAAAACTAAGTTGGTATCATACAATTAGTGCCTCAAGTAGTCGAAGCTTGTTTAAATCGCACACTTAGTGCCAAACACTTCCAATTCATCATCATATTCATCCAGGTCAATTATATATACATCTATACATAATCAAACAGCAACATGAACTTATAATATCATGTTCTACATACGAACTTACCTCGTATTGAAGTTGTCGACTTGAACATTTATTCTATAATCTTCGACTTCTCTCAGTCTAAGTCTTAATTCCTCTTTTCTTGATCTATATCTATTCAAAATTAACCCTTTCATTCACCAAATCATTCAAAACAATCCATAAATACATATTTAAGGCATTTTTCAAAATAGCCCTCACATTTTCACATTTCGACACTTTAGTCCCTAAATCACAAAATCACAAAATCACAAAATACACATAATTTGCTTATACTCATGCTTGGCCAAATTCTCCTAGTTCTCATACAAGTCCATACATTTTATTTATTTTACATTTTAGTCCCTCAAAATAATATTTTTTCCAATTTAGCCCATAATACTCAATTTCATCAAAAATTCAAAGACAAAACATGTAAATCCAACATCAAGCTTTTATAATTCATCAACTAACATCACAAAGCTCATAGTTTCATCAATGGCACATTTCAAAGTCATCATCAAAATCATAAATTGAAACATGGGTTTGATAGTATATGAAGCAACGATCACAAAAACGTAAAAATCATCAAAAACCGATCAAATTACATACCTTAATCAATGAAATCCAAAGCCGAACCCTACTGTTCTTTTTCTTTTCTTTTGTTCTTCAATATTCGGCAAGCATGGAGAAAAATAATGAACAATTTCATGCTTTTTTTATTATTAATTAACATAAAATCTAAATGACCATTTTGCCCTTTCATTCAACCGTTATAAATTCACCTAACACATGCCCTTTTATGTCCATTCAAACTTCCAATGGTTATATAACCACATAGAGGCCTCACAATTACAAAGCCAAATTAAATAAGCACTTTCCACATCTAGCACACAACTTTTACATTTTACGCGATTAGGTCATTTTTGCAAATTAAGCACACAAACAGTTAAATTTTCACACGAGACTTTCACACATGTCAATGCACTTATAAAAGGCACAGAAAATAATATTAAAATATTTTTATAACTCAGATATATGGTCCCAAAACCACTATTCTGACTAGGGTAAAAACTGGACTGTTAACATCTCCAACCGATTCCTGAGGTACCACAGGGTGCCGAACTTGTTAGAATTGGTAAGCCTTTGATAGATAAAATCCACAAACATGGGGTGGAAGAATTTAGAGCTGCCGCAGATGATGATCCAGAAAGGGCTAAGTTTTGGCTAGAGAATACTATCCAAGTTTTTTATGAACTATCCTGCACACCTGCTGAATGTCTAAAATGTGCAGTGTCCCTACTGAAAGATACAGCTTATCATTGATGGAATACCATCACTTCAATAGAACCGATAGAGAATGTCACATGGGAATTCTTCCAAGATGAATTCAGAAAAAAGTATGTGAGTCAGAGATTTATGGATCAGAAAAGGAAGGAATTTTTAGAGCTCAAATAAGGAAACATGACCGTATTTGAATATGAACGAGAATTTGTTTGACTGAGTAAGTATGCCAAAGAATGGGTTTTAATCGAGGCTGAAATGTGTAAACACTTTGAAGAGAGCCTAAACGAAGATATCAAGTTATTGATTGGGATTCTCGAAATAGGGGAATTTACAGCGCTAGTCGACCGAGCACACAAAGCTGAGGAATTGAGTAAAGAAAAGAAACAAGCCAAAAGAGAGGCTGGAGTTCCTGAAAAAAGAACTATGAGTAAGTCACAATCGTTTTCTTCTAAGAAACTAAAGAAGTATTATGATCGTGTTACCTCTTCCACAGGATATTCTAGAAGAGAGTGGGGCTCTCAACATTCTAACCCGAGGTCTTCATCTTGATCTGTAACCAGTGTGGGTAGTGTCAAGAATCCCTAACCGAAATGTAAACATTGTAACAAATTTCATCATGAGGAATGTCGGTCTAGAAGTGGAGCTTGTTTCGGATGTGGTTCACTTAACCATTTTCTCAGGGTTTGTCCTGAAAGAGTTGAAAAAGAAATAGAACCAACTCTGAGGCCGAGTAATCCTGTCTCGAGGGGCAGACCACCCCGCCATCCCAGTAATGTTAGCGGTAGTCAAGGTACTACAAAGGATACAGCAGTTAGATCAGAGGCACGAACACCTGCACGGACATATGCTATTCATGCTAGGGAAGATACCTCTGCACCAGACATTATTACTGGTACATTTTCTCTACTTGATACTGATATTACTACTTTGGTTCATCATGGTTCCACACATTTATACATATGCACGAACCTAGTGTCTGTTAAAAATTTACCTGTTGAATTCATTGAATTCGTGGTTAAAGTTTGAAACCCCCTAGGCTAGTGTGTTATGGTGGATAAAGTTCGTAAGAACTGTTCATTGATGGTAAAAGGTTATCACTTTTTGGCTGACTTGATGTTATTTCCATTTGATGAATTTGATGTGATTTTGGGAATGGATTGGTTGACCCGATATAATGCAGTGGTTAATTGTAAGCAAAAATATATTGTGTTGAAATGTCAGAATGGTAAATCACTTCATGTTGAGTCTAATAAACTAGATGGACTACCTAATGCGATTTCAGTAATATCGGCACAGAAATATGTTAGAAAGGGATATGATGCTTATCTTGTGTATGTGTTGGATACTAAAGCATCTGAGTCAAAGATTCAGTCAATACCAGTAGTATGTGAATTTCTTGATGTATTCCTAGAAGAATTACCTGGTTTACCACTGGATAAAGAAGTGGAATTCTCTATAGATCTCGTTCTGGGAATGGCACCGATATCTATAGCACCTTACAGAATGACTTCTACTGAATTGAAAGAGTTGAAAGTATAGTTGCAAGAATTGATTGACAAAGGTTTTGCTTGACCTCGTTTCTCACCATAAAGTGTGTCAGTTCTATTTGTAAAGAAGAAGGATGGAACATTGAGACTGTGCATTGATTACAGACAGCTCAACAAAGTTACAATAAAGAACAAGTATCCATTGCCTCGTATTGATGACTTGTTTGACTAGTTAAAATGTGCCACTGTATTTTCAAAGATTGATCTCCATTCTGGTTACTATCAACTACGGCTAAAATAATTGGATGTACCAAAGACAGCTTTTGGAACCAGGTATGGACACCATGAGTTTCTTATAATGCCATTCAGCTTGACAAATGCACCTACAGTGTTCATGGATTTGATGAACAGAATTTTCAGCCCGTATTTTGACAAGTTTATGGTGGTATTCATAGATAATATTTTGGTTTACTCTCGAGATGAAAATGAACATGCTGAACATTTGAGAATAGTGTTGCAAACCCTGCAAGAGAAACAATTGTATGCCAAATTCAATAAATGTGAATTTTGGCTACGGGAAGTTAGTTTCCTTGGGCATATTGTGTCTGCTGAAGGTGTCAAAGTAGACCCGAATAAAATTTCGGCCATTGTTAATTGGAAGCGATCGAAGAATGTGTTTGAAGTTCGAAGTTTTCTGGGACTAGTTGGTTATTATCAGAGATTTGTAAAAAAAATTTAATGATAGCTTCTCTGATGACTCGTTTGTTGTAGAAAGATGTGAAATTTGAATGGACTGATAAATGCCAGCAGAGTTTTGATAGATTGAAGGCTTTATTGATAGAAGCACCTGTGTTAGTCCAGCCTGAATTGGGTAAGGAATTTACAGTTTACAGTGATGTGTCATTGAATGGTTTAGGTTGTGTTTTGATGCAAGATGGTAAGGTAGTAGCCTATGCTTTACGATAGCTAAAGCCACATGATAAGAACTACCTGACACACAACCTTGAATTGGCAACCATAGTGTTTGCATTGAAAATCTGGCGGCATTACTTATTTGGTAAAAAATGTCACATATTCACTGATCATAAAAGTCTGAAATATTTGATGTCATAGAAAGATTTGAATTTGAGATAGCGTAGATAGCTTGAGTTATTGAAAGATTATGATCTTGTTATTGAATATCATCTGGGGAAAGCCAATGTAGTGATGGATACTTTGAGTAGAAAATCCCTGTATACTCTGCGAGCAATGAATACCTGATTATCATTGTCTGATGATGGTTCAATCATAGCTGAGTTAAAAGCTAGACCAATTTTTTTGCAACAGATCTCTAAAGCTTAGAAAAATGATATTAAGTTGCAAGCAAAATAGGTACAGAGTGAATGGACTCCTAACTCAGAATTTCAAATCAAGACTAATGGTTGCTTGTTATTCAGAGGTTGAGTATGTGTACTGAAATATTTAAAGCTAGTACAGAAGATCTTAAATGAAGCTTACAATGGTAACATGTCTATACACCTAGGTAGTAATAAAATGTACAATGATTTGAAAAATATGTACTGGTGGCTGGGAATAAAACGAGATATTTCTAAGTTTGTATCTAAACGTTTGATATGTCAACAAGTAAAAACTGAACATCAGTTGCCTTCTGAACTATTACAGCCAGTTATGATATCGGAATGAAAATGGGAAAGAATTACCATGGACTTTGTAACGGGATTACCCCTATCTCCAAAGAAGAAAGATGTCATTTGGGTAATCGTTGATAGGTTGACAAAGTCTGCACATTTTATTCAAGTACATATGGATTATTCCTTGGATAGATTGGCTGAATTATACATTTCTGAAATTGTTAGATTGCATGGAGTGCCTGTCTCCATTATTTCAGATAGGGATCTTCGGTTTACATCTCGATTCTAGAGCAAATTGCAAGAAGCTCTGGGTACTCAGTTACACTTTAGCATTGCGTTTTATCCCTAGACAGATGGTCAATCTAAACGGGTAATACAGATCTTGGAACATATGCTTCGGTGTTGTACACTTGAGTTTGAAGTTAACTGGGAAAGGTATTTAACTTTGGTTGAATTTGCTTATAATAATAGTTATTAGTCTAGTATCAAAATGGCATTGTATGAAGCTTTTTGTGGTCGTGGATGTAGAACTTTATTGTATTGGACAGAACTCAGTGAGAAAAAGTTACATGAAATTGACTTGGTTCAAGAGACCTAAGAAAAGGTAAAAGTAATTCGGGACAGTTTGAAAGCAGCCTCTGATTATCAAAAGTCCTACGCTAATTTGAAACGAAAAGAAATAGAATTTCAAGTCGGTGACAAAGTATTCTTGAAAGTGTCGCCTTGAAAGAAAGTTCTCCGGTTTGGACGCAAAGGAAAACTGAGTCCACGATTCATATCGGTTAGCTTTACCACCAGAGCTTGATCTGATGCATAATGTCTTTCATGTGTCTATGCTACGGTGGTATCAATCATATCCTTCACATGTTATCTCTCCGACAGAGGAAGAGATTCAACCTGATATGACAATGGTGAAGAACCAATTAAAATCTTAACTCGAGAAACAAGAGAGTTAAGAAATAAAAAGGTAGCTTTAGTAAAAGTTCTTTTGCAATGAAACGGTATAAAAGAGGCTACCTGGGAGCCGAAGAATACTATGAGTGTAACACCCTTTACCTGTATTCAACGCCGGAACTGAGTACGAGGCATTACCAGACTTATCACATGAACAAACATACAATTTCAGGTTATACATTTGCATCCAAATTAAAAAATTTTGCATTTAATCGTAATGTCCCTAATACGAGCCTAAGAGGCCCAAAGCATGTTTTGGAATTGGTCCAGGACTAAACCGAGAACTTTCAAAAATTTTACAACAATTAGAATTTTTTTTGCTAAAAAAGGGATCACACACCCGTGTGGATATGGGACACGCCCATGTGGGCAGACCGTGTGATCACACACGCTCGTGTCCTGACCCCGTGTCCTGACCCCGTGTCCTGACCCCATGTAACTCTCTGTTTGTCACCCAAGAACAAATTGAAGACACACAGCCAAGTCACACGCCTGTGTGCTAGGCCGTGTGGTCGATTTAAAAATTATGATTTTTCATTAAATAGGTGTGAACTTCACACGCCCGGGACACACACCCGTGTCCAAGGCCATGGCCCTCACATGGTTGAGACACACGGCCGTGTCTCTGCCCGTGTACTTAATTCTGAGCATTCTATTTCTCAAAATTTAGGTGCATGGGACACACGACCTAAACACATTGTAACAGCCCGAATTTGGGCCTAGTCAGAATCGTGGTTTTGAGACCACAAATTCGAAGTTAGGGAAAATTATTTTATTATTATTTTGGTGTTATGGCATGATTTTATTAGTGCATGAAAAATTTGGTGAATTAGTTTTAACATTTATGAGTCTAATTGCGGAAAAGGACTAAATCGCATTAAGGGAAAAAGTGTGATTTGCTAGCCAAAGGTGTTAAATAGATAGAGAGCTATAATTTGAGGCCTTTAAAGTACAATTAGACCCCTTTAAAGAGGAATGGCTAGCCATAGGGACAAGAAAATCAATGGGTCAAATGGTTAGGTAAATTGATGACCTAATGCATGATAAAATAATACCCTAAGAGCCTAGCCTTCATCTTTTCCATTTTTCCTTCCTCCTCTACCAAAATTTTTAGCCATTCTAAGGGTTTTGGAAGCTTGAACTTTTAGCCATTCATCTCTCTCTCAAGTAAGTGATTTAGATGTCCATTTTTAATAATTTTGGTACTTTTGGAACCCTTATGGCATGAGCTAGCTAATGGGGGAACCATTTTGCAAAATGGTTGATAGTCTAGGGATTTGCATGAAAGGATTTATGATGTTTGCTGAGTTTTTATGGAAGAAAATGAATCTTAGTTGTGTAGTAAACAACTGTTGTGAAATAACTTCTCATGAAAACCCTAATAGGACTATTTTGTAAAATTTGTAAAATGGATAGTAATGTTGTGAAATAAAGGGAATTTTGGGTCACTATAAGAGTAAAAAGGGTTCAACTAGGCTTAAGATTTGAAGAAATTTGATAAAAATTGATTTACGAGCTCAAGGGCGAAATCATAATTTTTGTAAAAGCTTAAGGACAAAATGGTCAATTTTGCCCGATTTGTATATTGTCGATGTTTTTATTAATATGGTGATTAAATGAGTGAAACTTTTTATCATTTTAGACTACGAAAGACGAAAATCGAACTTGGACCGGGGGAAAGCCAAACAAGTAGAGTAAATCGTCTCGTCGCCTACATTTTGTAATACGAGGTAAGTTGTATGTAAATAATACGACTATATTGCTATGATGTACGATTGAATTGGTATGGCATAAATTGTTTGATTGTGATTATGAGTGCATACCGAGAAATTAATATAGTAAAGACTTCTGATTGAACATTTGGAATATACTTGGATATTCGTACCATGACATTGAGTGGTATGTGAGCCAGTGTAAGACATGTCTGGGACATGCATCTGCCACATTATGAGAGCCAGTGTAAGACATGTTTGAGACATGCATAGACATTGAAACGAGAGCTAGTGTAAGAAATGTTTGGGACATGCATTGGCCTTGGAATATACAAGCTAGTGTAAGACCTGTCTGGGACATGGCATCGACACCGATAAATGAGAGCCAATGTAAGACCTGTTTGGGACACGGCATTGGCCTCGATAAATGAAACTCAGCGTAAGACCTATCTGGGACATGCCATCGACTTTGATATGCTAGCTAGTATAAGACCATGTCTGGGACATGGCGTCGGCATCTTATCCCATGTATAGGGTCATTGAGTATCCGGTAATATTCCAAATGGTTCAACAAAAGACTTATGATTTATATCAAAATGAGAAAAGTTATGACCATATGGTGAGTGGTACAGGTACCTACTTGAAATGTATGAGATGTGAGCCTAATATATGCCATATGAATGGTGTTGGATGGTGATGAGTAAGTTATACTTATGTCTACTTATGGTATTCATGAACAAGTCATGAAAGGCCATGAGTATATTGTTGTATGATAATTAGTTGATGTTTATTTTCATGCAGCGTACTAAGCTTTATGCTTACCCGTTCTCCTTTCTGTTTTCTTATTGTGCCATCAAAGTAGTCGTGGATCATTGCATACGTCAGAAAAGCTAGTCACATTATCATCTGAAGCACTTGGTATAGCTAGCTCTTATATTTTGATGATAGCATGTATAGGATCTTAGCTTTTGAGTTTTGTGTCATTATTTTGGGGCCAAATGTGTTGGCTTAAACTAGTACTTGACTCATTTTGTATAAGGCCATAATAATGGCTAATATTGAAAGTTTTTTTTATAATTGCAAGAAAATCTTTCATGAATGTGAAAATTGTTGGCATGGTTGTATATGTATGCATGTATATAGGCCTTAGTTATGGTTGCTTGGTTGAGAAATCATGTTATGATAGGTTGGTTGGTATCAGATTGTGTTTCAGGGTGGTAAAAGGCTTGGTAAATAGCCTTATTTTTGTCTACACGGGTAGACACATGGGTGTGTGTCTAGGCCGTGTGTGACACACGGTCAGCCCTATGGGCATGTTGCTAAGCCGTGTGTCCCCTGTACGTAAAAATTTGCAAGTCAGTATGCATGATAGTAAACACACGGACAGAGACACAGCCGTGTGACTCAGCCACACGGCCTCTGGTCACGGGCGTGTGCCTTGGCCGTGTGCCCTAAATTGGATGTTGACGTTAGAAACAGAATGTCAAGGTTTTTAGACACGGGCTAGGACACGAGTGTGTCATGGCCATGTGAGGGACATGGGCTATAGACACGAGCGTGTGCTAGACTGTGTGAAAACCTTTATAGGTTCGAATTTAGAATTTAATTCACACGGGTATGGGACACGGATGTGTCCCTAGATGCTTAGGCTGTGTGTGTCACACGGGCCATTAGCACGGCTATGTTGTAGTGATCGCACGGGCGTGTTGCCCTTCCACACGGGCGTATGCCCTATTCCAAGTGTCATTTTTATTGAGTCAGTTTAAGAACCTGAGTTGGTTCCGAATGGTTTCCAATGAGAGTTTGAGGCCTCGTAGGCTCACATTAAGGAGTTTAAACAAGATTCGAAAAAGTTTTAAGTTTGATCAAGCCTTGGTGACTCGAAAATGATTGTATGCATGTAGTTAAGTATGGTAATGCCTCGTGCTCGGTCCCGACCTCAGACTCGGGTAAGGAGTGTTACATTTAGTGGTATTAGAGCTATAGTTTGTTGGTTCTAGGACTAACCTAGCGTGAGTATGAGTCTAGCTATACATGCCATAATTTTATATTGATAGTGTGATGACTCTTGATGAGATAAATTGTGTTTTTATTTATATAGTAAATGGATCTTGACGTAGCTACGGCGGATGATGTGGAAAGTAATGCACCGGCTCCCGTCGAAGGGACCACTCCAGTCAATAGTGGGCCCGTGACAATGAGTCAGGGCGGAGGGGCTAGATAAGCTTACCTCGACATGATGGATGCATGGTATTCGGAGTTTATTTATGCGAATCTGAATACTTCACCTCCCCCACCTCCCCCAATTCCACAACCCTTTCATATAGCTCCTCAAGGAGCAGAGATGGCTAGAAGAGAGAAACCTCCAGTGGATAGGATTAGAAAGTAAGGGGCAGAGGAATTTCGGGCTAACATTGATGATGACCCAAAAAGAGCAGAGTTCTGGCTGAAAAATACCATTAGGGTATTTCATGAGCTAACGTACACGCCTGAGGAGTGCATGAAGTACGCAGTGTCACTCCTACGAGACTCAGCCTACCAATGGTAGAATACTCTGATGTCCGTTGTACCGAGAGAGAGGATAACTTGGGAATTCTTCTAGGAAGAGTTCTGGAAGAAGTACATTAGCCAGAGGTTTATAGACCAAAAAAGGAAAGAATTTTTAGAGCTGAAGCAAGGCTGTAAAACGGTGACGGAGTACGAGCATGAGTTTGTGAGACTCAGCAAATATGCACGGGAGTGTGTATCTACAGAAGCTATCATGTGCAAGAGGCTTGAAGATAGTTTGAATGAAGATATCTATCTATTAGTTGGCATCTTAGAATTCAGGGAATTTGTGGTGCTTGTGGAGAGAGCATGTAAGGCCGAGGAAATGGCCAAAGAGAAGAGAAGAGCTGACATTGAGTCTTGTGACTCACAGAAAAGACAGATAGGGAAATCACACTAGACCTTATCCAAGAGATCGAGAGAGTTTTCTGCTCGATCAAATGCGCCAGTAGAATTTTCGAGTAGAAACAAGAGTAAGCATCATGCAGTGTCTAAAGCTTAAACCACTTCTATTTCAAAGTGTTGGTAGTGCTCGACCAAATAGACCAGAATGTTCGCAGTACGGTAGACGTCATTTCAGTGAGTGCCGAGGTAATGAAAGAGGCTGCTTTAAATGTGGATCATTGGACCATTTTATTCGTAATTGTCCCAAGATGGTCGAGAAAGATAAGGATCAAAGTGTGAGATCGGGCAACACTCTGTAACACCCCTAACTCGAATCCGATCGCCAGATTAAGGCTAATAGGTATTACCGAACTAAACATTTAATTATCCCATGCACATTGTCAATAAACATAAACAGAGATCAAGCTGAAATACATACTGATATTTAAGTTATACGCCATTTTCCTATGGCCAAAATATTTACAATTTCAAAACATCGTTATCATCAGCCTAACCTATACATGCCATATCGAGTCCAAAATATATCTATACCAAAAAGATCGATAGTGTGATGAACTGCTGACGATCCCTGAGTCGGTGGCCAAAATCAACAATCTATAAAACAGAGAAATAAAGAACAGAGTAAGCTTTCAAAGCTTAGTAAGTTTTAAGCATCACAAACAATTAAAGACTTATCGAAAATCGAAACATTCATTTAAACAGACTTATTCTCAATCAACTCATTTCATGGCCGAATACACATAAACATATACATAGATTTCTCAGCACATATTTTTCTTCTACTTAAAGTTCATACGATGCATTTAAATCAAATAATCTCATATATTAACAACATTTGATCGAATAGGTCATTGTTTACTACGTCATTAGATATAACAATCATTCACAATTAAGTATCATTCTTTAATACTAATAATTCACAAAATCATTGACTGAATGTACATGAGTACATAAAGAAATTTTAACATATAATTCATATACAAATATACCATGACCGATTAAATCATTCTCATATTCGCAAATATAACCATCAATCATATTTATATATATATTCTTCTTTGATGCTAATGATTCACTTCGAAATCAATTCACCGATGAGTAAGTAATACGTACCTGAACATCTTAAATGTATAGTACTTACTCGACGATGGTTTACTGCGAACATTCAATATCGTAATCTTACTTAACTTACTGGCATTACGCCTGTCAGGTCTTAGGACTTGAAACCAATTACCAGCACAAGCCTGCTAGAATTTAAACCCGGTATAATACCAGCTCGAAGCCTGCGGGACTTTAGCCCAGACATATTTCCAGCACGTAGCCTATGGACCATAAATCCGGATATAATTCCAGCACATAGCCTGCGGACCCTAAGTCCGGATATAATTCCAGCACATAGCCTGCGGACCCTATGTCCGGATAAACATCACTGAATGTCATGCATGCTTATTCACAAGAAAATTCAATTCACATAACATCTCACAATCATAGTTCATTTATTCCCTTTGAATAATAGCATAACAGGGGCACCATTCACATAACTTTTGGCTCAATAACATACATAAGAATATATGTCCATTTTACTTTCCAAGCTTAACTTCTAATGTCTATTCGGCTTTAAGCCTTAACATATATTATTTGTCACTCAACTACATTCAAATAGAATCAATAGATCGCAGTACATTTATCATACACATATCAAGACATTACCAATTACATACTAAATGTGACTATTCAAAACTTACCTTGGATATACTTGAACGGTTGCGGAAAGGCAACTCAATTACTTTCTCTTTTCCCTTATCCAACTTCGACCCTCTTTGCTCTTGAGCTTAAATTTAAAAATTTTAAACTAGTCATTATTCAGCTATTCAAGCATTACTTCAGATATAATACATATATTCGACTTTCACACATATAGATCATAGTAAGTTTATAAGAAAACATTAAGCAACTCATTAACAAATTTTTATCAATGTTTACCACATAATCACAAATTCACAATAAGCTGTCTTCCTGCGCAACAGTCACTAAATTATTTATAACTGGAGCTACGAAACTCCAAATCAATTGCTGTAAAATTTCCCTGAAAATAGACTCATATATCTTTTATCCATAAAATTTTCAGAATTTTTAGTTTGGCCAAACAATACCAGATTTTTCTTAAAGTTTTCCCCTGTTTCACTATTTGACTAATCTGACCACCCTTTACTACGAATCAAATTTCTAATTGTACAGAAGTCAAAATATGTTCTCGTTGATTTCATTTGAAACTATACTCATTAATATTTAATTACATAATTTATTCAACTTCTAACTCAACTCCCATAATTTATGGTGATTTTTCCAAATTCACGTTACAGCTGCTGCCCCAAGTAGATTTACTACAATTTACTCTTTCACAACTCCTTGCATTCATATTATGTAAACATGTATATCACCAATCAATTTCATCACATATATATCTATAATTTCACTTAAGCATAATCTCAATACAACACATCATGCTCAAATCATTATTCGAGTTCAAATTCAGCTAACGCACATATAAACACTAGCAACTAAATATTAACATTGCATTTCACCATAATAGCCAATTGCCATTAAACAATTAAGCCACAATTATTCAATTTTACCAAGCTTCGACTTAATTTATAACTATCTAAATCATTTAAAACATTCAACAACAAATTCTTCTTTAATTAAGCACATATTCGGCAATGACAATGGTAATTTAGCAAACCTTAATTTAACTTATAATTGTTCATAACACATTTAAAGCATCCACTCTATTCCATCATTTTAAAGCACATACATTACTCAATATTATCCAAATTCACATTCGGCCATAGTACACACAACATGTTAGCCGATTTTCCCATGTTAGCCGATTTTCCCACTTAGCATCTAATGCACATATATGCTCATTTGTTTGGCTCAACTTCACCCATCTACCATTATTCATCAAAAGAACATGAAACAACAACTATTTCCTTCATTTCAATTCATGACTGAATGCTCACAACACAACCAAAAACCAAAATATACTTCATGGGTTAAGGTAGAATCAAGAAAGGAACTCATAAACATCAAGATAGAAGCAAACTACCATGAGCTTACCTTGGATTTTTCTTCCCCAAGTGACCGAGCATTCAAGAGCTTCCCTTCCCTTATTTGTTTTCTTAAGTTCGGCTATGAAGAACAAAGATGGACAAGCTTTGTCCTTTTCATCATTTTGTTATTTTATTTCTCTTTATTTTATGATAATAAAGCCATTAAATCTCATAGTGCTAATTTAAAATGCATATTCCATTTATTCTCATCATGATGGCCGGCCACTACACCTTAAGATGGGAATTTTGACATGCAAATCCACCTATTTCATACTATAAGTTATTTGGCCACTACAAATTAGCCTATAGCATTTTCAAAAATTTTCACATAAGTCCTATTTAATAATTTCACATACAATTGACAAGATCAAAGCATGAAATTTTCACACATGAACTTTCACATATAATAAGCACCGAATATAACATCTAATTATTTTTATGACTCGATTTTGTGGTCCCGAAACCACTTTTCGACTGGGGTCAAATTAGGGCTGTCACAACTCTCCCCCCTTAGAAATTTTCGTCCCCGAAAATCTTACAAGCGAAAAGGTTAGGATAACGTTCTTTCATTGAGTCTTCTGGCTCCCAAGTCGCTTCTTCAACCCCGTGTTTGAGCCATAGTACTTTCACTGATGGGATTTTCTTATTTCGTAGTTCTTTTACTTCACGAACCAAAATACGAACTGGTTCTTCTTCGTAACTTAAATCAGATCGAATCTCAACCTCTGATGGACTAATTACATGCGATGGATCGGATCTATAATGTCGAAGCATTGAAACATGAAAAACATTGTGAATCTTTTCATGTTTAGGGGGCAAAATCAATCTGTATGCTACTGGCCCAACTCGTTTGGATATTTCATACGGCCCGATGAACCTCGGACTCAATTTGCCCTTACGACCAAATCTAAGCACCTCTTTCCAAGGTGAAACTTTAAGAAATACTTTGTCTCTGACCTGATACTCAATGTCTTTTCATTTTAAATCTGCATACAACTTCTGACGATCTGAAGCTGCTTTCAGACTTTCACGGATCACTTTTACTTTCTGTTCAGCATCTTTAATCAAATCAACCCCGAAGATTTTACTTTCACTAAGCTCGGTCCAAAACAACGGTGTACGGAATTTACGACCGTACAAAGCCTCGTAAGGTGCCATCTTAATGCTTGATTGAAAATTATTGTTGTAAGCGAATTCAATCAAAGGCAAATACGTTTTCCATGAACCACTAAACTCAAGGATGCAACATCTCAACATATCCTCGAGTATCTAAATTATCTGCTTGGATTGGCCATCGGTCTGGGGATGAAAAGCGGTGCTAAAATGCAACTTGGTACCCAATGCTTCTTTCAATTTCTTTCAAAATCGCGATGTGAATCTCGGATCTCTATCCGACACAATAGAAGTAGGTACCCCGTGTAACCTTACAATCTGAGAAACATACAGTTTGGCTAACTTGTCAAGTGAATAATCTGTATGTACGGGAATAAAATGAGCCGACTTTGTCAATCTATCAATAACAACCCAGATCGCATCTTTCTTGCTGGGTGACAATGGCAACCCAGATACAAAATCCATCGTGACTCGATCCCATTTCCATTCGGGTATCATGATCGGCTGAAGTAATCTTGAAGGCATTTGATGTTCCGCTTTCACTTGTTGATATATCAAACACTTCGAGACAAAATCAAAAATGTCTCGTTTCATACCATGCCACCAATACTGACGTTTCAGATCGTTGTACATTTTCGTACTCTCCGGATGAACTGACATTCGGCTGCTATGAGCCTCGCTCAAAATCATCGAAATAAGTTCTAAATTTCTTGGAACATACAATCGACTTCTGAACCTCAAACAATCATTGTTGTCAATTTGAAACTCTAAATCCACATTTGAGACACATTCAGCTCGTTTAGCAACCAATTCATCATCGACTTTCTGAGTTTCACATATTTGATGAATCAATAACGGTTTAGCTTTTAATTCTGCTACTAACACATTATCAGATGAAACGGACAAGTGTACATTCATCGCTCACAAAGTAAATAGTGACTTGCGACTTAAAGCATCGGCAACCACGTTAGCCTTTCCCGGGTGATAGTCAATGACAAGCTCGTAATCTTTCAACAATTCAAGCCAACGCTTTTGTCTCATATTCAAATCTCTTTGAATCATCAAATATTTGAGGCTTTTGTGATCCGAATATACATGACACCTCTCTCCAAACAAGTAGTGTCGCCATATTTTCAAAGCAAATACGATGGCAGCTAATTCGAGATCATGGGTCGGATAGTTTTTCTCATGTGGCTTCAATTTCCTCGAAGTGTAATCTACAACTCGACCTTCTTGCATCAATACACAACCCAGCCCATGTAAGGACGCATCACTGTAAATGACAAACTCTTTACCGGATTCGGGCTGCACTAACACTAGAGCTTCAGTCAAATAGGTCTTCAGTTGGTCGAAACTTTTCTGGCATTTTTCTAACCATTCGAACTTAACATCTTTCTGAAGTAGCTTCGTCATTGGTGTGGCTATCATCGAGAAAACCTTTACAAACCATCTGTAGTAACCGACAAGTCCCAAAAAGCTCTGAACTTCAATAACATTTCTAGGAGGCTTCCAATCAAGTATGGTTGATATTTTACTCGGATCAACACGAATACCTGATGCGGATACCACATGCCCCAAAAAGATAACTTCTCTCAATCAGAACTCATATTTACTGAACTTAGCATATAACTGCTTGTCCCGTAAAATCTGCAACACTAATCTCAAGTGCTCGGCATGTTCAGTTTCATCTCGCGAATAGATCAAAATGTCGTCTATAAACACAACTACAAACTTGTCCAAATACTGTCTGAAGATCCGATTCATCAAGTCTATAAATACCGCAGGTTAGTGAGCCCAAACGGCATCACTAAGAACTCGTAGTGACCGTATCTCATTCTGAAAGCAGTTTTAGGCACATCTGAGTCTCGAACTCGCAACTGATAATAACCCGATCTCAAATCTATCTTTGAAAACACTAAGGCTCCCTTCAGATGATCAAACAAATCATCAATACGCAGTAACGGATATTTGTTCTTTATTGTCACTTTATTTAATTGACAATAGTCGATGCACATTCTCATGGTTCCGTCTTTCTTTTTCACAAACAATACTGGTGCACCCTAAGGTGAGAAACTCGGTCGAGCGAAACCTCTATCCGTCAACTCTTGCAACTGAACTTTCAATTCCTTTAATTCGGTTGGTGCCATACGATACGGAGCTATCAAAATTGGTGTAGTCCCAGGTACAAGTTCAATGCCAAACTCTACCTCTCGAACAGGTGGTAATCCCGGTAACTCCTCAGGAAAAACATCCGAATACTCACAAATCACTGGCACTGATTCAAGTTTCTTTTCTGACTCTTTACTATCAAGTACGTACGCAAGATATGCTTCACACCCCTTTTTTACATATTTCTGAGCCAACATCGAGGATATTACTGCTGGTAACCCGTTCAAATCAGTAGACTCAACCCAGATTATCTCATCATTTGCACATCTCAAATCAATAGTCTTTCTTTTGCAATTCACAACTGCATCATGTATGGTCAACCAATCCATACCGAGAATAACATCAAATTCATCAAACGGTAAAAGCATCAAATCGGTCGAAAAACAGGAACCTCGGATTATCAGGGGACATTTCCTGCACACTTTGTTGACTAGCACATATCGACCCAAGAGATTCGACACTCGAATCACGAACTCGATGAGACTCAACGGTAGAGTCTTCTTTGGATATAAAGTCTCACATACATATGAATGAGTAGAACTAGGGTCAATCAATGCAATCACATCAGTATCAAAGAGAGTGAAAGTACCGGTAATAACATCAGGCGAAGAAGCATCCTTGCGTGCGCGTATAGCATAAGCTCTAGCAGGAGCACGAGCATCGGATCTGGTCGTAGCATCTCTAGACCCTCTCTGACTTCCATTAGCAGTCCTTGTATTCCTAGGTGGTCTACCTCGAGTTGTAGCAATACTCGGTTTCCCACTCTGATTCACATTTTGCTCTAACAATCTCGGGCAGTCTTTGATGAAGTGGTCGGATGATCCGCATCTATAGCAGGAGTGATCATGAAATCTACAACTCCCCAAATGCCATTTTCCACAAAACTTGCACTCGGTCCTATCCCGATGATCATTTCCAACACTGGCAACTGAAGTGGCTCGCGTACTCATAGGAGGTTGATCACGGTCTCGTCTGGAAAAGCCCGAAGTGTTCTTAGATCAGCCTGAATCATCTCGAAATTTCTTCGATGATTGTTGAAAAGGCTTTCCTGAAGATCTTTTATGAAACTCTCCAGCTCCAACATCAGCTTTCCTTTTCTCTTTACTAAGCTCCTCGGCTTTGCAAGCTCGCTCAACAAGTACTACGAACTCTCTGATTTCAAGAATGCCAACAAACATTTTAATATCTTCATTTAGCCCGTCCTCAAAGCGTTTACACATAATAGCCTCAGACGATACACATTCCCGAGCATATCTACTAAGTTTGACGAACTTCCGTTCATAATCAGTAACTGACATGGAACCCTGTTTAAGTTCAAGAAATTCTTTCCGTTTCTGATCGATAAACCTCTGACTGATATACTTTTTCCAGAATTAAGTTTGGAAGAACCCCCACATCACCCGCTCTATGGGTACAACAGAAACCAATGTATTCCACCAATAATAGGCAGAATCACGTAGCAAAGATATAGCACATTTCAGGCATTCATCGGGTGTGCAAGATAGTTCATCAAGTACTCGAATAGTGTTGTCCAACCAAAATTCACCTTGCTCGGCATCATCACTGTCTGTAGCTTTAAATTCAGTAGCCCTGTACTTTCGAATTCTATCAACCGGGGGCTTATTCAACCTCATCTGATCAATTACCGGAGGTATCGTGGGTGCAGGGGGCGTATTTGTCGGAAATGGGGGTTGTGGAGCAGCCACATTAGTTCGAATGTATTGGTTAAACCAATCATTCATCACATTATAAAAGGCTTGTCTAGCCTCGTCATTTTGATTGCTCGCAATAGGTTGAGAGTCCATCAGCGATGTCCCGTGTGCAGGAGCAGGCGCTACACTCTCTACATCATTAGCTACCGCTCGATCGGGATCGGGATCCATTACTATACGAAAACACATTTTTAACTGTCAGAAATCAACACACTATCGTATTAACACTATATGGCTTGTATAGCTAGACTTATATACACTATGTTAGTCCTAGAATCGACTAAATCGTAGCTCTGATACTAATAAAATTGTAACACCACTAACCCGAATTTGATCACCGGATTAAGGCTAAGAGGTATTACCGAACTAAACATTTAATTATCTCATTCACATTGTCAATAAACATAAACAGAGATCGAGCTGAAATACATACTGATATTTAAGTTATACGCCATTTTCCTATGGCCAAAATATTTACAATTTCAAAACATCGTTATCATCAGCCTAACCTATACATGCCATATCGAGTCCAAAATATAAATGTACCAAAAAGATCGATAGTGTGATGAACTGCTGACGATCCCCGAGTCGGTGGCCAAAATCAACAATCTATAAAACAGAGAAATAAAGAACAGAGTAAGCTTTCAAATCTTAGTAAGTTTTAAGCATCACAAACAATTAAAGACTTATCGAAAATCGAAACATTCATTTAAATAGACTTATTCTCAATTCAAATCACTTCATGGCCAAATACACATAAACATATACACAGATTTCTCAGCACATATTTTTCTTCTACTTAAAGTTCATACGATGCATTTAAATCAAATAATCTCATATATTAACAACATTTGATCGAATAGTTCATTGTTTTACTCGTAGATATAACAATCATTCACACTTAAGTATTATTCTTTAATACTAATAATTCACAAAATCATTAACTGAATGTACATGAGTACATAAAGAAATTTTAACATATAATTCATATACAAATATACCATGACCGATTAAATCATTCTCATATTCGCAAATATAACCATCAATCATATTTATATATATATTCTTCTTTGATGCTAATGATTCACTTCGAAATCAATTCACCGATGAGTAAGTAATACGTACCTGAACATCTTAAATGTATAGTACTTACTCGACGATGGTTTACTGCGAACATTCAATATCGTGATCTTACTTAACTTACTGGCATTACGCCTGTCAGGTCTTAGGACTTGAAACCAATTACCAGCACAAGCCTGCGGAAATTTAAACCCGGTATAATACCAGCTCGAAGCCTGCGGGACTTTAGCCCGGACATATTTCCAGCACGTTGCCTGTGGACCTTAAGTCCGGATATAATTCCAACATATAGCCTACGGACCCTAAGTCCAGGTATAATTCCAGGACATAGCCTGCGGACCCTAAATCCGGATAAACATCACTGAATGTCATGCATGCTTATTCACAAGAAAATTCAATTCACATAACATCTCACAATCATAGTTCATTTATTCCCTTCGAATAATAGCATAACATGGGCACCATTCATATAACTTTTGGCTCAATAACATACATAAGAATATATGTCCATTTTACTTTCCAAGCTTAACTTCTAATGTCTATTCAGCTTTAAGCCTTAACATAAATTATTTGTCACTCAACTATATTCAAATAGAATCAATAGATCGCAGTACATTTCTCATACACATATCAAGACATTATCAATTACGTACTAAATGTGACTATTCAAAACTTACCTTGGATATACTTGAACAGTTGCGGAAAGGCTACTCAATTACTTTCTCTTTTCCCCTATCCAACTTCGACCCTCTTTGCTCTTGAGCTTAAATTCAAAAATTTTAAACTAGTCATTATTCAGCTATTCAAGCATTACTTCAGAAATATAATATATATATTCGACTTTCACACATATAGATCATAGTAAGTTTATAAGAAAACATTAAGCAACTCATTAACAAATTTTTATCAATGTTTACCACATAATCACAAATTCACAATAAGCTGTCTTCCTAAGCAACAGTCACTAAATTATTTATAACTGTAGCTACGAAACTCCAAATCAATTGCCGTAAAATTTCCCTGAAAATATACTCATATATCTTTTATTCATAAATTTTTCAGAATTTTTAGTTTGGCCAAACAATACCAGATTTTTCTTAAATTTTTCCCCTGTTTCACTGTTTGACTAATCTTACCACCCTTTACTACGAATCAAATTTCTAATTGTATAGAAGTCAAAATATGTTCTTGTTGATTTCATTTGAAACTAGACTCATTAAGATTTAATTACATAATTTATTCAGCTTCTAACTTCACTCCCACAATTTATGGTGAGTTTTCCACATTCACGTTACAGCTGCTGTCCCAAGCAGATTTACTACAATTTACTCTTTCACAACTCTTTGCATTCATATTATTTAAACATGTATATCCCCAACCAATTTCATCACATATATATCTATAATTTCACTTAAGCATAATCTCAATACAACACATCGTGCTCAAATCATTATTCAAGTTCAAATTCGGCTAACACACATATAAACACTAGCAACTAAATATTAACATTGTATTTCACCATAATAGCCAATTGCCATTAAACAATTAAGCCACAATTATTCAATTTTACCAAGCTTCGACTTAATTTATAACTATCTAAATCATTTAAAACATTCAACAACAAATTCTTCTTTAATTAAGCACATATTCGGCAATGACAATGGTAATTTAGCAAACCTTAATTTAACTTATAATTGTTCATAACACATTTAAAGCATCCACTCCATTCCATCATTTTAAAGCACATACATTACTCAATATTTTCCAAATTCACATTCGGCCATAGTAAACACAACATGTTAGCCGATTTTCCCACTTAGCATCTAATGCACATATATGCTCATTTGTTTGGCTCAACTTCACCCATCTACCATTATTCATCAAAAGAACATGAAACAACAACTATTTCCTTCATTTCAATTCATGACCGTATGCTCACAACACAACCAAAAACCAAAATATACTTCATGGGTTAAGGTAGAATCAAGAAAGGAACTCATAAACATCAAGATAGAAGCAAACTACCTTGAGCTTACCTTGGATTTTTCTTCCCCAAGTGACCGAACATTCAAGAGCTTCCCTTCCCTTATTTGTTTTCTTAAATTTGGCTATGAAGAACAAAGATGGACAAGCTTTGTCATTTTCATCATTTTGTTATTTTATTTCTCTTTATTTTATGATAATAAAGCCATTAAATCTCATAGTGCTAATTTAAAATGCATATTCCATTTATTCTCATCATGATGGCCAGCCACTACACCTTAAGATGGGAATTTTGACATGCAAATCCACCTATTTCATACTATAAGTTATTTGGCCACTACAAATTAGCCTATAGCATTTTTAAAAATTTTCACATAAGTCCTATTTAATAATTTCACATACAATTGACAAGATCAAAGCATGAAATTTTCACACATGAACTTTCACATATAATAAGCACCGAATATAATATCTAATTATTTTTATGACTCGATTTTGTGGTCCCGAAACCACTTTCCGACTGGGGTCAAATTAGGGCTGTCACACGCTCCTTCAAGGGGCAGACCATAGAAGAACCCGGGAAGTGGGGTTGTCAGCCGAGGTACACCTAAAGATTCTATTGTGAGGTCCAAGGGCAGAGCGCCTACAAGGACTTATGCTATACATGCCTGTGAAGAGGTGTAGTCTCCCGATGTGATCATGGTAGTTAATCTATAATAATAATTGTAAATTAATATAAATACAAAGTTTATTTCAATATTAATATGATTCTATCTAATTAAATTATTTTTCTAATTAATATTAATTTTGTTGATATATTAAAATATTAATATTTTAACGTCAATTAATAATATAATGGATAATGAAAAGTATTTTCGTCGGTTGAAAAGTTTCTCTATAATTAATATTTTTATATATACTAACTTCTAATGTCACATGCGTTGCATAAAAGTTGACACATTCAATATTTAATCAATTTTTTAAATATTGTACTTTTAATTGAAATAATTAACTTAAAAATCTTTCTTATTTGAATTATTGAATATAATTAATATATATTAACTTGTCAATTTAGATATTATAATAGAAATTTTTTATATCATAATTAATGCATTTTTAACATATTCAACATGCAATATAATTTTACTTTATGTGATTAATGCAAAGTAACATTGTTCAAAACAATAGATGACTAACATAATTAACTCTAATATATTAACTGAATGATAATTAAGATGCTTAGAATCTTATTCAAGTAATAACTCTAATTTAAAATTAGTAGAACATTTTTTGAACTAATAATTGTAAATTAAATTATAATATTTTTAAAAGTGTAATAATTATTTCAATTTATATTAAATTATAATTATTTTAAATGTATAATTATCCCAACTTCCATTTTACTTAAATTTTTTTTATTTTAAAATGTGAATTAATAATATAATAGAAAATAAAAAAATATTCTCGTCAATTCAAAAAAAATTTCAAACTCATTTATATATATATATATATATATATATATATATATATATTATAGATAAATTATATAGCACTCTTAATACATGCAAGGATGGGGTGAAATTTATTAAAGAAAATTCAATTAAACTGTCAATTTTGAAGCTCAAAAGATTAGTCAACTTGCAATGAATTTTTTGATGGGATTCAAGCAATTATGGGCTGAGATGTTTGTGTAGAATTGGAAGAGATATCTCTTCAAAGTGATTCAAAGTGTATTTTGAAGCTAAGGGATAGCTCTTTATGCTATAAAAACATCTCAACTCATAACTGTCCGGATCCTATTCAAAACTTCGTCGCAATTTGACTAATCTTTTGAGTTTAAAAATTAACAGTTGGATTGAATTATTTTTATTAAATTTCACTCTATCTATGCATGTATTAACTCTCTTAATTAATTTATAAAAAATTTAAAACAAATAATTGAAAGTGAATAAGAAAATTCATGTTTGATAAATTAGTACCAAAATATATTAGCATGTGTTCTATTTTTATTTTTAATTAACTACTTAAACACTTTTTTCTATACCTTAATTTGCTAAGTTTATTTGTGAAATCTACGAAACAATTCTTAAGAAATTACAAATGCTGGCTACTAGTAATAAATGTTGAAATGGCACTTTTAATGGAAACAAAAAAAAAAAAAAAGGAAAAAAACGGAAGCCTCATTTTATTGTTGTGATCACACTGCAAGCAGCATGATTTTCTTATGATGATTTTAGTTGGAGTTCTTGATAAGAGTCAAATGATATAAATATATATATTCAACTAGTTTTTTTTTTTTTTCTGTACATTGCATGAGTTGATTTGTATTTATAAATTAAATATATTTAATAAATTTGAAAATTTTTAAATGATGTTTTAAAAATTCTTAAGAAAATTCAAATTTTCACTTAAATTAATTTTTAAATGAATTTTTTATTTCATTAAAGTATAATAAAAATATATTTAATTTGTATACATATTTAATTAATAAATTATAGTGTGTTTTAGAATATTTTACCCATTTTTTAAACTTTTATGTAAACTTTTATAAATTTGTAAAACTAAACAATTTTTTTAAAATATGCATATTAAATCGTTTTAAAATTTTTAATTTTAAAAAACAATTATGTAATTTCATAAAATCATGATATTAGAAATGAAAAATGAAAAATATTTGTATTATTAAAAACTTTATTATTATTATTATTATTATTATTATTATTATTAATGAAAAGAAAAATACATTTAAAACTTAATTTAAAAATGAGGCCTACTTTAAATATAATTAAAAAAAAAAAGAAGTATTTTGAAACTCAATGAACTAATTGAGAACTTAAAGTTTTCATTTTCGCTTCCGTACCTTCATTTACAATATACTAGCTTTTATGTCATGTGTTGCAAGGGTTAATTATGTATATTAATTAAAATATATTATTTTTTAATTTTTATAATAAAATTTGAAATATATATTAGTTTTAAAAATTTTAAAATCAATTTTTTTAAAAATTTAATTAATTAAATCATAAAATTATTTAAATTTAATACAAAAGATAATTATTTTTATAATGCTTAAAGTATTGCTTATATGGATTTGTCAAGATTATATAAAATATTATAAATAAATAAAAAAGAATCACATGAAGAAGCTAAGCAACCTGCACAAATTATTATTAACACTAAAAATTAAAATAAAGATTTTTCTATATTGATGATTAGTTATGAAAGATATTTATTATTATAAAAAAAAACTTTAGATATTTTTTCAACTACGCTTTATAAAAACTTCAAGTTCTGTACTATTTTCACCAACTTATCTTTTCCTTGTGAATTTGTTTTCAGTATTACTGGAATTAAATAGATAAGATTATAAATCAAATTTAAAAAATATAATACAATTAATCAAACAAAAAAAAGAGCAAAGATAATTAAAAAGAAAAAAATACATCACAGTTGAAGATTCGACCGTTGATAAGTTTTGAAATATTTATTTAAATATTTACTCAAATCTGAAAAAGTTTACAATAAAATTTATTGAAATATGGAAAAAGTAAGTAGAATAAAATCGGAAGAATCAGACCTTGTTCTCTCTTTGAAGTTATTTCTTCTTTCATTGCCCGTAAATCAATTATTGTAGATAATAAACTAATGTTAATGTTAACAATATTGGAAAAATATTTCATTAATGTAAAATAAATTGAAAGAGAATATAGTTATATATAAAAAGAAGAAAATACTAAAAATATAATTTTCAACTATGATAAAAATGTTTTACAACCTATCATAGAATAAAGAATCTCAAAGTGAATTTCCCATCAATTTAATTTAAAAAAGAATTAAATTATATTGTTATAAATTGATTTTTTTATAATCTTTAAATGTTTACATAAATTAGAATATGATATATATATATATATATTTTTCAATAAATTACATCATATGTTTACTATACCAAAAAAGAATTAAATATAAGAAAAAAATTGATTAACTTATAATTTTAATAACTATTTAAGAATTATTATTATTATTAATGACAAAAAAAACATATTTTAATTTTAATTTAAAAAATTGATCCTAAGACTATTTTGGAACTCAAAGAATTATACTATAACTCAAAGTTTTTATATATGTTATAGTATATTCTTTTATTTTATATATTACATATTATATGATTTGACATATAAATTAAATAATTGGTATAAAGGCAATACCGTGATTTTTTTCCCTTTTAGGCTTAAATGTAAACTTAATCCTCAAATTTTATATTTTTTTCATTTAAGTATCTAACATTTTTGGATTAAAAGTGGTATTTAAATTATAATTTTATTATCTAAAAACCTCAAATATTATCTTCATTAAAAAAATTTCTCAGCCAATTACATCTTGACACATTTTTACTAAAATAAAAATTAAATTAAAAAAATATATTTATAATTAAATGAAAAATATAAAAAATTAATTTATTCTTCTTCTTTTTTTATTTCTTTATTACTTTTTCATCTTCCTCTTCAATTCTCCTAGTACTCAACCCATGAATTCTCTTCAAAATTCCTCCATTTTCTTCCAAAAATTCATCAAATCTCAAATACCTATTGTTAGTCTTGACATGTCTTTTTATTCCACATAGAGGAGGGACAAAACTTTGCTACCTCTCCATCACTATATATCAAGGCCTTAGGACTTCAATTGATAGTATTCCAAAATTTGTTTTCCCTCACTAGTATATTTTTAAGTATAATTTGGAAAATCTTTTAATGAAGATTTCTGTTAGTTTGTAAATCTTTTTCGTATTAGTGAAGTTATCATCTGAGGTTGGTGCATGAGTATGCAGCTAATTTGTTGAATTTCGTAAATTTAATATATTATCTCCTTTATTATTTTAAACTTTATTTATTGTCTTTTTTATCCCATTAAATATTCAATAATAATTTGTTTGGTTTATTCACTTTTTTTTTTTGAGTGGTTCCAATTTGATATCAGTGTCCAATATTGAAGCTACAAAGATGTTAGATATTACTTGGTGTCCTCAACAGTTGGTGTCAAAGTATTGGTGAAATCTTTTTAATTTTTTTTTAATATGCTCTATAATTATAGTATTATCTGATCTTCCATATCATAAAAGAAAATTTGACTATAAGATATTATTTGTAGTTCTTCTGTTATTGGATATAAATGTGGTTCTGTGAAATTGCATGTCTTGAAAAAATTCTGCATATCAAAGACCTAATATTTAAGAGTGTCTTTCTAACCCACCTCTTTTTCTTGGAAACTATATGTATTGTTCTTGAGCTACATTCCTTATTCCAGTATAAAGTGACATTGGTGCTCACTTATGTTATAATTCTAATAGAATGTGATTGATGGGAAATTTACTTTACAATATTTGATATATGTTACAAATATTTAGTTTACTAAGTATTTTCCTAAAAATAGAATAGTAATTTAAAAAATTGCCCTTATTAATTAAAAATAATATTTATATATTTTAGTATTTTTAATAATTTTATTATTAATAAATATTTGTAATAAATATGTAATAGTAATATTATAATTGATAATTTTTAGAATTTTCATCTATAATTATAGTTAACAACAAAAATATTTCACCTTTTTAAATTAAACAAAGTTTATTTTAACATTTTTACCATTCAAATTTTCTTTCATGTAATATATAAATATATATATTTATATTTTAAATATAACAATGCATGTATATATATGTATATACTTAACATTTTTTTATTTAATATGTGATTTGATACTTACCCTAAAAAATATGATTTGATACTTGAGTTTGTCACTTTTTTTTAAATGTAGTGCTTGTGTTTTATTTTTGTCTAATGTGATACCTGTATTTAGCAAAAATTTAAATTTTTGATGCCCAAAAGTAACAATGTTAATATAATAATTTAGTGTTAATCACGAATTTAATAATTCAAGTTTTATTGCTAATATTATTAGGTTTGAATTCTCATGATTTTGTTAATATAATAAATTTAATGTTTATCATGAATTTATTTAATTTTTATTTACTTTATGCAATACAATTTGATAGCTTTGATTTTTTTTAGGGGTTTTAATGTTGATTTCATGAAGTTAATTACTAATATTATTTGTTAATTATGAACTAAAAGTTGAATTAAATATTAAAAAGTTAACACCATTAGCTTTAGGTACTAAAATGTATAACATTTTCCAAATATAGATATCACATTGAATAAAAAACATAGGCTTCACATTAGAAAAATGTGTCAAACTTAGGTACCAAAAAATGCATTATGCTTTTCTTTTCTTTTCTTTTCTTTTTTTTTTGTAAGCAAGGTGTTCTTCATATTCGTTTTACAATCTATAGAGACTTATCTTTTCGGAGTTTGTGGTTGCCTATTCTAATAATGCTGATTTGCCATAATTTGATATGTCTAATTAGGTTCATCATTACACTTAATTAGCTTGTTTCTAAGCAATTTATATTTTTTTATTATGTTTTTACTTAGTTTTTGTTTTTAGCTTTAATAAATGAAATGTTGTGTTTTTAACACTTTTGAGATCCGAAATGGCCAATTGTGCCATTGGGAACCCTAATGTGTGTTTGAGTGTTGTAAGGACACGTAGGCAGCCCAAATACAGTGGAATTCAAGCCACAAGTAGTGGTATCACAATACCGAAGCTAGGGTATGGCAATACCATTGGTAGACTCGAAATGCAGATTTGGGGCCAAGCTAGAGGGGTATCGCAAAATACCCACCTCGTGATAACACCCCTTGAGTAGACTGATGAGGGTATCGCAATATCATCCCCTTGGTATCTTGATATCCCTATCGTGTGAGGACAAAAAGTTACATCAAGGGCAGAGTTTGTCCACTCGAATCACCCATCAAAAGCCAACGTTCAAGGGCACTTTAGGCAATATTTTTGGGTCAGAAATCAGCTATTAAAAGCCATTCTTGCTGTGGAGAAAATGAGGTTGTAGATTTAGATTAGAAAGCTCTTTAGTTTTAGTGTTTCTTTCATCTTTTAGCTTAGGAATAGGGTAGTTTTCTTCTCTACAGTTTCAGTATAACATCCCTTACCCGTATTCGACGCTGGAACAGGGTACGAGGCGTTACCAGACATAAACTTACACAAACATACAAAATCGAGACATGAATTTTCGTCTAAATTTAAAACTTTTCATTCACATGCATAACGTCCCTTATACGGGCCCACGAGGCCCAAACATACATTGGGTGTGGTTCTGGAATAAACCGAGAACTTTTGAAACTTTTGCAACACTTAGAAAATTTTCTTATTTTGGGGAGTTACACGCCCGTGTGGGAAGGCCATGAGGTCATACACGCCCGTGTGGCTTGGGACACGCCCATGTCCTCAGCCCGTGTAACTCTCTGTTTATGATGTCATCAACAAAATAGGGTCACACAACCAAGTCACATGCCCGTGTCCTAAGGCCGTGTCTCACACACGGTCAAGACACATGGCAGTGTTTTTGCCCGTGTGTTTACTATTGGGCATTCTGTTTTACCTAATTAGGGTGCAGGGGACACAAGGCTGGAATACACGCCCATGGGGCAGACCGTGCGTCACATACGGCCTAGACACATGCCCGTGTGTCTACCCGTGTGGACAACTTTGAGGCTATTTTCCAAGCCAATTGCCAGTTTTATTTGCAAAAACACATACATGACTTCAAAGGCAATTAACATGGCATAATCGAGTACATAAACATACACAAACAAGACATGATCATGATCATTTCATCTTTACTAATGCATACAAAAGACTTCATACTTTGTCAAGCCCAACTTACCAATTCTCATTTAAGCCATGGTTATCATCATACTAAACAAATCTCAATTAAATCATCAAGCATTGATCACTAATAACATAACCCATCACATACACACAATCACAAATCACATCTCAAAGACATAAGTACATACATAATAATATAATCAACACAAGCCATCATTCATGGCTATATACAAATTGGACCATAAACCATTCTAGGCCAACACATTTGGCCACATTAACAATGACTTAATTAATCAAAGACAAAGTCCCTATACATGCCATAAACTTAAAATACTTGCGTTCACTTATACCCAATGATATCTTGATAGTGTGATGGCATCTCCGGCGGTCTCCAACCCGAGCTAGCTAAATTAACGTATAAGAGATGGGAAAGGAAGGGGGTAAGCTTCGAAGCTTAGTAAGTTCATATGAAAATAAATAACAACTATTAACATTCATTTACTTTATCCATCCATAAGAATACTATTATTACAATTGGCATTAAATCTTAAGCTTTTCACTTATTTGTTCGTAGTGCTTACTCCTTTAACTCATAAACACCATTTACATGCCTTGGCATTAGCCTAGCCACTATAGTCTCCCCATTATAACATATCACATCAATTAACAAGTTATTTCCATCATCTTAATCACATGCACATTATTTATGAGTAATCATAATTTCAACATATGGTTCAACCACCTTTCACTTGTCTAAGCTCGTATCTTACGATATTCTTATAATGACTTTATTCGGCAATAATGCTTGTCTTTCCTTTCCTCATATCCAATAAAACACAATTTAAATAAATGAACCGTACTATATCACAAATCAATTAGGCTCATAAGCCTATCACATGATCATTATCAAATCTTATCATGCATCCATTCATCATAAATGTAGATAATTTGTCATAAGGTTATCAATGTTTCACAAGCATAACTTGTTCGTGTACATTCTTACCAAGAATTTATCATATACCAAATTCACTTCACATAAGTTCAATGTACATACTTGTACCACTCGTAATATAGTCACATACTTTCTCGTTCTTAACATACCCGTTGAAATACAATTTAAGCATGTAAACATATTGGATCATATCACAATTCGGCCCAAAAGCCTAACACGTAATCATCATTTTTATTTATCATATATCCAACATCACAAGTATGTACACTATCAATCACAATGGGTAATAAACAATTATTTCCACAATAATCATGAATTTACAATTATAGGCTTACGCACATGCTTGTTTACTCGTCGTAATTTCATTCTCATACTCATCTTTGATTTACCCATTGAACACTCGGAATACAATTGGATACACGGAAGGCTCACACAATAGTGCCACATATGTAGCTAAAGCTACCTCATATCACATAACACATAAAAGCTCATTCTCGAGCTACTCACGGGTCTGCTCACACAAGTAGTCGATTAGGTCGTAGCTACATAGGCTACTCACACAAGCTGCTAGGTATCCGCAACACATGCCGGACTACCCAGCCACTGGTAGAACATACAAGACCAGCACCCGAAACCACATAAATATATATCACATATCTCATGAGCTCATAAATCACATGGTTCCTACTGACATGTCACATTGTATCCTAAATTATTCCTAAGGTTCAAACGGGATTTTCTCAATGTCATATCCTTGTCGAACTCGTTTACAATGTCATTCTCATAGTCCATAACGTCATTCATGCACTCATCATAACAATTTAAACATAGAAACTCATACATTAATAAAGTATTAAAAATATGATCATAATATTGCATTATTTACACATGAACTTACTTCGACACCAAAAATGACAAAGAGGGGCCTAACCGTCAATTACTCGTTTTCCCTCGTTCTAGGCCCGAATCTCGTTTTCTTTGATCTATGACATCACATTTAGCCCACTTATTAGTCACATTATGACCCAAAAATCATACTATGGAAAAATTATGTTTTTGCCTCTAAACTTTGTCATATTTACACTTTTGCCCCTAAGCTCGTAAAATGATTTTTATTTAATTTTTTTAACATACAAGCCTAGCCGAATCATTTTCATAACTATAATAGCCCACAATTTCCATTAAAACACACTTTTACCACATATTTTATAACTTTTACAATTTAGTCCTTTTGGACGTTTTCACCGAAATCACTTAGTAAAAGTCGTTTCTTACACATCAAACTTTCATAATCTACCATGAAACATCAAAGCACATGCATGTCACATATGGGTAAATTTTTAAACATCAACCCTAGCTCAAATAAATGGTATAAATAGATATATCTTGTTACGAGGATTTCAAAAATGTAAAAATCATTAAAAACGGGGTTAGAAAGAACTTACAATCGAGCTTGGAAGCTTGAAAAACCCTAGCCATGGTTTCTCCATGCAATTTTTGGCCAAGGGGATGAAGATGGACAAAAATTAGCTTTTAATTTTGTTTTTAATTCATTTTAATAACTAAATGACCAAAATGCCCTTAATGAAAAACTTTGGAAACGTGCCTAAACATGTCCATTTTTGTCCACCAACTTAACCAATGGTCTAATTCCATATGAGGACCTCCAATTTAAAATTTCATAATAATTGGACACCTCTAACATGTAGAACTCAACTTTTTTACTTTTTACAATTTAGTCCTTTTGACTAAATTGAGTGCCCAAACGTCAAAATTTTCGAATGAGATTTTCATGAAATCATTCCGTGAAATTGTAGACCATAAAAACATAATAAAAATAAATTTTATTACGTTGGATTTGTGGTCTCGAAACCACTGTTTCGACTAGGCCCAAAATCGAGCTGTTACATTCAGGGTTTTAGTTTATGTTTCTTTCTAGTTTCACTTAACTAACAACTATGAAGTTAATGTTAGTTTTTGGCTATAGCTTAGTTTTACTTATATGTTAAAGACTTTAAACTTAGTTGTAACCACTCTTTAGTCTTTGAGTTAATGATATTTGAGTTTTTCTTTTCTTTTCATCGGTTAAAGCTTTCATATTTAGTGTTCTTGTTTTTTTATCTTCGTGTTTGTTTCTTTTAATTTAAGTTTATTAAGTTAAAAATCAAAGCTTTAATATTTTTTGTTCAAGTTTATGTTAATGGCTTCCATAGTTGTTTCTTTCATATTTGTTAGCTTTAATATGATAATGGGTAACTAAACCCTAGGTGGTTGGTTGATAGAAATATTGTTTGGTTAGTTTTTGAGTTCGAGGACTAAATCAAAAAAACTGGATTAAATCAAATAAACCTAAAACTTAAGATTGACAACCCTAAGGGAATATCAAGATAAGTGAGACTGAGAGGAGATCTTATTAGGCATCAATTATTTGGTCTTGAGTTAGCTAGCAAGATCGAGAGATAAATTAGACTAATTTGTCTAAGTTGGTAAAGTTGAGACTGAGAGGGAAAATGGAGCTAATTTGGGAGTGTGAATGATTTAGATCCCTAATTCGAGGTTAATTAACATGGAAATCAACCAACTGCTACCTCTTAACGTATTTAGTAATTTTATATTTTGCGTTATTTACAATTTAGTATTTTTCTGTCTTAGATAAGTAATTAGTTTTAATTAACTTTACTAATGATTTGTCGTACTATAGCAATTAGTGAGTAGCTAGCTAGACTCCTTTCTTGCACGCACTTTTGAATAGGAATTGCTAAATTGCCAACTCCTTTAGGTTCGATCCTTAGAATACTCCTTTGTTCCATTGTGACACTATAAATATTACAACTGACTTGTATACTTGTAGTAAAGTTGCGCTTTAAAATTTTTTTATAAAATTGTTTGTTTTATGCACATGTACGAACGCAGTCAAAGTTGTTGGAGCCATTGTCGGGGAGTCAATGTAAGATTTAGTGATTTTTTTATTATTGAATACTTGTTAAGAATATTGTAACACCCTATACCCGGTCCAGTCGCCAGACCCGAGCTATAGGATCCTAGAACAGAAAACCAGAACTTCACAAGCAATTTATTTAATAATACTCAATAATCAGAAATACAATTTAATTCTATGTTAAACATGCATTAAAATCATAACTAAGTCTTAATCGGGCTTACAAAAGCCATTGAATAAGTTTGGAACTAAATTGGGACCAATCTAAAAAATTTATGAAATAATAGGTAAAAATGCAAAAAAAGGGGTCACACAACCGTGTGGCTAGGCCGGGTGACAGCCTGGGGTTGGGTAACAGCCTGGGGCCGTGTGATGCAAGGTCACCAACCGTGTCCTCAAACTCTGTAAGAACCTAAAGCCGTGTAATAATAGGTCACACGGCCACTCATACATGGTATAGGCACGGTCGTGTGAACTGTTTAATTTTGGTACAGGATGATGCACACGGCCACAAGTTGTTACACGACCTGGTGATATAGTCGTGTGACCCATTATTATACGGCATCAGGTTGTTACATGGTTTAAGGACTCGAGTGAGTGGCCTTGCATCACACGGCCCAGGCTGTCACACAGCCTGGCCATACGGTTTTGTGACCCTTTTTTTTTTGCATTTTTACCTGTTATTTCATAATTTTTTAAATTGGTCCCAATTTAGTTCCGAACTTGTTCAAAGGATTTTGTAAGCCCGATTAAGACTTAGTTATGATTGTAATGCATGTTTAACATAGAATTAAATCATATTTCTGATTATTGTGTATTATTGAATAAATTGCTTGTGAAGTTTTAGTTTTTTGTTCTAGGATCCTATAGCTCGGGTCCGGCGACTGGACCAGGTATAGGGTGTTACAATCATCTTAACAAGTATTCAATAATAAAAAATCACTAAATCTTACATTGACTCCTCGACAATGGCGCCAACAACTTTGACTGTGTTCGCACATATGTATAAAACAAACAATTTTATAAAACAATTTTAAAGCGTAACATTATTACAAGCATACAAGTTAGTTGTAATATTTATAGTGTTACAATGGAACACCAGAGTATTCCAAGGATCGAACCTAAAGGAGTTGGCAATTTAGCAATTCCTATTCAAAAATGCGTGCAAGAAATGAGTCTAGCTAGCTACTCACTAATTGCTAGAGTATGACAAACCATTAATAAAGTTAATTAAAACTAATTACTTATCTAAGATAGAATAAGACTAAATTATAAATAATGAAAAATATAAAATTACTAAATGTGATAAGAGGTAGCGGTTGGTTGATTTCCATGTTAATTAACCTCGAATTAGGGATCTGAATCGTTCATACTCCCAAGTTAGTTCCATTTTCCATCTCGGTCTCAACTTTACCAACTTAGACAAATTAGTCTGATTTATCTCTCGATCTCACTAGCTAACTCAAGACTAAATAATTGGTGCCTAATAAAATCTCCTCTCAGTCTTACTTATCTTGATATTCCCTTAGGGTTGTCAATCCTAAGTTTTTAGGTTTATTCGATTTAATCCAGTTTTGTGATTTAGTCCTCGAACTCAAAAACTAACCAAACAACATTTCTATCAACCAACCACCTAGGGTTTAGTTACCCATTATCATATCAAAGCTAACAAATATGAAAGAAACAACTATGGATTTTTACTTATTATTTCATAAATGTTTCAGATTGATCCCAATTTAGTTCCGAACTTATTCAAAGAATTTTGTAAGCCCGATTAAGACTTAGTTATGATTGTAATGCATGTTTAACATGGAATTAACTTGTATTTCTAATTATTTAGTATTACTGAATAAATTTCTTGTAAAGTTATTCTTTTATGTTGTAGCATCCTATAGCTTGGGTCCGACGCCTGGACTGGGTATAGGGTGTTACAAAGGTAATTGGAAATAATTAAATCTATAGATACGAATTTTTATTTTATTTTATGGTTTTCTTATTTTTGTCTTGTTAATAGTGGATTGGTGGTCATGTTTAATGGTGATTATAGGTGGCCCAAAGGTCCGCTCATGTCTAATGCAGATGGCACTTCAACACCTAGTTGGGATATATGATTCGTTGTATGATTCGTATAGCTATGCATGCCTCGTAGAAAGTGACAACCAAGGATAGGAAGGTGGTCACCCGACTTATGATCCATATGACCCGCATTCCTTATATTCTTGAAAGGATGGGGTACGTATTATGAAGAGCCTAATGAAGATCACTACCAAACCACTCAGGGTAATGCATTTGAGGATGCCATGTCTGAGTACCAAGAAAACACAAAAACTAATAAGAATAAGTTGGACCAAGTACTTATACTCCTTTAATACCGAGCTAAAGAATGGACGAGGGTGTCGAACCAGACAATTTTGAAGTGGAGGAAGCCCTCTATACCCTTGTTGAACATGAAGGCTTAAAGGTTGATTTTCAAGAAGAGATATTGTTCGAAGAATTAAGTGAAAAGTTGAGCATTATTGAGGAAATCTCCGACCCTAATGAGGAAAGTGTGGAAGAGCCACCACACTTCTTAGATGTTTTAGAAGAAACCCCACGATGAGAATTGACCAAGTATGTTCCCCAACAAAGGAATATTCAAAATAGAGATGGAGAACTCAAACAAATTGAGTTTGTAAACCTGACATTGATGATCCCCCGGAAGATGCAATGGAGTTAATTTGATTTTAGTAAGAATTAGCTCAAAATGTACATATTGACATGACCTAAGTCAAGGTGGGTCAAAGTCTCGAGGACTTCGTGGAAGTTCCACTTCTAGGGCATGACGTATCGTCGGAGAGAAATGTTAAATTCAAATTTGTTTTGTAAATAGTTAAACTGATTTGAACATAGACTTCGTTTATTTTTTCTCTCATAGATTAGGTTTAAATTTGCGCATTTTTAATTTTTAGACTTGGTATATTTAAGTTTGCATGTTGGGGAGTAAAAGATGAAGTTTTTGAAAAAATATTGGGGCTTTATTCAGTGGTATCGTGATATCCAAGGGGGCATATTGCGATACCTCTGATAATTTCAACAAAAGGCCTAAAAACCTTGTGGATATCACGATACCCAACCTTGGTATTGCGATATCCCTAAAATTTTTGAAAATTAAGATTTTATAGGCAACACATTGGTATCACGACATCCACCCATTGATATCGCGATATCGCTAAAATTTTTGAAAATTAAAATTTCATGGGCAACACAATGGTATCGCGACATCCACCCATTTATATCAGGATATCACTGACAGATTCAAAATGGGGGTCCAAAATTTTTATGATATCATGATATCTAAGTCAGGTCATGCCAAAAATAGGTATGAGTATCGTGATCCACATGTTTTTCAAGGTTTTAACCCTCAAAATACCCCCCAAATCATTCATTCTAAGCCCTAGCTGGATCTAATCTTCCCCTCTCTTCATCTTTTCTCTTAATTTTTTCTTCAACCGCATTTTATTCTCTTTCCATTTTTTCTTTATTTCCATTTGTTTTCTTTGTCTTTGTTTTTAGGCTTGCTACTCCTTGCTTTGGAATGATGTTCTTTCGATTCGTTCCATGGTTGCAACAACTTCATATGATTTATACTTATTTTTATTTTATTTTTTTGTAATTTTGTTAATTTTTATTGTTTTTTGTTGCTCGTGTGTTATTGTTGTTAACTATGGATTATTTGGTTAGTATTATAGTAGTACTTGGTTGTGATTGAAAGAGGAAAAATTGAGTTAAACTGCCACCAAGAATTCCCAAATGAATACCCAAATAGTGCCTACCTCATTGCAGCGATAATTTTTTTCTGAAGAGGCTAAAAAATATTTTTAATCTATCCAAAGTAAGTTGTTCATTTACGAATCTGGTTTCGACTTAGCCTCTGAGAATTATCATGAAATTTGGGACCTTGTTCATTTCCATTGACGGAATCACTTTACTGACTTACCTACGGTTCCAGCGGTCAGACCCGTCATGTTGGAATTTTACTCCAACTTGAAATTCATGGTCAATGATTAGGTTTACATGAGGCGCCAATGGATAGAAATAACCTCTGAACGTATTTGTGAACATTACGGTGTCCCGTTTTATCCAAATGATGACATTAAAAATATGGATTTAGAACGTTTTATGAATGTCAATATGGATGTCGAATTAAATTTTTTAACTAAAAATTGGGGCGAATGGAAACGTGAGGGATATCACAATCTTCCTTTTTCTTTCAAACAAGCCATAATGTTCCCATTGGCCTTAATGTGGATACAATTCATTTGCACATATGTGAGCCCTTTGCTCAATACTAACACTATCAATGTATTTCGAGTTGTGCTTTTATACTCCATTTTGCAGTGTAAGCGGGGTTACCCAGGGCACTGGATTAACTGAGATATGAAAAAGTGTGTTGCAGGAGGCAAAGTTGGCGTCTACTTTCCTTTCCTGGTTACGGAGTTATGCCGTAAGAGGGAAATGGTTCAAGACCCTATGGATCAATCCCACAAGTTTGTATGAAGCATCATTGGGGACCCTATGCTTCATTAGTTCCTAAACCTTCATTGAGAATAAACAAAGAACTGAAACCAACCAAGGAAACAAAAAATAGACCTTCCACCTTCTCGTCCGAAGAAAGCGTTCACTAAAATGACATTCGGGGGCCTCGAAAAGTAACTTGAGGAGTTGTTTAGGGAGGTCTGATACACTAATCAAAGGTTAGACGTAATAAAAATTTTCACAGATACATTCATAAAGAGCCAGGAGAAAGATCCTATTCAGTGGCCAACGAGATCTGATGATGATGATACGAAGGAGGAAGAAGCCAACGAGGAAGGGAGTGAGGAGGAAGAAGCTGACGACAATGAGTTGATTGAAGATGATGGTGCAGCACCATATTGTAATAACTTTGAGGATTTGTTTGTGCCCGAGTAACCATCCACGAGGGGCCATCATCCGGGAATCAAGCAACTAACACGAACTATCTTATAAGAAGTTGGTCGTGAAAGGAAAAACGAAAGGATCAGCAGGACCGAGTGAGGGTCCATGAGGAGACTTTCCCATTCACCAATGGTCAAATAAATTCATTACTCAAGGGTTGTCGCCTTTTTGCATTTTTTGTGCATTTGCTTGAGAACAAGCAACGACTTAAGTGTGGGGGAGTTTGATCTGTCATAATTTGATATGTCAAATTAGGCTCCTTATTACACTTAACAAGATTGTTTTTAAGCAATTTATATGTTTTCATTATGTTTTACCTAATTTTAATTTTTATCTTTAATAAATAAATTGTTTTGTTTTTAACACTTTTGAGACCGATAATGGCCAATTGTGCTATTGGGGACCCTAATGTGTGTTTGAGTATTACAGGGACATGTAGGTGGCCCAAATGGAATGGAATTCAAGCCACAAGTAGTGGTATCACGATACTGAAGCTAGGGTATCATAATATCACTTTAGGGTATTGTGTTACCCACCTCGTGACAACACCCCTTGAGTGAACTGATGAGGGTATCTGTAACAGCCCAATTTTGGGCCTAGTCGGAACAATAGTTTTGATACCACAAATTCGACGTAAGAAATTTTATTTTTATTATATTTTTATGTCTACAATTTCACGAAATGATTTTTTGAAAATTTCGTTTGAAAATTTTGACGTTCGGGCACTCAATTTAGTCAAAAGGACTAAATTGTAAAAAGTGCAAAACTTGAGTTCTATACGCTAGAGGTGTCCAATTGTTATGAAATTTTAAATTGGAGGTCCTTAAATGGTAATTAGACCATTGGTTAATTTTTGGACAAAAATGGACATGGAATAGGTGAAATAGAATATTTTTAAGTTAGGGGCATTTTGGTCATTTAGTAATTAAATAATTAAATAAACAAAGTAAAAGCCAAATTTTGGTCATTTTAAACCCCTTACCAAAATTTTGAATACCACCATGGCTAGGGTTTTGTTCAAGCTTTCCACGCTCCATAGTAAGTCCGTTCTTGCCCCGTTTTTAATGATTTTCACGTTTTTGAAATCCTCGTAACAAGATTTACCTATTTCTACCCTTGATTTGAAGTAGGGTTCATGTTTAAAAATTTACCCATGTGTGACATGTGTGCATTTTGATTTTCAATGGAGGAATATGAATGTTTGTTGTGTGTTAAACTACTTTTACTAGGTAGTTTTCAGTGAAAATGCTAAAAAGGACTAATTTGTAAAAGTTATAAAATTTGTCATAAAAGTGTGATTTAGTGGAAATTGTGGGCTGCTATAGTTATGAAAATTATTTGGCTAGGCTTTTATGTTAAATAAATTGAATAAAAATCATTTTACGAGCCTAGGGGCAAAAGTGTAATATGATAAAGTTTAGGGGCAAAAATGTAATTTTGCCATAGTATGATTTTTGGATCACATTGACTAATGTGACTAACAAATAGACTAAATGTGGTATTATAGATCAAATAAAATGAGGTTCAAACCTAGAACGAGGAAAAAATGAGAAATTAATGTTTAGGTCCCTTTTTGCCATTTTGGTGTCAAGATAAGTTCATGTGTAAATAATGAAATGTTGTATCATGTTTTAATGCTTTATTAATGTATGAATTTCCATGTTTAATTATTGTAAAGAGAGTATGAATAATATTATGGTTAATGAGAATGACTTTGTGAACGAGTTCGACGAAGATGTATCATTGAGAAAATCCCGTATGAACCTTAGGAATAGTTTAGGATACAAGTGACATGTCACTAAGAAATATGTGATCTGAGCTCATGAGTTGTGGTCTGAGTTCATGATATATGTGACACATGTTATGGGGTTCCGGGTGCTGGTCTTGTACGTCCTGCCGGTGGCTGGGTAGTCTAGCATGTGTTGCGGATACCTGACAGCTTGTGTGAGCAACCCATGTAGCTACATCCTGACCGAAAGCTTGTGTGAGCAGACTCATGAGTGGCTCGAGAATGAGAATTTATGTGTTATGTGATATGAGGTAGCCAATAGTATTCCTCGTATTGGGCCTCGAGGGCCCGATCAAGGGACTTTATGGATGATCTCGATAAATGAATAGTAATTTATGTTGATTAATGGAAAAATGTTATGAATGTTTTGGTAATGCTCTGAAACCCTGTTTCAGCGACAGGTACGAGTTAGGGGTGTTACATTTAGTAGTATCAGAGCTACGGTTTAGCCGATTCTCAGATTTGACGTAGCAAATACGAGTTTAGCTATACATGCCATTATATAAATTATGATAGTGTGATGACTCATAATCATTTTAAATGTGTTTTTCATATAGTAATGTCATCCAACTGAGGTAGAGTTGAATCCGAGGAAGCTGAGAGAAATGCTTCAGCTTCAGTGCAAAAATTTGCGTCAGCATTTGGTAATGAAAGGCTCCCGTCTGAGGGTCGAAGTGAGGAGGTGAAACAAGCCTTCTTTTAAATGATGAATGAATGGTTTGCTTAGTACTTGAGAATAAACCCAGTTGTACAATAACCTCCCCCACCTACTCCCCAACCGATTCCTAAGGTACCACAGGGCTCAAACCTATTAGAATTTGTAAGTCTCAGATATATAAAATCCACAAACATGGGGCGAAAGAATTTAGAGCTACCGTAGATGATGATCCGGAAAGGGTTGAGCTTTGGTTAGAGAATATTATCTAGGTTTTTGATGAATTGTCTTGTACGCCTGCTGAATGTTTAAAATGTGCAGTATCTCTACTGAAGGATATAGCTTATCATTGGTGGAATACCATAACTTCCGTGGTGCCGAGAGAGAATGTTACATGGGAATTCTTCTAGGCTGAATTCAGGAAGAAGTATGTTAGTCAGAGGTTCATGGATCAAAAAAGAAAGAATTTCTAGATCTCAAACAAGGAAACATGACTGTATCTGAATATGAATGAGAATTTGTTCGGTTGAGCAAGTATGCTAGAGAATGGGTCCTAACCGAGGCTAAAATGTGTAAATACTTTGAAGAGGGCCTAAATGAAGACATCAAATTGTTTATTGGAATTCTCGAGATAAGGGAATTTGCAGTGTTAGCTGATCGAGCACACAAAGATGAGGAACTGAGTAAAGGAAAGAAACAAGCCGAAAGAGAGGCTCGGGTTTCTGGAAAAAGAGCTATGAGTAAGTCACGAACATTTTCTTCTAAGAAATTAAAGAAGTATTATGATCGTGTTACCACCTCTATGAGATATTTTGGAAGAAAGCGGGGCTCTCAATGTTCTAACCCAAGGTCTTCATCTCCATCTGTGACCAGTGTGGGTAATGTTTGTAACCCCAAACCTAAATGTAAACATTGTAACAAATTTCATCATTGGGAATGCAAGTCTAAAAGTGGAGCTTGTTTTAGATGTGGTTCACTTGAGCATTTTCTTAGAGATTGTCCAGAAAGAATTGAAAAGGAGATAGAACTAACTCCAAAGCCTAGTAATCTTATCTCGAGGGGCAGACCACCCCACCATTCCAGTAATGTTAGTGGTAGTCGAGGTACTATCAAGGATACAACAATTAGATCTAAGGGATGAGCGCCTGCAAGGCCATATACTATTCATGCTAGAGAAGATGCCTTTGCGTCAGACGTCATTATTGATACATTTTCTCTACTTGATATTGATATTACTGCTTTGATTGATCCTGGTTCCACATAATCATATATATGCACGAACCTAGTGTCTGTTAAAAATTTGCCTATTGAATTCATTGAATTTGTGGTTAAAGTTTCAAACCCCCTAGGCTAGTATGTTATGGTGGATAAAGTTTTTAAGAACTATCCGTTGATGGTAAAAGGTTATTGCTTTTCAGCTGATTTGATGTTATTGCCATTTGATGAATTTGATGTGATCTTGGGAATGGATTGGTTAACCCAATATGGTACAGTGGTAAATTGTAAGCAGAAATATATTGTGTTGAAATGTGAGAATGCTGAATTGCTTCATATTGAATATGATAAACTAGATGGATTACCTAATGTGAATTTAGCAATATCAGCATAGAAATATGTTAGAAAAGGGTATGATGCTTATCTTGCATATGTGATGGATACTAAAGTATCTGAGTCATAGATTTAGTCAGTGCCACTAGTATGTGAATTTCCTAATGTATTCCTAGAAGAATTACCTGGTTTACCATGAAAAGAGAGGTGGAGTTCTCTACAGATCTTATTCCAAGGACGACACCGATATCCATAGCACCTTACAGAATGGCTCCTACTGAATTGAAAGAGTTGAAAGCACAGTTGCAAGAATTAATTAATAGAGATTTTGCTCGACCTAGTTTCTCACCTTGGGGTGCACCAGTTTTGCTCGAAAAGAAGAAGGATGGATCGTTGAGGCTATGCATTAATTATAGACAGCTCAACAAAGTTACAATAAAGAACAAGTATCCATTGCCTCGTATTGATGACTTGTTTGACCAGTTAAAATGTACCACTGTATTTTCAAAGATTGATCTTCGTTTTGGTTATTATCAACTAAGGGTAAAAGAATCGGATGTGCTAAAGACAGCTTTTAGAACCAGGTACGGGCACTATAAGCTTCTTATGATGCCATTTGGCTTGACAAATGCGCCTGCAGTGCTTATGGATTTGATGAACAGAATTTTTAGCCCGTATTTAGATAGGTTTGTGGTGGTATTTATAGATGATATTTTTATTTATTTCTAACATGAAAATGAACATGCTGAGCACTTGAGAATAGTGTTACAAACTTTGCGAGAGTATGCCAAATTCAGTAAATGTGAATTATGGCTACGAGAAGTTAGTTTTCTTAGGCATATAGTATTTGATGAAGGTGTCAGAATAGACCCGAATAAAATTTCAGCCATTGTTAATTAGAATGCATTGAAGAATGTGTTTGAAGTCCAAAGTTTTCTGGGACTAGCTGGTTATTATCAGAGATTTGTAAAAAGTTTTCCAATGATAACTTCTCCGATAACTCGTTTACTGCAAAAAGACGTAAAGTTCGAGTGGGCTGATAAATGCCAGTAGAGTTTTGATAGATTAAAGGCTTTATTGATAGAAGCACCTGTGTTAGTCTAGCCAGAATCGAGTAAGGAACTTACAGTTTACAGTGATGGGTCATTGAATGGTTTAGGCTGTATTTTGATACAAGATGGTAAGGTAGTAGCCTATGATTCACGACAGCTAAAGCCACATGAAAAGAACTACCCGACACAGGATCATGAATTGGCAACTATAGTGTTTGCATTGAAAATCTAGCGGCATTACTTGTTTGGTGAAAAATGTCACATATTCACCGATCATAAAAGTTTGAAATACTTGATGTCATAGAAAGATTTGAATTTGAGACAGTGCAGATGTCTTGAACTATTGAAAGATTATGATCCCATTATTGACTACCATCCGGGAAAAGCCAACGTAGTGGCAGATGCTTTGAGCAGAAAATCCCCGTATACTTTGCAAGCAATGAACACTCGATTGTCATTGTCTGATGATGGTTCAATCATAGCTGAGTTAAAAGCTAGACCAAGCAGATCTCTAAAGCTCAAAAAAATGATAGTAAGTTACAAGCAAAACGAGTACAAAATGAACCGACTCCTGACTCAGAATTTCAGATCGAGACTAATGGTTGTTTGTTATTCAGAGGCAAAGTATGTGTACCGAAAAGTTCGAAACTAGTACAGATGATTTTGAATGAAGCTTACAATAGTAACATGTCTATACATCCTGGTAGTAATAAAATGTATAATGATCTGAAAAAGATGTGCTGGTGGCCAGAATGAAACAAGATATTTCTGAGTTTATATCTAAGTGGTTTATATGTTAGCAAGTAAAAGTTAAACATCAATTGTCTTTTGGACTATTACAGCCGGTTACGATACCAGAATGGAAATGGGAAAGAATTATTAGGGACTTTGTAACAGGATTACCCCTATCTCCAAGGAAGAAAGATACCATTTGGGTAATTGTTGATCGGTTGACAAAGTCTGCACACTTTATTCCGGTACGTATAGATTATTCCTTGGATAGATTGGCTGAATTATATGTTTTTGAGATTATCAGATTACATGGAGTGCCTGTCTCTATTATTTCAGATAGAGACCCTCGGTTTACATCTCGATTCTTGAGCAAATTGCAATGAGCTCTAGGTACTCAGTTACACTTTAGCACAACATTTCATCCCCAGACAGATAGTCAATCTAAATGGGTAATACAGATCTTGGAAGATATGCTTTGGTGTTGTGTACTTGAGTCTGAAGGTAAGTGGAAAAGGTATTTGCTTTTGGTTGAATTTGCTTATAATAACAGTTATCAGTCTAGTATCAAAATGGCACTGTATGAAGCATTGTATGGTCGTAAATGTAGAAATCCATTGTATTGGACAGAACTCAATGAGAAAAAGTTACGCGAAGTTGACTTGGTTCGAGAGACCGAGGAAAAAGTGAAAGTAATTTGAGACAGCTTGAACGCAGCATCTGATCATCAAAAGTCCTACGCTGATTTGAGACAAAAAGAAATAGAATTTCAAGTTGGTGAAAAAGTATTCTTGAAAGTGTCGCCTTGGAAGAAAGTTCTCCGGTTTGGACACAAAGGAAAACTGAGTCCACAGTTCATTGGACTATATAAGATTATTGAAAGAATTGGACCGGTGGCATATCGATTAGCTGTACCACCAAAGCTTAGCCGGACTCATATTATTTTTCATGTGTCTATGTTGCGATGGTACCGATCTGATCCTTCACATGATATCTCTCCGATAGAGGTAGAGATTCAGCCTGATATTACATATAGTGAAGAACCAATCAAAATCTTAGCTCGAGAAACAAAAGAGTTAAGAAATAAAAATGTAGCTTTAGTAAAAATTCTTTGGCAACGACACGGTATAGAAGAGGCTACCTAGGAGCCGGAGGATACTATGAGGAAGCAATATCCGAATCTTTTTACTGGTAAGATTTTCGAGGATGAAAATCCCTAAAGGGGGGAGAGTTGTAACAACCCATTTTTCAGTGAAATCGGAACAGTGGTTTCGAGACTACAAATTCGACCCAAAAATAAGGTATATTTTTATTTCATTATATGGTGCATAATAGGCATATCGTGTGAAAATTTTGATACGAAAATTTTATCGATTAAGTTTTAATTACGAGAAGGACTAAATCGCATAAAATAAGTGTAACAACCTGATTTTAGCTTAAATGGAACAGTGGTTTTGGAACCACAAATCTGGGGTTGGAAAATTATTTAATATTATTTTATGTGTTTACAGCATGTGAATATATATGTGTGAAAATTTCGTGAGCTAATTTTATCGTTTCATAGCTCAATTTGAGAAAAAGGACTAAATCACATAAAAACAAAACTTGCATTCTATTTGTTAAAGGCACTATTTAGCTATGAAATTTAAATGTGGAGGTCCTAACAATGTTACTAAACCATTGATAGTGGAGATGGACGTAAATGGCCTTGAATTATGTGATTTATAATGTTTTAACTAAAAGATAAATGGTAATTAGTGAATTAAGTTATATTAAATAAAATAAAAAAATTATGCTTAATTGTCATCTTCTTCAACTTAAATAAGAAATAAAATAAGGGTTTTGGAAGCTTTTAAGGTTCGACCATTGTTTTTCAAGCATGTAAGTCCATTTTAGCTTGGTTTTTGATGATTTCTATATTTTTGTAGTCGTTGCTTCGTGTTCTAGCTAGTCTGTGCCTTAATTTTTGAATTTTTTGATGATTTTGTGAAGTGACATTGTTGAATCTATGTGCTTTGTGATGGTTGATGATTAAAAATGAATATTTGTTGATATATTTTCATGTTCTGTAAAGTGATTTTTGATGAAAAAGCCTAAATAGGATTAAATTGTGAAAATTTTAAATTGAGGGGTTGAAATGTGAAATGAATGAAAAATATGGCTGCTAGGGGCACTATGGTAATTCGGCCAAGCATGGGTTTTGTTGAATTGTGTGAATTTTGTGTATTTGTGAAATAGGGACTAAATTATGAAAATATGAAACTTTAGGGGCTAAAGAGTAAAAATGACCAAATATGTGTTTGTGGACAAATTGAGTGATTTGATGAATAAATGAGTTAATTTTGAATGTATATAGATCAAGAACGAAAGAAATTAGATTTAGATCGGGGAAAATCAAAGGTTATCGAATAGTTGATCCAGTTCCTCTATTTCAACTACGAGGTAAGTTCATATGCAAATAAATACCTTTAAATTGATTTATAAATGTTCATTTGTCATTGAATTGCTATGAATGTTGAACGAGCAAATACAAGCAAGTATCGACAAAGTTATGTTATCTGAAAGTCCCGTACGAACCCTAGGAATAGTATAAGATACGAATGTCATGACATTAGGATTTTCGAGATGTAATTACATGTATGACCATGTCTGGGACATTGGCATTGTATTGTGATTACGTGTAAGACCATATTTGGGACATTGGCATCGTTATATGATTTCACGTAAGACCATGTATGGGACATTAGCATTGATATGTGATAAAATGTAAGACCATATCTGGGATATGGCATTGTACGAGCTATATGTGATTTCCGAGTATCCTTAACGATTTCGAAAGGTTCAATGGGAAAAATCAAGTCGAGAAAGAATGTGTGAACTAGTTAAGTGATATAGGTATGTATGAGATTCATACGAGTATTAGAAAGGGAAGTATTTGTTGAATTCACATGTGATATTGAATATGTATACATTGGGAAAGGTTTTTGAACTTATATGTGCTTATTCATAGTTTACCTATTTGATGGAAATGGTGTTGATTCATGTGGTAATTTTATTTGTATATGGCTTACTAAGCTTTTAAAGCTTACTTTGTGTGCTCTTTTCCTGTTTTATAGATTATCGAAGCTAGCTTGGATATCGGGGATCATCAGGAATCGTCATCACACTATCGACTACATGTTGCTATTTTGGATGCTTTGTAAATGTGGTATATATCATGTATAGGCTAGTGAGTTGTTGATAAATTTTGAGTTATGATATTAGTCATAAGATTTGGCTTGTAAATGTTGGTGTGTATTTGGCCATATAAGTTGGCTTAATTCATAAGTTTGATAAGTGATATATGATGCATATAATGTCTTACATTTTGGCAAGTTTAGTATGGATTCATGTATCTGCTAGATGGTTAATTGATTTAGCTAATTATCTATGATGTGTCATGGTTGAGAAATGGTATGTTGTGAATTGGTTTTAAGATAATGAATTGATATGTTTTGAGACATGAAATAGTTAATAAGATGGTGAGAAAATACATATAGAAGTTAAGGTTATGGCATATTGTTTTGGCATGATTTTGGTTATGGATTTGAGCAGTGAAATGGATGGAATTTAAATAGCATGAAATGTGTATGAAATGGTCATTTTTGGTTGCCTATTGTATGTGAAAATGTTGCCAAATGAATGCTTTTAGGTTCATGAATGATAGGTGGAAATAATGGCTTAAATCAAGCCTATTTTTGTGCCACACGGTTGAGCACATGGGCATGTGCTTCGACCATGTGACCCTTGAATCTTAGTTAAACAAGTTAGTGAGTTACAAGGCTTAGACACACGGGCGTGCCTACTGGTCGTGTGTGGCACACGGGCTGGCATAGGGGCGTGTCTCAGGCCATATGATGCAAGTCAGTATGTATGCCCTGTTTCTACACGGCCTATGACACGGGCGTGTCTGGTGGCCGCGTGAGGCACACAACCTGTTCACACGGGCGTGTGAACCCTGAATGCATGAAAATTTTCTAAGTTACCCAAAGTTTTCAAATGTTATCGGTTTAATCTCGAACCTCTTCCAAGCATGTTTTAAGGTCTCGTAGAGCCTTATAAGGGACAATATGATCATGTTTGTAACACCTCTTACCCGTACCCGAGACTGGGACCGGATACGAGGCGTTACCAGATATGTAATCGAACATTTCTGGGAAATACGGGCTATAAAATTTCATTCCAATATAAAACCAATCAAATTTCATTTTAATGTCCCTATTATGGGCCTACGAGGCCCTAAACACACATTGAAAATGATCCGGGACTAAACTGGAAACTTACGAAAGTTCATAAAAAATTTCTAAGTAAAGCCTCACCCGTCCGTGTGAAGGCAATGCACACGCCCGTATGCTTTGGGACACACTCGTGTCCCCTACCCGTGTGGAATTAATTGAATTTGTTTTCTATTTCAAACTTACAGGAGTTTTCACACGGCCAAGCACACGCCTGTGTCCCTGGCCCGTGTCCTTCACATAGCTTAGACACGCCCGTTTTGTCACTCGTGTCTAAAAACTCGAGCATTTTGTTTATGATGTCAGCATGCATTTAGGGGCACACGGCCAAGACACACGCCCATGTACTAGGCCGTGCCCTCCACACGGTTGAGACACACGGTCGTGTCTCTACCCATGTGTTTACTACCATGCACTCTGACTTCAAAATTTTAGGTGCAGGGGACACACGACCATACCACACGCCCATGGGGCGATCCGTGTATCACACACGGCCTGGACACATGCCCGTGTTAGGCTATTTTCCAAGCCTTTGGTCACCCTCTATCATCTACTCTCACTTATAGGTTTCCATAATACATAGCAAGGCCTGATTATATACTTAAATGACCTCGATAAACCTCATTGCATGTAAACCTCATTCCATCGGTTTTACACATGCTAGGTTATTTTCTTCGTATTAAGGATTTATATACCTTATAACACTTTTAAGATTGGCTCATTATTATAACTCATTTCCAATTATGGCCAAGCCATCCCATGTAATTTGGTCACATTACTTAAGCCTAATTGTGATTTGCCACATTTGAATATCACAAGAACATTTAGACATAAACATGCACAAATTTGTAGGTCATAACCTACATCACGACGAGCCAATTCCCATGGCTATATACAAGTGAATGGGATATACCTTAATAAGCCTCCATATTGGCTAATCAAATGACACATATAACAAAATAAAAAAAAAGCTCTATACATGCCATTGAACAAAAGTAAAAGTATCTATATACCAAAGCTAGACAAAATGATAGTGTGTTGATTCTCCAACCGTCTTCCAATCTTTACGAGTTCTCGAGCTCTGTAAAATAGGGAAAAGAGAGGGGTAAGCATTTACATGCTTAGTAAGCCCGAATAACTAGAAAGTAAACTTACCGATTAATTAGTATACAACCATATTAGGCAATAAAACTAACAAGAATGGAATGGTTTCCCTATCACATGCACTAAATCAACAAGTTAGTCACATAACAATGCACCATGTAATTAATCTTAGATGAGCTCATTATTCAACATTTCCATTTATACATATTTCATATTGTCTCATTAAGTTTCTCAGATATCTCGATAGATTATCCATTTACCGTCAAGACATAAGAGCGATCATTTCATGTATGCACACCCGCGAACCTCACATCTTACGGTGGGATTACCAGTCCAGGCTAAATCCCCCGTAATATAAATTCGTAAGGCGATGTCGGGATTACTAGTCCAGGCTAGATCCCTTATAGTGACAAACACCCTTAATGAGCTTGGATCTGAAATACCAGTCCAGGCTAAATTCAGACCCTAATCAGATTACCCATCCGGGCTAAATCCACAATGCACACATATTCTTCGAGAGGCTCAATCACTTAAGGAACACCCATCTGGGCTAGATCCTTTCCATATTTGAGATCAACAGATTACCCGTTCGGGCTAAATCCTTTCTGCAACACATGCAGGATCTCAAGTTACATATAAATCATGGTTTATCCATCGAATTTCCCTTTTTAACCTCAACCGGGACATTTATCAACATGTCATTATTAAGGATTCATTTCATGGATTTTCATGCCTTCATCGAATGAAATTATCATACATTAACAATTCATGCAATTAGGCATATTATGAGTTTACTATAAGTTATCCCAACTTACCTGCTACTCGTTCCGGTATCGTGTTTTAGTTATTTCGAAATATTTCGTTTTCCTCGATCGACCTCCGAAATTTGCTCCTCGAGGTCTATAACAATAAAAATGAATCATTAACACCTCACATTATACTTTTTGAGTCTAAATTTCACCCTCAGTCCAAATGACCGTTTAGCCCCTAACCTTTTACATTTTTACGATTTAGTCCCTAGGCTCGTATAATAAAATGCATGCAATTTCTACCTTACCCAAGCCTAGCTAAATGTTCTTTCCTCTTATGGCAACCCATGTTTTTCCATTATTTCTCATCTTTCTACCAATTTTTACAACTTTTACAAAATGGTCCCTAAAGCCATTTCCATGAAAAATCACTTAGTAAAAGTTGTTTACCATCTTTTAAACTTTCATATTCCTCCATAAACCATCAAAATACAAGTAAATTGTGCATGGGTAAGTTTCTAAACATGAACCCTAGCATGAAATATGGGTAGAAATAGAGAAAGTAAGTTATCGGGATTTTAAAAATACGAAAAACATTAAAAACGGGGCTGGGGAGCACTTACTATTGAGCTTGGAAAGCTTGGAAACCCTAGCTATGGAGAACCCTAAAATTTCAGCAGCAACATGAAGAGAATGAGCTGATTTTTGGCTTATTTTTCCCATTTTATTTCATTAATTAGCCAAATGACCAAAATGCCCTCAAGCCATTTCTTTCAAATTTCATCCATACATGCCCATTTTTATCCAAAAACTTAGAAATTGGGAAAATTTCTCTTTAAGACCTTCTAATTGATAATCTAAAATAATTTCATACAAATTGCTTCTAGAATCCAAGGTTTGCATTTTATTCAATTTGGTCCTTATTTTCCAATTGGACACCTTACTCATAGAATTTCTTCATAAAACTTTAACACATGCATATTATCATATTCTAGACCTCATAATAATCATAAAATAAATATTTCAATGTCAAATTTGTGGTCCCAAAACCACTATTCTGACTAGGCTCTATTTCGGGATGTTACAATGTTTGATTAATGTTTATGTGATAATGGATTCATGTATGAGAAATGTATGTTGTATGCTGTAATTGATCGGTAATGCCTCGTAACCCTATTCCAACGACGAATACGGGTTAGGGGTGTTACAATGCGAAAGTTGAATTCTAGTAGCTATAAGGATAAAATAGCTATGGAGTTCAAATTTAGAGGTCCTTATATGGTGATTACACCATTAAAGAAAAGTATGTAGATTCTTGGTGACACATCCATGGAAAAATTAGAAAAGGTCAAGGACTAAATTAGAATTTGAAATAATTAAATTAATTAAAAGATGATAAAAGAAAATATCATCTTATTTTCATCATCCTCAACCTAAAAACGCATGGAAACCCTAAGTGAGAGAAAAGAAACTTTCAAGGCCTAATTGGGTAAGTTTTCTTGTCAAGTTTTTAGTAATTTTAGTATTTTTGAAACCGGGATAACTTAATCTCTCTATTTGAGGGATTAATTTTAAAATTTATCAAGGTATGAAAAATGGGTCATAGATGTATATGCTGGAAATTAGAAATTTATGGTAGAAAATGAAAGATTATTGATAGATAAACAAATTTTACAAAGTGATTTTTTGATGAAAACATGATTTAGGGACTAAAATGAAAAGTTGTAAAATTTGATGAAAAATTCTAAAATTTTATGAATACATGTGTTGTAAAAGTTGTAATGGGGCTTTGGTTAGGCTTGGAATAGGGAGTAATTTGCACAAGTTTCATTTTTTGGGCCTATGGACAAAATCAGAATTTATAGAAAAGTTAGGGGCAAAATGGTAATTTTGCCTAGGACGTAAATTGAGTCCATTTAAATATGAAATGTGTGAAATTGAAGGTTAAATTCATTTATATAGATCTAGAAAATAGTAATTCGAGGTTAGATCGAGGAAAAGAAAAGGTTTCGAATTAGTAGACTTTTTACGCGAACAAGTGTCGAGATAAGTTCGTGTAACTTAATCGGGTATGTAATTATGTTAATTGAATATTGTGTTTGTATGTAATGTGGTTTATATTTATGTGCTTTACTTGTATACTATGATGGAAAATTTGATATAATGCTTGAAATGGTGATAATGGGTTAAGCCTCGATTGATTATTGAATTCCGATGATTATATGCGCTTCCTCGAAACTAATAAGGTCCTGCATTTGTTGCGGATGAGATTTAGCTCGGACGAGTAATCCCATTGACCTTGATATATAAAGAATTTAGCCCGGATGGGTAATCCCTAAATAATACCTCTCGTGCATACGTTATGATTAGGGTTTAGCTTGGACTGGTAATCCTGTTATACGATATGTGTCTCGAGAGAGTGTTTCTTGGTTAATTCCCTAATAGGTACCCTTGAATAAAAAAATTGACAAATTATTGAATCGTACACTTTGAGTGTAACACCCCTAACCCGTAACCGTCACCGGAATAGGTTAAGAGGCATTACCGGACTTATAACTCAAATCAAAACCACCACACATCAAATATCATCTCATTACTAATAAAAGTCATTCATTCACATTCAATATTCACATAAAAATCGAGTATACAATACTTAAACATGCATTCAGGACCAAATTGATAACATATAAAAGTTTCAGAACTTATAACAATTTTCAACTTTTAAAAGGCCACACGCTCGTGTGAACAGGCCATGTGCCTCACACAACCTTAGACACGCTTATGTGTCTAAGCCGTGGCAAAACAGGGCATAGCTATTGACTTGCCCACACAGCTACAAGCCACGCCCGTGTGCCTTAGCCATGGTCGAGCCTGACTTGGCCAGACGGCTACTCACACGCCCGTGTGCTTTGGCCATGCTCGGGTCTGACTTACAATTTTAGGGTACCCCAGGGGACACACGATCGTGCAACATGGCCGTGTGTCACACACGGCTAAGACATATGCCCGTGTCTCTGCCCATGTGGACAAAAAATAGGCCAATTGAACAGCCAATTTGCCACCCTAATTTGGTCAACCCACAAGAAAAGAAAACAAGCATAATTGTACCACTAATTCAGCCAATTTCAACACCAAAACATAAAACATTCATATCATAAAATGGTCACCCAAATCCTTACTATACACCTTACCAAATTCATGCCAACATGAGATAAGATCATGCTAAAACATTTCCTTCCATACATCATTCAATCACAAGTTAAACTTACCAAAACTTAACAACTAAAACATACCACATTTGCAACTTAACATCACATACCACAAGTCTTTATCAACTATGAGTTTAAACACCAAATAGCCAAATCACATGACTAGGTACATACATCACAAAACATACTCACAACTACTAGCCTATACATGCCATACTTCAAAATATACATTTTCGAAAGTATGAAAATGAGGTTTGATAGTGTGGTGACGATCCTTGACGATCCCCGAGCTTGTAGTAGCTTCGATATCTATAAAACAATGCAAACACACAAAGTAAGCTTTCAAAAGCTTAGTAAGTTCGTACTAAAATCATCAACAATATATAAAGCATAAATCATCAACACTTAAGTATTTACAATTTCTCAATTCATCTATCAAATCTATACCAACACAATGCATATATTCTTACCAATTCAATGATCATTATAAACATAATATCATCTACCACATAGGTATCATACTTACCTGAACATTTTCATATTATTCATTTTCAATCTCACCTCTTGTTCGAATACTTTAACACTTTCCAAAGATCTCCAATGCTTTAAACATACGCAAACTTAGTGCTTAAAGGTTAGCCGATGCTAGAACGATTACGCACACTTAGTGCCTCAAGTAGTCAAAGCTAGTTTAAATCGCACACTTAGAGTCAAATACTTCCGATTCATCATCATATACATCCAGCTCAATTTTTTATACATCCATGCATAATCAAAACAGCAACATGTACTTATAATATCATGTTCTATGTACGAACTTACCTCATACTCGAAGTTGTCAACTTGAACGTTTATTCTATAATCTTCGACTTCCCTCGATCTAAATCCGAATTCCTCTTTTATTGATCAATATGTATTCAAAATTAACCTCTTTTATTCTCCAAATCATTCAAAACAATCCATATACACACAATTAGGGCATTTTGCAAAACAGCCCCCATATTTTCACATTTCGACACTTTAGTCCCTAATTCGAAAAATCACCAAATACACAAAATTTGAATATACTCATGTTGGTCGAATTCTCCTAGCTCTCATAAAAATCCATACATTTCATTTATTTCACATTTTAGTCCCTCAAAATAACATTTTTACAATTTAACCCAATTTACTCAATTTCATCAAAAATTCAAAAACAAAACATTTAAACCCAACATCAAGCTTCCATAATTCATCTACTAAAATCACAAAACTCATTGTTTCATCAATGGCATAACTCAAAATCATCAACAAAATCAAAAATTGAGACATGGGCTTGATAGTATACTAAGCAACGATCACAGAAATATAGAAATCATCAAAAATTGAAGCAAAAACATACCCGAATTAAGCTTCCAATGTGCTGAAACCCTAAAAGCTTTTATTCTTTCTTTTTTTCTTCAATTTCGGTGGATGAACACATATTATGGCATCATTTTCTAATTTGTTTTCATGTAATTTTCTTTAATATGTATTTTACCATATTACCCATGCATTAAAACATTGATATGCCAACAACTAATGTCCACTAATGTCATTTAATCATAAGTTTGGTCAAATAACCACATAAGGACCTCACAATTATAAAGCCAAGTCAAATAAGCACTTTTAACATCTAGCACATAGCTTTTACCTTTTACGCGATTAGGTCCTTTTTGTAAATTAAGCACACAAATAGTTAAATTTTCACACGAAACTTTCACACATGTCAATTCACTTATATTAGGCATGGAAAATATTATTAAAATATTTTTCTGACTCAGATATGTGGTCCTGAAACCACTATTCCTACAAGGGTCAAAACTGGACTGTTACATTTAGTGTACTACTTAAGCATCCATCAAAATTCAATGACTGAACAAACATATAACTCTAGACATGGCATGAGAATTATCGGATGAAATGATAATATCTTGAAAGTGAATTGCATGATGAGCTCATCCATTCTTATTTGATGTATATATAAACTTTGTGACTAACATGTTTGATTGGATACATGTGTTTAGGCATTTTAGCCAAATGGATAGAAAACTTGTTATTGCATACTTAGATTTAATAAACGGGATTGGTAAGTTTAGTTTCTATTACACGAACTTACTAAGCATGTAATGCTTACTTTGTTTTATTTTTCCCTGTTTTATACTGCTCGGAAGCTCGTGAAGGTTGGAGATCATTGGAGCATCGTCATACTATCAACTAGTCATTTTGTGTATACTTAGTAAAATCATTTTGGTATAATGGCATGTATAAGACAACTTGACCATTAATGGCCTGAGAATGATGTTTTGTAACCTAGCCATTAGAATGGCTAGTAATGGTTCATTTTGGTATTTCTAAGTAGGTTATTATGATATATATATACACATGTGTGATGTTAAGAATATGTGATCAATGTTGTGAATGCCTAAGTTAAACTAAGGTAAGTTAATAAATACTTGTGCTTGCAATGATATATCATGTTAAATGATGAAATTGCTTATTTTGAATGCTTTGAATGGCTTGTATTAGTTGCATGTTTCAAATGCAGGTCTTGGGTGAAATTTTGGGTGAGAAATGAAACTAGAAATGGCTTTATTTTGTCTACACGGGCAGACACACGGGCGTGTGTAACACCCCTAACCCGTATCCGTCGCTGAAATAAGGTTATGATGCATTACCAGACAATACATCACATTCTCATACATTTATGCATTCAATATTATAAACTATTCGCAAACATTCACATTGTCCCATAAAAGGTTCTACGAGACCTTAAATCATGCTTAGAAGTGGTTCGGGACTAAACCAATCACATATAAAAATTTCCAAACACTTAGAAAAGTTCATGAAATCATAGGTCACATGCCCGTGTGAACAGGCCGTGTCCTCACATGGCTACCAAACATGCACGTGACACAGGTTGTGTCAAAATAGGGCATACATACTGACTTATACCACACGGCCGAGGACATGCCCGTGTGCCAAGCCGAGTGAAATCTAAAGGGGGTTACTGACTTGGGTCACTGTAACACCCCTTACTCGAGACTATCACAGGAGTCGAGCACAAGGCGTTACCAGACTTATCTTACTTATTAGGGTCATAAAAAAATTTTTCCGATTACTTACACACATCAAAATAATTTATTTCACTATTCATAATAAATCTGTCCACCTGCATAATAGTCATTAAATTAATTATAACTCGATTTACGAAACTGAAAATTTAAATCCGTAAATTTTTCCTGAAACTAGACTCATATAACTTCTTACCATTATTTTTCCAGAATTTTTGGTTTGGCCAATTAGTACAGTTTATTCATTAAATTTCCCCTATTTTGCAATTCAGTGGACCTGACCTCTCTTTACTAAAAATTGATTATTGCATTATACAAAATTCAGATAACGTTTCTGTTTGTTTCTAATAAAAACAGACTCACTAAGGAATCTAAAAATATAAACTATGACTTATAATTATTTTTGTACAATTTCTAGTGATTTTCCAAAGTTGGAATAGGGGATTACAAAATCACTCTGAACTAGTCTTACAAAAATTAAAATATCTTAGAATATAGACTTCCTTTGCTTGCTTTGTTTCTTTCCTATGAAAATAGACTCAATAATATTTAATTCTATATCTCATTCACCATTTATTCCATTTCTACAATTTTTAGTGATTTTTCAAAGTCATGTCACTGCTCTATTTCCTAACTGTTCCATGGCCAACTCTTACTCTTTCATAATTTCTTTGCATCAAACCTCATTTAAGCATACATAATACCAAAACATGTTCTTATTTAGCTATATCATAAGCTAATCATTACCAAGTATTCACATGCCATTCTTTAATCATATCATAAGGACATACACACAAAATAGCCAAGTCCCTATACATGCCATAACTTAAAGTATTTCTAGTCACAAAATACCAAGATAGCTCGTTGATAGTGTGAGGCGATCTCCAACGTCCTTACGATTTTCCGAGTTGGCTTTGTGATACTAAAAAAAAGAGAAAAGGAAGGGAGTAAGCATAAAGCTTAGTAAGTTTGCATGTAAACAAATAACAACATTCTAAATGAATATCTTTTTCTTATCTTATCAAAACCACTATAACCTTTAAACTCAATATGCATAAGTTTTGAATTCTTACCTGAACCTCTCAAACATGTACTTATCTTACCTTTCCTTTGGTACACTCTTTGAATTTCCCATTGAACCACTTGGAATACTAAGGATACACGGGTACCTTTCCTCTTTAAACTTACCATTTCCATGTCTTGACATGGTCTTATGTGGTATCCTTGACTTATGAACTCACCATTGCCATGCCTTGGCATGGTCTTACATGGGATCTTTGCCTTATAGTAGTTTATTAATGCCATGTCTTGACATGGTCTTACATGATTTCCTTGCCTTATAAAACTTACCAATGCCATGCCTTGACATGGTCTTACTTGATATCCTTGAACCCTAATGTCATGACATTTGTATCCTACACATTCCTAAGGTTCAACCAGGACTTTTCAATACCATTTTTCCGTCAATTCTTGCTTGAATCATCAAGGAGTAAATTTTAAAAATAAATATATACATGCTAAAAAATAACATCATTAATTATAAATAATAAAACATTGCATTTATTTACCGCAAACTTACCTCGATACAAAATACGATCAAATATTTTGATTTAGTCCTCAACCTTTTTCTTTCATCGGTCTAACCCCAAATTTCATTCATCTTGATATATAATAGAAAATTTAACTTATTTAATATTCACATTTATCAAAACAGTCCTTAACTCTAACTTTGGAAAAATTACGATTTTGCACCTAAAATTTTGCATATTTACACTTTTTCCCCAAAGCTCGGAAATGAAACTTTATCCCTAATTATTATGTTTTATGACATGCTGATCATTTTATTTACCTACGGCAACATCAAATTCCCACTCTAACATGTACTTATGACCATTATGTATTTTTACCGATTGTGTCGTTTTACTCGTTTTCACTTAAAATCACTTAGCTCAAATCATTTAATATAATTTCAAGCTTCATATTCTACCATAAAACATCAAAATGAACACATTTCACCTATGGGTATTTTTCCAAATATGAACCCTAGGTTAAATTATTGCTAGAATAAGCTAAATCAAGTTACCAGGACTCCAAAAACGTAAAGAATTTTATAAACGGGGCTTAGAATCACTTACTATGGAGCTTGGAAGCTTGAGAAAACCCTAGATATGGAGAACCCCTTGAAATTTCAGCCTAATGAAGAAGATGGGCACATTTTGCCATCTTTTTCCCTTTTTTAATCTTTTAATAACCAAATGACTAAAATACCCTTCATTAAAACTTTAGTTATTTTTACCTATGTATGTCCATTTTTGTCCATGAAAACCTAATGGTCTAATTCCATTTAAGAACCTCTACTTCAATTATGCTCTTCAATTTAAACTTTTAGCATCTAAAACTCATATTTATCAACTTTTGTAGTTAAGCCCTATTAGGCAAATTAAACATGCTATCTATAAAATTTTCCATCGATACTCTAACAAATACATCTAGTCACTCGATAAATGATAAAAATTAATCAAAATAAACTTTTCTATCTTGGATTCATGGTTTTGCAACCACTGTTCCATTTAGGTCCTATTTTGGGATGTTACATTTCTCCCCCTTTAGGGATTTTTGTCCTCGAAAATCTTACCTATTAAAAGATTTGGATACTGTTTTCGGATAACCTCTTCAGGCTCCTATGTAGCCTCATCTACCCCATGTCTATTCCATAATACTTTCACAATGCAATACTTTTGTTCCTTAGTTGCTTGACCTCTCGAGCTAAAATCTTTACCAGTTCTTCACCATAAGTCATATCTTGCTGAATCTCAACCTCTGTCTGTGGAATCACATGTGAAGGATCAGAACAGTAACGATGTAACATGGACACATGGAACACATCATGAATCTTCTCTAACCCTGGCGGCAAAGCTTACCGATATGCTAATGGTCCAACTCTTTCAGTCACCTCAAACGGTCCAATAAAACGTGGATTCAGTTTGCCTTTCTTGCCAAATCTAAAGACTTTCTTCCACAGGGATACTTTCAAGAACACTTTGTCACCAACGTGATACTCAATCTCTTTTCTTTTCAAGTATGCATAAGACTTCTGTCTATCTGAAGCTGCTTTCAAGCAATCTCTGATAACTTTCACTTTCTCTTTAGTTTCTTTAACTAAATCAACCCTGTAAATCTGATTTTCTTTAAAGTCTGTCCAATACAAAGGTGTGCAGCATTTACGTCCATACAAAGCTTCATAAGGTGCCATCTTCAAACTCGACTGGTAACTATTATTATAAGCAAACTCTACCAACGGCAAATATTTCTCCCAACTACCTTGAAATTCTAAGACACAACATCTAAGCATATCCTCAAGTATCTGAATAACTCTCTCTGACTCACCATCGGTCTGAGGGTGGAAAGCTGTACTAAAACTCAACTTTATGCCTAAAGCTTCCTGTAAGTTCTTCCAAAACAACGAAATGAATCTCGGGTCTCTATCTGAAATAATCGATAATGGCACTCCATGTAGTTTGACTATCTCTGAAATATACAACTCGGCCAACTTGTTAAGTGAATAATCCATACGAACTGGAATAAAATGAGCTGACTTCGTTAGCTTATCAATCACAACCCATACTGCATCTTTCTTTCTCGATGTCAACGGCAAGCCTATCACAAAATCTATGGCAACTCGGTCTCATTTCCATTCAGGAACTAACACAGACTACAATAAAATTGAAGGTACTTGATGTTCAGCTTTTACCTGCTGACAGATCAAGCATCTAGAAACAAACTCTGAGATATCTCTCTTCATTCCTACCCACCAATACATTTTTTTCAAATCATTATATATCTTTGTACTACCTGGATGAATAGACAAGGAACTACTATGTAACGCCCCGTACCCGAGACCGTGGTCGGAGTTGAACACGAGGTGTTAACAGACTTAATTCATTACTTAAACAGCTCAAACAATTTAATTTTAGAAATTCCAAACAAGCTGGCTAACTGCGTCACAGTCGCTTAAAAATTCATATCTCGAGTTACGAAACTTGAAATCCAATTCTGTAAATTTTCCCTGAAACTAGACTCATATATATATTTACTAATTTTTTTCTAGAATTTTTTGCTAGGCCAATTAGTACAGTTTATTAATTAAATTTTTCCCTATTTCAGGGTTTCACTACTCTGACCTCTATGTATTACAAATCAAATATCTCTCTGTACAGAATTTCAATGACTATGAAGTTTGTTTCTCTTAAAACTAGACTAAATAAGAAATCTATACATATAAATTATGACTTCTAATTATTTTTGTAAAATTTATGGTGAATTTCCAAAATCAGAATAGGGGATCCAAGAATCGCTCTGGTCCTGTTTCACAAAAATTTAAATATCTCATAAAATAGAACTCATATACCTGTTTCGTTTCTTCCATATGAAAATAGACTCATAATTCTTCAATTCCATGTTATATTCATCATCTAATTATATGTCTACTATTTTTAATGATTTTTCAAATTCACGTCACTACTGCTGTCTGAATCTATTTTATGGTAAAATTTTACCTATTTCATGGTTTCCATGGATTAACTAGCAATTTGACATACATAACACCAAATATGATCATAATTAGCCATTCCAATGGATAATCATTACCAAGAATTTTTATACTACTCAATAACCATATCATAAGACCATATATACAAAATGATTATAATGCTATACATGCCATACTCAAAATATACAAGCCATTATGCCAAGATGGTATACGGATAGTGTGAGCGTGCCTCCGACCATTCCCGATTTCCGAGCTGGCTTGTCAACACTACAAGGAATGAAAAGGAGGGAGTAAGCATAAATTCTTAGTAAGTTCACATGCAAATAGCAAGTAACATAACCATATAAGCAAACATAAAACATCATTTGCATAATCATCACCAAGACATTCATATCATATTTTCATTTATCATCTTACCATATTGTTGTTATATTGATTTTTCAACCCGAGGGTTAAGTACATACCTGTTCAAAGTATCCATTTCACAACACTTACCAATACGTCCCTTTCATCTTGAGTATTCCTCCATTTGAGTAGAACTTTACCCGTTGAACACATCGGAATATAATTCGGATACATGGAAAGTTTGCACATAAGTGCCACATATGTAGCCAAGCTACTATGTAACCCGCCCATAAGCGAACTCAGACTCAACTCAACGAGCTCGGGCGTTCGCATCCATAAGTGAACTCGGACTCAACTCAACGAGCTCGGATGCCTAGTTACATTTCACGAACTCAGACTCAACTCAACGAGTTCGGACATTCACATCCATAAGTGAACTCGGACTCAACTCAACGAGTTCGGATGCCCAAATATCCCAGTGACATGTCACTTGTATCCTAACCCATTCCTAAGGTTCAACGGGACCTTTTTCCCAATCATGTGTCTCCACCATCTTCTACGGAATACTGATACCGATACTCGGTAGTATTTCACATTTTCCAAGTATATCACATAATTTGACATATTATCAAACAATTATCACGAGTATAACATTTCATAGTAATTATCATATCATTTAAATAACATAAAAACATTTAAAATAATAACTATGTTACCAACATTTACATATGAACTTACCTAGTATGCGATAATGGCTACTTTTACCATTTCGTCCACAACTTGGTATTTTCCCCATTTTAGCCCGAATTTTAGTTTTCCTTGGTCTATCATTTAAAATATAGTCTAATTAGGACTCACATTATTCAAATTGACCCAAAATCATATTTTAGAAAAATTACAATTTTGCCCCTAAACTTTTGCATATTTACACTTTTGCCCCAAAGCTCGTAAATTAAACTTCAGCCTATTTTCTTATGTTTTATGATATGCTGATCATTTTTCCCTTCTATGGAAACATCAAATTCTCACTCTAACATGTACTTATGACTATTAGGTGTTTTTACCGATTAAGCCCTTTTGCTCGTTTTCACTTAAAACCGAGTAGCACAAGTTGTCTAACATAATTTAAAACCTCATATTCTATCATAAAACACCAAAATACAAAAATTTCACCTATGGGTATTTTTCCAAATATAAACCCTAGGTTAAATTATTGCTAGCATAAGCTAAATCGAGCTACCAGGACTCCAAAAACATAAAGAACTTGAAAAACGGGGCTAGAATGGACTTACAATCGAGCTTGGAAGCTTGAAAAACCCTAGCCATGGTTTCTCCTTGCTATATTCGGCCATGTTGAAGAAGATGAGAAAAATTGGCTTTTAATTTTGTATTTTAATTCATTTTACCCCTAAATGACCAAAATGCCCTTACTACTAAACTTTCCAAAAATTCCATCCATGTCCAATTTTTGTCCATAAACTTAGAAATTGGTAAAATAGCTATTTAAGACCTCCTAATTAATATTTCAAAACAATTTCATACTAGAAACTTCTAGAATGCAAGTTTTGCAAATTATTCGATTTAGTCCCTAATTTCAATTTAAGCACTTTAGGCATAGGATTTCATCACGAAATTTTCATACAATCATGCAATCATATCATAAACATCAAAATAGTTATAAAATAATTATTTCTATCTCGGATTTTGTGGTCACAAAACCACTATTCCGACTAGGCCCAAAATCAAGATATTACATACTATGTGTTTCCTCTAAAATATTTCAAATAAGCTCATCATTCTTTGGTACACATATCTAATTTTTGAACATTAAACAACCGTCAGAACCAATCTGAAAATCTGACTCTATACCTAACTCACACTGAGCTCTTTTGGCTTGCAACTCACTGTCATCTTTCTGAACTTCACAAATTTCTTCAAGAAACATTGGCTTAGCTCTTAATCTGGATAAGATAGAACCATCATCCTATAAGGTTAAACTAGTGTTCAAAGCTCTTAATGCAAATAAAGATTTTCTACTCAAAGCATCAACAACTACATTTGCCTTACCCGAGTGATAATCGATCACTAGTTTATAATCTTTAATCAACTCTAGTCATCTTCTTTGCCTCAAGTTCAAATCTTTCTGAGTCATCAAGTATTTCAAACTTTTATGATCATTAAATATTCAGCATTTCTCACCATACAAGTGATGTCTCTAGATTTTTAACGCAAATACAATGGCAGCTAGTTCTAAATCCTGTGTCAGATAATTTTTCTCATGTGGCTTTAGCTGTCTAGAGGCATAAGCAATTACCTTTCCTTCCTGCATAAGTACACAGCCTAGTCCATTCAAGGATGCATCACTATAAATCACAAACTCTTTACCCAGTTCTGGTTGTACTAAGACAGGAGCTTCAGTCAATAATGCTTTTAACTTGTCAAAACTCTGCTGACACTTTTCATTCCATTCAAACTTGACATCTTTCTGTAGCAATCTTGTTAATGGAGTAGCTATCATGGAAAATCTCTTTACAAATCGTCTATAATAACCAGCAATACCAAGAAAACTTCTGACCTCTAATACATTCTTGGGAGGCTTCCAATCAACAATGGCTGAAATCTTACTCGGATCAACTTTAATACCTTCACCTGAGACTATATGTCCAAGAAAATCAACTTCCCGTAACCAGAACTCACTTTTACTAAACTTGGCATAAAGCTGATTATCTCTCAAAGTCTGTAAAACTGTTCTCAAATGCTCTGAATGCTTAGTCTTATCATGAGAATAAATCAAGATATCATCAATGAACACAACTACAAATTTATCCAAGTAAGGTCTAGAAGTTCGATTCATTTAGTCCATGATAATGGCAAGAGCATTAGTCAAGCCAAATGGCATCACAAGGAACTCATAATGGCTATACCTAGCCCGAAAAGCAGTATTCGGAACATCTGACTCTTTAACTCGCAACTGATAATATCTAGATCTCAAATCTATCTTGAAGAACATAGTAGCTCCCTTCAACTGATCAAACAAATCATCAATTCTAGGTAGTGGATACTTGTTCTTAATAGTCACCTTGTTAAGTTGCCGATAATCTATGCACAATCTCATCGAACCATCTTTCTTTTTCACAAAGAGCACTAGTGCACCCCATGGTGAACAACTAGGTCTTGGAAAGCCTTTCTCTGTTAATTCCTGCAATTGAACTTTTAATTCTTTCAAATCCATTGGAGCCATTCTATAAGGAGCAATAGAAATAGGTGTTGTACTCAGAACCAATTCAGTACCAAACTCAACTTCTCTGATAGGAGGCAAACCTGGTAGTTCTTCCGGAAACACATCAGGAAACTCACATACCCCAGGCACTAATTCAATTTTCAATTTTGGATCTTTAGTATTCAATAAAAAAACAAGATAAGCTTTATATCCTTTTCTCAAGCATTTTTGAGCAAACATAACAGAAATCATGGCAATTAAACTATCTGACTCATCTGAATTAACTCGAAAAATTTCACCATTTTCGCATTTCAACTCAATGAATTTCTTTCCACAATTCACTATCATGTCATGCGCAGTCAACCAATCCATACCAAGAATCACATCAAACTCATCAAATGGCAATAGCATGAGATCAGCCAGAAAACAGTAACCTCTAATCATCAAAGGGCAATTTTTACATACTTTGTCTACTAATACATACTGACCCAATGGATTCGATACTTTAATCACAAATCCCATAGACTCTATGGACATGTTCATACTAGGCATCAATTTCATGCAAACATAGGAATGGGTCGAACCTGGATCAATCAAAGCAATAACATTAACATCATGAAGAGAAAATGTACCCGTAATTACATTGGGAGAGGATGCCTCTTCACGAGCACGGATAGCATAGGTCATTGCAGGTGCTCTAACATCTGGTCTTGCTGCTGAATCTCTAGATGCACCTCTACTTGCCCTTGTTCTCAAACTTCTCTGAGGTCTGCCTCTAACGGGGGCATTGCCTGATCTTACACTCGGTATTACTTCTTTTTTAACCATCTCAGGACACTCCCGAATGAAATGATCTGATGCACCACATCGGAAACAACCAGTCTCAGTTGCTCAACATTGCCTAGATGATGTCGACCACATTAAAGACACTCGGGTCTATCAGGCTGAATACTGCCAACACTCGCCCATAAATCTTCTACTTCTGTTTCAGCTAGAATACCCTGCTGAAAAATTAGATCTTGTAGAGAACTCTCTAGGCCTCTTGGATGTAGACTGAAATGACTTGCTCATCTTGCATCTCAATTTTAGCTTTACCCTTTTCTTTCAGCAACTCCTCTACCTTACAAGCTCTTTCAACTAAAATGACAAACTCTTTTATTTCTAGAATGTCGACTGATAGTCGAATATCATCATTGAGCCCATCTTCAAATCTCTTGCACATAATAGCTTCAATAGACACACACTCTTGAGCATAATTACTAAGTCTGACAAATTCACGTTCATATTCAATCACTGTCATCTTACCCTACTTTAGTTTAAGGACTTCTTTTCTTTTCTGGTCGATGAACCTCAGACTAATGTATTTCTTACGAAGCTCCTCCTGAAAGAAATCCCAAGTAACCCTCTCTTTCGGTACTACTGACACAAGTGTCTTCCACCAATGGTAGACCAAGTCTCGTAAAAGTGATACAACATAGTTCATGCACTCTTCAGGTGTACAGGATAACTCATCAAAGACCTTGATAGTATTCTTGAGCCAAAATTTAGCTTTCTCTGCATCGTTATCTTTAGTAGCCCGAAACTCTTCGGCCCTTGTTTTCTAATTTTATCAATTAGTGGCTTCTCTCTTCTGACTATATCTGTGACTGGGGAAGCGACATGGGTAGTCTAACAATCATGAGGGGGTGGAGGTCAAATGGCCAGATTCGTACAAATGAACTCGGCAAACCATTCATTCATAGCTTGAAAGAAGGCTTCTCGAGCCCTTCCTCCCTGACTAACTATAATGGGCCTTTCACTACTATTTGGTGGCACCGTCCCTTCTGCGGGAGTAGGCGCGTTACTTTCTACATCATCTACACCAACTCGTTCGAGATCCATAACTATAAAAGAAAAAACATTTTAAAATTTTTCGAGAACCAACTAAACTCTTGCTCTAATACCAATAAATGTAACACCCCTTACCTGAGACTATCGCTGAAGTCGAGCATGAGGCGTTACCAGACTTATCTTACTTATTTGGGGCATAAAGAAAATTTTTCGATTACTTACACAAATCAAAACAAAAATCTGTCCACCTACATAATAGTCATTAAATTAATTATAACCTGAGTTACGAAACTCAAAATTTAAATCCGTAAATTTTTCCTAAAACTAGACTCATATTAATTCTTACTGTAAATTTTTCAAAATTTTTGGTTTGGCCAATTAGTACAGTTTATTCATTAAATGTTCCCCTATTATGCAATTCAGCAGACCTCACCTCTCTTCACTAAAAATCAATTATATCATTATACAGAATTCAGATAATGTTTTTGTTTGTTTCTAATGAAAACAGACTCACTAAGGAATCTATAAATATAAACTATGACTTATAATTATTTTTGTACAATTTCTAGTGATTTTACAAAGTTGGAACAGGGGATCACGAAATCACTCTAAACCAGTCTTACAAAAATTAAAATATCTTAGAATATAGACTTCCTTTGCTTGCTCTGTTTCTTTCCTATGCAAATAGACTCAATAAGCTTTAATTCTATGTATTATTCACCATTTAATTCCATTTTTAAAATTTTAAGTGATTTTTCAAAGTCACATCACTACCCTATTTCCTAACTGTTCCATGGCCAACTCTTACTCTTTCATAATTTCTTTGCATCAAACCTCATTTAAGCATACATAATAGCAAAACATGTTCTTATTTAGCTATATCATAAGCTAATCATTACCAAGTATTCACATGTCATTCTTTAATCATATCATAAGGACATACACACAAAATAGCCAAGTCCCTATACATGCCATAACTTAAAGTATTTCTAGTCACAAAATACCGAGATAGCTTGTTGATAGTGTGAGGCGATCTCCGACGTCCTTACGATTTTTCGAGTTGGCTTTGTGATACTAAAAAAAAATAGAAAAGAAAGGGAGTAAGCATAAAGCTTAGTAAGTTTGCATGTAAACAAATAACAACATTCTAAATGAATTATCTCTTTCTTATCTTATTAAAACCACTATAACCTTTAAACTCAATATGCACAAGTTTTGAATTCTTACCTGAACCTCTCAAACATGTACTTATCTTACCTTTCATTTGGTACACTCTTTGAATTTCCCATTGAACCACTTGGAATACTAAGGATACACGGGTACCTTTCCTCTTTAAACATACCATTGCCATGTCTTGACATGGTCTTACGTGGTATCCTTGCCTTATGAACTCACCATTGCCATGCCTTGGCATGGTCTTACATGGGATCTTTGCCTTATAGTAGTTTATCAATGTCATGTCTTGACATGGTTTTACATGATTTCCTTGCCTTATAAAACTTACCAATGCCATGCCTTGGCATGGTCTTACTTGATATCCTTGAACCCTAATGTCGTGACATTTGTATCCTACACATTCCTAAGGTTCAACCAGGACTTTTAAGTACCATTTCTCCGTCAATTCTTGCTTGAATCATCAAGGAGTAAATTTAAAAAATAAATATATAGATGCTAAAAAATAAAATCATTAATTATAAATAATAAAACATTGCATTTATTTACCGCAAACTTACCTCGATACAAAATACGATCAAATATTTTGATTTAGTCCTCAACCTTTTTCTTTCATCGGTCTAACCCCGAATTTTTGTTCTTCTTGATCTATAATAGAAAATTTAAATTATTTAATATTCACATTTATCAAAACAGTCCTTAACTCTAACTTTGGAAAAATTACGATTTTGCCCCTAAACTTTTGCGTATTTACAACTTTGCCCCAAAGCTCGAAAATGAAAATTTATCCCTAATTCTTATGTTTTGTGACATGTTGATCATTTTATTTACCTATGGTAACATCAAATTCCCACTCTAACATGTACTTATGACCATTAGGTATTTTTACTGATTATGTCGTTTTACTCGTTTTCACTTAAAATCGCTTAGCTCAAATCGTTTAACATAATTTCAAGCTTCATATTCTACCATAAAACATCAAAATAAACACATTTCACCTATGGGTATTTTTCCAAATATGAACCCTAGGTTAAATTATTGCTGGAATAATCTAAATCAAGTTACCGGGACTCCGAAAACGTAAAGAACATTAAAAACAAGGCTTGGAATCACTTACTATGGAGTTTGGAAGCTTGAGAAAACCCTAGATATGGAGAACCCCTTGAAATTTTGGCTTAATGAAGAATATGAGCACATTTTGCTATCTTTTTCCCTTTTTTAATCTTTTAATTACCAAATGACTAAAATACCTTTCATTAAAACTTTAGTTATTTTTACCTATGTATGTCCATTTTTGTCCATGAAAACCTAATGGTCTAATTCCATTTAAGGATCTCTACTTCAATTATGCTTTTCAATTTAATCCTTTAGCATCTAAAACTCATATTTATCAACTTTTGCAATTAAGCCCTAATAGGCAAATTAAACATGCTATCTATAAAATTTTCCATCAATACTCTAACACATGCATCTAATCACTCGGTAAATTATAAAAATTAATCAAAATAAAATTTTCTATCTCAGATTCGTGGTTTCACAACCACTATTCCATTTAGGCCCTATTTTGGGATTTTACAGTCACACGACCGACCAGACGCCCATGTGCCAGCTCGTGTGCCACACACGGCTAGAAGACACGCCCATGTGTCTAGGCCGTGTTAAAACTTTAGGGCATACTGACTTTAAATCAAAGGGTACCCCAGGGGACACACGGCCGTGTAACATGACCATGTGTCGCACACGACTGAGACACACGCTCGTGTGGACAAAATAGGCTATTTGCAAAGCCAATTTGTCACCCTAATCATAAGCACACATAGCAACCAATATAAGACCATTTCAATACATCTTTGAACAACCAAAAACCTACCAATTCATGCCCATATTATGCCATCTATTCACAACCATTTCTACTACTCAATTCCATAACCAAAACATACCATTTCACTATGCCCAAATCAATCAAACATACATGACCTCTGAATGCATTTATCCATCAACTCATCACCTATTTTATACTTCAACATATACCATATAGTCATCTCAAATCAAACCACAATATGCCAACTTAATTGGCCCTACATACTAACATTTACAAGCCAAATCACTTGGCCAAAATCATAACTCAAAATCTATCAAATTGACACTAGTCTATACATGCCATATACCATATATACAAAACTTAAAAAGTACCAACGAGATGATCGATAGTGCAATGACGTATCCTGACGATCCCAAAGTCCAAGCTAGCTTCGATGATCTATAAAACATGGAAAGAACACACAAAGTAAGCTTTAAAAGCTTAGTAAGCCATATACAAATAAAGTCATCATATGAACATTGACATATCAATACAAATATGCTAAGCATAATAATTCATAAACAAGTTCACAAACTGTTCACCTTGAACACATATTTTACATCTTAATCAAGTTCATCATTTACCTCACCTTTCAATACTCATATAAATTTCATACATACTTGAATCATTTTAACTCATACATACGAACCTTCTTGACTTGACTTTGCCCATTGAACCATTCAGAATTGTTAAGGATACTCAGAAATCACATAAGCTCGCACAATGTCATATCCTAGATATGGTCTTACATGTTATCATATATCAATCCCACTGTCCCAGGCAGGGTCTTACACGTAATCGATTAACGATACCAATGTCCCAGACATGGTCTTACACGTAATCTCAGTACAATGCCAATGTCCCAGACATGGTCTTACATGTAATCACATTTTGATAACCTAATGTCATGACATTCGTATCCTATGCTATTCCTAAGTTTCGTACGGGACTTTCAGATATTAAAACTTCATCATTTTTGGCTCGTAATTGCTCGTTCAACATTCACAACAATAAAATGACAAGAAAACACATATATGATTCAATTTAAGGAAATTTATTTGCATATAAACCTACCTCGTAGTCGGAATAAACGAACGAAATCGATTATTCGTCAACTTTCGATTTTCCCCAATCTAAATAATTTTCTTTCGTTCTTGATCTATATACAATCAAAATTAAATCTTTTACACATCAATACATTCAATTTCATCCACAAACACATATTTGGGAATTTTTTCACTTTAGCCCCTAAAGTTACACATTTATTCAATTTAGTCCCTATTTCATAAATACACAAAATTCACAAAATTTTACAAAACCCATGCTTGGCCGAATTCTCTATAGGTCCCTAGTAGCCCATATTTTTATTTATTTCACAATTTAACCCCTCAATTTACATTTTTCTCAATTTAATCCCTAATTGACATTTTTGTCAAAAATCACTTTACAAAACATGTATATCAAACACCAAGCTTGCATAATTCATCATCAAACATCATAAAACTCATGGATTCATCAATGGAATTGTACAAAATCATCAACAATTTCAGAAATTAGGGTACGCGCTAGCTAGTACTCAAAGCAACGATCACAAAAACATAAAAATCATTAAAAATCGAACTCAAAACATACCTCAATTAAGCCATACAAGTGCCAAACCCTAAGTAAGCTTCAAGCTTTCTTTCTTTTCTTTATTTTCAATTATGGATGATGAAAATAAAGATGATAATGCTTTTGTTTTAATTATTTAAGCTTTAATTATCAATTTCCAATTTTAACCCTTATTATAAAACATAAATATTAACTAATACATATCCACAATGGTCCACTCAAGCTATTAATAGTCTAATATAAACATAAGGACCTCCCATTTAATGCCTCATAGCAAATAGACACTTTTAACTTATAAAATGCCACTTTTGCATTTTACATGATTTAGTCATTTAGTCAAATTAACCACTTAAATTGGGCTATTATAGCGTGTGTCTAGACCGCGTGTGACACACGCCCTGGTAGCATGGGCATGTGGTTAGGCCGTGTGTCCCTTGCACCTTAATTTTGAGAAACAGAATGCTCAGAATTAAGCATACGAGCAGAGACAAAGGCGTGTGTCTCAGCCGTGTGGCACACATGGCTTAGAACACGGGCGTGTGTCTTGGCCATATGAAACCTGAACCTAATTTTGAATTGAATTAATTAACCACACGGCCTAGCAGATAGGCGTGTGGCATGGCCTAGGCCGTGTGTGCAAGTTAGAGAGTTACACGGGGTCGAACACGGTCTCCAACATGGGCGTGTCCTAGGGTCACACGGGCGTGTCCCTTGGACCACACGGGCATGTGAGCCCTGCACCTTGGAAAAATTTTATAATTTTGCAAAAAATTCTTAGAGGTTCTGATTAAGTCCCAATTTGATTCTAATGCTCGTATTGGGCCTCGAGGGCCCGATCAAGGGATGTTATGGATGATCTCGGTAAATGAATAGTAATTTATGTAGATTAATGGAAAAATGTTTTGGTAATGCTTCGAAACCCTATTCTAGCGCTGGTACGAGTTAAAGGTGTTATAAAAACGGTAATGACACTTCTAGGCGATGTTTGGGATCGATCTTGGAGTTCAAAATTTTAGATTTAGGGCTAATTTAATTGAGGGAAATTTGTAGCAAATAGAAAAGGTGATGGTGCACAATCTTGATGCAAAAAGAAGAAGAAGAAGATGATGATGATGATAAAAGGGGAGGTGTGGGCAAAGACAATAATGGAGGAAAAAGGGAAAAGAAAAAAATAGAGATGAAAAGAGGGAGAGCGGGTTAAGGACGACTAAGGTAGAAGAAAATGGATTAAAAGGCTGATTATTTTGATAAATAATTGTATTTATACCTAGGTTTACTAAACTTGGATGCCAACACATAAAAAAAAAGGAAATTTGCAAAAAAAATTAATTTATTTTGTAAAAGTTGAGACTTGAACTTGGAACTTCCAACTAACCTTCAAGCTTGGGTCAATTCCCTATTTTTAATATATTTCTAAATTTTATGGAGCTAAATTTGGAATGTTACAAAGACAATCATTGCAGGGGTGCACAGGTAATTATTGTTCGCATCATATGGGGTTCATAGAAAACTTAAACATAAATCTGTCTTGCAGATAAATAAAGCATAACACTCTTATGCAGGGATAACATCAATTTTTATTCATAAAATAGTCAGATATTTTAAGACATGTTTCGTAAGGTAATAAACTTAAAATCTAAACAGGGTAAAATATCTAATCTTTAATTAATATTGTCAAAATCATGAAACCAGAATTATAAATAGTCTAAACCTCATAACATAAAAACTCCCATCATTTTTCACCCAAGTTCGCTCATATCTACACAGGAGTGACCTCGCCAAATCATCGACCTCACCAAAGCTATCCGTGACCTGGTTACCTAAGAAGTAAGAAAAGAGTGGGTGAGTTAAATTCGAACTTAGTGAGTAATTAGAAACCAGAAGATTATGGTTTAAAAATAGAGTTCTAAAAACTAAAAAGAAACTTTAAATTTTTAAAACGCTTTACGTGCTGGTTTTGTGGGTGAGGTTGCGAGACCCGGTTCACACTTTTTGTTATAAAACATATTTTTTAAGTAGTTTAAAAACAATACTTATTAACCTTTTCTTTTAAAACTTGTTTTAAAAGGGATTGCCTTAAATCACGAGGCCAATTTCATTTAAAACATTTAAAAACCTGAGTCTGGGTTCTCCTTAAGTCGTGAAACCAATTCGCACTTATCATGATCAGAGTCAGCCTTAGGTCGAATGACTAGTTTGTCTAACAAAAAACACGAATAGGGTCTGTCTTAGGTCGCAAGACTAGTTTGATTAAACAAAAGATGCGAACAGAGTCTGCCTTATGTCACAAGACTGGTTCAATCAAATAAAAGTCTCGTTGGGTATAATACATCCAACCTAGCTTGCAAAGGAGCATGCAGAGTTAGACATACAAAAAGCTTATAGAGCTAGGCTCGTTAAAGAGCAAAATAGAGAGCTCGTATATGGAGCTTGGCTGATTCATAGCTTCTTATCGTAGAGAGCTCGTACGTAGGTGAACTTAAAAATTTTGCTTAAAAAGTTATCACATTAAGTGCCTTTAAAAAACAAAATTTAAAAATCCATTCTTTGAAACGCTCTTAAACCATAGGCTTGCTTAAGAGCTCTCACAAACCTTTGATTTAAAATAATCTTTTCAGAATTATAGTTTGAAAATCGAGTCTCGTAGCTTAAAACAAAGCTTTTCAGAAAACTTACCTTTGAAACTTAGTTTCGAGGACATAGTTCTTAGAAAACATATTAGTTAAACTAAAAATCATGGCAATTAACATACTCCTGATAATTCCAAACCACTCACACTTCTGCAAACTTAAAAAGAACATACCCACATCAAATCCTCGATCACGCACCAAAAACAAAGAAACTTAAACAAGTTTAGCTTTTCCCCTTTCCTTGCTGGTAGATGGTTCGCCTGGTTCACAATAAATACACAAATTACTAAATAAAATATATAGATTTCACACATGCAAACAAACCTATCTTTTAGGATGATCAACCCTAACAAGAAAGGGACTTACCTAGATTGCTACAAACATAATTTTAGAGCAAAGACTTTGACAACAGAATATTCAATGAAGGATTTCATAGGACTAAAGGTCTTATTTAAAGACCTAAAAGTCGTAGATACCATTGGATACCCTATCTGACTTAGGAAAGATGTTACTTGCACGTAAAGTATTCCTAGATACACTAAATCTCTTTTTTCTTAATTTGATTCTAACTGTATCTTTGACCGGTGAACTCAGTTCGTAAATCAACTAGTAAACTCTAGCCTGCCAAACAGACTGACGAACCTGCCTCGCAGAGGAATTGACAAACCCCTTACGACATCATTTGGCGTACACTGCTGTTGGCAAACCTTTATTTTGTACAGCCAAAACTTCTAGCCCTGATCTCGAGATGTGATAGATATCCTCCTTTGGGTATCACGATATCCCTATCGTGTGGGGACAAAAATGACAACAGGGGCAAATTTTGTCCACTTGGAGCACCAATCAAAAGTTAATGTTCAAGGGCACTTTAGGCAACATTTTTGGGTAAAAACTCAAATACTGAAAGTCACTCTTGGCTGGGGAAAAGAGGAGGTTGTAGAGTTAGATTAGAAAGCTCTTTTGTTTTAGGTTTTCTTTCATCTTTTAGCTTAGGAATATGATATTTTTCTTCTTTATAGTTTTAGGGTTTTAGTTTATCTTTATTTCTAGTTTCAATTAGTGTCAAAGTTGTTAGTTAAGTTAGTTTTTAGCTTAGTTTTATTTATATGTTAAAGACTTTAAAATTAGTTGTAATCACTTTTTAATCTTTGAGTTGATGCTATTTGAGTTTTCTTTCTTTTCATTTGTTAAACCTTCCATCTTTAGTGTTCTTGTTTCTTTATCTTTGTGTTAGTTGCTTTTCATTTAAGTTTATTAAGTTAGAAATCAAAGCTTTCGTATTTTTGTTCAAGTTTATGTTAATGGCTTCCATAGTTGTTTCTTTCACGTTTGTTAGTTTTAATATGGTATGGGTAACTAAACCCTAGGTGGTTGGTTGATAAAAATGTTGCTTGGTTAGTTTTTGAGTTCGAGGACTAAATCACAAAATTTGACTAAATCAAATAAACCTAAAAACTTAGTATTGATGACCCTAAGAGAATATCAAGATAAGTGAGACTAAGAGGAGATCTTATTGGGCACCAATTATTTAGTCTCAGGTTAGCTGGTGAGATCGAGAGATAAACCAAACTAATTTGTCTAAGTTGGTCAAGTTGAGACCGAGTGGTAAAATAGAGCCAATTTGGGAGTGTAAGTGATTTTAATTCGAAGGTTGTTTAACAACATGGAATCAACCAACTACCACCTCTTATCATATTTAGTAATTTTATATTTTGCATTATTTACAATTTAGTCTTTTTCTGTCTTAGATAAGTAATTAGTTTTAATTAACTTCATTAATTGCTTGTCGTACTATAACAATTAGTGAGTAGCTAGCTATACTTCTTTCTTGCATGCACTTTTGAATAGGAATCACTAAATTGCCAACTCCTTTGGGTTCAATCCTTAGAATACTTCAATGTTCCATTCTAACACTACAAATATTACAACTGACCTGTACACTTGCGGTAAAGTCACACTTTAAAATTATTTTATAAAAATCGTTTGTTTTATGCGCATGTGCGAATGCGATCAAATGTCATCTCTAAGATTTTAACTTACATTCTCTCCCTAAGAAGGTAATGTGTCCTACTATTACACTCAACATTTATTAGTACATATTTATATTTTAAAGGCTTAATATATCATTTGGTATCCATGTTTTATAATTTATTTCTAATGTTGTACCTATATTATTTTTTGGTCCAATCTAGTACTTGTATTTGACAAAAGTTATTGGCCCCCAAAGGTAATGGAGTTAACTTTTTAGTGTTTAATTTTTTATAGCTAATTTGATGAAAGTTAATTGCTAATATTGTTAGGTTTGAATATAATGAATTTAGTATTTATTGTGAATTTGTTTAATTTTGTGTTTAACTTGTCACTTATAGTCTGATGTATGTGATTTAATTTCGATTTTAAGTTTGATTTGATGAAATTTCATAATTAGCAATTTACTTTCATCAAATCAACTCTAAAACCCGAATTAAACACTAAAAATTAATATTGTTATCTTCAAGTACCAAAATATATACCTTTCTTCAAATACATGTATCATGTTGGACAAAAAAATAACACATATACCACATTAAAAAAATGTCAAATTCTAGTACCAAATTATGCATTAAGCATTTTTTAAATACACAAAATATTGAAATTAGATTCTAATTAATTAAATTGAGTTAAAATCATAATGTCAAATTTAGTCCTTAGCGTTTACAACTTTTGTCAATTAGGCCTTTATTCCTTTTTTTTATAGCTAAATTTGGCCTTAACCTTTTAAAATGAGTCAAGATTGACCATCAACCTTTTGAAAAAGAGATGAAACAATTTTTTTTAACAAGAATAATAACAAAAATGTTAAATTTTTAAACACGACAATCTACATGACAATCCACATATACTCCATGCTAATTTATTTTTGAATTTTTATGAACTTTTTATATATATTTTAATATTAATTTTGATTTTTTTTTATTTTTATGGGTTTTAAATTATTTGTTGACATGAAAAATAAGTTGCCAAACTAAGAACATTAAAAATTAATATTTTAGTCATAATTTTCGTTAAAAAAATTAACATTTTTAAAAAAAATAAATAATTTAATTTAATTTTAAAAAAATAAAAATTAAATTGACAGAAAATATAAATGTTAAAAATTAAATTTATCATTATCCGTAAACATTTTCTGCATATCAAAATCCCCTCAAATACAATTATGTTAGGGTAGTGAGACGCACGCAGAGAAGAAGAAGGTGAGGTAGTCGACACATAAAAAAATGACATGATTTAGTGATTTACCCAAAGAAAGTGAAAAGAGTGCTATATATAGGTGGGTGAGTGGGGCTTTCGACATTGTTGGGAGTGAGACTCAGTTTTCTCAAAGTGATGGGAAGGCAGCCTTGTTGCGACAAGCTTGGTGTGAAAAAAGGGCCTTGGACAGCCGAGGAAGACAGAAAATTGGTCAATTTTATTGTCACTCACGGCCAATGTTGCTGGCGTAGCCTCCCCAAGCTCGCTGGCCTCCGCCGTTGTGGCAAAAGTTGTCGTCTCCGCTGGACCAATTACCTCCGCCCCGACTTGAAACGTGGCCTTCTCAATCAAGATGAAGAGCAGCTTGTTATTGACCTGCATGCCCGCCTTGGAAATAGGTTGCTTTTTTCATTTTCTCTTAATTTCTATTTTATACTCGGTTGTTCGCATGAGTTTTTTTTCTTTCTTTCCTTTTAACAAATTTTTAATATTTGGTTTTAACAAATTTTTAATATTTGGTAATCACATTAAAGATTAATTTTGTTAGAATCAAACTAAGATAGATCACAACTGAAACAAAAACTTTTTTTTAAAGTCTATACTTTTCATTTAAAATACTTGAAATCGTGATTTTACATAAATTCTTATCATTACCAAAAGTGTTGGCTTTATTTTTTTATGGGTTATGATTTTATTTTTTGACATCATGAACTTGCTCTTTGTAAGCTTTTAAAGTTTATTCATATAGTAATTATTTCAACCATTACTTCCTATTCTGTATTACTTTTTTCAAGTGGGGTCTTTATGAATAATGATTAGATTTTTGCATTGCAGAATCTATGGAGATGTGGCAAAGAAGTGCATACAAAGGGGAAATTTTTTAAAAATAGAATTGAATACTGTGATGATATGAAAAAATGTCTAAAGATAAAGCTTAAATGGAAGGATTAATTGAAGATTCCACGTGATAGCCATTGTCTGCTGTATAAGTTTGCTTAATTTGTTTTAATCTTGTAACCCAAATTCCAAATGGACCAGAAATGAATAAGTGTTGCAAGAACACGTAAAAAAAAAAAAAACAGAAACCTTTTATTTACTATAACTAACATTATGTTTATGCTTTCATCATCTTTAGGTGGTCCAAAATAGCAGCAAGATTGCCCGGAAGAACTGATAACGAGATAAAGAATCATTGGAACACCCACATTAAGAAAAAGCTTATTAAGATGGGGATTGATCCTGTTACACATGAGCCTCTTCAGAAACCAGACACCCAACATGAGCCATCCTATAGCCATGGAGCCAATGATCATCACTCAAATCTTGATAAAAACCAGCTAGAGTTGCCCAAAATATACGCCAATATCTCTTCTACTGCTGCTGATGTATCGAGGACATCATCGGAGACCGGAAGCGATGAGGATCCATTGATGAACTTGATATGGTCTGAGGCATTTCTCAATGACTTGTCGTGGAACTTAACTGGCCTGGATTCCTGGGAAGAATGTAGTGAAGTTGGGCTTTTTTCATCGGAATTGTTGGAAAATGGGAATGCGATAGATGGTTATCACAGTTTCGGATTTGGTGGCTTCACTGAAATTGACTTTAATTCCCTTGACATGGGTGCCAAGTTTTAGCCTACGCTTAATAACCACTGCCTCTTTGCACTCATTTAAAGCCCCCCAAAAATGTATAGCAACAAAAGAAAGAAAAATCGAAACAGCTATTAGGTCTTCATTAATGAATCCTGAATTCCTTGAGCTTAATTTCCAGTTATAAACTGTTCATCCCTCGGTTAGAATAAAGAAGAACAAGGGGGAAAAACTCTTTATCCTTTTTTATTTCAAATTAAATAAACGTGGAATGTTGATTTGTATTAAGACTTTATAAAAATATAAAAATTACAAATATATATTGTTGGACAAAATATTAACCAACAAATATAAATATACATAATTATATAAACAAATAAAACAAATTAATAATTTATATTTATGTAAAAACACAAGATTTAAATAAAACAAATTAATATTTATTTAAAACAACATATTTGAAAACATTTAAATAACAAGATTTTGGAAAAATCAAAAGTCGAATAAAGGGAATCGAGTTTTACTAGATGTTGAGGCATGTTTTCATAGTTTCTGTGAAAAATAAAACATAAAATAAAATAAAGTAAAATAAAATAAAGAACACACAGATTTTACGTGGAAACCTTTTCAGGAAAAAAACCACAGGCAGAGGAGAAGAAAATTCACTATGTCGAATTCAAATGATTACAAGAGGAATAGACTACGTCTATTTATAGGCTTGTAAAGCCATATTCTAGTAAGACTAAAACACCTTATTCTAATCAATATCAAATAGATGGAATTTAATAAGGTTTAAAAAACCTTATTCTAAAATAAAATAAAAGAAGTGTAATTCTATATGGATTCTTCTTTTATTTTATTTTACCACTGTATTTTATAAGGATTTGGTCATTTAATTCTAACAATCTCCACCTTGACACGAATTCTCAATGAACAAGTTCTTCATCACAAACTCTCAACGAACAAGTTCTCCACCTCTTCCATAAAACCCCTTAAGGGTTTAACTTCAACAATGAACACCAACCAAGTTTAAGCAATGCTCAAACTTGGTTATAGGAAGTGACTTAGTCATCATATCTGCAGAATTTTAATGAGTACTAATTTTGCTCACAACAATATCACCACGAGCAATAATATCACGAACAAAATGATACCGAATATCAATGTGTTTTGTTCTCTCATGAACCATTGGATCTTTTGTAAGAAAGATGGCACTCTGACTGTCACAAAATACTGTGCTGATTTGAATGTCTTCATTTAGTTCACTAAAGAGTCCCTTTAACCAAATAGCTTCTTTACAAGCCTCAGTAATCGCCATGTACTCAGCTTCAGTGGCAGACAAAGCGACTGTAGTTTGCAAAGTGGCTTTCCAACTGATTGCACAACCTCCGATTGTAAAGACATAACCTGTGAGAGATCTTCTTCTATTAAGGTCTCCAGCAAAATCAGCATTAACATACCCAATGACTCCATCTTCAGTTCTTCCAAACTATAAGCAAACATCAGTAGTACCTCGTAAGTATCTTAAAATCCACTAAACTGCTTTCCAGTGTTCTTTATCGGGATTCGCCATATATCTGCTAACTGCACTGACTGCATATGATAAATCTGGACGTGAACAAACCATAGCATACATGAGAGATCCCACTACACTAGAGTATGGAACATGTGACATGTACTCAATCTCATCATTTGATTGTGGGGACAAAGCCGATGAAAGTTTGAAATGGGTTGCTAAAGGAGTACTAACAGGCTTAGCACTCTGCATGTTGAACCTGCAAAGAACTTTCTCAATGTACCTCTTCTGACTTAGGTACAATTTACTTACTTTTCTATTTTTGAAAATCTCCATACCAAGTATTTTCTTTGCTGGTCCCAAATCTTTCATCTCAAATTCTTCACTTAGTTGGACTTTGACCTTTCTTATCTCTCATTTATCTTTTGCTGCTATCAACATGTCATCAACATAAAGAAGTAGATACACAAAATAACCATCACTGTTTTTCTTAAAGTAAACACAGCTATCAAAACTACTTCTTTTGAAATCATGAGAAGTCATAAAGGAATCAAACCTCTTGTACCACTATCTTGGTGACTGTTTCAAACCATAAAGGGACTTTTTCAGCAAGCAAACATAGTCCTCTTTTTCTAAGACAGTAAAACCCTCTAGTTGTTGCATGTAAATGTCCTCCTCAAGTTCTCCATGCAAAAATGCAGTTTTTACATCTAACTACTCAAGCTCCAAATCATGCATGGCCACAATACCAAGCAAAGCTCGAATCGAACTATGTTTCACAACTGGGGAGAACATATCTTTGAAGTCTACTCCTAGAATTTGACTGTAACCCTTTGCAACAAGCCTTACTTTATATCTGGGTTCTTCAACTCCTAGAGTCCCTTCTTTCTTTTTAAATACCCATTTACAATGAACAACCTTTTTACCTTTAGGAAGTTTAACAAGATCCCATGTCCTGTTTTTGTGAAGTGATTCTATCTCCTCTTACATAGTAAACATCCACTTGTCTGAGTCTTCACTGCTAACTACCTCAAAATAATTAGATGGCTCTCAGTTTGCATCTATATCTTTAGCCACATTTAAAGCATAAGCAACTAGATCAACCTCGGCATACTTCTTTGGAGGTTTAATTTCTCTTCTAGTTCTATTTTTGGCAATAGAATATTATGGTGAAGAAGCAACTCTATTCTCAATTTTTGTACTAGCTTGAGGAGTAGACTCTGTATTAATCTGATGCTCCACTTGCTTTTAATTTTCTTTATTAGAAGAGTCTTTAAGAGATAAGTTAGGTAGCATAGCAGTTTCATCAAAAACAACATCTCTGCTAATCACAACTTTTCTATTTTCAGGACACCATAACTTATACCCTTTTACACCAGCTTTATAACCAAGAAAAACACATTTAATTGATCTCGGTTTTAATTTTCCATTATCAACATGAGCATACGCAGGACACCCAAAGATCTTTAAATCAGAATAATTAGCAGCATTACTAGACCATACCTCTTGTGGAGTCTTTTTCTCAATGGCAATGGATAGAGATCGGTTGATCAAAAAACATGCAGTAGAGGCTACTTCTGCCCAAAACAACTTTGGTAAGTTGACATTTGACGACATACATTGAACCTTCTCCATGATAGTTCTATTCATTCGTTCTGCAAAGCCATTTTGCTGTGGAGTATGGCGAACTGTCAAGTGTCTCACGATCCCTTTTGACTTGCACAATCTATTAAACTCATAGAACAGAACTCTAGGCCATTGTCTGTGCGGAGGTATTTTATTTGTTTTCCCGTTTGTTTTTCAATCATAATCTTCCAAGACTTAAATGCGGAAAACACATCGCTTTTCTGCTTCAGGAAGAACGCCCAAACTTTTCTGGAAAAATCATCAATAAAGTTTAGAATATAATTAGCTCCATCTCTCGAAGGCACTCTAGATGGTCCCCACAGATCAGAATGAATATACTCCAATGTTCCCTTCGTGTTATGGATTCCTCTGGTGAATCGAACTCTCTTTTGCTTCCCAAAAACACAATGCTCACAGAAATTTAGTTTGCAAATTCCTTACCCATCAATAAGTCTTCTTTTGCTCAATTCTACCATGCTATTCTCACTCATATGCCCTAGGTACATATGCCAAAATTTAGTAATATCATCATCTGACAAGGAAGAGAAGCGGCAATTTGCATCACGATATGATAGAACCACGCAAAACATATAACTTGGCAGTCTTTCTTTGCCCTTTCATCACAACAAGGGAACCTTTGGAAATCTTTAAAACCCCACTTTCAACTATGTATCTGTACCCTTTTGAATCAAGAGTACTCAACAAAATTAAATTTCTCTTCAATTCTGGAACATGTCGCACGTCACTAAGTGTTCTGACAACTCCATCAAACATCTTAACTTTAATTGTTCCAACACCTATGATTTTACATGAAGCATTATTTCCTATCAAAACAACACCTTCAGACACTGTTTCATAAATTGTAAACTAATCCCGATTGGGACTCATGTGGAAGGTGCAGCCTGAATTAAGTATCCACTCTTCGCTTACTTTAGAATCACTGACAGAAGCGACTAAAAGTTCACCATCGCTGTAGTTTTCTAAAACATCAGCTTCACCGAAATTTTCTAGTTGTTTTCCTTTTTGATTCGCAGCCTCCCTTTTAATCTTTTTTTGTAGCTTATAGCACTCAGATTTAATGTGCCTTTTCTTCTTGCAAAAGTTACAAGTTTTACCTCCGTTTGAAGACTTCGATCTACCCTTAGATTTACCGCGAGAATTCTGTTCCTGTGTCCTTCCACGATCATTATCAGCATTCCGATCTTGTCTCCCACGAGCAATGAGACTCTCTCCTTGAGAGTCGAGTTTAACCACAAGATGCTTCATCTTATCATACGAGGCCAAAGAATCATAAACCTCATCAACTGTGAGAGACTTGCGACTATATAAAATCGTGTCTCTAAAGGTTGAATAAGACAGGGGTAACGAACAAAGTAGAATCAACCCTAGATCTTCCTTATCATACTGAACCTCCATGGCCTCCAAGTTTGAGAGAATTTCTTTAAACACTGTTAAGTGTTCGTGTACAGACGCACCTTCCTCCAAACGATGAGCATAAAGACGCTGCTTCATATGTAACTTGCTTGTTAGAGTTTTCGACATACATATTTGTTCTAGCCTCTTCCATAATGCAGCGGCGGTCTTCTCTTTCATTACATCCTACAAAATTTTGTTGGACAAATGCAGATGTAATTGTGTTAACGCCTTTCGATCCTTACGATTCTTCTCTTCATCTGTTAAATTCGAAGGCATCTTATCTATCCTTAGCAGGGCATCCTCCAGATCCATCTGCGCAAGAATTGCTTGCATCTTAATTTGCCATAACGAAAATCTGGTGTTGCGATCCAACAGCGAAATTTCATACTTCAAAGACGCCATTACCGTGATCGAGATGAACAACTCGGAAGCTCTGATACCAATTTGTGAAAAATAAAACATAAAATAGAATAAAGTAAAATAAAATAAAGAACACACAGATTTTACGCGGAAACCCTTTTGGGAAAAAAACCAGGGGCAGAGGAGAAGAAAATTCACTATGTCGAATTCAAATGATTACAAGAGGAATAGACTATGTCTATTTATAGGCTTGTAAAGCCATATTCTAGTAAGACTGAAACACCTTATTCTAATCAATATCAAATAGATGGAATTTAATAAGGTTTAAAAAACCTTATTCTAAAATAAAATAAAAGAAGTGTAATTCTATATGGATTCCTCTTTTATTTTATTTTACCACTGTATTTTATAAATATTCGGATCATTTAATTCTAACAGTTTCCTTAAGATAGATTTGGCTGCTCCTATGGTGCTTGGAAAAACGTTGGTTGTCTGTCTCTCAGGATACAATAACAATATGATTGCGATAGTAGTACCTTTGCAGTGATCAACAAACAAATATTGCCTTCTTCTATCATAGAAACATTTGAAAATTTGGACAGGAAAAAAGAAAAGAAATTTTGAGAGTGAAAAATTCGTTATTTTTCTGCGTAAAGAATTCTGCAGTATTTTTAGGCTTTTATAGGCATTCAATATGGAGGAATTTTTGAAATTTCCATAAATAAAGATACAAATCTTTCCATTAAAGGAGTTTTTAAATCAATTTGAATAAAATCAAATCAAATTGAAAATCAATCTAATTGGAATCAACTCAAATCGAGATATTTTTCCTTTTAATATAGATTCTGTATAATATTTGCTGAGATTGAGAAAAACAAAATACATGGGGCTAAAAATATTCACAGGCCTTTTTTGAGCCCAATTGATCCATAAACATTTCGCATCACCTATGCCATGCAAGTGCACTCCAACCTTAATGGATTTGGATTCACACCCGTTGTGTGCAAGGCAAAGTGTCAAACTTAGTCATCCAATAATCTTTTAAGTTGGTTCTCATATATATACATATCTTACACTTGGTCTTTAACCAATGTGGGATCTAAGTTTTTTATTTTTCTCAACATAATTCATAAGTAGCTTACTTTGAGTATGAATTTCTCATTCATCACTCAATCATTTTGAGTATATTATATACCGTTGTAAAGGTCTCATAGAGTAAAATAAAAAATAATGATTTCATGATTCAATTCTTCACCTTTACCAATCAAGAAAATGCCTCAAAGTTTTCAAAAATTACATTTTTCCAACATATATATAGATATAATATTTGCTACATTATCATTGAAATTTTTAGACTTTACAAGTAGGGTCAAAGTTGACAAGTGTCCTATAGATATATATTAATACATGATAATTTTTAAAAATTATTTATATAATAAAAATATATACTCAAAGTGTATCAATTACTAATAAATTTATTTCATTAAAATATCTATAAATTATTATTTAACTTATATTTTTATCTCCATCTTTATAAGATAATAGATATATCAAATGAATATTAACAATGAAAAATATCAAAATCACACGGTAGCAAATATAATGTGATTATTATTAGATTTATTGCAATGACGTTTTTTTTCCCACAAGATTTATGAAGCTATCATGTCCTTTTTAACAACACTTTTAATATAATTTAAAAATATTTAATAATGTAATAATTTTAATTTTAATTTAATTAGTATCACTACCTTTATAAGAATTAAAAGAATATAAATTTAAACCTACTTAAACGAATTTTCCTTTTAACTTACAGAAGTTATGAATAAAGGTTATGAAATCTTTTAGCAAACAAATGGTACTTCAAAATACTACAAAATTTCACATTTTTTTCACATTTAAAAGCTTTTAAGATCCAAAAAGGTAACTTTTGAAGCCGACCAATGGCTTTATGGTTAAGAAAATTGGTAAGTGGGTATGCTGTCACTTTGCTAAAAAAGCAAGGATACTTTGTAATCTCTTCGACCTTTTATTTTATTTTTTCATTTTTTATATATTATGGGATGAGGTGTTTATCATGTGCCCTGTCATTTGTCCTACGGGTTTCTAGCTAATTGCATTTGATTATAGAAAGAGATGTGCCACCAAATACCAATGGCTGTGGTTGAAGCTTTATTATTATTATTATTATTATTATTATTATTATTATTATTATTATTATTATGGTTAGTGCATAAAAGAACATCAGTTAGTTGTCTGTCCCAAATTAATGTTCCAATTTTAATTTTCTGACCGGTGTTTGACAAGATTGTGTAATAAAGACAGAAAAAAGATATATATAAATTTTGTTAATGCAATTTGAGTTATTGGAGACATCGGGTAATATCCCACATGAGTATAGCTTCAATATTAATACGAAAATTAGATTGGAAACACCGAAAGCAAATTGAAGTTATCCAAACACAACAGATTAACCCGACAAATTATTATTGAATATCAAATACGATAGAAAAAATTAATAAATGCAAATAAAATAATATAGGAGAGAACACATAACAAATTTCGTATGTCCTATGCACACCAACACCGAATGATAACTTTATTAATACTAAAAAAATTACAAACTAGAACCCTTAATTAAGAGGATTACCCAAATGTATACTAAAATATACTAAAAAATGGGAGAACAATTAATTTTGGGATGCCTTAAAACAAAGGTTAAAAGACTTTATTTATATAAGAGATGAGGCGACATCATTCTCATCCTATTCAGTGTGGATAAAACATGCAAGCTTCAACAAATAGTGAGTTTATAAATCTCACACGACTTCTTTGTCTTCCACTCTTCAAATTTTGTGAAGTAATATTCGAAAGTGCTTTCAAATGCGCTCTCGAGAGCCAAAGAACCATAGGTGTTTAAACTTGCAGGATGTTAATCGAGTTCTAATAGTAATTGAACTTGATTGTTGTCACCACTTTAGTCATCATATTTGTAAGATTTTTAGCTGTTGCAATCTTTTGAAGTAGTATCTTTCATTCTTTAAAGATTTCTCACACAAAGTCATACCTCATGACGATATGTTTGGTTCTTGAATGGTAATCTTGGTTTTTCATTAACTGAATAGTGGTCTAACTGTCATAGTAAAGAATAATATGACTTTGAACAATTCTCAGGTCTTCTAACAACCTATTAAGCCAAACAACCTCTTTAATAGCTTTTGAAACTATCATATTATAACAGTCTGTTTTTTAGTGGTGTCGAAAACAGTGGTTTTGAGGCCACAAATCCGACGAGTAAGTTTGTAAATATTATTATTTAATATTTATGAGTGAATTAAGGTTTTAAAAAGGTTATTGATATGATAATTGATGTTGTATAAATGATTAATTAAGTTTAAGAGGTAAGACCTTAAAGTCTAGTGATTTAGAAAATGAGGTATCAGAACCTCATTTTTATAAACTGAGCCATAAATATTTATAAAAATATTTACGAAGTGTTATTAAGATTGTATTAAAGTTTCGTTAAGAAATTTTAATGTTTCGATAGTTAATTAATTAAAAAGAACTAAATTGTAAATGATGTAAAATTTGATCACTATTTGATTTGAAGGATTAAATGGCTTATTGAATAAAGAAAAAGAGACTTAAATGGTAATTAAACCACTTAAGGATTTAGTGGATGGTTTTGGGTATATAAAAGCATGAAATTTGGATGATATTTAAGTGGACAAAATGACAATTTTATAATTAAATTAATTAAAAGAAACAAAATGCTAAGTTATCATCATCTTTTTGGTTTTCTTCTCCAAATACAACCGAATGTCCATGGAAATGAAACTAGGTTCGGCCATGGTGAGTTTCTCATGAATGATAAGTAATTCTTACCCGTTTTTAGTAATTTTGATTTTTTGATATCGTTGCAACTAGGTCCAGCTAGCCTGTACCTTCGATTTTGAAACTATTAAAGATATTGAATATTGTCGTTGATGAATCTATGTGATTTTAGATATTAAATGATGAATTTGAGGTATTAGTTATTATTTATAAGTATTTTGGTAAGTAATTTTGATGAATTTACTAATTATGGACTAAATTGTTAAAATAGTAAAAATACAAGGATTTGTTGTGAAATTATTACAAACGTGGTTGTATTGGATTCCATAAATATTCGGTAGGTATGGGTTTGCATTAAAAATGGTTAATTTGCATGATTTAGGCTCAGGAACTAAGTTGAATAAACGTAAAATGTTAGGGGTAATTTTGTAAAAATGTCAAAAATGACTAAATTACATAAAATAAATTGTTTTACTATATAAATTAATAAATTGAATGAAATTATTAATTTAGATCAAGATCAAGTGGAATATCGAGGAGAATGAAAAATTACTAAAAAGCCCTTGTACTTTGACATTTTTGTAATTTAGTCAAGTAAGTTCGTATGAACTATAATCACTTAAATGTTGATTAAATTGATTGTAAATGTGTTGTTCTAATGTAAATGATTCAATATATATATATATATGCTATTATGCAATTTATCATGTCATGAAACGATGGAAATCCAATGACATATGACGATTATTGAGTCCCAGTTTGAACCTTAGGAATTCGTAGGATATAAATGACAAGTCATTAGGGTTACCATGTTTTTGGGTGCTAGTCTTGAATGTCCTACCGATGGCTGAGGCCCGGCATTTGTTGTAGATACTTCACAGCTCGTGTGAGCAGCATCGTGTAGCTTACATTCTGACCCATAGCTCGTCTGAGCAGACCCATTTCACAACTCGTGTGAGCAATGATGTAAAGGAAAGGAAAGATTATGATTATATGTTTAGCACACTTCGTGTGAGCTACCCCGCGTATCCGATGATATTCTAAACGATTTAATGGGTATAAAAAAGGAAGGAATGGTAGGTATTCGAATGACTTATGTCATGAATCCATGAAAAGGAATGAAAAGGTAATGTTCAATGAAAGTATGTTTATGTTCATGAAATTTATGATTTCAAATGATGTTTTTCATGTATATGACTTACCTTATGTTATTTCAAGTGATTTATGAGTTGATGCTCTAACATGTGTTGTAGATGATGCTTAGGCTTATGCCAAGCTTATGATTAGATTATATCATGTTTAATCTTAATAAAATACATTGAAATGGTAAGTGTTCAAATGGTAATATGCTTATGTTCATGAAAAGGTGGTATAAATCAAAATAGGTAATTTCTTATGAAATGGTTTATCATGTAGTTGATTCTAAAAGAGTTATGTTTACATGAACTAGCTTGTGGCCATGGTTAATGTTATGCTTATGTCCTTTATGTTATGCATATGAAACGAGTGAGGAAAGGTAATAAAATGGTAAGTTCATAGTTAAATTGAAATATGATGAAATGAGAATGATGAGTTGAAAGATGTACTTATATGTGAGAAATTTGCGTATGCTATGGATAAATATACCTAGTTCATGAACAAATATACTAATTAGTGAATTGATATTGTTATTTAAGCTAAAGTAAGTACATGCAATGGAAAGTAAGTAAATGGAAGGGTTCAAAGTCTTATAAAATCCTACTATGCTAAGAATGATAAGTATATGTCGTGTTGATAGACTTAATCATTTGTAAGCTGATGCTTATGTAATTGATAAATATTGAGGCATTGGTATAGGTTTATATTTAACTTATACAGTTCATTGTTGAATTGTAATGTCATATTAAAGGTTTATACAAGTTTACTAAGCATTCATTGATTAGGTAGTTGTTTCCTTTACTTTTCAGATTATCGAAAGCTCGATCAGTTTAGAAGCTCGTCGGAGATCTATCATGTAACACCCCGAATTTTGGCCTAGAAGTATTGGGCCTTGAGTGCGGGTCCGTAAGGAGGTTGTATATAGGTATTTAATTGTGCAATGAAATGACACAATTAAATGTCTACTTTGGTGGTTAATGGCCCTGAGAAGTGCTAGAGAAATCTTGGGTTCAAACTTGGGCTTTAGCAAAAATTTTGGTATTAAGTGAAAAAAAAAACCTGGATGCTTGGATGAGGGCTTTTAAATTATTGTGTTAAATAAATGACACAAGGAAGCTTGTAGTCTAGTGGTTGTGGCATCATTGAGGTTGTATGGGAGCTTGGGTTCAAGCCTTGGCTCTTGCAATTTATTTTGGTTTTTTTTAAGGGAACCTGGACTTTGGCCTTTAGACCTTATAATTAATTGGGGATAAAACATGACACAAAAAGCCTTGTGGCTTAGTGGTAAGTAGTGTGTGGAGCATCTAAGGGGAGGCATGGGTTCGAATCCCAGGGCAAGCAATGAGCATTTATTTTGCTAACAGGGGGCGACAAGAGTTGGTGTTGAATTTAAACTCTGATGTTGGAGGGATCCCACATCGGGAAGCTAACATAAGAGTGGCTGTGAAGCTGGCTTTAAATAGAGGGAACCATGAGGAAAGTAAAGGTACCTTTGCTGATTCCTTTCGCTGTATGGCGTGCTCGTTTGGGTTGGGCGTCGGCTAAGAGTGCTCGGAGCGTGGATTAACTCCAGTCTCCTATCAGGTGTGTATTTCTCACTACTCTAGCTGTATGATGGCTACTTCGGGCCGAAAGGGGCCATTTGGGCTCAATGGGCCTACGGGCCCAATTGGATAAGTTGTTTGATTGTGTAGTAAATATTGGACTAGGCTAGGTGAATCTCATATTCGTGGCTAGATTTGGGCTAAAAGGGTCACACGAGCGTGTGGGCCCATTTGGGCCGAGAATGGGCTTTAGGGCCATTTGTATTGTTATCCCTGTTTAGAATATTTTAGTTTACCAATTATTGAAATGCCCTCGACTTGTAAAATTACCAAAGTACCCTCGATTTATAGAATTATCGTTTTACCTTCGATTTACAAAATTACCATTTTACCCTCAGTTTACAAAATTACCGTTTTACCCTCGATTGTGAAATTACTGAAATACCCCTATAGGATAGAATTACCAAAATGCCCCTAGTTTGTAAAATTACCAAAATACCCCTAGTTTGTAAAATTACCAAAATACCCCTAGTTTGTAAAATTACTGAAATACCACTAGTTTGTGAAATTACATAAATACCCTCAATTTGTAAAATTACCAAAATACCCCTGATTTACAAAATTACAAAAATACCCTTGACTCTCTAAAAATTATAGAAATACCATTGGTTTACAAAATTATTGAAATACCCTTGGTTTGTAGATTTACCAAAACACCCTTGTAGGATGAAATTACTAAAATACCCCTAATTGGTAAAAAGATCGTAAAGCCCCTGTAGGGTAAAGTGACTGTAATACCCTTGTATGGTAAAATGACGAATATGCCCTTATGTTCCGTATGACTGATGTGCTTAGGATTTACATATATTGATATTGGATTAGTTAAGTTTGAGTGACAGGTGGTGGTTATCGTAGGTGATTGATTATGGAAACGTTTCAACTTCAACCCATAACAGGTGTGTACTAACCCTCGTAGTAGCTTAGATTAATATCTGCTGAGAAGCGAAATGCTAAAATACCGGCATTTTCAGAACTTGTAATGTTGCGTGTGGGTATAGATACGATAAATACGATAAGGTCGGTGTTTGGATCGATGGAACGGGTAAGAACTCAATTTTGTGAACGATGGTAAGTTGGGCCTCAATGGGCTGGAATTGGGCCAAATGGGCCCATTTGGGTAAAATTGATAGAAAATGGAATTTGGAAAAGTTGCATGTTAACACGGTTAGTACTATGGTAAAATTTGGGTTAAGCAGGCTTAGTGGGCTAAATCAGCATTCGTAGGGCCCATTAGGGGTTTTGGGCCCAAAAGCCCGAATTTGATAAGTGGGTTAAAGATCATTGTTTAAACACCCAGAAATATTGACAAATGTAATGAACATGGAAAACCCTGATTTTTGGTAAAATTACGAAAATACCCTTATAATATGAAAAATGACTGTTTTGCCCTTGTGGGCAAGTGACTGACTTGGACTGTGTGGTTGACGGATTTGATTGTGAATATATGTTGGTGATATGAATGACTTGACTGTGATTGTTTGATTCAAATATGGGCATGACATTCTGCATACATGACATATTGCATGGGGTATGGGTTATATTGATGGAGGAAGTGCTAAAAAGGTTCTCTTGGGGCCATCGAAAAGGGCTTATGCGATTTATCGAAAAGGGCTTATGCCCTGCCATTTCAAAAGGGCTTATGCCCCAGTTATTAAAAGAGGCAAGGCCTCCAGTTATATGATAAAGCAGCTATGCTACCAGTGGAGAGTTATGGCGGGGTGGGTCGAGTTAATCCCCACATGGTGTGTTGGTTGGTACGGGTGGAGAGTAGCGGATGGTGGGTTGAGTAGTCTCCCCAAATGGGCTTGTATACATTCATTGACATTACATGTGATATTGAAATGGGCTTGTATACATTCATTGACATTACATGTGATATTGAAATGGGCCTAAGGGCCATACTCATTTACAATAAAGGCTTGGCCCGGTGATATGATTTATGAAAAGGCTTTGGCCCGATGAACTGTTAAACGAAAGGCTTCGCCCAAAGTATATGTCAAGACTAAATAGGGTTTTGGCCTGCATTGTACCGGATCATTGTGTTATTTATGTTTGTTTGTTATTGGGATTACACACACTTGAGTTTTCGTAAACTCACCCCGTTTCTAACTGTGTGCGGGTAATCCCTAAGCTTAGATGGTTTGGAGGCGCGAGGACTCGGAGATGGCCACACTCATTGTTTTACATTTCTGTTTCTTTTAATTGCAATAAGTAGCCGATTTATTTCTTTATAAGTTTTATCTTATTAATATTATTATTTGGTTTTGGGTTGTAATAAGGCCATTTTAATTATTTTTCGGGATTATTTTATCTTATACCCTATATTTTTCTGATAACAATATGAGTTAGACCTAGGGCGTGTTTCCAAAATGATAATTGTTTTCAAAATAACGTAACGATACAATTAACTGGTTTATCAAAAATATCTACTTAAATGAATTCCAACTCGTTTTTCTCAAAACCTAACCTAGCACCAAAGTGTGGCAATGGTTGTAGGCATGTCTAGGATTGGATCCAATCAAGAACTTGGTACTTAAGCAGCCTTCTAGGCTCACCTCCTCTGTTTCGGATACCTACCTGGTGCACAGCTTCCATTCACTTTATTAACTTAGCAAAGACTATCTTTTAAAACACTAAGAAGGACGTTGAAAGACGCATGGGTTTTCTTAAAAACTTCAATGTGACACGTCAGATCCGGCCATAACTTCTGGGCCGGGTTTGGGGTGTTACATATCACACTATCCAACGATTATATTGGTAGATTTTGATGTCTTGATCAAGGTTATATTGACATGTATAGGTGGACTTGTGGTTCAAGTTAGTTCATGAGTTTGACATGTATATGTCATTTTTTTAAGGAAAAACGACTACAAGAGTCGGATAAGAATTTATTCAAATAGCATCATAGATTGCAGCATTATGGATTTCTGTAGGATAATCCATAAAAAAAAACCAGTAAGAAGCACCCGCACACATTTTTTACAAATAAAATCAACCACAGTGTTACAATGTCAACTAGTCCAGACACAAGTAGTAGATCGAAAATTAACAAAGGGCTTGAGACTATCCTTAATCCTTTCACTAATTATTGTCAGGTCCTTATTCTGGCCATTTATTTTGTTGACCAACCCTACACAATCCGATTCAAATAGCACATCACCTTTAATATTAATACGACATGCAATCTTAATGCTTTTATCAAAAGCATGCCATTCAGCCTCCTCAGTCGACAGCTGCCCATCTTTAAAGCCTCCACTACCACCTAAAAAAAAACCATCCTCATCCCTAATAATTACCCCATATATGGTTATGTTTTTGTCAATAGAAGCATCAAAGTTAATTTTAATGCAGTCTTTTGGAGGTTTAATCTATTTTCTCCCTTCGAGCTGGGTAGATAGCATAGGCATCTTTAAGTGATTATAGATGCGAAATTCTTTACTGAGCATACTGGCCTTACTCCAAATATCTTTCAGTTCCTCTTCCTTGCCATTGAAAACACGGCTGTTTCTACTATTCCAATAGTTCCACAAGATAGTCATAAAGTCTATCATGGCTTTTTTATCAAGCACTCTCATAATATCTTCAAGCCAATCAGTACATCTATCATACTCCTTGAAAATAACACTGCAATCCAAACCTCCAAGCATTAAGGTGGCCCTCAAGCTCAGGCAATCTTTAAGAGCGTGAACGAGGGTTTCATAATCTGCGCCACACCTTGGACAATTATAACCAAAGCCATGGTGAATAGAAGTAAGTTTGACGTTAGTAGGCAGAATCTTATTACCCACTCTCCAAGTGAAAATGCAAATCTTAGGGAGGGTGTCAAGTTTCCAAATCGCTCTCCAAAAAAACCTGTGAGGGCCAAATCCAATTTGCTTCAAAATAAGCTAAGAGTAAGTAAAATTTGAAGTGTAATTTCCTAATGAATTGTGAAACCACACCATTCTGTCTCTGTGATTCTCATCCCCGATTGGTAAGTTGCAAATTTTCTCCCCAAGATCTTGGCCATAGATTTCCCAGACTCTACACGTATTCCATCATCTACTTTCCCTATGCCAAAGATCTCTAACACTATTTTCATTAAGATTTATCATATATGGCTTGATAGCTTCCCTATTTAAGCCCTCCAACCCCCAATTATCAGTATGGATATTAATGCGGTCACCACATCCGAGCTGCCACCCAAAACCACTCTTGAGGACACTAGCTGCAGCAGCAATACTTCTCCAAGTAAATGAAGCTCTGTCAGCTTTTTTAAAGTTGAAAATATTTCCATCCGAAAAATACTTGGAGCTAAGCACTTGATAACAAAGAGTATCTTTATTATTAATAAGCCTGCAGACTTTTCTTCCGAGAAGCGCCAAATTAAAAAGATGAAAGTCTCTAAAATCGAGCCCTCCCATACCCTTTGGATAACTCAATTTCTTTCAAGAGAGCATAGTCTAAAATCTACCCCGATCTTTGTCGGACCACCAAACTCTACTGATATTTGTTTGCATTTCTTCAATAACACCTTGGGGGCAAGGAACATCGACATTGCATATGTTGGTAAAGACTGAAGAATTGCCTTAATGAATATTTCTTTGCCTCCAAAGGATAACATCTTTTTTGTCTAGCTATTTATTCTACAAGACAAACAATTGTTAATATCCTGAAATGCCAATGATTTTTTCTTACCAATAGGAAGGGGGAGGCCAAGATAATTGTCCAATTTCTCCACCACTTCTATTCTTAATAAGTCACCAATACTCTGTCTTTGAACATTTGAAGTATTTTGACTAAAGAGAACCATGGATTTACTAAAATTAATCTCTTGTCCTAAAACATTAGTAAAATCCTTTAAAATATTAAGTAAAGAAACAACATCACAACTTTTATTTTTCACAAAAATAAAGGCTTCATTAGCAAAGAAAAGGCGGTTAATTCTAGGGCCATTGATACTAGCCCTAATTCCCTGTAAAATATTATTATTTTGTGCATGAAAAAGCATACTCGAAAGTGCTTTCATACAAAATAAGAACAAGTAAGGGGATAGGGGGTCTCCTTGACGAAGCCCCCTTTTGGGAATAATAACATCTTATCCAATTATTACAGAAGCCCATCTTCAACATTACCATTTCCAAGAAATCTCATTCCACTCGGTCATAACTTTTTCTCATGTCGAGCTTAACGACAAGGCCTTTGTTAGGACCGTTTTTGGAACTTTGCAGGTAGTGAAGTAATTCGTGAGCTATTAGAATATTACCATGAATCATCCTTCCAGGGACAAATGCACTTTGATTAGGACTTATACAATTAGGGAGGACAACTTTGAGACGATTGGCCAACACTTTGGAGATAATCTTGTAGATGAACCTGCATATGCTAATCGGGAGGTAGTTAGTAATATCATTAGGGTCACGAATTTTAGGGGCAAGGATTATCATGGTTTCATATAATGAAGAAACATCTTTATTCCCATTCAAAATATGAAGACAAAACCGAATAGTATCCCTTCCAACAGTTTCCCAGTTGAACTTGGAAAAATTCCCTGAGAGACGATCTACTCCAGAAGCCTTCCTAGGATCCATTTGTTTCATCACTTGAAGGATCTCGCTCTCTGTGTAGTCAACCTCAAGCCACTCATTTAATTCTTTGGTAACACATTCCCTAATATAATTCAAAACATAGAAACCATCATCATAGTTTTTGGACCGAAACAGATTGCAAAAATAGTCTCTAGCAATATTACAAATATCTCTATTATCTGTCAGCCAGTTGCCATTGGAATCTTTTAGCCTCTCAATGTTGTTTTTCTTCATCAGAATAGTAGCTCTCATATGGAAGCAACATGTATTTCTCTCACCTTCCTTTAACCAAAGTGAACAGGATCTTTGGGACCAATATTTTTCTTCCTTAGCATGAAGATGATTGAGCCTTCTATGGGTTTCTTTCAAAGCTGATGTGTTGTGAATACCTTGAGGCGAATCGATGATTTTATCAATCTTATGCTCCAAGCGTCGAACTTCATTCTTCATCTTATTATATTTACTACGTTGCCAAGGACCTAACGTTCTACACATATTGTCTAGCTTATCCACAAAGTTACTAACATTGCAATTCCACACACCTTGAATAATGTTCTTAGCTTCCTTGTCAGTAGCTCAACAGTCATCATAATTAAAACTAAGCCTCGGATCTTTATTTTGCAAATTAGGCTTGCGACCCCAAGTATCCAAGATTATAACATCATGGTCAGAATTGGTTTGGCGCACCACATACGTAGCCATAAAAGGAAAATTCTCAACAGCAGGCACCGAAGTAAAGAATCTGTCTAACCTCTCCTTAATCAAGTTATTCCCATCCTTTTTGTTAACCCAGGTAAACCAACCTTTATCCAGATTGATATCAACGAGAGCCAACTCATCCACAAGATCCTTAAACTCATTTATTTGTGATCTAGCCTTCCTACGCCCACCATCTTTCTCGGTATCATTCAAGATAGCATTAAAGTCACCTCTAACAATCCAGTTTTTACCAGCTGACCTTGTAATCCTTCATAGCATTTCCCAAGCACTATTTCAAAAACTCAGATTTGCATCTCCATAAAAACTAGTGAAACGAACGCTTATTTTATTTTCATATCGAATCAGGGCGTCAATATGGAACTTAGAGTAGCTCTGAATGTTAACATCAGCATCTTCCTCCACATCAATACAATACCCTCACTTCTTTCTTCAGCACTAACAACTAAACCATTTTGCATCCTGCATCTATTTTGAACACGTTGAAAATCATTAGATTTCATTTTGGTTTCACTTAGAAAAATAACATTGGGGTTATTGGCAATTAAGAGTTGCTTAAGCTCCCAAACTGTCATAGGATTCCCCAACCTACGACAGTTCCAACGTAGGAACTTCATTGATCTTGGCGGGGCTGATCACCAGCCGTCGCCTGAATAGGTGATGAACCATCTATTAGCTTTCTATGAACAATTCTACTGGGACTATTTTCGTTGAACACTCTACTGTTTTCTCTTGCCCTCTTCTTTTTACTACTTAGTCTCCCACATGTTTAAAAGATCGTTTCTCTATTTGAAGACTTGAACCCGATTCCTCTACATTCAGTCTAATTTTCTTTCTTTTTCCTTAATAACGCCAGATACATTTAGTCCAATATTCCTACTAACACTGTAACATCCTGATTTTGGGCGTCGGAACAGTGGCTTCGGGACCATAAATTCGATGAAGAAAATTTTAATTTTATTATATTTTTATGGTCTACGATTTCACGGAATAAATTCGTGAAAATTTTGTTCAAAAATTTTGACATTTGGGCACTCAATTTGGTCAAAAGGACTAAATTGTAAAAAGTGAAAAAGTTGAGTTCTACATGTTAGAAGTGTCTAATTGTTATGATTTTTTAAATTAAAGGTCCTCAAATGGTAATTAGACCATTTTGAAGTTTGTGGACAAAAATGGACATGGTATGATAGATTTTTAAAAGTTTTTCATTAAGGGCATTTTAATAAATTGGTAACTAAATGAATTAAAAAGCCAAAAATAAGCCAAATTTGCTCATCTTCTTCCTCATGGCTGAATGTCTCATGAAAAACACCATGGCTAGGGTTTTCAAGCTTTCCAAGCTCATTCGTAAGTGATCCTGAACCCCGTTTTTAATGTTCTTTACATTTTTGAAGTCCCGGTAACATGATCTACTCATTTCTACCATTATTTTGAGCTAGGATTTATGTTTAAAAATTTACCCATGAGTAATATGCATACATTTTGATATCTAATGGTAGAAATTGAGTGTTGGGTGTTAGATAAACAACTTTTGCTAAGCGATTTTACGTGAAAACGAGTAAAACGTCACAATAAGTAAAAATACCTAATGTTCATAAGTACATGTTAGAGTGAGAATTTGATGTTTCCATAGAAGGAAAAAATGATCAGAATGTCATAAAACATAAAAAAAATAGGATGAAGTTTAATTTCTGAGCCTTGGGGAAAAAGTGCAAATATGCAAAAGTTCAGGGGTTAAAATGAAAATTTGTAAAAATATGATTTATGGACCCATTTGAATAATGTGAGTAATAAATGAGCTATATTTGAAATTTTAGATCAAAGAAATTGAGATTCGGGCTAAATCGGGAAAATACCAAGTAGTGGACTTAAATGGTAAAAATGGCCATTTTCATATACGAGGTAAGTTCATATGATTTTTAATAATGCAATGTGTATTTTAATGTTATTTCTTTAATAGTACATGATATGTAAGTACATGTACAAATAAATACCTTAATTGATGTTTTAAATGTTTAAATAACATTTATATGGTTAACATGTTATTCGGTTATTTTGTTGCAATAATATGTTTTGATGTTTTATGCTTATGTTATAAGTGTTTCCATGTTAGTATTCGTATATGATAATGCCATATGATATGAGGCCAACATTCTGAGAATGTTCGAGAAAGAGATGAAAGTCCGAAAATCCCGTTTGACCTTAGGAATAGGTGAGGATACAAGTGACATGTCACTAGGATAGTTGTGTATGCATGAGCTTTTTTGATGATATGATACATGCTAGGTCTTGTGTAGCCCCATTGAGAGGCATGTAATTATGTAGTACACGCTAGGTCCGGGAGCTTATGTAGCCCTATTGAGAGGCGTGGTTATGTGATGCATGCTAGGTCTGGGTGCTCTTATGTAGCCCTGTTGAGAAGCGTGCTATATTATGATTATGGAACTTCGGTGTGTTTGTATCTGAGTATCCTGTTCATTATTCCAAATGTTCAACGGGTAATGTATATGAAATTCGAACATAAGCTAAGTAAGGTATGTATATGTGCAAGAAAGTAAAGGTATGTATTTGCCATTATGTGTTCATATGACTATGATGATTTATGGCAATATATGTCCTTGTGTATTATGTATGAATGGTAATGTTATATGATTTGATGAAATTATGATGGTTTGTGGAAAGATACATGTATGATATTAAATCATGCCTATGAGTATAAAGTAACAATGAATTTTATAATAGCTATTGTGATTTTGCACCGAAACAGTGTTGAACAGCAAAAGTAGCCCGACTTTGAAAAATCACCATAAATAGTGTAAGTCGAATTAGAGGATGAATAATATATAAATTTAAATATTAATGAGTCTAGTTTCACATAAAGGAAACATTGTAAGCAAAAGAATTTTTTATTATGAGATATTTGAGTTCATGTGAGATAGATTCGAAGTGATTCCAGACTCCCCTGTCTTAGTTTTAGAAAATCACTATAAATTGTAAACAAATGATTATGAGTTATAAATTATATTATTAAAATCCTTATTGAGTCTATTTTCTAGAAAGATAGATGGGAGCATTATCCAAGTTCTGTATTATGAGATAAATAATTTTTAGTGAAGAGAGATCAGAACTGTTGGACAGCGAAACAAGGGAAACTTTTATGAATAAACTGTACTAATTGGCTAAACCAAAAATTCTGAAAATTTTGTGGTAATAGGATATATGAGTATAGTTTCAGGTAAATTAACAGATCTTAATTTTGAGTCCTGTATCTTGAGTTATAAATAATTTATCGACTATGACTCGAGTAGACAGCTTGACCAGAATATGAATAAAAGTGTAATTATAGTTGTTTTACCTAAGGAAACATGTTTGTAAATTGCTTATTAATTTCATATGGACTTACTAAGCGTAAATCTTACCCCCTATCCATTTCTTTTAGTATTGGTAGGTCGGCTCGAGGTTAGAGATCGTCAGAGGCAGCATCACACTATCAGAACGTTGATATGAAGCGTCGATCAACTTCAAGTGTTTTCAAGTGAGTGGCATGTATAGAGATTTAGTCTTTATGATAGTTGTTAGTATGACTTGGCCAAACGTATTAGCTTATTATGGTTAAATCGTATATAGCCACGTGATATGGTTTATATTCGATCATTGGGTTGTAAACCTAATTGATTATGGATGCTTGATCCATTACTCTATGATATGTGCGTGGTGATGGCTTGATACGGTCGAATGTATAATATGTCATGCTTATGTACTGGATAGATTATGATCAATAGATGTGACCATATTCTTAATGTAAAGGTGTAAGGTAAGAATAAGTAATACCGTTGTTAAACATGAAATTGGTATGGAATGTCTTAGTCAAGCATGTTGTTTATGTATGTTAACTGATGGTATGTCTAGGCTTGGTATAAAATGAGAACAAGCTCTGGTATGTCTAGTTCTGGTTAATGTAAGAATGTGTATTTCATGCATGATGGTAGGCAAATGATATATTTGTATCAAAATAGAGAATGTTGAATGTTATTGAAACCATGTAGGTGCATGTAGGGTGACAAGGACTTGGAAAATAGCCTGAGTTAATTACACGGGCTGAGACACGGTCGTGTGTCTCAACCGTGTGAGGGACACAGCCTAGTGACACGGGCGTGTAGCCTGGCCGTATGGTTCAACTCATTTGATGACGTCATAGACAAAGAGTTACATGGCCTGAGGACACGGGCGTGTTGATGGCACACAGGCATGCCCCTGTATCCATATGAGCGTGTGACCCTGTTTAATGAGAAAAAAATTATATGTTTTCCCAGGACTTTCCAAAGTTCTCGATTTAGTCCCAAAACCTTTCTAAAGTATGTTTCGGGCTTCGTAGACCCAAGTAAGGGACTATGTGCATGTGAATGAATGTTTCGAAATAAAAATGAAATTTTATAGCTCGTATTTTAGTTGGATGTTTGTATGTTTGTCCGGTAATGCCTTGTACCCTATCCCGGTCTGGAGTATGGGTAAGGGGTATTACAAACACTTTTACTCGTTGTTTCAATAATTTCAATCCCATAATTTCTCCAGTTTTCTCGCTCCTAATAACTAGTTGCATTGGAGATGCTTTGGTTGACCACCTTTTCACATCTTTGTGTTGAATGGTTTATAAGTCCACAATTAAAACAAAAATTAGGTAGTCTCTCATATTTTATGGCACAAACAGAAGTGACACCCTCCCTATTCAGAACCACCCTAAGTCGGATATATTTTTCCATCCACTATTTCTACCACGCCAGTCTATGGTAGTAACTTCCTTGATAGCACTACCCACAACCATTCTTACGTTTCTATCCATATATTCAAACGGTATGTTAAAAATTCTTATCTAAAAACTGAAGCTCTAGTTCTGAGTTCAGTTTGAATTGAGTAATGAATTTATGATTTTTCAGTGATGCACTATTGAACGAATTGGAATGTGCTTTATTACTAGAATGTAAAGTGATGGTTCATGTTTTCATACAATTAATGTCACATTAAAAAGAACTATTTGACTAATGATTTAGAGACGGTCACTTTAATGTCCATATTGAGGATTTAGTGATATCGCTTATTCGACGAAAGGTGTCTCGTGTTCCCTGATTTCAATAATTAAAGTATCAAATGTCATAGAAAGATCTGAAGTTAAGATAGTGTTAAAGACTTGAGTTGTTGAAAGATCGCGAGTAGTTTGTGATTAATCTCTGGGAAAGCAAATATAGTTACAGATGCTGAATGGAAAAATCTTTGTTTATTTTGTGAGTGGGATTACATGATTGATCATAATTGATGATGATCTGATTTTAGCTAGATTAAAAGCTAAGGCGATGTTTTCATTGCAAGATTGAGAATCTCAAAAATGTGTTAATGAATGGTAAGCTAAATGAGTTCAGTATGAGTCAATTTTTGATTCTGAATTTCAATTCTGACCTGATGACTGATGTTATTGTTCTGAGATAGAGATTATGTGCAGATGAATTCAAAGCTTCTGTAGGAAATTTTTGTATGAGGCTTAGTAGTAGCTTGTTGGTTCATTCTGGGAGTAATCAAAATGTGCAGTTATTTGACATAGATGTTTTGATGATCGGGTTTCTCATTTGACAGATCGGCCTAGTTATATGTTTCTGAGGTCGTTAGCTCTCATAGATTGCCAATCCCCATTATTTCAGATTGAGATCCAAGGGCTATATCCCAATTATGGAAAAATCTACAGGAAACTATGAATACGCAATTGCATTTTGGCACTGTAATACACTTGTAAATTGGTCGTAAGTCTGAGAGAGTAATTCAAAACTTTGACGATATGCTTCGACACTATGTGTTAAAGTTCAAGGTGACTAGAAAGAGATATATGAGGTTGATATGATTTGTGATTCTGGGAAATTAGTGAAAGTGATTCATGAGAGTTGAAAGAAATTTCTTCTGGTAAGATTCTCAGGGACTAAAATCCCTAAGGGGGAGAGTTGTAACAGCCCAATTTTGGGCTTAGTCGGAACAGTGGTTTCGGGACCACAAATCCAACGAGGGAAAATTTATTTTTATTATATTTTTATGGTTTAAAATTTCATGGAATGATTTCGTGAAACTTTTGTTCAAAAATTTCGACGTTTGGGCACTCAATTTAGTCAAAATGACTAAATCGTAAAAAGTGCAAAACTTGAGTTCTAGAAGCTAGAGGTGTCTAATTGCTATGAAATTTTAAATTGGAGGTCCTTAAATGGAAATTAGACCATTGGTTAATTTTTTGGACAAAAATGGACATGAAATAGGTGAAATAGAATATTTTTAAGTTAGGGGCATTTTGGTCATTTAGTAATTAAATGAATTAAAAACAAAATTAAAAGCCAATTTTTGTCCATCTTCAACCCCTTGGCCGAAACTTGCATGGAGAAACTATGGCTAGGGCTTTTCAAGCTTCCAAGCTCGATTGTAAGTCCGTTCTAGCCTCGTTTTTAATGATTTTTACATTTTTGAAATCCTCGTAACAAGATCTATCTATTTCTACCATTTGTTTGAGCTAGGGTTGATGTTTAAAAATTTACCCATGTGTGACATGCATGTTTTTTAATGTTTCATGGTAGATTATGAAAGTTTAATGTGTAAGAAACGACTTTTACTAAGTGATTTTCGGTGAAAACATCCAAAAGGACTAAATTGTAAAAGTTATAAAATATGTAGTAAAAGTGTATTTTAATGGAAATTGTGGGATTTTATAGTTATGAAAATGATTTGGCTAGGCTTTTATGTTAAATAGTTTGAATAAAAATCATTTTACGAGCCTAAGGGAAAAAGTGTAAATATGACAAAGTTTAGGGGCAAAAATATAATTTTGCCATAGTATGATTTTTGGGTCACATTGAATAATGTGACTAATATGTGGGATAAATGTGATGTTATAGATCAAAGAAAATGAGATTCGGGCCTAGAACGAGGGAAAATGAGTAGTTGACGGTTAGGTCCCTCTTTGCCATTTTTGGTGTTGAGGTAAGTTTGTATGTAAATAATGCATCGTTTTTACTTACGTTATCACATTTTATTATGTTTTATGAAATGTGGCTGAATATTGAATGAAATTAACACATATTGAAAAGTGAGAAATTTCCCGGTTGAACATTAGGAATAGAATAGGATACAAGTTACATGTCACTAGTGACTCAAGTGTGGTACTATGTGAAGACCACTTTGAGAAAAGATAGCTTGGTCACAAGTGTGGTACTATGTGAAGGCCACTTTGTGAAGAAAGATAGCTTTGGTGACAAGTGTGGTACTATGTGAAGACCACTTTGTGAAGAAGGTAGCTTTGGCTACAAGGGTGGTACTATGTGCAGGCCACCGGGTATCCGTTATTATTCCGATGTGTTCAATAGGAAATGACTAGGTGTAATTGAATATGACTATGTGATGAATAAGTGCAGGCATGTGTGTGTAAACTTATGAGCAATGTGCTCGATATGTAATCGAACTTTGGTAAGATTGATATGGAGTAAGTGTTACAATGAAATTTACTACAAAGGAAACATGAAAGAGTGAAATTTAGTAATAAAACAGTTTTGGACAACAGTAGTTGTGTGATTTTTGATAAATTTCCAAAAAATGATGGAAATCAAATTAGAGGTTGAATAAGATATGAAATTAAATTTTATTGAGTCTATTTTCATATAAAGGAAACAGTGTAAGCAAAAGAATTTCATATTATGAGAGATCTGAATTTTTGTGAGACAGGGTTAGAATGATTTCAGAATCCCCTATTCTAATTTGGGAAAACCATTAAAAATTGTACAAAAATAATTATGGGTTATAATTTATATGCTTAAAATCCTTAATGCGTCTAGTTTCAAAAAAAATAAATGAAAACCTCATCTGAATCCTGTATGAGGAGATAATTAATTTTTAGTGAAGAGGGGTTGGAACTATCGAATAGCAAAATAGGGGTGACTTTAAAGAATAAAATGTACTTATTGGCTAAACCAAAAATTCTAAAAATTTTGTGATAAGAATATATGCGAGTCTAGTTTTTGGAAAAATTAGCAATCTTAATTTGGAGTTCCATAGCTCTAGATATAAATAATTTAGTGACTATGACTCGAATAGATAGCTTGTTTTGAACTTGAGTAAATAGTGGATCTATATGTAGTTATGATTGTATTATTTTGAAAACATATTTTGAGGATTTATAAAAGCATGTTAATAATTTGTTTATTATTTACATACCTACTTACTAAGCTATATGCTTACTCCCCTCTCTTTTCCCTTGTTTTATAGTGTCACCAAGCTAGCTCGGGATACGGAGATCGTCGGAGATCCATTCACACTATCATCATTCTTTTGGTATTGTGAAATTCATATTTTGAATTATGGCATGTGTAGAGGACTTGGTTATTTTGTTATATGTCATAATTGATTTGGCCTAAAATGTTGGCCTTTAATATTTGATAACTCATTTTGTATAAGGCCATTGATGTTGGCTAATATTAGTTAAGTTATATGTTATGATGATGCATTTTGTGAGAGGCATGAGTTGGTTGAATGAGTGTGTAATGACTAAGTATGGAAAATGTGGCATGTGAATGGTTGTGTGAAGGACACGGCCTTGGACACAGGCGTATGCCTCTTTTTTTTAAAAAAAAATTTTAATGTTTTCCAAAGTTCTCGGTTTAGTCCCAGACTGCTTCCATAGTATGTTTTGGGCCTCGTAGATCCATATCAGGGACCTAGTGATGAAAATTGAAAAGTTAATATGGATGTAAAATTTATGTCTCGATTTTGTACGATTGCATGTGTATGTTCCAGTAATGCCTCGTACCCTATTCTAGCGTCGAACACGGGTAAAGGGTGTTACAATGTGAGTTTATGTCCGGTAATGCCTCATATCCTGTTTGGGCATCGAATACGGGTAAGGGGTGTTACAAATACATCTTATTTAGTAACACTACCCAAATAATTTTTGTATGGGCGTACAAAGTGTCCTTACAATCATTGTACAAGATACTTCACTAGGCGAGTACTTACAAGTACATGTGACCCACTTATTCTACCTATAAATAATATTATTGGCAGCATTTATAATACTAACACGTTATGTACAAGCCACGAGGCTTATAAACATTTTTCGTAACCTATCCACAATATTTATGTCAAACTTGAATACATTGCTCCCTTGCTCTATATGCATAACAACCCATCTCGCCATTCTTTTGGCATAGCTCTAGCATTGTCCCTCCAAGTATAGCCTCGAATGTGCTTACTTGTGATATAAAAGACACAAAAGTAAGTTCATGAGAACTTAGTGAGCAAATCCTCCTTTATCTGATTTATTCTTCAGAATTCCATATTCATCTCCTTAGTTCTTTTCCTTCCTTTAACTCAGGTGATTACATCTTTAAGATTTTATTCATTGCGTCGTTGATGTCACACTTCATTTCGAGATCATAACTTGTTATTCCTATCATCGTTACCTTATTCACATTGTTCATTTTGTTCTTTCGTCATTTCTTAGTTATTCTTATTATAGAGGGCGGCCTTTAGAATACCTTTGGTTCACCACTCACATTGGTGCACTTTAGTCTCATTGTTCTTATTGTGTTACTATATAGGGTTAGTGATAACTCTTGAAAAGTGTTACATTTTGAACCTGTAAGCCTGATTAAATACATGTACTTAAGTAGATATACTAGTATTTTTAGGTCATTTTTAGAACATTACATAATAACGCTTGGATTGTGCCTTAAATGTCATTTCATGCTACTTTTACTGTTGGGAAGAAGGGAATTGGTTGTTGTATGCAACAGGTGTAACAACCCATTTTTCAGTAAAGTCAGAATAGTGGTTTCAGGGCCACAAATTTGACCCGAAAATAAAATTTATTTTTATTTTATTACATGGTCCATAATATGTTAGAAATGTCATGTGAAAATCCCGATAAGAAAATTTTATCGATTATGTGCTTAATCAGGGAAATGACTAAGTTGCATAAAATGAAAAAGTTGAATTCTAGTAGCTAGAAGAATTAAATAGCTATGGAGTTCAAAATTTGAGGTCCTTATATGGTAATTAGACCATTAAAGAAAAGTATGTAGATATTTTGGTGACTCATCCAAGGAAATTTAGAAAAAGGGCAAGGACTAAATTGGAATTTGAAATAATTTAATTAATTAAAAAGATAATAAAAGATATCATCTTTTTTTTCTCATCTACTTCCCCAAAAATATATGGAAACCCTAGGAGAGAGAGAAGAAACTTTAATGGCATAATTGGGTAAGTTTCCTTGTCTCGTTTTTGGTAATTTTGATATTTTTGATATCGGGATAGCTTAATCTATCTATTTAGGGAATCAATTTGAAGATTTATCAAAGTATGGAAATTAGGTCATGGATGTATATGCTAAAAATTTGAAATTTATGGTAGAAAATGAAAGGTTGTTGATAGATAAACAACTTTTATAAAGCGATTTTTGATAAAAACATGATTTAGGGACTAAAATGTAAAGTTGTGAAATTTGATGAAAAATTTTGAAATTTATAGAAAATGTGTGCTGTAAATTTTATGTTGAAATTTCGGTTAGGCTTGGAATAGGGGGTAAATTTCATGAATTTCATTTTCCGAGCCTAGAGACGAAATTGGGATTTATGGAAAAGTTAAGGGCAAAATGGTAGTTTTGCCTAGGACGTAAATTGAGTCCAAATGAATATGAAATGTGTGAAATTGATGATTAAAGTTATTTATATAAATTTGGATAACACAAATTCGAGGTTAGATCGAGTAAAAGAAAAGATTTTGGATTAGTAAATTTTATACTGGAACTAGTGTCGAGGTAAGTTCGTGTAACTTAATCGAGCATGTAAATATGTTAACTTGAATGTTAAGATTGTATGCAATATGATTTACATTTATGTGAATATTATTAATGTGTGTATGATTGCATGTTTAGAAATGTTGGAAAAAGGGGTAAAGTCTCGTTTGAATATTGAATTCCGATGGATATATATGCTTTCTCGAAATGAATGAGGTCCTGCATTTATTGCTGACAGGATTTAGCTCAGACGAGTAATCCTAATGACCTCGTTATAGAAAGGATTTAACCTGGACAGGTAATACTGATACAATTCCTCTCGAGCATATGATAAATTAGGATTTAGCCTGGACTGGTAATCCTAATTAAGCTCTTCTGAGCATACGTTACATAAAGGATTTAGCCTGGACTGGTAATCATGTAATATGATATGTGGCTTGAGAGTGTGTTCTTTGATTAAATGCCCTAAAGTGGTACTCTTGAATAAGAATTGACAGGTTATTGAATTGTACACCTTGAGTGTACTACTCGAGTATCCATCGAACTGTCAATGATTCAACGGACAAAACTCTTAGCATGATGAGAGAATTATGAGATGAAAAGATAATGTCTTGAAAGAATATTGCATGATAAGATCATCTATGTTTACTTGATGTATATAAAAAGTTTGTGACTAACATGTTTGATTGAATGCATGTGTTTAGGCAATTTTGCCAAGTTGATGGAAAACATGATATTGTATGCTTAGATTTAATAAACGAGATTGGTAAGTTTAGTTTCCGTTATACGAACTTACTAAGCATGTAATGCTTACTCTGTTTTATTTTTCCCTATTTTATAGTGCTTGAAAGCTCGCGAAGGTTGGAGATCATTGGAGCATTATCACACTATCCATTAGCTTATTTTGGGTATATATAGTAAAATCATTTTGGTATAATGGCATGTATAGGCTAACCTGGCCATAGATGGCTTAAATATGTGGTTTCTAATCTAGCCATTGGAATAGCTAGTAATGATTGTTTTTGATATACTTGTAATGTCATACTATGGTAGTTATATACATGTTAAATGGTTGTTCGGATTATGCCTATCATATGGAATATAACAAGGTAAGATTATAAACATGTATGCATCTAATGATATGCCATGTTGAATGATAGAGTTTGCTTAATTTGACTGCTTGAAATGGTTGGTATTTTGATGTGAGTTTAAGTACAGGTCATTGGTGTGATTTTGGGTGAAAAATGAAGCTAGAAATGACTTTGTTTTGTCCACACGGCCTAATACATGGGGTGCAGTTAGGCTGTGTGTCCCCTGCACCTTAAATTTTGAGAAATAGAATTCTCAGAATTGAACACACGGGTAGAGACACGGGCGTGTTCTCAGCCATGTGTGCTACACGGCTTAGAACACGAGCGTGTGTCTTGGCCGTGTGAAACCTGCACCTAAGTTCGAAAAATAAAATTAACCACACGGCCTAGCACACGGGCGTGTGGCATGGCCGTGTACACAAGTTAGAGAGTTACACGGGTACGAACACAGCCTGCAGCATATGTGTGTCTCAAGGTCACACTGGCATGTCCCTTGGACCACTTGGGCATGTGAGCCCTGCACCTTAGAAAATTTTTGAAATGTCACGAAAAGTTCTTAGAGTTTTTGATTAAGTCCCGATTCGATTTTAATGCTCATATTGTGCCTCGAGGGTCCATTTAAGGGATGATATGAATAATCTCAATTAATGAATAGTAATTTATGTGAATTATTAGAAAAATATTCTGAAAGTTTTGGTAATACTCCGTAACCCTATTCCGGTGATGTACACGGGTTAGGGGTGTTACAACAGGTACAAGAAGAATGAAGAAAAGGAGAAAAAGGAGGAAGAGAATGAAGGGAGTGAAATATTGTCATGGAAAAATGTTGGATGGATTGCCAACACAAATGCCATGGCAATTCCAAGAAAATGCTGACGCAGCACTCAGTCCTTGTCACTCTCAACTAGCTAGACGTGTACTAGATAAATCGACCTAAAAAAGAGGGAGAAAAGGTGTGTGCTGAGAGAGAGGGACCTACCCAATAAAAGAGGATAGAGAAAAAAATAAAAGAGGACTAAAAATGGGGATTTTACACGAGGATTTGGAGAGTTGGAATTTAGGAGAGTAGTTTTCTCTCTAGAAAAGCTTGTGAAACATTCTAGAGAAAATGGGAGAGGGTAGCAACTTAAGAGGGGAGCAGAGACACAAGGAAAGGGATGAACAATTAGCCTTGGGTACTGCACGATTCAGCAACGCTAAAGTGAAAGCTTGAGTGGCAAAAGCTTCTTGTAGTTCTACCTTCATTCTGTTAATTGATTTCTGTGATTTTTAAATTGTTAATGATGATGTTGAATGTTATTCTAATTTTGGATTTTAAATCCCAACCCATGAGCTAATTTCATTTAGGTTGGAATTACTGGATTTATCTTGATATACTTAATGATCATGGTGATATTTTGAGTAGATTTACTGTTTTATTCGGTTTGGATTATTTTAAATATATGCATGCAAGCTCTAGACATAGATGGATGCATGGTATATCCTTAGACTTGATTTAATTATGAAAAGGTTAAGAAAGTTGGATTGTAATCTAATGATACAAGCGAGTACTCAAACGAATACTCATAGCACTTTAGACGTAGAGTTGTGATCTGTACAAAGTAAGGAAGAATATTGTTAGGTATTGTTCTTAAGACTTGTAGACATACACAAACTTAGAATTATAGCTTTAATTCTAGCTCTCGAAAGAAGCAGAATGCAGTAGTTATACCCTGAGCAGTAATTTGGTCAAGATTTTTCCATGACATTATTATGTTATTAAGATATAATCCAAATAATTCCAACCTTCCTATTCAAAAACATCAATTCTCTCTACTTTGTCTCGTATAATTGCCACATCATTTTATTCATTATTTGATTTTTATATTTCATAAATTAATACTTCACTTCAGATCATTATTCTATTTACTTTGCCATAAGCCTAATTAGTATAGTTTATAGTAATAACTCTACCATATTTTTACCTATTCCAATCTTGTGGAGATGATCTCACTTATCACTTTATTACTTGATTCAACATGTATACTTGCACATTCACATACATATTCACATGTGACAAGTTTTTTGGCACCGTTGCTGGGGATTGACAAATTGGTGAATTTTGGTTTGTTATTATCGATAGACCTATTTTGAGCTTGTACATAGATTAACATTTGGATTCCAATTCAAAATTAAAGATACACCATTGTTGATCCTCAAGTCTAAGAAAGAAGAAATTAAAGTTGAAAATCCATTATAATCACTTTAATTAGACTATAATGATTGAAATCAACTTAAAAAAAAGTTTAGAGATGAGGACTACCTTCAATTGAACTTAAATCATTGATTTGGAAGTTTGAATCAAAATACTACAAGAAATTCGAAAGACTTTTTGCCTAACTTTAAAAATTATTTTGAGAGATTTTAGAGAAAATTTTGGGAGAGAAAAGGTTTAGTCTCATATTTGGTTTATGAAAAAAGCAAAAAAAAAAAAAAAAAAAAAAAGGAAAGAGAGAAAAAAACTCTCAATTCGGGTTAAAAATGAGTGAAAAGTGAGGTAGTTGCAGAGATTTTAAAACTGAAAACCCCCCTTGATTTTCAAAATTTGGGGAATTTTCTATCAGACCAGTCTTCCTTTTCCCTTATTTCACATTTTGCTCATTTCTCTCCAAATTTCGAAAAATATGGTTTATTTGCTATAAAACCTCTTACAAATTTCCCTTGTTTTTCAAATTAGTCTCATTTAATTAATATTTTAAATCACCCAATTAAACACCCATTTTAAATTATTTTAAAATTCCAATTTAACCCAAAATATTTCTTTTTACCAAAAAATTATTTAAAACCATAAAATTAATTTTTCTAAAAATATTTTATTTTTTGGAATTTTATTTATCGATTTTTTTAGATGAAATTAAGCTAACTAATTAAGAATATAAATTTCTAAATAACTCAATTAATTTCCAATTTTCACTAGGAACCCAATAAACTTAACTGAAACTACTAGACCTATTGTCAAGGTGTAACGCCCCTTACCAATATTCAATGCCGAAACAGGGTACGAGGCATTACCAGACTTAAACACAATTAAACATACACAAATTGTGATCATAAAACTTCATTCCAAATTAAATATTATTCAAACACATGATTAAAGTCCTTTATATAGGCCTATGAGGCCTAAAATATTCGTTAGAGATAATCTAGGACCAAATCGAAAACTTTCAGAGTTTTGAGATAACTTAAGAAAATTTTATCTTGAATCTGGGCCACACGCCCTATGAATAAGGATACGCCCGTGTGGGTAGACTGTGTGGTCACACACGCCCATGTCCCAAGCCCGTGGAGCTCTCTGACTTACATTCAAGAAGAAATTTGAGTCACACGGCCTGAGTACACGCCCGTGTTGCTAGGCCGTGTGGTAATTTAATTTCACAATTAAGGTGCAAACTTCACACGGCCGTATCACACGGCCATATTAAAGTCCGTGTACGTCACACGGCTAAGCCATACGCCCATGGGGCAGACCGTGTGTCACACATGGTCTAGACACACGTTTGTGTGTCTGCCCGTATGGACAATATAAGGCTATTTACCAAGCCCCATTGCCACCCTTACATACCTAGTTCCGTACAAGCGCCAACCAATACCAAAACAAGCACAATTCATATAACCAATTCAGCCACATTAGGCACTCATTCATCTATGGAAATGTATCTTTCATAAACTCAAAATGAATGTTAGCCATCATTCAAGGCTTAATACAAACTGAAAGGTTTCCAACCCAAGCCAATACATGTGGCCAAACCTCAATGACACAAAATAATAAAGTCTAAGTCCTATACATGCCATATTCAAAAATATAAATCCAACTATACCGAATGCTTCGGTTGATAGTGTGATCGATATCTCTGACTTCCGGTGTCCTTGAGCTAGACAGGCGGCACTGTAAAGAAATGGAAAGGAAAGGGAGTAAGCATAAAAGCTTAGTAAGTTGCTTGTAAGTAAGTGTACAACAACAATTTATCATACTCAATAATACCAAGGTAGGCATAAACATAACTTACTCATTACCATCCATACCAGTCACATATTATACAATGAGCTCATATCTCATACGTACCAATTAGATACCTGTACAACTCACAACATAGTTATACTTCCCTTATTAACTCACAATCGTAATTTTCACCGTTGAACCATTCAAACACTACAAGATATTCCATAAGCCTCAAACATGGGGTAAGGTGCCGATGCCATGTCCTAGACATGGTCTTACACTGGCTATCACCTTCGAGGTTGATGCCATGTCCCAAACATGTTCTTACACTAGCTCTCGCATATCCGTGCTGATGCCATGTCCCAGACATGGTCTTACAATGACAAATCTCGTAACCGATCATGTCCTAGACAAGTCTTACACTGGCTTACGTCCCGAGGCCGATACATGTCCCAGACATGTCTTACACTGGCACTCGTCTCAATGCCAATGCCATGTCCCAGACACAGTCTTACACTGGCTCTCATAATGTGGTCGATGCATGTCCCAGACATGTCTTACACTAGCCCACAATAGCCCATATGTCATGGCATGAATATCCGATTTACTTCCTAAGGTTCCAACAGAAATTCTACTATCTCATTTATCATTACACATTCTCAATTCCAAAATGAAGCAATTCATTCTATAATATTTCAAGCATATATAATAACAATGTAGTTGTATTATTTACATACAACTTACCTCGGATTACAAAATGTACACGACTAATCAGTTTAGTCGATTTGTTTGGCCTTCCCTCGGTCTAGGTTTGGATTCGATAAATCTTGATCTATAATAGCAAAATGCACTCATTTAGTCACTAAACACAATCAGGTAATCTAAAATTCACATCTTAGGTAAAATGTCCATTTTTCCCCTAGACATTGGCAAAATAACCATTTTGCCACTATGCTCTAAAATTGATTTTTATTGAATTTCTTCATATCTCAAGCCTAGCCGAACTCTTTTTACTCTTATAGCAACTTCAAATTCTCACTATTTCACATATTTATTAACTATTTTACAACTTATGCAAAATAGTCCATTTAGGTGTTTTCTATGAAAACTCCTTCACAAAAGTTGTTTATAACATAGCTAGGACTCATATTCTTCCATAAAATTTCAGAAAACAACCTACATGCAGTCCCCTCATTTGAAAGCTTATACTTCAAGGGTCTAAAAAATGTAAAAATCTTCAAGAAACTCATGAAAATCACTTACTTGCAAGAGGGATAAGTGACTAAAATTTTGAAGCTTTCAAACCCCTAAAATGGCTGATATTTTCGGTGGTAGTGAAGAAGATGGAAATGTGATATCATCTTTTTCTTATTTTATTTCTATTTTAATCAATTAGCCACCAAATTTGCACCTAATTTTGACTTTTGGACCAAATTGTCTCCCATGGCCGGCCAAGCTCTAACTTAGGGCCTAATTTTCTTTTAAAGAACCCTAATTTTGGTTCTCTAACTATTTGACACCTTTAGCTATCAATTTAGGACTTTTTTACTTTATGCGATTTAGTCATTTTTCACAATTAGGCTTACAAACGTTAAAATTAGCTCACCAAATTTTTCATGCACTAATATAAACATGCTATGACTCCAAAATAATAATAAAATAATTTCTCTGACTTCGAATTTGTGGTCCCAAGACCACTATTTTGACTAGCCCCAAAATTAGGCTGTTCAACAAGGCCTTACAAAAACTATTGTTTCGACATCACATGAGTACTGAACCCTTGCTGCTCGAGATCATTTTGAGATGTGGATGAAGTGGCATCAGTATCACTAGGTGGAGAAGAGGTTGATGTAGATCCAGGATGTCGTGACATTTCTTCCGCTAAAAATCTCATGGCAATCTATTTGGTGATGGATCCTTTATTAGGGATTTTGTCCTTATTTGTTTGGATAGGGACATTGACCTGTAAACAAGGTGCAGTAATGAGAGATGGAAAATTCATGGTGCCTGCATTCTTTTGTGCATGATAACTCTTGAAAAGAGTTATATTTCAAGCCTCTAGATTGAATTAATTAATTCTAATTAAGTAAATATGTTTGCATTTTTTAGATATTTTTAGAACATTGCATAACAAAGCTTAGATTGTGCTATAAATGTTATTATATGTTGTTGTTATTATTGGGGAAGAAAGGTGTTGTTCGTGGTTGGTAGCAGGTGCAAGATGAAGAAGATAAGAGAAAAATAGTAGGAAAATGAAGGAAGTGAAATATTGTCATGGAAAATTGTTGGTTAGATTTCCAACAACAATGCCATGGCAATTCTAGGAAGATGACACAACACTCAGTCCATGTCACTCTCAGTCAGTTGCATTTGTACTAAATAAACCACCCTAAAAAAGAGGAAGCAAAAGGTGTATGTTGAGAGGGAGGGACCTACCCTATAAATAAGAAAAATAGGAGGAATCTAGAGGAGAAGAATTAGAAAATAGTTTTTTCTCTACATCTGGTTCTCGTGTAAAATCTCAGAAAAAGAGAGGAAAGGGTAGCAGCTTACAGAGTAGAAGAATTACAAATGCAAGGAAGGGGAAGAGAAATCTACCTTGGGTTTTGCATCAAATCTCATTATTAGAGTGAAAGCTGGAGTGGCGAAAGCTTCCTGCAGTTTTGCCTTTTTTTTTCTGATTTGAACTTTGTGATTCGTGAATTTAAACAATGATGTTGAATGGTTTTGTTATGGTTTTGACTGTTCAACCCATGAGCTAATTCTCATTGGATTAGAATTATTTACGTGAATTTTTATTATCTTTAATGCCCATGGTTTGATTTTGAGTAGCATATTGTTTCATTCGATTTGTGATTATTTTAAATGCATGAATGCAAGCTCTAGACATAGCTGAATGTATGGTATGTTATTTGATCTGATTTAATTCTAGAATGATTAATTAGATTGATTATAATAGGTTGATATAGGCAAGTATTCAAAAGAATATTTGCAGGACTCTAGTGGACCAACGAAAATGTGCAAACTCAATCGCAACAAGTAATAAAGTGACAAGTAAATGTCGAGTTATCGTACCAACAAGGACTATGAAAAGGATTATTTATGAATACAATTTAAAACACTTTCGTGAAGAAAAATATTTTTATTTGAAGAGGTGATTAAAAACTAGAATTTTAACTAAGTAAAATAAATATAAATAAAATAAAATTCCAGTTCACGATTTCAAAATATGATTTTAATCAAGATGACATAATTGTGTTAGTTAATTACATTTCTTAACTTAGAATTATTAAACTCATGTTTATGTTGTTACGAATAAATTCACGGCAACTCAGTATATTGCTACCTTATGAACATAATCACCTACCAAAATCCATTCATCTCTTGACTATATCTCTATGTCAATTCAACCGATTAAACAAATTTTAATAGGCAAATACATACATACTTATGAAGTTAAAATAATCTCTTGTACATATCTCTATGCCAATTCCAACAATAAATTCAATCTCATAAGTAAATAAAAGATCACGTGAGGTAACAATGTATTTCTAACTTGAAACAGTTTATTCACAATAATCTTGCAAGTTATGCAAGGCAAATATTTCATTAGATACTGTTACTAATTTAACCCTTAGCTACCTTAGATGATTAAACATGCACTGATTAAGTATCGTGTCAATTAATTACAATTTCAATCCATTTAAATAATTAATTCATTAGTTACCTTACAATTGTAATGCAAGAATAACTTAGTCATGGTTTTACTTAATCAAATATCTTACCGAGGCCTATAACATCACAAACACAATTTTAATAAATTAAGTAGACGAAATGCAATCAACCTAACACGAGTTAGATTTAAGTCATATCAATTAAATTAAACATTTCAACATCACAAATATTTATAGACATGCTCATCATAAAAAAAAAAAATTAAAAGGATAGGGAACATGAATCAAATTCGATGATTCTCAGTGGCTTGACTGGTTTGCTCCACTCCTCTTTCTCCGCTTGTTCTTGTCGAACCGAGGCTACTACGAACACATTAATGCTGCTCCAAATGGTGGATGAATGTGTGTCACAGGCTATGTGGATATTCGAAATGGGATCACATGGTCGTGTCTCTGCCCGTGTCCAACCCCGTGTAACTCTCTGACTTGGGTCACACAGCCAATACAAAAGCCGACTAGCCCGTGTGCCTTAAAAATGGCTACACATGCCTGTGTGCTAGGCTGTGTCAATCCTGTAGGGTATACTGACTTATGCCACATGGTCAAGTCACACGCTTGTGTGTGAGGCTGTGTGGAGCATACTGACTTAATTTTTTTCAACACCAGGGGACACACGACTGTGTACATGACCGTGTATCACACGTGGCTGAGACAAACGCTCGTGTCTCTGACCGTGTGGACAAAAATAGGCTATTTACTAAGCCAATTTCCCACCCAAACTTATGCACACCTACATCAATCCAAATGATACAAAACATAGCACAACTAGGCATTTAAAACAACTCTAATCCAACTCAATTCATACCATTCAATGCCAAACAATACATAACACAACAATGACATAATATACCATTCAATTCTATATCAAATCTCCTAATTTCAAGCATCAATATGAACATTTTCAAATTTGCATCATCTAGCTTAATCTCATAACATACCAAACCCAATTCTCAACCATTTAACATCCACAATACCATCTATCAATAAACATCACAAAACCAACCTCATTCACATAACGTAGGGCATATGCACACCTATATATTCATAACCAAACCAACCAAATTAAGCTAACTTTCATGGCTATATATACAAACCAAACCAAATGGCTAAATTCATCAACAATTTATATACCAAAATGACCAAAGTTCCTATACATGCCATATATTCCAAAACATAGATTCAAAAGTACCAAAATGTTAGCATGATAGTGTGATGAAGTCTCTGACAATCCTGGATCCGAGCTAGCTTTTAAATCACAATAAAACATGGAAAAATAAACAAAATAAGCTTTATAGCTTAGTAAGCTTGTATGAAATAAATTCAATCTATTCATAAATGCACAATTCAACAAATTGAAGATATCAACATGTAACTCATATTAACTAACAAACCTTTCATATTTTCAATCATAAGCTGTGGGTCAAGACGTAGATATACGGTGCTGCTCACACAAGCTGTCAAGTAATCGCAACACATGTCGATATATTCAACCACCGGTAGGATGTATAGGACCAACACCCTAATCACAATATCATAATAATCCCTCATGACATGTCATTCGTATCTAATCTATTCCTAAGGTTCAATCGGGATTTTCATGTTTATCGAATCAACATCAAACATGTCCGTAGTCTTTTATTCACAGTTTATACAATATCAAAGCATTTAAAATATATTTACAGTGAAACTTATTACATACGAACTTACCCCGGACGCTAAAACGGCGAAATGGGTCGATTAGTCGAGTACTTTGTTTTCCCCCCGACCTAGAACCGAATTTTGCTTTTCTTGATCTATATGTAATCAAAATAGACTTATATAATTACCTCTCTATTCAATTTAGTCCAAAATTCACATTAAGACACTTTTACACATTTACCTCTAATGTTTCACATTTTTTTCAATTTAGTTCTTATTTCATAAAATCACAAATTCACGCAATTTAATACCAACCTATGCTAGCCGAATTTCCCTTGTACACATATCAGCCCATATTTTTCATTTATTTCACATTTTAACTACAAAGTTTCCACATTTCACAATTTAATCCCTAATTTTGCATTTTCACTAAAAATCACTTAACAAAACTTGTATAACTATCATCAAACATTCATAATCTATCATTAAAAATCAAAATACTCATGTATTCATCTATGGTAAAACTTTAAACTTTTAATAATTTTGCAAAATAGTCCCCGGGCTAGCTAGCTTAAGCTGCAATGATCTCAAAAACATAAAAATCATTAAAAACGAGACAAAAACCACTCATCTATTGAGCTAGAAAGCTTTGCCAAATGTGAAAGCTCAACAATGGCTTCTAAAGACCTAATTTTCGATTAAAGATGGAGAATAAATTGGTTTTGTTTTATTTTATTAACCTTATTTACCAAATTACAAAATTAACCTTGGCTATAAAACAACAAAATCAATTAATCTTGTCCACTCATGCTAATAATGGTATAATTACCACATAAGGACCTCTAATTTAATATTCCATAGCTATTAGAACACCACTTTTGCACTTTACGCGATTTAGTCCTTTTTATCGAATTAAGCATTCAAATGATAAAATTTCTTAATGAAAATTTCCCACAAACATATTATCATGCTGTAGACATTAAAATAATAATGAAATAATTATTTCAACTTCGGATTTGTGGTCTTGAAACCACTATCGTGATTTGACTAAAAACGGGCTGTTACACTTTAATAGAGAAAATGTATGCTTTACAAACTAACAATAGTAATAAGAAACACAAAATTTGATAAAGTATGCGAATCTAAAACATTGCTCTAAACAACATTACCGATGTTGCACAACTAAGCTGAAATATGGAATTCCTAAACTAAACTCCCTTTTCAGCACCTCAAACCACTTCTAATCTTTATTCCTAGTCCAATAACATGCATTCTAAGTGTTAATTTCATCATTTAATTCGTTTCATAATTTTCCAGAAAATCATCCAATTTCTTGATCGAATTCAAATTTCTCGAAATTGATCCATAAAATGTGTTTGAGCTTTTGGTTTAAGATTAAAAACCTCTTATTAGACGTATTTTGAGCTTGTACATCCATTAATATTTGGATTCCAACTCAAAATTAAAGATCCACCATAGTTGATCCTCAAGTTTAAGAAAGAAGAAATTAAAGTTGAAAATCCATTATAATCACTTTAATTAACAAATAATGACTGAAATCAACTTAAAAACAAGTTTAGAGATGAGGACTACCTTCAATTGAACTCAAATCATTGATTTGGAAGTTTGAATCAAAATACTAGAAGAAATTCGGATGACTTTTTACCCAACTTTGAAATTTATTTTGAGAGATTTTAGAGAGAATTTTGGGAGAGAAAAGGTTTAGATCTATTCTCTGATATTTGGTTTATGAAAACAAGCAAAATAAATGAGAGAAAAGCTCTTAATTCGGGTGAAAGATGAGTGAAAAGTGAGGTAGTTGAAGAGATTTTAAAACTGAAACCCCCACTTGATTTTCAAAATTTGGGAAATTTTCCATCTGACCACTCTTCCTTTTCTCTTATTTTACAGTTTGCTCATTTCCCTCCAAAAATCAAAAAATATGGTTTATTTGCTATAAAACCTTTTACACATTTCCCTTGCTTTTCAGATTAGTCTCATTTAATTAATATTTTAAATTACCCAATTAAATCCCAAATTTAAATTATTTTAAAAGTTCATTTTAACCCAAAACGTTTCTTTTTACCCAAAAAATATTTAAAACCATAAAATTAATCTTTATAAAAATATTTTTATTTTTCAAAATTTTATTTACTGATTGTTTTAGACGAAATTAAGCTAACTAATTAAGAATATAAATTTATAAATAACTCAATTAATTCCCAATTTTCACTCGGAACCCGATAAACTTACTTAAAACTACTAGACCTATTGTCCAGGCCTTACAGAAACTGTTGTTTCAACATCACATGAGCACTAAGCCCTTGCTGCATGAGATCATTCTGAGATGTGGATTGAGTGGAATCGGTATCACTAGGTGGAGAAGAGGTTGATGCAGATCCAGGATGTCGTGGCACTTCGTCCCCTGAAAATCTCATGGCAATCTATTTGGTGATGGATCCTTTATTAGGGATTTTGTCCTCATTTTTTTGGATAGGGACATTGACCCGTTAAGAAGGTGCAGTAATGAGAGATGGAAAATTCAGGGTGCATGCATTCTTTTGTGCATGATAACTCTTGAAAAGAGTTATATTTCAAGCCTCTAGATTGAATTAATTGTTTCTAATTAAGTAAATAGGTTTGCATTTTTAGATATTTTTAGAACATTGCATAACAAAGCTTAGATTGTGCTATAAATGTTATTATATGTTGCTTTTATTATTGGGGAAGAAAGGTGTTGTTTGTGGTTGGTAGTAGGTGCAGGATGAAGAAGATAATTGAAAAATAGTAGGAAAATGACGGAAGTGAAATATTGTCATGGAAAATTGTTGGTTAGATTGCCAACAATAATGCCATAGCAATTCTAGGAAGATGACACAACACTCAGTCCATGTCACCCTCAGTCAGCTGTACTTGTACTAAATAAACCACCCTAAAAAAGAGGAAGCAAAAGGTGTATGTTGAGAAGGAGGGACCACCCCAAATCTCATTATTAGAGTGAAAGCTGGAGTGGTGAAAACTGGAGTGGAAAAAGCTTCCTGCAGTTCTGCCTTTTTTTTTTTTTTGATTTGAACTTTACGATTCGTGAATTTAAACAATGATGTTGAATGGTTTTGTTATGGTTTTGAATGTTCAACCCATGGGCTAATTCTCATTGGATTGGAATTATTTAGGTGAATTTTTATTATCTTTAATGCCCATGGTTTAATTTTGAGTAGGATATTGTTTCATTCGATTTGTGATTATTTTAAATACCTGAATGCAAGCTCTAAGCATAGATGAATGTATGGTATGTTATTAGATCTGATTTAATTCTAGAATGATTAATTAGATTGAGTATAATTGGTTGATATAGGCAAGTACTCGGAAGAATATTTGCAGGACTCTAGTGGAACAACGAAAATGTGCAAGTGTACACAATTACAATAAGTAATTAAGTGACAAGTAAATGTCGAGTTATCGTACCCACAGGGACTATGAAAAGGATTATTTATGAATGCAATTTAAAACACTTTCGTGAAGAAAAATATTTTTATTTGAAGAGGTGATTAAAAACTAGAATTTTAACTAAGTAAAATAAATATAAATAAAATAAAATTCCAATGCAAGATTTCAAAAGATGATTTTAATCAAGATGACATAATTGTGCTAGATTAATTACATTTCTTAACTTGGAATTATTTAACTCATGTTTATATTGTTACGAATAAATTCACAGCAACTCAGTAATTTGCTAACTTATGAACATAATCACCTACCAAAATCCATTCATCTGTTGACTGTATCTCTATGTCAATTCAATCGATTAAACAAATTTTAATAGGCAAATGTGTTAATGCACATACATACTTATGAAATTAAAATAATCTCTTGTACATATCTCTATGCGATTTCCAACAATTAATTCAATCTCATGAGTAAATAAAAGATTACGTGAGGTAACAATGTATTTCTAACTTGAAACAATTAATTTACAATATTCTTGGAAGTTATGCAAGGCAAATGTATCGTTAGATACTGTTGCTAATTTAACCCTGTAACGCCCCAAATTTTGGGCCTAGATGAATTGGGCTTTGGGCTTTGGGTCTCATAATATTTTTAAGTGAGTAAGAAAATGACAAATGACATGTTGGCTATAAGGGTTTAAGGAATTTGGAGTGTCTAGGTATGTTGAAGAAGTTCTGGGTTCGAGTTTTTGGTGGAGGAATTTCAATTTAATTATTAACAGAACCAGGGTTGGGAGTAGTTGGGCTTTTAAATAAAAATAGGGGAAAATGGCATAAAAAAGCCTTGTGGTGGAGTGGCTAAGTGACGCCACTTAGGGTGTAGGGAGGTGGCGTTAGTGGCTAGAAAGGAGATCCAAGGTTCGAATCCTAGCTTAGTATTTTTAAGAGTTTAATTTTGGTCTTCTAGAAGGTTGGAAGTGGCGTAAAGATGGGCTCTAAGGGGAGTGTTCAGAGGAGAAAATTTAGGAAATAGATTGGAGAGTTATCAGGGAGAAAAATGAGGAGATGAGAAGGGGGAAGTGATAGAGCTGAATGGGGAATTGAGGGTCAGGTAATTCGGCTATAGGGGCTATAAATAGGTTCCAAATGCAAGGTTGCCAAGCTAATGCCGAAATCTCTTTCACTTTGTTGCCAGAAACCCTTTTTCCAAAAAGCCGAAAAACCCTCTGTTTTACTTTCTTTCCTTTGTGCCGATTTCCATCCTTCCTCTACATAATTTTCTTTTGATTTAGCCTTTGGGTTAGCCGATTCTTTTTTCTCCTCTTCTACTTCAATTTGTGCCAAATAAACCTTGTTCATCGTACTAGTTTGAAATTCGAAAAGGTAAATCTCCTTTGGGTCGATTACTCTTTTGGTGTAAGTGCCTTATCTCTTTTTCGGCTAGTATTGTTCATACTGATTACTCCTCTCCCTCATTCTTTCAAATCAACTTTGGTAGGGAATTAGTATCGGATCTTGGATTTTAGCTCTCAGCCGAATTACTCCTTAGGTGTTTGAGGTTTTAGTAAGTATTCCTCTCCTATTGGCTAAGGTTGGCCGAATGGTCATAGTTAAGGTAAGGGGACTTGTGTTGGATACGAATCACCTATTATTCTGGTTTTAATAGTTAAGATTGGTACAGATCTTGGATTTGATCGTTGTTAGTGATTAAAGAAGGGGCTGTTATACTTGTCGCGTAAGGTAAAGTTAATGTGAGGTTTCGGTTTTAGTAAAGATATGTATTAAGCATTCAATTAATTGAAGGGTGATATCATTTTTAGGTTTGTGGCTAAGTGAATCGCAGTATGCTTGCTTACCAGGTGTGTACATACACTGCACACAAGTAGATCAACAAAAGTCAAAATACCGAAAAGACGAAATGTTGAAAAGCCAAAAGTTTGGCTACAGTAGTCTTGCGAGTGCACGAACACTTGTGAGGAGAAAACTGATAGGTTGTTTGAGGCTCCATGGGTGATTCCATGGGCTTGGGCTATGAATTGGCCAACCGGGCCAGAATAGGCTTAATGGGCCCGATGGGCTGTTGGGCCCATAATAGGCAAAATTGATGATTGATGCTATGTGATAGAAAATTGTATGTGAGCATGATTATGAATGTGAATTGGGCCTAACAGGCCATATAAATGTGAATTGGGCCTAACAGGCCATATAAAGGTGATTTGGGCCTAATGGGCAATATGAATATAATTGGGCCTAGTGGGCCATATACAGGTATGTGAATTTGTCTGGGCTTTGTAAGGGGTTTTGGGCCTAGTATATGACTACATAAAACTTAATTAATTTATTGCGACCATGGACAAGTCATAGGGTTAAGGTGTGGCAACGGGTATATGCATGTCTAGGATTGGATCTAGGGAGAGCTTGGTACTTAAGCGGTCTTAATGACTCACCTCCTCTTCTCTGGAATCCTACCTGGTTCATAGTATTCGTTCATCTTAGCACACAGGATTTGTTAACAGGCCAAGGTAAGTGAAAATCGTAATAAAAGGAAAATTACCGAAATGCCCCTAAGGGCGAAAATGACCCAAATACCCTAGGTGTTGAATGTAAGTTTTATGGATGTGACATGCATACATGATATTTTGCTTAGGTTGCGTATGGGTTGGGAATTATGGAACGGAGGAAGTATATGAGGATTGCATGGTTGCTTGACAATCGTGGATCCACCGACGGCTTTTAAGCCCAATATGTAAATGAAGGTAGTTTCGCAATCGGCTACCATGGATGTGTATCTATTTGGTGGGTCGATATTTATATCCCCACATGATGTGCCGGGGGACGGAGCTAGTGTGCAGCAGATGGATTGTTGGGATGGGATTGCTCTGCATTGCATTGCATGTTTGACGTATGGTGTTTATTGAATGCTTGTTACTCGTCGAGGGTTGTACACACTGAGTTTGCAAAAACTGTACACACTGAGTTTGCAAAAACTCACCCCGTCTTTTATTTTATTTTCAGGTGATGCTCAGTAGAAGGTTTGATGTTTGGAGGGACTCTGGGTGCCCAGCTAGCAAGACAATTTAGACTTGTTTTCATTTTAAAGCATATAAGTTTCTAATTTATTAAGTGATTTCAGACTAGATTGTAATAAGGTCTTCCATTTTGTTATTATTTGGATTGTTATTTTCATGCGTTGTAATTACGAGAAGTTGAACATGGGTTTGCTGAATCATAGTATATTTTTTTCTACGCTTCTGCAACTGAATTATAAAATGACAGGTTTTCATAAAATCATATGTTTTAAACAGGCTTTCGTGATTGAAAAATAAAAAGAGTTTTTTTAGTTAATTAAGGTTTCTTTTATTTTAAGAAGGGTTTTTAATGAAAACACGATTTTCGCTAAAACACTTCAATGTGATGTACCAGATTCGGCCATAACGTCCGGGTCGGGTTTGGGGTGTTACAAACCCTCAGCTACCTTAGATGATTAAACATGCACTGATTAAGTATCGTGTCAATTAATTACAATTTCAATCCGTTTAAATAATTAATTTAGTAGGTACCTTACAATTGTAATGCAAGAATAACTTAGTCATGGTTTTACTCAATCAAATATCTTATCAAGGCCTATAACATCACAAATACAATTTTAATAAATTAAGTAGACGAAATGCAACCAACCTAACATGAATTAAATTTAAGCCATATCAATTAAATGAAACATTTCAACATCACAAATATTTATAGACATATTCATCATAACAACAACAAAAATTAAAAGGATAGGGAACAAGAATCAAATCCGGTGTTTCTCCGTGGCTTGACTGGTTTGCTCCACTCCTCCTTCTCTGCTTGTTCCTGTCGAACCGAGGCTGCTACGAACACATTAATGCTACTCCAAATGGTGGATGAATGATTCTTTTTCAAGAGGTGAAATCGGCAAGAAGAGAAAGAAAAATGGATGGGAAATGAAGAGAGAAAATTGAGACAGAAGAGAAGAGATGAAAAAGTTAAGGTGTGTTTGAAGTGAGCAGCCAAGGTGGGCATTTCTAGGTTGAGAAAGCTGCTAAAAATAGCCAAAATCAGAAGCCAAAGACTCCACCCATGGCTGGCCACACATGTGGCATGTTTGAAGATTTCAAACATACTATTTTTAGGTAGGGCAAATCTTGAAAGCCATGAACAGGGGAGGGGTTTGAATACAAATTGAAGGAGTCTTCAAGGGCCATTTTGCAAGCCAAATAATCAGCCAAACAAGCTGATTAGGTCAGCATGTAGGACGATTTTGTGCTGCCCAGTTGATTTGATCCCGGCTATATCATGTTACAACACAACTCGACGTTACCGAGATTGGCCTAAACATGAGGGATCCAAGTGCAAAATGAAATTTAATATCAGTTCGTTAACTTGTGTGCAGGTTTGAATTGTTCGAGATTGGGGTGGAAACCATTGCTAGAATAATCGAACAATCACAGATGTCCAGCTTAAGTGTTCCATGCAACTTGAAACAAGCTCATTTAGCTCGTTTATAGCTCATCCTAGCTCATTGAGCTCCACATTATTTGTTTGCGCAGAAATTTGCTGGAATATCTAATTCGGTTTAGCTCAATTATAGCTTTCTTTAGCTTATGCATTTAGTTGCTGGAATAAACTTAAATATTATTTAGTTTAAGTATTAAATTAGTCTTAGTAATGTGTTTAGTTACTTTAGTTTAAGTAATTAAGTTGTTTTAAGTTTACTTAGTTGTTTAAATAATTTCGGCAATTAATATGTTCCAGCTTAATTAATTTGCTACAACCATTTAATTTGTTTAATTGTGTTTATAGGTGAATTAATCATTTGAACCAACTATTACATGGATGGGTATTTAAAGAGAGGAACAAAATCAGCTGTTATGGAGATGAGTTAAAGGCCAACAGCTATTATGAGCTTTTCCAAGTAAATGTTTGAAAAGTTTATTGGACAAGGAGATATTCACATAAGCCATTCAGTTTCCAAACATTTTTCACATGATGGTGGCTATTCCAATTCGTCCATTTACACCTTTGGTTGGTTATATTTAAGCATTTACACAAAGAAGGTGGTTCATGTGCCAAATGACATTCATTTTTGGTTGTTGTCCATTCGGCTGCCCAATGGGAAATTAAAAAGTTGTTATCAAGCATTGAACCAAATTTATTCAGCTCATTAGAGCTAATTATTAGCTGATTGGGAAGATTAAACATGTTTTCCATTACTGTTACATATGTTTAGAGTTCATCAAAGTCTTGTAGTTTTAATTAGCTTAATTAAGTTCATCAATAGCTCAATTAAGTTGAATGTTTGTGTCCATTTGGCTGGGGTTTGTCTCATGCCTATAAATACTTTGTTTCTAGCTAATTGTAGGAACTTTTTTTGCTAAATTTATGAAATATTTAAAACTTGTGAGAATTCAAATCTCCTTGTTCTTTTTAGGACTGATCTGACTTATCAAGCTAGGCTTGTGGCATCTTATCCTTCATTTGTTTTCCGAACTTATCACTTCAAGTGTGGAGTTCGTTATACCTTTGGTTCCCGTCTCGTTAGATAGCGAGTCAAGGTTTATTTGCTATTTCCATCAATTGTTATCCATCTAAGTTCTTGTAAGACTTGGGTCAACAATCTTTCATATTGTTGTTTCGGCCTTTTCCTTAGCTAAACCTATCCATTCCTTCCCTAAACATTCTTTGAACCTCTATTTAAGCCTATCTTCTAACAAATTTTAGCCTTTCTTGAAACGAAGCACAACTTACTCAATTTCTAGATTGGGCAACTAATACGACTCAAATAATCACTGAATCGAGTTCATATCATTTGGTATCAGAGCTAGTGAAATAGGAGTAAGTATCGACATTTCAAGCATTATGGGATTGTGATTTTATCCAAAAAAGTTCGAAAAAAATAAAAAAAATCTTCAAAAAAAATTCAGCATCAATTGAAGTTCAAAGGGTGAAGAACAATTTTTGGTTGTACCAATTCATTTGATTTATTGAAAAAAAGAAGAAGTTAGCTTGGAAGTTTTTTTTCTTGCTGCCCGAACCAGTTCAATCACTACTAACTATTTCGGCCACACTTAAATCTTTTCATCTTTGTTTTCTAGCCTACCCTTTAGTCCTAACTTCATTCCCTATCCAAAACCAATCATTACTTTTGCAAACCGACCCACATCGACTGTTGCTAAGTCCAAATAGTCAATTGAGAACTTAGAGAGGCAGATTGAGCGGAAAAAAACAAGAGTGTAGGGAGACTGTTCGAGTGAATAAAAGCCAAAAGTGTGTGAAATTTTCTTTGTGAGTGAATTGTGAGGTTTGTTATAAAAGACTATGTCTCGCAGTTTCGAACGGATTGATGATTATGGTGATGTTTTTTCCAATCCAACATATCAAGCATTCTTTCACGAGGTGGATGAAATGCTCCAAAGAAAATTAGAACCCATAAAAGAACGATTGAAGCAATTGGAAGAATGATCCCAACGAAACGAATTTCACCAAGCCGAGGGACGGAAACAAGATCGTCACGGAGACAAACATCCAAAGACTATGTGGGAAGAGACTCATATCGAGATTCTTATTCATCAAGAAAGTCGAGTCGGTATGAAGCAAACCATGAGTTTGAAACCTTTCGAGGCTACCAACGAGAAGGTAAAAATTTCTCTTAAAGTGCTTTAAAGTATTCATCTACGGTGAAGTCCTTACAAAGAAGTGAACGTGTTTCGTATAAGTACTCATCCATGGAGGCTTATTCATGAAGAGATGATCATGGCTTATATGGAGATTCTTCCACTTATTTCCAATGAAAAGCCTATCGTTCTGATTCTTTTGTATTAGCCTATCGTTCTGATTCTTTTGTATTATCTCCATCTTGTAATGAAGTTGAGAGAAGAAAAACAGAGACGAGAGTAAAAGAAATCGAAAAAGAAAAAGAAATTGAAAAAGAAAAAGGGAGTGAGATTGCAAAAGAAAGTGTGCAAGAAACGAGTGTTGTTGCAAATCAAAGAGAAATTACAAGTGAGAGTAAGTCTTCAATAATTAAAGACACCATGAAAAAAGAACGAGAGATTGAAAAAGGAACGAATGAAAAAGAAGAACGTGACCGAGAAAAAGTAAGGAATGTTTTTACTAACCTACATACGAGTTGTCCTCGTATTGTTTCTTCTTTTTAGGTTTCTAAAGACTCGAGTGACAAGTTTCAACTTTATTACCTTCCTGATGAAAGACAGGTTCTATTTGATCAAAAAATTTAAGGTTGAAGGTGAAATTAATTCACAAGTGCTTAAAGGTAAGCAAGGTAAGGAGTCTTTGGCCATTGAATCCCGACAATCAAATTTGAATGCTGTTGAGATAATTGTGATGACTTAGTTATTGAAAGATCTCCTCACTTTGATTTGGTTAATTGTCATTCTATGAATATTGTTGATAATTTCGTTTCAGCTAGTGCCATGAAGAGACTTTCTTATGATAAATGTTATGTTGGCAAGTTTGTTGATGAAGTTAGCTTAAATCGGTAGAAGCAAAATTTGATCATGTATGATAAAGAGTTGTCACATAAAAATCCTAATCTGTTTGTTTGCGATGGTAACATGAATTATCTGATTTTTTGTGTAAAAATCTCATAAAAATCCTTCTTGCCTAGCATGTGTGATTTATGGGTGATAAAGAAACTCTTGCTGCACTTTGGAACAAGTAATCAAAATTGTGTGTTCAAACCTGGAGTTTGTTATTCGAGAACATTGTTGGGAGAAATCAAGCATCATAATTTTTGTTTGAATAAATGTGTGAACAACTTTTGCTTGCTTGATGATTTGTCTCTAAATCTGAAATCAAAGTTGTTGTACTGTGATAATATGCAAATGCAAAATCAAATCTTTGATTCTGGAAATTGCTCTATAGTATGGTTTAAAGGACTCGAACATGTTTTGCATGCGTATAAATTTAGTTTGCTTCGTGTTCTTCCCATGTTGCCAGCCACAAAATTTTCGATTCAAATTGAAATGGTAAAGGAGAACATGGTTTTTGACCCCGACGCTTATTGTTCTATATTAATGTTCAAAGGATTTGAGCCATGGAGTATTATTTTCCAAAACTGTAACTTTCGAATGCTTTTGGGATTTGGTTTGTTTCCATTGACGAACTTATGGATTCATTATAAAAAGGTAAAACCAACTTCTGTGTTTGATCCCGGCATTGGATTATGTGGTCAACTTTTGAATGAAATTTCGGTAATTTATTTTGTGCTTAAAATTCTTAGTGTCACTAATTTGTTTCATTTTTGTGTAGGTGACAATCAGAAGTGGTACCCTTTTAAAAAGGGAGGGTATGCAAATAACCTTCTTTCTTGTCGAGCCGTAAATGATTCTTACATTCTTGAAAACGACTTTGTTAGGTTTATGACCAACGGGATTCGTGACCTTGAAAGGTTTGTCGCAAGAAAATGGCTCAATTTGAGAAAAAATCATCTTCAAGAGGGAGGGTATGATGCAATCCCGGTCGCACCATGTTACGACAAAACTCGACGTTACTGAGATTGGCCTAAACATGAGGGGCCCAAGTGCAAAATGAAATTTAATTTCAGTTTGTTAACTTGTGTGTAGGTTTTAATTGTTCAAGATTAGGGTGGAAACCATTACTGGAATAATCAAACAATCAGGGATGTCCAGCTCAAGTGTTCCATGTAACTTGAAACAAGCTCATTTAGGTCGTTTAGAGCTCATCCTAGCTCCACATTATTTGTTTTTAGCTTGCGCATCAATTTGCTGGAATATCTAATTCGGTTTAGCTCTATAACACCCTAAAATCGGCCCAGACGTTATGGCCGAATTTGGTGAGTCACATTGAAGTGTTTTAGCAAAAAATCGTGTTTTTATTGAAAACCCTTCTTAAAATAAAAGAAACCTTAATTAAATTAAAAAAAAACACACCTTTCAGTTGCAAAAACCTTGTTTGAAACATTTGATTTAAGAAAACTTATCATTTAAAAATTTAATTGCGAAAACATAGAAAACATACTATATTCTAGGAAACCCATGTTCAACTTCTTGTGAATTACAATGAAAATAATAATGATGGTTCAAGTAATAATAACATAATGAAAACCTTATTACAATCTGATCGGAAACATACTTAACTAAATAAAAACTTATATCCTTAAAAAAAACAAGTCCAAATTATCTTGCTAGCTAGCCACCCAGAGTCACTCCAAATATCAAACCTTCTACTGAGCATCACCTGAAAATAACATAAAAGAGGGGGGTGAGTTTTCGCAAACTCAGTGTGTACAATCCTCGACAAAAACAAGCATTCAAAAAAAACATCATTCATGCAATGCAATCCCATCCAAATTATCCATCCGCTACACACCAGCTCCGTCCCTCGTCACACCATGTGGGGATATAAATATCGACCCACCCAACCCACACACCATGGTAGCCCGGTTGCGGAACTACCTTCATTTACATATTGGGCTTTAAAAGCCGTCGGTGGATCCACGATTGTCAAGCAACCATGTGATCCTCATATACTTCCTCATTTCCATAATTCCCAACCCATATTCACTCTAAGCAGAATATCATATGTATGCATTTCACATCCATAAAACTTACATTCAACAACCAGGGGTATTTTGGTCATTTTTGCCCTTAGGGGCATTTCGATAATTTTCCCTTAATTACGGTTTTCACTTACCTTGGCCAGTTAACAAGTACCGTGAGCTAAGATGAACGAATACTATGCATCAGGTAAGATTCCAGAGAAGAGGAGGTGGGTCATTAAGACCGTTTAATTACCAAGCTCTCCCTAGATCCAATCCTAGACATGCATATACCCGTTGCCACACCTTAACCCTTTGACTTGTCCACGATCGCAATATATTAATTAATTCTTATATAGATATCATATACTAGGCTCAAAACCCCTTACAAGGCCCAAACAATTCCACATACCTATATCTGGCCCATTAAGCCCAATCATAATCATACGACCCATTAGGCCCAAATCACCTGTAATGGCCCATTAGGCCCAAATCACATTTATATGGCCCGTTAGGCCCAGTCATATTCATATTCATGCTCACATACAAATTCCTATCACAAAGCATCAATATTCAGTTTTTGCCTATTATGGGCCCAACAGCCCATCGGGCCCATTTAGCCTATTCAGGCCCATATGGCCAAATCAGAACCCAAGTCCACGAAATCGACCGTGGGCCTCAAGCAACCTATCGGTCTCCCCCTTACGAGTGTTCGTGCACTCGCAAGACTACCGTAGCTAAATTTTTGGCATTTCGGCATTTTGACTTTTCGGCATTTCGGCTTTTGCCGATTCATAGTGTGTGTGCAGTGTATGTACACACCTGGTAAGCAAGCGTGCTGTGATTTCCGTAGCCCAAACCTACAATCGATATCACTCAAAGATTAGTCTCACATACTTATCGAATACTTTACCAAAGTCGGAATCTCACCTTAACCTTACCTGAACGCTAAGCCTTTACTAGCTTCTACTTTGGTCACTAATCACGTATATCTCTCAAATCTGAAGAGCAAACCGATAGGAATCCAAAACTGAGATCTGACGCTAATTCCCTACCAAATTAGATTAGAAAGAAGTGAGGAATTGAATACTCGATACTTATCAAAAATCGATTGGGAGAGCGAACACTTACACTAGATTCGACTGGGTGGAACGAGTAGTGGTGGCACCAACGGCATTTGGCCAAAGGATATTCGGCTCTTAAAGATTTGAATGGCAACAATTGATTACTTAGCACCAAAGAAGAGAGGAAGAAGAATCGGCTAAAGCAAAAAAAATATTGAGTAGAGGAGAAATAGAATTCAGCACAAAGGAGAAGAAAAAAAAGAAGGCAGAGAGTTTTCGGCTTTTAGAGAAAGGAGTTTCTGGAAACAGGGTGGAGGAAATTCAGCATTAGCTTCACACCCTAGCATTCGGCACCTACTTATAAGCCTTATAGCCGAATTTTCCTATGCCCAATTCCCCATTCGGCTCCATCACTTCTCCCTTCTCATCCCCTCGTTTTTCTCCCTGATAACCCCTTAATCCATTCCTTAATTTTCTCTCCTGAACACTTCCCTTAGAGTCCAGTTTCAAACCACTTCTATCCTTTTAGAAGGCTAAAATTAAACTTCTAAAAACACTAAGCTAGGATTTGAACCTTGGACCTCCTTACTAGCTATTAACGCCACCTCCCTACACCCTAAGTGGCGTCACTTAGCCACTCCTCCACAAGGCTTTTTGATGCTATTTTCCCCTAAATTTATTTAAAAGCCCAACTACTTGTCAGCCCTGATTCTTTTAATAAATAAATTATAATTTCTTCTACCCCTTGATTCGAACTCAAACCTTAATTAAGACCTACTATAATTATTGCTTGGATAAGAATATTAGATATAAATTTTATCGAAACCGAAAACAAAGAAAGTTTAGGATTTTAGGATTTTTAGGTTTCGGCATTTTTGGGGCGTTACAACTCTACCCTTAAAAGAAATGTCGTCCTCGAAATTCACCTAATTCAAATAGTTGAGATGTTGACGTCGCATCGCTTCCTCAGGTTCCCAAATAGCCTCATCAGCCTTGTGATTACGCCAAATCACTTTGACAAATGGAACAGACTTCCTTCTCAGTACCTTAACATCACGACCAATTATTTGTATAGGCTCTTCTTCGAAAGTTAGGTCTGGTCTGACCTCGATTTCTTCAATCACCATGACATGGGAAAGATCCGAGCGATACCGTCTTAGCATAGAAACATGAAACATGTCATGGATCTGGCAGAATTCAGGAGGTAATTCTAGCTAATAAGCGACTGGCCTAATCTTCCCTACAACCCGATATGGCCCAATGAACCTTGGGCTTAGCTTTCTCTTTCGTCCAAACCTTAACACTTTCTTCCATGGAGAGACCGTCAAAAAAACTAAGTCTCCTACTGCATACTCTATTTCTCGACACTTAAGATCACCATACGACTTCTGCCTATCCGAGGCCTCCTTCAAACAATCCTGAATCGATTTTACCTTATCCTCAGTATCAGCTACTAACTCAGGGCCCAAAACTCTCCGTTCGCCCAACTCCAACCAACAAGTTGGAGTTCGACACCTTTGCCCATACAGTGCTTCATACGGAGCCATCCTGATGCTTGCTTTGTAGCTATTATTGTACACGAATTCGGCTAACGGTAAATAGCCTTCCCAACTACCTCGGAACTCAATCATGCATCCCCTCGACATATCTTCCAACACTTGGATCACCCTTTTCGACTGTCCATCAGTTTGAGGGTGAAAAGTCGTACTGAAATTCAACCTGGAACTCAACGCCTCATGCAGCTTCTTTCAAAACCGCGAAGTGAAACATGGGTCCCTATTAGATATTATGGAAATTGGCACTCAATGCAATCTTACAATCTCCGCCACATACAGCGTAGCCAGTTTTTGCAACGAGTAATCAGTGCGAATCGGTACAAAATGGGCAGACTTGGTTGACCGATCCACTATGACCCATATCGAGTCTTTCTTAGTAGGCGTCAAGGGTAGCCCACTAACAAAGTCCATAGTGATCCTTTCCCACTTCTAGAGTAGAATTTTCACTGGTTGAAGTAATTTCGAAGGCAACTGATGTTCCGCCTTCACCTTTTGACAGACCAAACATTTGCTTACAAACTCCATAACCTCGTGCTTAAGTCTGGGCCACCAATAAAGATCACGCAAACTCTGATACATTTTGGTTCTTCCAGGATGCATTGCGTAGAGACAGCTATGTGCTTCTCGCAGAATAGACTGCCTTAGATCATCGTCCTTTGGTATACACATTCTCCCACGGAAACAAAATACTCCTTCAACATTTATCCCAAAGTCCGATGTCTCCTCACTCTCTACTTGTTTAAAGCGAGCACTCAAATTCTCTTCCACTAATTGCTTACTCCTTATCTGCTTGACCCACACCGGCATTACTTGAAGCTCAGCTAACAAGCTACCATCACCCAACAAGCTTAAACGTGCGAGCATAGCTCTCAAGTCTAACTTAGCCCTACGACTCAATGCATCGGCTACAACATTCGCTTTACCAGGGTGGTATTCAGTCATACAATCATAATCCTTCAATAATTCCACCCACCTATGTTGCCTAAGGTTTAGCTCCTTTTGGGTAAGGAGGTACTTCAAACTCTTGTGGTCCGAATAGATTATGCACTTCTCCCCGTATAAGTAATGCCTCAATATTTTGAGCACGAACACCACCGTAGCTAGCTCTAAATCATGGTTTGGGTAATTCACCTCGTGAGTCTTAAGTTGCCATGACGAATACGCAACCACTTTTCCTTCTTACATCAATACACATCCTAAGCCCACATGTGACGCGTCACTATAAACCGTAAACTCCTTCCCAGGCACTGGCTGAATCAACACAGGGGCCTCAATTAAAACTTTCTTAAGCTTTCCAAAGCTCTCTTGCTGCTTGTCCGTCCAAACAAATGGTTCCCCTTTCCTCAACAACTTAGTTAAGGGTGCAGCAATTACTAAAAATCCCTCAACAAACCGCCTATAATATCCTACCAAGCCCAGAAAACTTTAGAGTTCCGATACCGTCTTGGGTGTTTTCTAGTCTAACACCACTTCAATTTTCTGAGGATCCACCTTAATCCCCTCGGCTGACACCACATGTCCTAGAAACGTAATCTCCCTTAGCCAAAATTCACACTTATTGAATTTGGCATACAACTGCTTCTCCCTCAAAGTCTGCAATGCAATCCTTAAGTGTGCATCATGCTCATCCTTATCATTTGAGTACTCCAAAATGTCACCTTTAAAGTCTACCACGAACCGATCCAAGTAGGGTTGGAAAACCTGATTCATGAGATCCATAAAAGCGGCAGGTGCGTTCGTCAGCCCGAATGGCATCACCAAGAACTCGTAGTGCCCATAACGAGTTCTGAAAGCTGTCTTATGAACAGCTGCCTCTTTAACCCTTAGTTGGTGATATCCCGAATGTAGGTCAATCTTCGAGAACCCCGAAGCTCCCCTAAACTGATCAAAAAGATCGTCGATTCTTGGTAGAGGTACTTGTTTTTAACAGTTAACTTGTTTAACGGTCGATAGTTGATACACATTCGTAATGTCCCATCCTTCTTCTTTATGAATAACACCGATGCTCCCCATTGAGACACACTTGGTCGTATGAATCCTCGATCCAACAATTCCTGAATTTGTGCCTTAAGTTCCACCTACTCCTTTGGTGCCATCCGATAAGGAACGATGGACACCGGAGCCGTCCCAGGTAACAACTGGATTCCAAATTCTACTTCTCTACTAGGTGGCAACCCAGGCAGCTCCTCGGGAAAAACATCTGGATATTCCCTAACTTTTCTCAACTCCTTAAAAGTAAGGCTCTTAACCTCCATATCACTAATATAAGCCAAAAAGGCTTCGCATCCTTTTCGTACTAACTTCCCAGCCTTCAACGTCGAAATCACATTCGACAGATAGTTTCAGCATTCACCAATTACCACCACCTCCTTATCCTCCGCCATTCTTAACACCATTCGCTTTGTAGCACAATTTAAGGTGGCTCGGTGCTTCACCAGCCACTCCATACCTAAGATTAAGTCGAAATCGCTAAACGACAGTTCCATCAAATCCACTAAAAAGGTAACCCCTTGGACTACTAAGGGTACCTCCCTAAACATCTTATTCACTCCTACAGACTGCCCTAACGGACTTATCATAATCATCTCATTCACAATAATCTCAAACATATCACCTAAAGACTCAGTCTTATTGCATGCAACATATGAATGCGTCGATCCAATATCAATCAAGGCTGTGTAAGGTAACTCATCTATAAGAAACATACCCGTTATCATATCTGGGGCAACCCCATCTTCTCGGTGATGAGCATCATAAACCAAAGCTAGCTGTCTCGCCTCAGCATGGCCTACATTTTCGCCTAGTGCTCTGCGTCCACGTCTATTATCGTTACCGCCCCTGACCTGTCCACGACCCCTTCGTGGCAGCTGTCCACCCCTTGGTGGTTGAGCACCTCCTTGACCCACTACTAGCTCTCGACCTAGCGTTCGAGGGCAATCCTTGGTCCTATGCTCCATAGACCCACAAGCAAAACAAGCTCCCATTTTCTTCCAACACTCGCCTCCATGCCTTCTCCCACAATCAGCACAAGGTGGCACCCCTGGATTAGCAACAGGGGGCCCTGCTCTAACTGGCCTATTATTTCTAGCCCTAGGTCTAGGCCTCTATCCAACACTCGGGGTCTCAGCCTTCCTCTTATTCCTACCCCTTCCCTTATCCCGATTTAGGTGCTCCGTGCACTTTACCTCCCCCGCTATCTTTGCTTTCTCCACCACCTCCCCCCGTTAGGCCCAGTCATATTCATATTCATGCTCACATACAAATTCCTATCACAAAGAATCAATATTCAGTTTTTGTCTATTATGGGCCCAACAGCCAATCGGGCCCATTTAGCCCATTCCGGTTCATATGGCCAAATCACAACCCAAGTCCACGAAATCGCCCGTGGGCCTCAAGCAACCTATCGATCTCCCCCTTACGAGTTTTCGCACACTCACAAGACTACCGTAGCCAAATTTTGACTTTTCGGTATTTCAGCTTTTCGGCTTTTTGGTATTTTGGCTTTTACCGATTCATATTGTGTGTGCAGCGTATGCACACACCTGGTAAGCAAGCGTGCTGTGATTTCCGTAGCCCAAACCTACAATCGATATCACTCAAAGATTAATCTCACATACTTATCGAATACTTTACCAAAAGCCGAAATCTCACCTTCACCTTTCCTGAATGCTAAGCCTTTACTAGCTTTTATTTTGGTCACTAATCACGTATATCTCTCAGATCTGAAGAGCAACTCAGCAGGAATCCAAAACCGAGATCTGACACTAATTCCCTACCAAAGTCGATTAGAAAGAAGTGAGGAACTGAATACTCGATACTTATCAAAAATAGATTGGGAGAGCAAACACTTACACTAGATTGGACTGGGTGGAAAGAGTAGTGGCGGCACCAAGGGTATTCGGCCAAAGGATATTCGGCTCTTAGAGATTTGAATGGAAATAATTGATTACTCGGCGCCAAAGAAGAGAGGAAGAAGAATCGGCTAAAGCAAAGAAAATATTGAGTAGAGGAGAAATAGAGTTCGGCACAAGGGAGAGGAAAAAGAAAAGAAGGCAGAGAGTTTTCAGCTTTTAGAGAAAAGAGTTTCTCGCAACAGGGTGGAGGAAATTTGGCATTAGCTTCATACCCTAGCATTCAACACCTATTTATAAGCCTTATAGCCGAATTTTCCCATGCCCAATTCCCCATTCGGCTCCATCACTTCTCCCTTCTCATCTCCTCGTATTTCTCCCTGATAACCCCTTAATCCCTTCCTTAATTTTCTCTCCTGAACACTTCCCTTAGAGTCCACTTTCACGCCACTTCCATCCTTCTAGAAGGCTAAAATTAAACTTCTAAAAACACTAAGCTAGGATTCGAACCTTGGACCTCCTTGCTAGCTATTAACGCCACCTCCCTATACCCTAAGTGGTGTCACTTAGCCACTCTTCCACAGGGCTTTTTGATGCTATTTTCCCCTAACTTTATTTAAATGCCCAACTTCTTGCCAGCCCTGATTCTTTTAACAATTAAATTATAATTTCTTCTACCCCTTGATTCGAACTCAAACCTTAATTAAGACCTACTATAATTATCACTTGGATAAGAATACTAAATATAATTTTTATCGAAACCGAAAATAAATAAAGTTTGGATTTCAAGATTTTTGGGTTTCGGGATTTTTAAGGTGTTACAACTCTACCCCCTAAAAGAAATTTTGTCCTCGAAATTCACCTGATTCAAACAGTTAAGGATGTTGATGTCACATTGCTTCCTCAGGTTCCCAAGTAGCCTTCTCAGCCTTGTGATTACGCCAAAGCACTTACGACCAATTATTTGAATAAGCTCTTCCTCGAAAGTTAGGTCTGGTCTGACCTTGATTTCTTCAATCGCCACAACATGGGAAGGATCCGAGCGATACCGTCTCAGCATAGAAACATGAAACACGTCGTGGATCTGGCTCAATTCAGGAGGTAATTCTAGCTGATAAGCGACTGGCCCAATCCGCCTTACAACTCGATATGGCCCAATAAACCTTGGGCTTAGCTTTCGCTTTGTCCAAACCTTTACACCTTCTTCCATGGAGAGACCTTCAGAAAAACTAAGTCTCCTACTGCATACTCTATTTCTCACGCTTAAGATCAGCATACGACTTCTGCCTATCCGAGGCCTCCTTCAAACGATCCTGAATCAATTTTACCTTATCCTAAGTATCAGCTACTAACTCAGTGCCCAAAACTCTCTGTTCGCTCAACTCCGTCTAACATGTTGGAGTTTGACATCTTCGCCCATACAGTGCTTCATACGGAGCCATCCCAATGCTTGCTTGGTAGCTATTATTGTACGCGAATTCGGCTAACGGTAAATAGTCTTCCCAACTACCTCAGAACTCAATCGCGCATCCCCTTAACATATCTTCCATCACTTGGATCACCTTTCCAACTGTCCATCAGTTTGAGGGTGAAAAGTCGTACTGAAATTCAACCTGGTACCCAACGCCTCATGCAGCTTCTTCCAAAATCGCGAAGTGAAACTTGGGTCCCTATCAGATATTTTGGAAACTGGCACTCCATGCAATCTTACAATCTCTGCCACATACAGCCTAGCCAGCTTTTGCAACGAGTAATCAGTACGAATTGGTACAAAATGGGCACACTTGGTTGACTGATCCACTATGACCCATATCGAGTCTTTCTTAGTAGGCGTCATGGGTAGCCCACTAACAAAGTCCATAGTGATCCTTTCCCACTTCTAGAGTGGAATTTTCACTGGCTGAAGTAATCCCGAAGGTAACTTATGTTCCGTCTTCACCTTTTGACAGACCAAACATTTGCTTACGAACTTCATAACCTCGCGCTTAAGTCCAGGCCACCAATAAAGCTCGTACAAACTCCAATACATCTTGTTTCTGCCAGGATGCATTGCGTAGAGACCGCTATGTGCTTCCCGCAGAATAGACTGCCTTAGATCATCGTCCTTTGGTATACACATTCTCCCAGGGAAACACAATACTCCTTCACCATTTATCCCAAAGTCTGATGTCTCCCCACTCTCCACTTATTTAAAGTGAGCACTCAAAGTTTCATCCACTAATTGCTTACTCTTTATCTGTTTGACCCACATCGGCTTTACTTGAAGCTCAGCTAACAACCTACCATCATCCAACAAGTTTAAACGGGTGAGCATATCTCTCAAGTCTGACTTAGCCCTATGACTCAACGCATCGACTACCACTTTTGCTTTGCCAATGTGGTATTCAATCGTACAATCATAATCCTTCAATAATTCCATCCACCTACGATGCCTAAGGTTTAGCTCCTTTTGGGTAAGGAGGTACTTCAAACTCTTGTGGTCTGAATAGATTATGCACTTCTCCCTGTATAAATAATGCCTCCATATTTTGAGCGCGAACACCACTGCAACTAGCTCCAAATCATGGGTTGGGTAATTCACCTTGTGAGTCTTAAGTTGCCATGATGCATATGCAACCACTTTTCCTTCTTGCATCAATACACATCCTAAGCCTACATGTGACGCGTCACTATAAACCGTAAACTCCTTCTTAGGCACTGGCTGAACCAACACAGGGGCCTCAGTTAAAATTTATTAAGCTTTCCAAAGCTCTCTTGCTGCTTGTCTGTCCAAACAAACGGTACCCCTTTCCTCAACAACTTAGTTAAGGGTGCACCAATTACTGAAAAGCCCTCAAGAAACTACCTATAGTATCCTACCAAGCCCAGAAAACTTTAGATTTCTGATACCGTCTTGGGTGTTTTCCAAACTAACACCACTTCAATTTTCCGAGGATCCACCTTAATCCCCTCGACTGACACCACATGTCCTAGAAACGTAACCTCCCTTAGCCAAAATTCACACTTACTGAATTTGGCATATAGTTGCTTCTCCCTCAAAGTCTGCATCGCAATCCTTAAGTGTGCATCATGCTCATCCTTATCTTTTGAGTACTCCAAAATGTCATCTATAAAGACTACCACGAACCGATCCAAGTAGGGTTGGAGAACCCGATTCATAAGATCTATGAAAGCGGCAGGTGCGTTCGTCAGCCCGAATGGCATCACCAAGAACTTGTAGTACCCATAATGAGTTTTGAAAGCTGTCTTATGCACATCTGTCTCCTTAACCCTTAGTTGGTGATATCCCGAACGTAGGTCAATCATCAAGAACACCGAAGCTCCCCTAAACTGATCAAAAAGATCATCGATTCTCGGTAGAGGGTACTTGTTTTTAACAATTAACTTGTTTAACTGTCGATAGTCGATGCACATTCGTAATGTCCCATCCTTCTTCTTTACGAATAACACCGGTGATCCACATAGAGACACACTTGATCGTATGAATCCTCGATCCAACAATTCCTGAATTTGTGCCTTAAGTTCCACCAACTCCTTTGGTGCCAACCGATAAGGAGCGATGGACACTGGAGCCGTCCCAGGTAACAACTTGATTCCAAATTCTACTTTTCTACTGGGTGGCAACCTAGGTAGCTCCTCGGGAAAAACATCCAAAAATTCCCTAATTGTTCTCAACTCCTTCACAATAAGGCTCTTAGCCTTCGTATCACTAATGTAAGCCAAAAACACTTCGCATCCCTTTCGTACTAATTTCTCACCCTTCAAAACCGAAATCACATTCGATAGATTATTCTGGCATTCACCAATTACCACCACCTCCTTATTCTCCGCCGTTCTTAACACCATTCGCTTTGCAGTGCAATCCAAGGTGGCTCGGTGCTTCACCAGCCAATCCATACCTAAGGTTAAGTTGAAATCGCTAAACGACAGTTCCATCAAATCCGCTAAAAAGGTAACCCCTTGGACTACTAAGGGTACCTCCCTAAACATCTTATTCACTCCTACAGACTGCCCTAACAGACTTATCACAGTCATCTCATTCATAATAATCTCAAACATATCACCTAAAGACTCAGTCTTATTGCATGCAACATATGAATGCGTCGATCCAATATCAATCAAGCCTGTGTAAGATAACTCATATATAAGAAACATACCCGTTATCACATCTGGGGCATCCCCATCTTCTCGGCGACGAGCATCATAAACAAAAGCTAGCTGTCTCGCCTCAGCATGGCCCACATTTCCGCCTAGTGCTCTGTGTCCACGTCTATTACCGTTACCGCCCCTGACCTGTCCACGACCCCTTCGCGACAGCTGTCCACCCCTTGGTGGTTGAGCACCTCCTTGACCCACTACTGGCTCTCGACCTAGCGTTCGAGGGCAATCCTTGATCCTATGCTCCATAGACCCACAAGTAAAACAAGCTCCCATTTTCTTCCATCACTCGCCTCCATGCCTTCTCCCACAATCAGCACAAGGTGGCACCCCTGGATTAGCAACAGGGGGCGCTACTCTAACTGGCCCATTATTTCTAGCCCTAGGTCTAGGCCTCTATCCAACACCCTGGGTCTCAGCCTTCCTCTTATTCCTACCCTTTTCCTTATCCCAATTTAGGTGGTCCGTTCGCTTTACCTCCCCCGCTATCTTTGCTTTCTCCACCAACTCCAAGAAACTCGTTCCCTTTGTGTAGCTATCAGTACCCTAAGGTTATCTCTAAGCCCATCCTCAAACCTAACTCAAAGCTCATACTCCATTGCCACAATTACCCTTGCATACCTACTAAGGCGTAGAAACTCCACCTCATACTCCGCCACCGATTTGTTTTCTTGGGTCAAATTCAGGAACTTTATCCTCCTAGCATCCACATAGCTTGCACCCACATACTTCCCTTGGAATGCAGCTTTGAAAAACTCCCGGGTGACCCGCTCCGGTTGGGTGCCGTCTTTCACTGTCAACCACCATAGGTAGGCTTCCTCCCTAAGAAATGACACTTCCCCTTTCAATCTTTGCTCAGGTGAGCTATCCAACTCCTCCATTATCCTTTTAGTATCCTCCAACCAATATTCCGCCACATTAGGAGCCACGCTAGCCACACCCTTAAAGATCTCAGCCCCACTCGATTGAAGTCGTTCTGGAATCGACCCTTAATTTTTGCTGCCATTATTGGGCCCAACGACCCTTTCTAAAATTCTCAGCATTGCCTGTGACAATGCATCTTCTCCCGCGGCCCGATCATACGGTCCATTCCCAGCCACAGGTGAGGCTAGAGCTTCTTCTACTCCAACATCGAGCATATGGCCCGATGCTGACGATTTAGCCCTAACACTTCCGCGGCCTCTGCCACGGCCTCTTGCACCTCTTCTAGCACTCATCATCGATTCGTGTATTATCTGGATTAGAAATTTTATGAATTTTTAGTTAGTTTAATAATTACACCGATGTTTTATGAAAATATTTAAAGCAAAGATCATTTTTGAAAATCCTCTATAGTTTCCAGATCCTACGGGCTTTAGTTCCATTCTAACCATCATCTAAAGTAGCCCTCTAACTATTTACTGTATAAGAATTTAAACAAACTTAAATAAAAGTACTTGGTTTGATGTCGGAGACTCGGTGTGCCACTCAGCAAGATTTCTCTTTTTCTAAAGCATCGCGATCCAAAATATTTTTAAAATCCAAAAGAAAGCCAATTAATAATAATGCCCACTTCAAAGCCCGAGTTTTGCAACTTGGGCTTTGATATCACTAAATGTAATACCCCAAACCAGGCCTAGATGTTATGGCCGAATCTAGTGCGTTACATTGAAGTGTTTTAGCAAAAACCGTGTTTTCATTGAAAACCTTTCTTAAAATAAAAGAAACCTTAATTAAATTAAAAAAACACACCTTTCAGTTGCCAAAACCTTGTTTGAAACATTTGATTTAAGAAAAATTATCATTTAAAAATTTAATTGTGGAAACGTAGAAAACATACTATAATCTAGGAAACCCATGTTCAACTTCTTGTGAATTATAATGAAAATAATAATGATGATTCAAGTAATAATAACATAATGAAAACCTTATTACAATCTGATCCGAAACATACTTAATTCAATAAAAACTTATATGCTTAAAAAACCAGTCCCAATTATCTTGCAAGCTGGCCACCCAGAGTCGCTCCAAACATCAAACCTTCTACTAAGCATCACCTGAAAATAAAATAAAAGAGGGAGGGAGAGTTTTCGCAAACTCAATATGTACAACCCTCAGCAAAGACAAGCATTCAAAAAAAAACATCATTCGTGCAATACAATCCCATCCAAATTATCCATCCGCTATACACCAGCTCCGCCACCGTCACACCATATGGGGATATAAATATCGACCCACCCAACCCACACACTATGGTAGCCCGATTGCGGAACTACCTTCATTTACATATTGGGCTTTAAAAGTTGTCGGTGGATCCACGATTGTCAAGCAACCATTTGATCCTCATATACTTCCTCCGTTCCATAATTCCTAGCCCATATGCACCCTAAGCAGAATAGCATATGTATGCATGTCACATCCATAAAACTTACATTCAACATCTAGGGGTATTTTGGTTATTTTTGCCCTTAGCGGCATTTCGGTAATTTTCCCTTAATTACAATTTTCACTTACCTTGGCCTGTTAACAAGTCCCGTGAGATAAGATGAACGAATACTATGCACCAGGTAGGATTCCAGAGAAGAGGAGGTGGGTCATTAAGACCGCTTAAGTACCAAGCTCTCCCTAGATCCAATCTTAGACATGCATATACCCGTTGCCACACCTTAACCCTTTGACTTGTCCACGGCCGCAATATATTGATTAAGTCTTATGTAGATATCATATACTAGGCCCAAAACCCCTTGCAAAGCCCAAACAATTCCACATACCCGTATCTAGCCCATTAAGCCCAATCATATTCATACGACCCATTAGGCCCAAATCACCTATATATGGCCCATTAGGCCCAAATCACATTTATATAGCCCATTAGGCCCAGCCACATTCATATTCATGCTCACATACAAATTCCTATCACAAAGCATCAATATTCAGTTTTTGTCTATTATGGGCCCAACATCCAATCGGGCCCATTTAGCCCATTCCAGCTCATTTGGCCAAATCAGAACCCATGTCTACAAAATCACCCATGGGCCTCAAGAAACCTACCGGTCTCCCCCTTACGAGTGTTCGCGCACTCGCAAGACTACCGTAGCCAAACTTCGGCATTTCGACTCTTTGGCTTTTCAGCTTTTCAGCATTTCGGCTTTTCCTGATTCATAGTGTGTGTGCAGTGTATGTACACACCTTGTAAGCAAGCGTGCTGTGATTTCCGTAGCCCAAACCTACAATCGATGTCACTCAAAGATTAATCTCACATACTTATCGAATACTTTACCAAAAGCGAGAATCTCACCTTAACCTTACCTGAACGCTAAGCCTTTACTAGCTTCTACTTTGGTCACTAATCACGTATATCTCTCAGATCTGAAGAGCAAATTGGAAAGAATCCAAAACCGAGATCTGACACTAATTCCCTACCAAAGTCGATTAGAAAGAAGTGAGGAACTGAATACTCGATACTTATCAAAAATCGATTGGGAGAGCGAACACTTACACTAGATTGGACTGGGTGGAAAGAGTAGTGGTGGCACCAAGGGTATTCGGCCAAAGGATATTCAGCTCTTAGAGATTTGAATGGCAACAATTGATTACTTGGTACCAAAGAAGAGAGGAAGAAGAATCGGCTAAAGCAAGGAAAATATTGAGTAGAGGAGAATTAGAATTCGGCACAAGGGAGAAGAAAAAGAAAAGAAGGCAGAGAGTTTTTGGCTTTTAGAGAAAAGAGTTTCTGGCAATAGGGTGGAAGAAATTCGGCATTAGCTTCATACCCCAGCATCCAGCACCTATTTATAAGCCTTATAGCCGAATTTTCCCATGCCCAATTCCCTATTCGGCTCCATCACTTCTCCTTTCTCATCTCCTTTTTTTTCTCCCTAATAACCCCTTAATCCCTTCCTTAATTTTCTCTCTTGAACACTTCTCTTGGAGTCCACTTTCACACTACTTCCATCCTTCTAGAAGGCTAAAAATAAACTTCTAAGAACATTAAGCTAGGATTCGAACCTTGGACCTCCTTGCTAGCTATTAACGCCACCTCCCTACACCCTAAATGGCGTCACTTAGCCACTCCTCCATAGGGATTTTTGATGTTATTTTCCCCTAAATTTATTTAAAAGCCAACTACTTGTCAGCCCTAATTCTTTTAATAATTCTTTTAATAATTAAATTATAAATTCTTCTACCTTTGATTCGAACTCAAACCTTAATTAAGACCTACTATAATTATTGCTTGGATAAGAATATTAAATATAATTTTTATCGAAACCAAAAATAAAGAAAGTTCAAGATTTTAGGATTTTTGGGCTTCAGGATTTTTGGGGCGTTACAAGCTCAATTATAGCTTTCTTTAGTTTATACACTTAGTTGTTGAAATAAAATTAAATAGTATTTAGTTTAAGTATTAAATGAGTCTTAGTAATGTTGTAACACCCCAAAAATTCTTACTGCTTATTTTTGTATGTTTGTGATACACAAATATCTGTCTGTTTCAATGGTTAAATGTCCAGGGAAGAGTTGGAGAAGTCTTGGGTTCAAGCCTTGACTTGTGCAAAAGTTTTGTTTTTAATATGAATAAACCTCTTTTTCTAGTCATTAGGCTTTTAAATAAATAAGGGTAAAACATGTTAGAAAGGGTCGGCTAGTCTAGGGGATGGGTGGCGTGTTATTCTTACCTGAGGTCTAAAGTTCGAGTCCTAGCATGTGCAATAGAGTGTTTATTTTGCTGTCTAAGCCGTGTGAGTAGTAGAGGTTAACCGAAATACTGCAGAGTTGAGTGGGGTTTGCATTTTGTGGTTGAGGGGATTATGATGGAGGTATTTTAGGAGGAAATGTTGGGATTTGGATAGTGAAGTGGTTGGAGAGTTTCTAGGAGTCAAGTGAGGGTAGTGTTTAGAGGTCATGCCGAAATGGGAGTCTCATTTTGTCAAAAAAATCAGTCATAGCTCACCTTTTGCCGATTGTACCAAATTTTGCTTCTGGTTTTTACTCTTCATTCGTTGGTTTTGTCTTTGTTTTTGTCTTTTTGGAGGCCAAATTTTGCTAGGGACTTCAGATATCTTTCAATTTTACTCTTCTTTACAATCCCCTTGCCTACCGATTTTCACTTCCTCTTCTCTCTCTCTCTCAATCGGTTTTACTTTTGCCGAATACTACTTCTTCTCTCTCTCTCTCAATCGGTGTTGGCAATCCCCTCTCTTTTCATCTTGGCTGTTGTGGCCGTATACTCTCTTTGCTTGTAGCCAAACCCTGCCCTTTTCTCTATCCGTCTCTTCTTCCTCTTCATTGCCAAAACTACTCATTCTCCTACGCTCAGTGTGCCGACTTTTCCTTCATTGTTCTCTATTGATTTTGTGGTCATTACAATTCTTCAGTTTTGCGTTTCGGTAAGTCTAATTTTTGGTTTGGTTCAAACTGTTCTTTTGAATAGTTGTTAATAGGAGATTGGCTGAATTGCATGTTGGAACCGAGAGCTTAAGTGTTCGTTCTTTTTCGACGATTTAGGTGGATAGGGCCTTGGTTGTTCAATCAAGGTAAGTGGTTGTTGATTGGGTGATTTAAGTGTAATAGTATAGTGTCTTGTTGATTGAGTGCTTACCTATTTTCTGTTGGTGCTTAGGGACTTTTCGAAGGTGAAAGATCTTTAGTTGGCATTAGGATGGAGGAAACTCCCCTCTTTACTTGATCGAAGGTATGTTGTTGTGAGAATAAAGAATGGGGTAGTTTGTGTCTATTCGATTGAGTACTTGTTTAAGTGAGTAATTGGGGATTGTTGATTAAGTGTAGGGTTCAAAGGTGTGGGCAGTCTTTTCTTTCGGCAAATAGAAACCAGGTGTGTGTGAAAACACTACTCCTAATCACAAATCGGCAAAAAGCTGAAAAGTGTGTATAGTCGACACCACACGGGCATGCAACTACCCGTGTGGTAGCCCATGTGACTAAACATGGGCGTATGATTGATGAGGCCGACCATGTGCGAATTCATGGGTTGGGCCAAATTGGACCGTGTGGGCCCCACGGGCATTGGGCCCCTCTCGGGTAAACCACACGGACATGTGGAAGTTATTCAGCCAGGTTGTGTAATACACACGGCCAAGGACATTATAGGCCGTGTGGGCCACATGGGCGTGTGGGCCCACATGGGGCCGTAATATGGGCCGTGGGCCTATTTTTACTGTTTGACTGTTAAGGTTGCACAGGTTGCCCGAAACGACTGTGGACCTATTGTTGGGTCGGTAAGTTTACCTAGACCCCTTATTTGATAAAATGACTATTTTGCCCCTATGTGATGTGTGGATCTATATTCATGTATGACTATATTTAAGCATGCTATTCTAACTACATTGAGTACATGTGAAATATTATGATATGATATGACATGTTGCATGATGTATTGCATGGGGATGGGTTTAATATGATTGGAGGAAGTGTACTGTACGGGCAGCTCTACTACAAATACTGTTTAGTGCCGCAACCGGTACTACTTGGAGGTTAGGGATGGGTGGGTTGATTATATCCCCACATGGAGTGTAGGGTTGGAAAGCGATGGAGTGTAGAGGTTGGTTGGGTAGGATTTCTTGATTACATATCTGTACCGTTACTGTCACTGAGATGGGCTCAGGCCCAAACTGATATTGATATTGTAATGGGCTAAGGCCCTAACTGAAACTGAACCATTATTGAAATGGGCTTAGGCCCAGACTGTATTTGCTCACTGTATGGTTGTATGAGAATGGGATTACACACTGGGTTTTCGTAAACTCACCCTTCTGTTTATCTGCGCAGGTAATCCCAAGACTTAGTTGGACCAGTGCTGCGAGGGACTCAAAGGTGGCCACTCAACCGCATAAATTTTCATATTTGATTTAGATTATAAGTAATTTCATTTTGGGTATTTTGCTGTAATAAGGCCTTTATGGATTTTTACTTTAATTTGGGTTTTTATTTGTTTTGATTTAAAACTGCTAGTAGTAGGAAAAGACGCAGGATTTCAAAAAGATAATTGTTTTTCAAATATACCAAGAATACACAACCTGTTTTAAAAATTAATGACATTTTAATATGATTAACTTTTTGACAAATGACTCACATTTTGAAAATGAACGACACGTCTTAAAATCATCCTAAAGATCACACAAAGAGGTTAAATAAATAATGGAGTTTTCAACGATATCACACTTTACGAAAAACACTTCAATGTGACATCACCAAATTCGGCCATAACATCCATGCCAGGTTTGGGGTGTTACAAATGTGTTTAGTTATTTTAGTTTAAGTAATTAAGTTGTTTCAATTTTACTTAGTTGTTTAAATAATTTCGACAATTAATATGTTCTAGCTTAATTAATTTGCTACAGCCATTTAATTTGTTTAATTGTGTTTATAGGTGAATTAATCAGTTGAACCAGCTGTTACATGGATGGGTATTTAAAGAGAGGAATAAATTCAGCTGTTTTGGAGATGAATTAAAGGCCAGCAACTGTTATGAGCTTTTCCAAGTAAATGTTTGAAGAGTTTAATGGACAAGGAGTTATTCACATAAGCCATTCAATTTCCAAATGTTTTTAACATGATGGTGGCTGTTCCAATTTGATCATTTACACCTTTAGTTTGTTATATTTAAGCATTTACACAAAGAAGGTTGTTCATGTGCCAAATGACATTCATTTTTGCCTACTGTAACACCCCTTACCCATATCTGTCACCGGAATAAGGTTACGAGGCATTACTAGTGTAACACCTCAAACCCGGCTTAGAAGTTAGACCGGAATCTGGCATGTCACATTGAAGTGTTTTTTGAAAATCATGTTTTCATTAGAAAAGCTTCTTATTTAAAACGTAGTACATTGAAAAATTCTTAATTTTATTTCTAAAATTCCTTTTTAATTTGTGGAAGCTAATTCTAAAAGTAACCAATTCACGAAAACGTGATGTTTAAAAGTTAAGTTGCAAAAACGTAGTGTTTTGAAAATAGTTGTTGTTTTGAAAATAGTTGTTGTTTTGGAAAACCACGATCTACTTCTAACTATTATAAAACATAGTAACAAAAATCCCAAAGTAAAATAAAAACCAGAATTAAGAGAGGCCTTATTACAAGCCAATTAAAAAGAAATATGCAACAGTAAATAAACAAAACTGAAAACATAAGCAGTGTGTGTGGCCATCTCTGAGTCCCTCGCTGCACCGAACCTCCTATCGCTGGGGATTACCTGGACAATTAATAAACGGGGTGAGTTTACGGAAACTCAGTGTGTAATCCCCTCCTAAACTAAAATAGGTAACAGTCAGTAAGACAAACAGAAATAGAATCAAACTGGGCTTGTGCCCTTTTATAGAATCAGGTGAGCCTATGCCCAAATCAGCATCACTTGGGTCTCAGTCCTTGTCAGAATCAAACCATATGCATAATGCAAAAATGTATGTAACCCATCCTATCCAAAAGATACACATCAACTCCGTCCCTCGGTGCACATCATGTGGGGATATAAATATCGATCCACCCATCCGATACACATCAATGGTAGCCTGGTTACGGCACAACCTTTATTGCAGTAAGTTGCTAAATAACAGGATGGCTGGAAGTGTAACACCCTAAACCCAGCCTAGACGTTATGACCGGATCCGACGTGCCATATCGGAACGTAAAAAAAACATTTTCTATTTTTAGTCCAGGAAATCGTACTTAGTGTTCAAAGGATGATTTTACTACAGGTTAAAGTGAATGGAAGCTGTGCACCAGGTAGGAAACTGGAAAAGAGGAGGTGAGTCCATCGGACTGCTTAAGTACCAAACTCCCTTCGAATCCAATCCTACACATGCACACCACCATTGCCACACCTTAACTTAGTGTATGTTCTTAAGAAACCAATTCATTTAAGTCCAGTTTAAGAAAAAGTGATTAACTTTGGAAAACATTTTTTTTTGCTTTGTTGTCGTGATATTTTAAAATCGATTACTGTTTTTGAAAACGCGCCCTAAAACTAATCAGTTTCAGTGATTAAGATAATATTATACCTATTCTAGTAAAACACATTAAAAACAATAAAAAATCATTAAAGCGGCCTTATTACAACTTAAACCCAAAATAATTGATGTAAATAAAAACTAATTAAATTATAAAAAGAGAATCAAGTTTGCAGTACGTGCGGCCACTCCGAATCCCTCACAGCTCCAAGTCCACTATGGTTGAGGGTTACCTACAAGGATAAAGATAAGGGGGTGAGTTTGGAAAACTCAGTGTGTAAAATAGCCCAACCATAGTCCAGATCAGTTCAAACCACAGAAACAGATTAAATCGGGCCTTAGCCCTATACAGAGTTCAGAATGAAGCCCATAGGCCCATAACAGATACAGAACAGATATATCATGTATGTAGAAAACCCAACCCATATCCATCCGTAAACACCCCCGTGCCAACCTTACACCATGGGGGGAGACAACTCGACCCACCCATCCGTCTACACGTCACAAGTATTTGCAGTATGGCTGCCAGAACAGATAGTGTGACAGAGTCACCAGATACAGATATTTGTAAACAGAGCCACCAGAACAGATATTTGTCGCAGAGCCACCAGCTTAGATATTTGTGGCAGAGCCACCAGAACGCTTCCTCCATCAATATAATCCATATCCCATGCAACAGATATACATGTCATAGCATATAACAAGCAGAACCAGAATATCATGCATTTCAGTCAAAATCAACCCTAAGGGTATAATGGTAATTTTGCATCTAGGGATATAATGGTAACTTTCATACTTAAGGGTATTTCGGTAAAACTTTCTATTTTAGGGTTTACATACACATTACAACCATTAACGCATTAACAGAAACACTTACCGAGCGTTTTTACAGAATTGGGCCCGTTGGCCCATTAACCCATTTTCGGCCCATTAAGCCCAAATATACCGAAGTGCACGAAATTGTAAACTCTGCAATCATATCATTTGAGATTACCAAGATTAACAATCCAAACCATCTCACGAGCGCTCGCACGCTCGCAAGTCCACAAAATGCCGATTTTTCGGTATTTCAGCTTTTCGGCTTTTACCGATCTAGTCTATGAGTGGGTGTCATTTACACACCTGATTTGTAGTGGTTTGATGGCAAGTTCCACACATGAGCTGCCTACAATTGTATTACTAACACGTCAATCTAAATATCAAAAACAAACTACAAACTATCCCCCTACCATATTCGGCCAACCAAGTCTCCGACCCTACAGTTCTTACCTTTTTCTGAAACTAGCGACTAGGTTTAGATCCAGTCGTTCCACTTGTCCAAGCCTTCGATCAGTAGCCTCTAGATCACACTAACATCATAATAAAACAATTGTCACAACCCTTAGAGCCATAGGGCCTAATCGATAGCCTCCCTAAGCCTTTAGAGATTTCAGCTTTTCTAAAACCCGAAATAAAGAATAGATTCAAAAACTTACCACCAGTTCCTTCAATCAACGATTCTACTTTAGTTCCTATTCAGTTCTGATGCAGATCTATCCCCTCAAATGTTAGCAGAAATCAAATCTTTAAAGGTCTAAAGATTTGGCTATGCCCCAATGACTATGGTGTTTTCGGCTTTTGAAACTAGTGAAATAAAAGATGATTTGATAAGGAGGTTTTTACAAAGTTGAAGTCGATAGAGGTTTGGGTTTAGAGAGTGTGAAATTCGGCCAGGAAAGATGAAGGAAAAATCAAAGAAGTTGGCTAGGAGAAATCGGCACAGAAGAAAAACAGGCTTTTGGGATATTGACTTTTATGGCAATCGGCTATAAAGGCTTAGAAACGAATGGAATGGAAAAGTAGAATGGTAGGAAGGGTTCGGCTATGTAAGAAAAGGAAAAGAAGAAGAAAAGAGAGTAGGAGAAGACAAAAAAAGAGAAAAGAATTGTCAGAAATGGCACCCCCCTCCAAAAGCCGAAATTCCCCTCACTAAATGACCTAGCCGAATTTCTCATGCTAAAGTCCCTTGACCGGCCAACTCTTGCTCCTTGATCAGCTCCTAAATTTCCTACCTTATCTTATCTTTACTCAATCCCCTTACTAGCTTAAACTCCCCCTAACAAAGTTCCCCCTTGAGTTCCATCACCTCCCTTTTTTGTTCACAAAAATAAATACCCTATTTGCATACCTTGTGGCCCGAACCTTGGCTCCCCCTAGACATCTACACGCCACTCCCCCTATACCTTATGTGGCGTCACATGCCAATTTACCACAGGTCTTCTTGTGCCCTATTTTTACCATCTTTAATTTAAAAGCCCTCAACGCCAGTACCCTCTCTTTCTAAAATCTGAAATTTCTAAATTGCCTCAAATTGGATATACTCTTGGGCCTTTTTAAGGGCCTAGTAACCTACTCAGACCCACAACAGACAGTTAAAACACAGAATTTCTAAAATTCATTGGAAATCACAAAAATCCCGAAAATTGGGGCGTTACAACTCTACCCTCCTTAAAGAAATTTCGTCCTCGAAATTTTACCTGATTCAAACAGATGAGTGTATTGTTGCCGCATCTCCTCTTCTGGCTCCCAAGTAGCTTCCTCTCTGCCATGATTATGCCAAAGCACTTTTACCAAGGGAATTGACTTTCTTCTCAAAACATTAACATCTCGATCTAGTACCTGTACAGGCTCTTCCTCAAAAGTCAGATCTGGCCTCACCTCAATCTCTGCAACCGGCACGACATGAGTAGGGTCAGAACGATATCGCCTTAACATGGAGACATGGAAAACATCGTGAATCATGTCTAACTCTGAAGGTAATTCCAGTTGATAAGCCACTGGACCCATTCGCTTAAGAACTCGATAAGGCCCAATGAATCGCGGACTCAACTTGCCCTTCTTACCAAACCTTAATATCTTCTTCCAAGGTGAAACCTTCAAGAAGACCATATCACCCACTGAGTACTCAATCTCCTTACGCTTCAAATCCGCATATGACTTTTGCCTATCAGATTCTTCCTTCAACTGATCTCTGATTATCCTGACCTTATCTTCAGCATTTGCTACCAACTCAGGTCCAAGAACCTGTCCTTCTTCCAACTCAGTCCAACAACTAGGTGTACGACACCTACGTCTATACATCGCTTCGTATGGTGCCATTCGGATACTCGCTTGATAACTGTTGTTATACACAAATTCTTCCAACGACAAGTAATCCTCCCAACTACCTCAGAAGTCAATAATGCGTCCCCTCAACATGTCTTCCAAAATCTGAATAACCCTTTCTGACTGACCATCCGTCTGAGGATGAAAAGCCGTGCTAAAGTTCAATCGCGTCCCTAATGCCTCATGCAACTTTTGCCAGAACTGAGATGTGAACCTAGGATCTCGATCAAAAATAATCGATACTAGCACTTCATGGAGTCGCACAATCTCTGCCACATACAATTTGGCTAATTTTTGAAGTGAATAGTCAGTGCGGACATGTATGAAATGAGCAGACTTTGTTAACCTATCCACGATCACCCAAACTGTGTCCTTCTTCGTTGGTGTCAAGGGTAGCCCACTCACAAAGTCCATGGTTACCCTCTCCCACTTCTAGAGTGGTATCTTAACTGGCTGCAAAAGTCCGGAAGGTAGTTGATGCTCAGCTTTCACTTGCTGGCATGTCAGACACTTCCCCACAAACTCCGTTACTTCTCATTTAAGCCCAGGCCACCAATACAATTCTCGCAAGTCGCGATACAACTTATTCCCTCCAGGATGCATAGCATAAAGCCCTCCATGAGCTTCTTTCAGTATTGACTACCTTAAGTCAGAGTCCTTCGGAATGCAAACTCTTCCTCGAAAACATAGAATTCCTTCACTATTTAACCCAAACTCAAAAGTTTCCCCTTTCTTAACTTGTTGAAATCGAGAAACTAAAGACTCATCCTTAATCTGATCCACCCAGGCTGGCCTTACTTGTAACTCGCCAACAGACTACCATCATCATATAGACTCAAACGAGCAAACATTACTCTCAGACCAGATATAGCTCTACGGCTTAGAGCATCGGCTACCACATTAGCCTTTCCTGGGTGATACTCAATCAAACAATCATAGTCCTTAAGCAATTCTATCCATCTTCGATGCCTCAGATTCAACTCCTTCTGAGTCAGTAAGTACTTAAGACTCTTATGATCCGTGTATATGACACACTTTTCCCCGTACAGATAGTGTCTCCAGATCTTTAGTGCACAGATTACTGCTGCCGATTCAAGGGCGTGGGTAGGATAGTTCCCTTTGTGAGGCTTAAGCTATCGCGATGCGTAGGCCACCACCTTACCCTCTTGCATCAAGACATAGCCCTAACCCACTTGTGACGCGTCACTATACACGGTAAAATCCTTCCCAGACTCCGGCTAAATCAATACAAGTGCTTCGGTCAGAACTTCCTTCAATTTCTCAAAAGCTTCTTACTGCCTCTCGGTCCAAACAAACGGTGCTCCTTTCCTTATAAGTTTTGTCAATGGTGTTGCCAACACAGAAAAACCTTCCACAAACCTTCTATAGTACCCTGCCAAACCTAAGAAACTACAAATTTTCGACACCAACCTCGGCGGCTTCCACTCCAGAATCGCTTCAACCTTTCGAGGGTCCACCTTGATCCTTTCAGCAAAGACAACATGACCTAAGAAGGTTACCTCTCTCAACCAGAATTCACACTTACTAAACTTCGCATAAAGTTCCTTCTCCCTCAACACTTGCAGCATAATGCGGAGATGCTCATCATGCTTATCTTCGGTTTCAGAATAAACCAAAATATCGTCAATAAAAATGACTACGAATCGATCCAAAAATGGTTGAAATACCCAATTCATCAGATCCATAAATGCTGCAGAAGCGTTCGTCAACCCAAATGGCATGACCAAAAACTTGTAATGACCATACCGAGTCCTGAATGCCGTCTTATGAACATCCACCTCCTTGACCCTTAATTGATGATATCCAGATCGAAGATCAATATTAGAAAATAGCGAAGCTCCTCTAAGTTGGTCGAACAAGTCGTCGATTCTTGGCAAAGGGTACTTATTCTTAATCGTCAGTTTGTTCAACTGCCGATAATCGATGCACATCCGCATCGCCCCATCTTTATTTTTCACAAACAACACCGGTGCTCCCCACGGAGACACACTCGGCCTAATAAAGCCTCTATCCAACAAATCTTGAATATGTGGTTTCAGCTCCATTAACTCCTTCGGTGCCATCCTGTATGGTGCGATGGATACTGGTGCCGTTGCAGGTAACAAATCAATTCCAAACTCGACTTCCCGGTTCGGAGGCAATCCCAGGAGCTCTTCTGGAAAAACATCTTGGAATTCCTTAACGATTCTAACTTTATCCACTATCAAGCTCCCAGTCTCCGACTGACTTATAAATGTCAAATACGCCTCATAGCCCTTACGAATCCACTTCTCGGCTCTCAACGCCGACACCACATTGGACAAATAATTCCTTCGTTCACCTATTATCATAACCTCCTCACCCTCCACGGTTCTTAACACCATTAGCTTAGCTGCACAGTCCAAAGTTGCCCCATGCTTAACAAGCCAATCCATCCCCAGGATGAGATCGAATTCCCTGAACGGTAATTCCATCAAGTCACCAGCGAATATCCTACCTTGAGTTTCTAAAGGTACGTCTTTATATAGTTTGTCTACCCTAACCGAGTTACCCAAAGGACTTAGTACTGATACCCCACTCATAGCCTCCTTAGAGTGCACACCCAACGACCCAGATATGGCATATGCAACATACGAATGAGTAGATCCAATATCTATCAAAGCAGTGTACGACATGCTAGAAATAAAAAATGTACCAGTTATGACGTTGGGTGCATCACCCTCCTCTCGACGACGGGCTACATACACCAACGCTGGCTATCGAGCCTCAGCATTTCCGATACCCCTGCCAGGTGCTCCTTGTCCCCGACCATTTCTGTTACCGCCCCTACCTTGACCACATCCTCTCAGTGGTTGTGGTCCACCTCTCGCTGGTTGAGCAACCCTCAATTCCGCAACCTAAACCTGATCTATTTTCTGAGGACAGTCTTTGACTTTATGCTCCATAGACCCACACCAGAAACAAGCACTAAAGCGTTTCCTACACTCACCCAGATGTACCTTACCACAGTCCCTACAAACTTGTGGCCTAATAGCATTCATCGGAACCTCTCGAACTGGCTCTTCCACTCTTGCCCTTTTAGCATTCCTATTTGCACCACCCAAGGGTCCTGAATCTCTCCGGAAACGATTTCAATCATTTTCACAATTCTGTTTTTCGGTGCGCTTCACCTCCTCCGCTATCTTAGCTTTCTCCACCAAAGCAGCAAAGTCACACTCCCTCTGTGGAGCAATTAGCACCCTAAGTTCATCTCTAAGACCATCTTCAAAGTGCACACTACGTTCGTACTCCGTATCGACTATCCCCACGGCATACTGGCTCAGCCTCAGAAACTCAACCTCGTACTCAGCGACTGTCTTACCCCCTTGTACTAGATTCAAAAATTCCTTCCTGCGGGCATCCACATAACTCGCCCCAACATACTTTCCCTTGAAGACTGTCTTAAACAGCTCCCAAGTCACCTTGTCAGTTGGGGTCCCATCTCTCACGGTGAGCCACCACTAATAAGTCTTATCCCGTAGCAATGATATGGCTCCCTTCAGCTTCTGCTCTACGGAACAATCCAAATCATCCATAATCCGTTCCGTAGCCTCTAACCAATACTCAGCCACATTCAGGGCTACACCAGACACACCCCTAAAGATCTCCGCTCAATTAGCCTAGAGTCGCTCAGAAATAGATCCTCGAATTCTGTTACCCGTGCTTGCCCTGGTAACCCTTTCCAAAACAAAAAGATTGCCTAGGATAGGGCATCATCCCCTGCACCTCGATCATGAGATTCCACTTTTGTTGCCGGTGTTACCGGTGCATCTGTCACCGGCATATGCCCTGAGGACGAAGATTCAGTCCATGTACTACCTCGGCCACGTCCACGACCCCTTCCACGTGCTGCCCTCGTACTCATGTCGTATTATCTGATTACGAATTTTATGCATCCATTAAATATTTCAGTGTTTATTACAGATGTTTTATGAACAGACAGTAATTTAGGGTTTGTTTTTCGCGAAAACGTAACCTAGCTACAATCTTTAGTCCACTTATCAAAAGTTCCTATAGTTCACATATCACCCCTACTAGAGCATCATAGGGTTTCAGTACAGATATATAGCTGATAATTCAGGAATATTCAGAAAAATTCAGAGTAATACTTACAGACTTGGGCCGGAGATTCGGAGTGCCACCTCTTTGGTTATCAATTTTCAAAACCCAAAAACTAAAATCTAGATTAAACCTTAAGACATGCATACCTTGTGTAATATCTTTGAAAGAACTTTGTAAAACCATTTCCAAAACCATTTCCAAGAATACCCTTCTTAAGCCTAAGTTTTTCAAAAAGTTTTTTGGACCCGATCCACAGCCCAGCTGTTGCAACTTGACTCTGATACTACTAAATGTAACACCCCAAACCCAGCCTAGACGTTATGACCAGATTCGACGTGCCACATCGAAACGTAAAAAAAACATTTTCAATTTTTAGTCCAGGAAATCGTACTTAGTGTTCAAAGGATGATTTTACTATAGGTTAAAGTGAATGGAAGCTGTACACCAGGTAGGAAACCGGAAAAGAGGAGGTCAGTCCATCGGACTGCTTAAGTACCAAGCATCCTTCGGATCCAATCCTAGACATGCACACCACCATTGCCACACCTTAACTTAGTGTATGTTCTTAGGAAACCAATTCATTTAAGTCTAGTTTAAGAAAAAGTGATTAACTTTGGAAAATGTTTTTTTTGCTTTGTTTTCGTGATATTTTAAAATCAATTACTATTTTTGAAAACGCGCCCTAAAACTAATCAGTTTCAGTGATTAAGATAATATTATACCTATTCTAGTAAAACATATTAAGAACAATAAAAAATCATTAAAGCGGCCTTATTACAACTTAAACCCAAAATAATTGATGTAAATAAAAACTAATTAAATTATAAAAAGAGAATCAAGTTTGCAGTACGTGCGGCCACTCCGAGTCCCTCACAGCTTCAAGTCCATTATGGTTGAGGGTTACCTACAAGGATAAAGTTAAGGGGGTGAGTTTGGAAAACTCAGTGTGTAAAATAGCCCAACCATAGTCCAGATCATTTCAAACCACAGAAATAGATTAAATCAGGCCTTAGCCCTATACAGAGTTCAGAATGAAGCCTATAGGCCCATAACAGATACAGAACAGATATATCATGTATGCAGAAAACCCAACCCATATCCATCCGTATACACCCCCGTGCCAACCTTACACCATGCGGGGAGACTACTCGACCCACCCATCAAATCACACGTCACAAGTATTTGCAGCATGGCTGCCAGAACAGATAGTGTGACAGAGTCACCAGATACAGATATTTGTGGACAAAGCCACCAGAACAGATATTTGTGGCAGAGCTACCAGATTAGATATTTGTGGCGGAGCCACCAGAACGCTTCCTCCATCAATATATCCCATATCCCATGCAACAGATATACATGTCATAGCATATAACAAACAGAACCAGAATATCATGCATTTCAGTCAAAATCAACCCTTGGGGTATAATGGTAATTTTTCACCTAGGGCTATAATGGTAACTTTCATACTTAAGGGTATTTTGATAAAACTTTCTATTTTAGGGTTTACATACACATTACAACCATTAGTGCATTAACAGAAACACTTAGCAAGCATTTTTACCGAATTGGGCCCGTTGGCCCATTAACCCATTTTCAGCCCATTAAGCCCAAATATACCGAAGTGCACGAAATTGCGTACTCTGCAATCATATCATTTGAGATTACTAGGATTAACAATCCAAACCATATCACGAGCGCTCGCACGTTCGCAAGTCCAAAAAATGCCAGTTTTTCAGCATTTCGACTTTTCGACTTTTACCGATCTAGTCTATGAGTGGGTGTCGTTTACACACCTGATTTGTAGTGGTTCGATGGCGAGTTACACACACGAGCTATCTAAAATTGGATTACTAACACGTCAATCTAAATATCAAAAACAAACTACAAACTATCCCCCTACCATAGTCGGCCAACCAAGTCTCAGATCCTAGAGTTCTTACCTTTTTCCGAAACTAGCGACTAGGTTTAGATCCAGTCGTTCCACTTGTCCAAACTTTCGATCAGCAGCCTCTAGATCACACTAACATCATAATAAAACAATTGTCACAACCCTTAGAGCCATAGGGCCCAATCGATAGCCTTCCTAAGCCTTTAGAGATTTCGGGTTTTCTAAAACCCGAAATAAAGAATAGATTCAAAAACTTACCACCGGTTCCTTCAATCAACGATTCCACTTTAGTTCCTATTCAGTTCTGATGCAGATCTACCCCCTCAAATGTTTGCAGAAATCAAATCTTTAAAGGTCTAAAGATTTGGCTATGCCCCAATGACTATGGTGTTTTCGACTTTTGAAACTCGTGAAATAAAAGATGATTTGATAAGGAGGTTTTTGCAAAGTTGAAGTCGATAGAGGTTAGGGTTTAGAGAGTGTGAAATTTAGCCAGGAAAGATGAAGGAAAAATCAAAGAAGTTGGCTAGGAGAAATTGGCACAGAAGAAAAACAGGCTTTCGGGATTTCGGCTTTTATGGAAATCGGCTATAAAGGCTTAGAAACGAATGGAATGGAAAATTATAATGGTAGGAAGGGTTCGGCTATGTAAGAAAAGGAAAAGAATAAGAAAAGAGAGTAGGAGAAGAGTAACTCCTTGCGACCTTGCTTGCCTTCGGAATCCATCACAGTACTATTGCTAACTTAAACAAAATTTGATTTTCAGAGCATACATTGAATAAATACAAAATCTAACTTTAAGTACAGTCTAACAAAAAACTTACAGATTCGGCGCCGGAGACTCAGTAACCACACTTTCAGGAAAATATTCAGAAAAACATTTCAAATACTTCAAATATTTTTGAACCTTTTTGAAATAATTCTTTTAGAAATCCAATTTTAAAACCCATTCCACAGCCGAGTTTTGCAACTTGGCTCTGATACCACAAAATGTAATACCCCAAACCCAGCCCAGAAGTTAGACCTGAATTTGGCGTGTCACGTTGAAGTGTTTTTCGAAAATCATGTTTTGATTAGAAACCCTTCTTATTTAAAACGTAGTACATTGAAAACTTCTTAATTTTATTTCTAAAATTCCTTTTTAATTTACAAAATCTAATTCTAAAAGTAACCAATTCACGAAAACGCGATGTTTAAAAGTTAAGTTGCGAAAACGTAGTATTTTGAAAATAGTTGTTGTTTTGGAAAACCGCGATCTACTTCTAACCATTATAAAACATAGTAACCAAAATCCCAAAGTAAAATAAAAACTAGAATTAAGAGAGGCCTTATTACAAGCCAATTAAAAAGAAATACGCAACAATAAATAAACAAATCTAAAAACATAAGCAGTGTGTGTGGCCATCTCCGAGTCCTTCATAGCACCGAACCACCTAACGCTGGGGATTACTTGCACAGTTAATAAACGGGGTGAGTTTACAGAAACTCAGAATGTAATCCCCTCCTAAACTAAAATAGGTAATAGTCAGTGAGACAGACAGAAACAAAATCAAACTGGGCTTGTGCCCTTTTATAGAATCAGGTGGGCCTAAGCCCAAATCAGCATCACTTGGGTCTCAGCCCTTGTCAGAATCAAACCATATGCATAATGCAAAAATGTATGCTAACCCATCCCATCCAACTGATACACATTAACTCCGTCCCCCAGTACACATCATGTGGGGATATAAATATCGACTCACCCATCCGATACACATCAATGGTATCCCGATTGCGATACTACCTTTATTGCAGCAAGCTACTAAATAACAGGACGGCTAGAAGCCGTAAGCAGGATGGCACAATCGCACAAAAACATCGATAACTGCATTATGTTAGGCACAGAGCCATCAACTAGAGTAACATAATCGGCACACAGCCCTAGGTAAATGTGATCGACACAGAGTTGTCAATAATCATATATTGGCACATAGCCTTAGGCAAATTCGTTTGGCACACAGCCATAATCAGGTCGGCACAGAGCCATAATCAGGTTGGCACAGAGCCATAATCAGAATAATTGGCTTTAAGCCATCTGTAGCTGTATCATGTTACGCACATAGCCATTAGTGACGGTAATACAGTCGGCACACAGCCTCGGGTAAATATGATCGACACAGAGTCGTCAATAATCATATATTGGGCTTAAAAGCCACCGGTGGATCCACGGTCGTTAAGCAACCATGCGATCCTCAATTTCTTCCTCCGTTTCATAATCCCCACCCATGTGCAACATAGTATTATATGAATGCAACAAATATACACACGGCATACAAAATCATACAAATCATAGTCACAACAGTCCAATCACAGTCATACATTCTCAGTCAAAACATAGTCAAATCAATCAAATTGTATTATTAGTGAGTCATATATCTTAGAGGGGCAGAACGGTCTTTTTACCTATTAGGGGTATTTTAGTCATTTCACCCTACAAGGGTATTTTGGTAATTCTACAAACCAAGGGTATTTCAATAATTTTACAAACCAATGGTATTTCTGTAATTTTTGAAAGTCAAGGGTATTTTAATAATTTTGTAAATCAGGGGTATTTTGTAATTTTCCAAATTAGAGCTATTTCGGTAATTTTCCAAATTAGGGGTATTTTGGTAATTTTACAAATTGAGGGTAGGGGTATTTTGGTAATTTTACAAATCGAGGGTATTTTGGTAATTTTACAAATCGAGGGTATTTCGATAATTTTACAAGTCGAGGGTATTTCGATAATTTCACAAGTCGAAGGTATTTCGATAATTTTACAAGTCGAGGGTATTTCGATAATTTCACAAGTCGAAGGTATTTCGATAATTTCACAAGTCGAAGGTATTTCGATAATTTTACAGATCAGGGGTATTTTGGTAATTTTATAAACTAAGGGTATTCAGTAATTCTACCCTATAGGGGCATTTCAGTAATTCTACCCTATAGGGGCATTTCAGTAATTCTACCCTATAGGGGTATTTCAGTAATACTAGCCTACAGATATGAGATTCACATAGCCCAATCCAATATTTACTACACAATCATACAATTTATCCACTTGGGCCCATTGGGCCCACATGGCCCAAAACAACCTAAGACCACGAGAGCACTCATGATGGCCTCAACCGGCATTTCGGCATTCTGGCATTTGCCGTTCCATAGCTAGAGTAGTGCGAAATATACAACTGTTTATGAGAACGCGCCGAAGTCCACGATCACCAACCTTGGCACATCCTGCATTGAATCTTAATCCCCAACTCATCTGGTTCACTCTATTTAAAGCCAGCTTCTCGCTAATTCTCATGTTAGCTTCCCTATGTGGGATTGCTTTCAACTATTAGGAAAATTCCTCATTCTTATGACCACTTCAACCACAGAGTTCCAGTCCAACTCCACCTCCTACACAGCTCAAATAGCAAAATAAACACTCCACTGCGCATCCCAAGACTTGAACCTCAGACCTCACAGTTGCACAACACGCCACCTTGCCACTCCACCACAGGCTCTTTCTGTGATAAAAACGTCCATAATTAACTTTAAGACATATGTGCCAGCATCTAGATTCACTTAAGAGAAAAACCAAAATAAATTGTAAGAGCCAACACTTGAACCCAGGCTCCCTTGCAATCTTAATGACACCACAACCACTAGACCACATGCTTCCTTATGTCATTTATTTAACACAATAATTTAAAAGGCCTTCATCCAAGCACCCAGGGTTTTATTCACTTAAAACCAAAATTTTTGCTAAAGCCTAGGTTTGAACCTAAGATTTCTCCAACACTTCTTAAGGCCATTAACCACCAAAGTAGACATTTAATTGTGTCATTTCTTTGCACAATTAAATACTTATATGCAACCTCCTTACGGACCCATACTCAAGGCCCAATACTTCTAGGCCCAAATTTAGGGCGTTACAACCAGATAATACACATGATTCACATAAATTTAAGCATTCATAATCGAAATCCAATCAAATCATTCACATCGTCCCTTATAAGGTTCTATGAGACCTTAAAACATACTTAGAAGTGGTTCGGGACTAAACTGATAACATATGCAAACTTTGGGAAACTTAGAAAATTTTTTTAAATTTCAGGGTCACACGTCCTTGTGAACAGGCCGTGTGCCTCACATGACCACCAGACACACCCGTGCCCCAAGCCATGTGAAAATAGGGCATACATACTGACTTTTACCACACGACCGAGGACACGCCCATGTGCCATGGCCATAGGAAAACTAGGGAGGCTACTGACTTGGGTCACACAGCCGGCCATACGCCCATGTGCCAGCCCGTGTTCTACACACGGCCAATAGACACGCTCGTGTATCTAGGCCATGTCGAAACTGTAGGGTATACTACCTTAATTCGAAAGGGTACCCCAGGGGACACACGGTCGTGTAACATAGCCATGTGTAGCACACTACTGAGACACACGCCCGTGTCTCTATCCGTGTGGACAAAAGAAGGCCATTTACAAATCCAATTTGCCACCCTTCACTCATGCGCACATAGCAACCAATTTGGAACCATTTCCATACACTTATAGGCAGCCCAAAACATATCAAATTCACACACATATCATACTATCTATCATCAACCATTTTAACTACTCAATTCCACATTCAAAATATACCAAATCATTATGCCAAAATCATCACAACTTGCATAAATTCCATATTCACTAATTCATCATAATATCATCTATTTCATATCACAGAACACATTATTAAACTATATCAACAACTAAGGCCAACATACCCAAAACAAGTCAATATAAATAAGGCATTATGCACAACATTTAGGCCAACTGACCAAATACATACCAACATTTTCAAGGCTAAAAGTAAGTCAAATCTCATGGCTTAAATCATAATTCAAAACATATCATCAACTCACTAGCCTATACATGCCATATACCATATTTACAAGCATCCAAAATACCAACAAGTAGTCGATAGTGTGATGATGGTTCCGAATGATCCCCGATGTCCGAGCTAGCTTTGATACTCTATAAAACAAAGACAAATAACACACAGTAAGCTCCATAGCTTAGTAAGTTCGTACTAAATAATTACTCAACAGTTCATAATATATAAATTATCAATTAATGAACACTTAGTAAGTCTCATATCATCATTCGATTCTAATCCATGACCATTTACCATGTACTTACAAATCCCTCAAGCTTCATACACATAGTATCAACTGCCACATAGGTTTAGTACGTACCTGTACTTCCCGTATTTATTTATTTCATTTTCATATCATTGTTCAATACGTTAAACCATTTGGAAATCTTTCAATACTTAAAGAACTTGCACACTTAGTGCATAAATGATTAGCCAAAGCTATAACGATATCGCACACTTAGTGCCATCACATTAAACTGAAACTAACTCGATATCGCACACTTAGTGCCACAAATAGCTGAAGCTATTCCAATTCGCACACTAAGTGCTTTATATAGCCGAAGCTATCTCGAAACGCACACTAAGTGCCAAACATAGTCGATTTGTCATCGTACTCAACCGTAGTCGCATATATACAATTTATGCAATATTAAAGCATTAAAAACATAATTGTAACAATGTTTATCATGAACGAACTTAGCTCATACTCAGAATTGACGAATCGGATCGATTACTCGATAACCTTTGATTTTCCCAGATCTAAATCCAATTTCTTTTGTTCTTGATCTATATACATTCAAAATTAACTCTTTTATTCATCAACACATTCAATTTAGTCCACAGACACATATTTGGGTATTTTTACACTGTAGCCCCTAAAGTTACACATTTATTCTATTTAGTCTCTATTTCATAAATATACAAAATTCACAAAATTCAATATGATCCATGCTCAGCCGAATTTTCTATTAGGTCCCTAGCAGCCCATATTTTTCATTTATTTCACAATTTAACCTCTTAATTTACAGTTTTCTCAATTTAATCCCTAATTAACATTTTTGTCAAAAATCAATTTACAAAACATGTATATCAAACACCAAACTTGCATAATTCATCATCAAGCATCATAAAACTCAAGCATTCATCAATGGCAACTCAAAAATTAATCAACAATTTCAAAAATTAGGGTACGGGCTAGCTAGTACTCAAAGCAACGATCACAAAAACATAAAAATTATCAAAACTAATAAAAAACCATACCTTAATCAAGGTTTAAAACTGCTGAACCCTAAAGCTATTAATTGATTTCTTTTTCTTCAAAATTTGGTGGAAAAAAGATGATACGTGGCTACCATTTTGATTTGTTTTAATTAATAATTACCTTAATAATCAAATACCAAATTTACCCTTAATGAAAACTTTATAAAATCACCTAATATATGCCCATTTATGTCAAATTCCACTATCAATGGTCTAATTACAACATAAGAACCTTTCATTTAATAAGCCATGGCAATTTGGCACCTTTATCAAATAGAATACAACTTTTGCATTTTACTCGATTTAGTCCTTTTCTTGATTTAACCACTTAAATGATAAAATTAGCTCACGAAATTTTCACACATATATAATCATATACTGTAAACACCAAAAATAATATTAAAATAATTTTAAGACTTCAAATTTATGGTTCTGAAACCACTGTTCTAATTTAGCTAAAACTGGGCAATTATAGCTTGAATTACTAAAAGATTATGAGCTAGTAATTGATTATCATCCCGGGAAAGCGGACGTGGTTGCTGATGCTCTGAGCAGAAAGTCATTATTTTCTTTGGGTGCGATGAAAATACAGTTAGCTTTGTCTGATGACGGTTCGATTGTAGCTAAGTTGAAAGCGATACCGTTATTTATTCATTAAATTTGTGAAGCTCAGAAATGTGATAATAAATTGAAAGCCAAACGATTTCAGTGTGAGTCGACTTTTGATTCAGAGTTTCAAATCAGACCTGATGATTGTTTGATGTTTCGAGGAAGAATTTGTGTACCGAGAAATCCCAAGCTTATTCAGAATATTTTAAACGAAGCACATAGTGGTTGTTTGTCCGTACATCATGAAAGCACAAAAATGTACAATGATTTGAAGCAATTATATTGGTGGTCAGGTATGAAACGAGACATATCAGAGTTTGTATCGAGATGTTTAGTTTGTCAACAAGTGAAATTCGAGCATCAAGTTCCTTCAAGGTTGCTTCAGCCTGTGATGATAATGGAGTAGAAATGAGATAGAGTGACGATGGATTTTGTATTGAGATTATCCATGTCTCCGAAGAAGAAAGATGCAATTTGGGTTGTCGTTGATTGACTGGTAAAATTTTCACATTTCATCCCAGTATGTACTGATTTTTCACTTGATAAATTGGCTAAGTTGTATATTTCTAAAATCATTAAATTGCATAGTATGCCAATTTCAATTATTTCGAATAGAGATCCGAGGTTTACGTCGTGGTTTTGGAAGAAATTACAACAAGCTCTGGGTACTGTAACACCCCTTACCTGTACCCAAGACCGGGACAAGGTACAAGGCATTACCGTACATGAACAGGGCATCTCCGGAAAATACGGGTCATACAATTTCACTCTAAATTAAAACCAATCAAACAAATCCATATTGTCCTTATCATGGACCTACGTGGCCTAAAACATACATTAAAAGTAATCCGAGACTAAACTGAGAGCTTAAGAAAATTCTAAGAAATTTTCTAGGTTTAAGCCTCACACGCCCATGTGCTTTGGGACACACCTGTGTCCCACACCCGTGTGGAATTTCTAGAATTTATTTTTCATTTTAAACCTATAGGGTTTTTCACACGGTCGAGCACACGCCTGTGTCCCTGGCTCGTGTCTTTCACACGACCTAAACACGCCTATGTCATTGCCCATGTCCTAAAACCTGGACATTCTGTTTATGATGTCATCATTCATTTAAGGGCACACAGCCAAGGCACAAGCCCATGTGCTAGGCCGTGTCTTTGCCCGTGCATTTACTACCATGCATATTGACTTGAAAATTCATAGTGCAGGGGACACACGGCCATTCAACATGCCCATGGGGCAGACCGTGTGTCACACGCGGCCTAGACACATGCCCGTGTGTCTACCCATATGGACCTTTTTGGAGGTTATTTTCCAAGCCAATTGTCACCCTCAATCACTCATACAATCAAACACACTTTATAACATGCAACATGACATATTTATGCACTCAAATACTCCACACCATAGCACTCTCACATCTTCATAATGTCATGCTATTGCACACTCATTTATTACACCATTTAGAGGCATTCCACACCAATTTCATGCATTATTAAACTTGTTACCATAACCTTAAATTGTGTATTCATACACATGGTCATTTTAAGTCATTAGGTTATCATTTAACCTTTAGCACTTAATCCATACTTTACCATTCATTCATCAATCAACAACATATCACATCATCATCATCATGCACTCATCAAGCAATAACATATCCTATCATCAAAACACTAACACATGCATGCATGGGTAATTAGATTACAACCCAAATGATCAAATATGATCCATATCACATGGCCATTACAAAAAGAATCATGATCATCATTGGCCTACACAATTTGGCCAAATAGCATGACACATATCACAGAATGACCAAGTTCCTATACATGTCATACTCAAAATAAAAATTTCACTATACCCAAAAGTCTTTTGATAGTGTGATCGAATACTCCGACAGCTTCCGATCCTCGAGCTAACTTGGCAAAACTATAAAGGATGGAAAAGAGAGGGGAGTAAGCATTAAAGCTTAGTAAGTCCACATGCAAATAATATGCGATAGTGGTAAACAATTAACATGCAAAAGCATGATAACATATACATAAAGATTATTCTTCATTCAAACCTCTTTGCTTACTCATCATATGCACATACGTACTTGCTCATCTTAAATCGATCTTTATCAAAGTATTATTCATAAGTTTAGCAGACATACTTGTACTCATAGTAGAGTATCGATAACCATACCTCTTTCATATGCCCTTCTCGGGACTTCATTCAAATTATTACATTACCCATTGAACACACCAGAATACTATTGGATACGCGAAAAACTTGCACATAAGTGCCTCATATACATACGTAGCCAAAGCTACCTCATAACATGTAGACATCCATAGTGAACTCGGACCAACTCAACGAGCTCGAATGTTACATGCATCGCATCCATAATGGACTCGGACCAACTCAACGAGCTCAGATGTTACATGCATCGCATCCATAATGAACTCAGACCAACTCAATGAGCTCAGATGCCCGCATCCATAATGAACATGGACCAACTCAACGAGCTCGGATGCCTTACATATATTACAAACTTGGACCAACTCAACAAGTTCAGATTTCTCACGAACTCAGACCAACTCAACGACCTCGGATCTCTTATTTCCTAGTGACATGTCACTTGTATCCTAACTATTCCTGAGGTTCAAACGAGACTTTCTTCACTTACATATATTATCTCCATCGTACTTGCTCGTATTGTCGTGGTTAACGACCATGATAACATTAATGCTTTCATAACAATCAATAAGCATATAACTCATAATTACAATAAAACATTTATCACAATATATTAAAGCATTAAAACATACTACAACACCACATTATTTGCATATGTACTTACCTCGGTATAAAACAGTGATAATCGAGTCTAGTTGAAGTATACTTTATTCTTTCCTCGATCAAGTCCCGATTCACATTTTTCTTGATCTATAATGTCAAATTTAACTTATTTATTATTCACATTATTCAAATGGGTCCATAAATCATGCTTTTACAAATTCACATTTTGACCCTTAATCTTTCATATATTTACAATTTAGCTCCTAGGCTCGTAAAAAGAAATGTATGCATTTTCTTGATTACCCAAGCTTAGCTAAACCTTTACTAAGCTTATATCAGCCCATATTTTCTCTTATTTCACATTATTACTACTTTCTTTTACACTTTTACAAACAAGTCCCTTGTTTAGGTGTTTTCACTAAAAATCACCTAGTAAAAGATGTTTATCATGAATCAAACATTCATATTCTTCCATTAATCATCAAAATACAAGCATGTCATGCATGGGTCAATTTTCATACATGAACCCTAGCTCAAAATATAGCTAGAAATGGGTCGACCATGTTACCGGGACTTCAAAAATACAAAGAACATTAAAAACGGGGCTAGGGAACACTTACTATTGAACTTGGAAATGTTGAGAAAAACCCTAGCTATGGTGTTGTGTGATTTTTAGTAGCCAAGGAGGAAGATGGACAAATTTTTTGTTTGATTTTCCCTTTTTATTCTTTTAATTACCTAATGACCAAAATGCCCTAAGGGTTTCTCTTTTCAATTTTTCCTATGCATGTCCATTTTTGTCCAAAATTTTAAAAATTTGTCAAATTGCTAATCAGTACACTCTAATTCATAATCTAATGTAATTTCATGCTTAAAGCTTCTAAAATGCAAGTTTTGCACTTTATTCAATTTGGTCCCTAAAATGTAATTAGACATTTTATGCATAGAATTTCTTCATGAAACTTTCACGCAAGCATGCATTCATAACATAAACCTCATAAGAATCATAAAATAATTATTTCTATCTCGAATTTGTGGTCTCGAGACCACTGTTCTGACTACGCCCTAATTCGGGATGTTATAGGTACGAACTTGAATTTTAGTACAGCTTTTGATTCGCAAACTGACGGTCATACTGAAAGAGTAATTCAGATTCTTGGAGATATGCTCAGATGTTGAGTTTTAGAGTTTGAAGGAAATTAGGAAAAATATTTGCGGCTGGTTGAATTTGCATATAATAACAGCTTTCAATCGAGCATAAAAATGGCACCGTATGAAGCTTTGTATGGTTGCAAATGTTGAACTCTATTGTATTGGTCTGAAATTAGTGAGAAATAGATTCACGGGGTTGATTTGGTTAGAGAAACCAAAGAGAAATTGAAAGTAATTCGCGACTGTTTGAAAGCAGCTTCAGATCATCGAAAATCATATGCGGATTTAAAATGGAAACATATTGAATTTCAAATCAGTGATAAATTGTTTCTAAAAGTTTACTCATGAAAGAAAATACTTCGATTTGGTTGTAAAGGCAAATTGAGTCCGAGATTCATCGGGCCGTATGAAATCATTGAAAGAATAGGGCCAGTAGCATATATCGCCTATCTCTACCATCAAAGTTAGAAAAGATCCATAACGTGTTTCACGTATCAATGCTACGTCAATATAGATCTGATCCATCACATGTGATTTCTCCATTTGAGATTGAAATTCAACCTGATATGACTTACAATGAAGAAACGGTCTGAATTCTAGCTCGAGAGGTTAAAGAATTGAGAAATAAATGCATAGCTTTAGTGAAAATTTTGTGGCAATGTCATGGTGTCAAGGAGGCTACGTGGTAGCCCGAGGAAGCTATGAGAAAATTGTACCCTAACCTTTTCACTAGTAAGATTTTCGGGGACAAATATCCCTAGGGGGAGAGTTGTAACAACCCGTCTTTGGTCAAATTGGAACAGTGGTTTTGGAACCACAAATCTGAGGTCAAAATATTTATTTTATTATTATTTTATTGTTTTCAGCATGAATATATGATGGAGTGAAATTTTTGTTAAGAAATTTTAGCATTTGAATGCTTAATTTGATAAAAAGGACTAAATCGCGTAAAACGTAAAACGTGAGTTCTAATAGCTAAAGGTGTCTAATAGCTATGACTTATTAAAGTGGAGCTCCTTATGTTGTAAATGGACCATTACTAAGGTGAGTGGACCATTATGGACAACCATTAAGTGATTATAATAGTTTTATAATAAGGTGAGTTTTGGAATTTTATAATTAATGATGAATTAAATAAAACAAAACACAAAATTATTCTTTTATCATCATCCTTGGCCAAATAAAGCATGAATAAAAGCTAATTTAGGGTTTAAAAATTTTAGTTACTTCAAAAATCAATTGTAAGTCCGTTTTTGTCCCATTTTTAATTATTTCTATGTTTTTGTGATCGTTGGAACTAGTACTAGCTACCCAGGGACTATTTTGCAAAATTGTTTAAGATTTTGAAAGTTTCCATTAATGAATATATGATTATTTTGATTTTTAATGATAGATTATGAATATTTGATGTTAGTTAAACAAGTTTTGTTAAGTGATTTTTAGTGAAAATGCAAAATAGGGATTAAATTGAGAAATGTTGAAAATGTGTAGGTGAAATGTGAAATAAATGAAAAATATGGACTGCTTGGGGCATTATGGTATTTCAGCTAGCATGGGTCTATTGTGAATTTCATTAATTTGTGATTTTGTGAAATAAAGACTAAATTGTAAAAATGTTAAAGTTTTTGGGCAAATGTCTAAAATAGCCCTAATGTGTGTGTTTTGGATTGAATTGAATAAATAAAAGAATAAATAAGTTGCTTTTGATAACTTATAGATCAAGAAAAGAGGAATTCAGACTTAGATCGGGGAAAAAGCAAAGCAATTGAATAGTTAGTCTATTTCGTCATTTTTGTACATAAGGTAAGTTCGTATAATTGAACTTAAATGTGTATTTACTTAATTAATGGATGGTATTGTGATTATATTTATCTTATTGGTTAAATTTGGAAGATTTTGAATTAAATGTACGAGTTAAGTAAAGCGAATTACTAAATAAGACCATTGCTGGGCTATGGCAATCAGATAATAAGACTAGCACTGGGTTATGGCATGTAAATGTAAGACCACGGCAGGGCCTTGGCAATGTATGTGTAAGACGATAGTTGGACTATGGCATCGGAAAATAGAAGTATTTGTACCATAAACATTTATAATCTCGAAGTGATTTGGTAAGAGAATTGACGAGAAATAGATATGTGTCGGTATAGGTATGTATGAACAATTATTTCAATTAACGAGTTAAAGAAAAATTAAGAACTTATGAGTTACAATATGGTTAAATGTTATGTTAACTTAGTGATTGATGCTTAAATGCAATATATATTATCTATTTATAGTGTTAATAAATGAAGAGGTTATTTCATATTTATATGCAAACTTACTAAGCTTTATAGCTTACTTTGTTTATTTTCTTCTATGTTTTATAGTATTTCGAAGCTAGCTCAGATCCGGGGATCGTTAGGGACTTCATCGATGTAATAGCCTCATTTTGGGCCTAGTCAGAACAGTGGTTTCAGGACCACAAATCCAACGTAGAAAATTTTATTTTTATTACATTTTCATGGTCTAAAATTTTACGGAATGATTTCGTGCAAATTTATTTCGAAAATTTTGACGTTTGAGCACTCAATTTAGCAAAAAGGACTACATTGTAAAAAGTGCAAAAGTTGAGTTCTACATGCTAGAGGTGTATAATTGTTATGAAATTTTAAACTAAAGGTCCATACATGGTAATTAGACCATTTTACTTTAAGTTAGACAAAAGTAGACATTTGGTAAGAAAATTTTAGTGTTTTGAAAAAAGGGCATCTTGGTCATTTAGTAATTAAAAGATTTAAGAATAAAAAATCAAGCCAAAATTTAGTCCATCTTCTTCATGCTTGTGCCAAAAATTAGAAGAGAATCCATAGCTAGGGTTTGGCCACTTTCAAGCTCGATTGTAAGTCCGTTCTTGCCCTGTTTTCAATGCTCGTTACATTTTTGAAGTCGTTATCACTCAATCTATCTATTTCTACCATTAATTTGAGAAATGATTAAGATTAGAAGAGAATCCATAGCTTGGGTTTGGCCACTTTCAAGCTCGATTGTAAGTTCGTTCTTGCCCCATTTTTAATGCTCGTTACATTTTTGAAGTCGTTATCACTCAATCTATCTATTTCTACCATTAATTTGAGAAATGATTAAGGTCTAGGGTTTGACCCATGTTAAATATGTGTGTATTTTGATGTCTAATGGTAGAAAATGTGTGTTTGGTGTATTATAAACAACATTTGCTAGCTGATTTTTGATGAAAATGTCAAAAGGACCAATTTGTAGAAAAGGTTATAAAATATGTGTAAAAGTGTGATTAAATGAAAAATGTGGGCTGTTATAAGTATAAAAGAGGTTCAGCTAGGCTTGGGAATCGAAGAAATTGAATCTATTTCAATTTACAAGCCTAGAGACCAAAATGTAAAAATGTCAAAGTTTAGGGGTAAACATGTAATTTTTCCATAATATAATTTTTTGGCTGAATTGAATAATGTGAATAATAAATGAGTTAAATTTGCTATTATAGATCAAGAGAAACGAGGTTCGGACCTAGATCAGGGAAAAATAAGGTGTTTGACGAGTAGGTCCTATTTCTACTATTTTGTACCGAGGTAAGTTCTTATGTAAATAATGCATTGTTATAATTATATTTTAAATGCTTTACTATTGTATGAATTATGATTGACTATGGAGCATGTTCAACAAAGTTACGACAAGCGTGAAATCCCGGTTTAACCTTAGGAATAGATAGGATACAAATGTCATGACATTAGGGTTTCTAAGACTACATGTAAGACCATATCTGGGATATGGCATCAGTATGAGACTTTGTGTAAGACCATATCTAGGATATAGCATCGATATGAGATTTCGTGTAAGACCATAGCTGGGCTATTGGCATGGATACAAGATCCCATGTAAGACTATGTTTGGGATATGACATTGGTATGATACCGTGTATATGGACTCCTGAGTCTCCTTAGTATTCCAAGTGGTTCAACGAGAAATTTAACAAGCATGTCAAAGATGAATTGTGTGTAAATCCAATTTAAGATGATTCAAGTATGTACGTAAAACTCATACAAAATGAGCTCGTTATGTGATGAACCATGGTAAGGTTATGATTGAGTAAGTTGTGATTATAAGATCTTAATAATGTTTATGTAAATTATCATCATGTTAATTGTATGTTAAATGTGTGTTTATGATGCCTATTATTTGCATGGAAACTTACTAAGCTTTAAAGCTTACTCCTCTTTCTTTTCCCTTGCCTTATAGTGTCACCAAGCTAGCTCAGATTCGGGGATTGTCAGAGACTCCATCACACTATCAACTGATTACTTTGGGTACCAATGAATTTGACATTTTAAGTTATGGCATGTATAGGGGCTTGGTTATTTTGTTATGTGTCATAATTGAATTGGCCTAATGTGTTGGCCTATATTGGTTGATAATTCATTTTGTAAATGGCCATATGGTATTAGCTAATATTGGTTTAAGTATATATGCATATGATGATGTTTTCATGAATGTGGAAATTTGTATGGTTTAAGTTGATTAGTATGTGATGTTTATATATGATAAGTGGTAGTATGTAATGATGTGTGGATGTCATGTTTTTGGCTGAATTGGTTGAATATAATTGCTTAGATTGGTGTTATGTTTTGTTGTGTAGGTGTGCGCATGGAAGGGTGACAATATGGCTTGGTAAATAGCCTTGTTTTTGTCCACACGGGTAGACACATAGGCGTGTGTCTAGGCCGTGTGTGACACACGGCTTGCCCCATGGGAATGTGTTTTGGCCGTATGTCCCTACACTTTAATTTTTTTCAAAATAGAATACTCAGAATTGAGCACACGGGCAGAGACACGGGCGTGTATCTCAGCCGTGTGGATGACACGGCCTCAGGCACGGGCGTGTGAAATCTGCACCTATTTTATGAAAAATCATAATTTTTAAATCGACCACATGACCTAGCACATGGGCATGTGACTTGGCCATGTGTCATCAATTTGTTCTTGGGTGAAAAATAGAGAGTTACATGGGTTAAGGACATGGGCGTGTGTGACCACACGGCTTGCCCACACGGGCATGTCCCAAACCACACAGGCGTGTGGCTCTTAAAACATGAAAAAAAATTTAAGTGTTGTGAAATTTTATATGGTTCTCGGTTTAGTCCCGAACCACTTCTAATGTATGTTTTGGGCCTCGTAGACTCGTTTTAGAGATGATATGAATAATTATGAAAAGTTTTAAATTTGGATGAAATTTATGTCTCGATTTTGTATAACTACTTGTGTATAAGTCCGGTAATACCTCGTACCCTATTCCAGCGTTGGATACGGGTATGGGGTGTTACATTTAGTGGTATCAGAGTTACGATTTAGTTGATTCTCAGACTAACATAGCGTGTGTAAGAGTCTAGCTATACATGCCATAAATGAACTGTGATAGTGTCATGACTCCTCACAATTTTAAATTGTGTTTTCATATAGTAAATGGATCCCAATCGAGCTAAGGATGATGATGTTGAAAGTAATGCGCAGGCTCCCACTCAAGGGGTGGTGTCGTCTGATAGTAGACCCCCAATGTTTAGTTAGGGAGAAGGAGGTAGGGAAGCCTTTCTCCACATGATGAATGAGTGGCATACGGAGTGTGTTCAAACAAATCCAAATGCCCAACCTCCTCCACCCCCACCTATTCCTCGACCGGTTCCCGTAGCTCCACAAGGTATGGAATTTGTAAGAATGAATAAGCCCCCTATTGATAAGATCTAAAAGCATGGGGCTGAAGATTTCAGAGCTAATGTGGATGATGATCCCGAGAGAGCCAAGTTTTGGCTCAAGAACTCCATCAGGGTATTTGATGAGTTGCCCTGCACACTGGATGAGTGTTTAGAGTGTGCCATCTCACTTCTGAGAGATTCTGCATATCACTGGTGGAATACACTGGTATCGGTGGTACCGAGAGAGAGGGTTACGTGGGAATTCTTTCAAGAGGAGTTTCGAAAGAAATATATTAGTCAGTAATTCATCGATCAGAAACATAAGGAAATTCTTGAGCTGAAATAGGGTCAAATGTCAGTAACGGAATATGAGTGATAATTTTTCAAACTTAGCAAATATGCTCGAGAGTGTGTTTCCATCGAGGCTATCATGTGCGAGAGGTTTGAGGATGGATTGAATGAGGATATTCATGTGTTGGTCAGGATCTTAGAACTGAAAGAATTTGTGGTATTGGTTGAGCGAGCCTGTAAGGCCGAAGAGTTAAATAAAGAAAAGAGGAAAGCTGATTGTGAAGCTAAAGATTCAAGGAAAAGACCGATGAGTAAGTCATTTCCATCTCATTCAAAAAAATCTAAAGAAATGTATTCCTGTTCGAATGTATCAGCTAGGTATTCCCATAGAGACTGTGAGAAGCAATACTCGAGTGCTAAATCTTAAGCTACTTCAATGGCAAGTGTGGGTAATGTAAGGCCTAACAGACCCGAATGTCAGCATTGTGGAAGGAGCCATCCTAGCGAATGTAGGATAAATGACCGGGCTTCTTTCAAGTGTGGCTCCCAAGAGTATTTTATCCAAGATTGCCCTGAAATGGTTGAAAAAGAAATATTTCAGAATGCAATGCCAAGTAATACTACTAATAAGGGTAGGCCACCGAGGAATACCAAAAATGGAGCTAGTAGTAAAGGTGTGATGAAAGATACAACTGTGAGATCCGAAGCTCGAGCACTTGCTAGAGCCTATGCCATCCGTGCTCGCGAAGAAGCGACATCTCCTGATGTTATCACTGGAACTTTTTCTCTCTATAATACTAATGTAGTTGCATTGATTAACCTTGAATCGACTCATTCTTATGTTTATGTGAAATTGATAGCTAGTAAGAGCTTGCCTGTTGAGTTTACTGAGTTTGTGATTAGAGTGTTAAACCTTTTAGGCAAACATGTATTAGTTGATAGAGTTTGCAAGAATTGTCCCTTGATGATTCGAGATCACCGTTTTTCAGTTGATTTAATATTGTTGCCATTCGATGAATTCGATGTTATTTTGGGTATGGATTGGTTGACATTGCATGATGCCATAGTGAACTGTAAAATAAAGATTATTGAATTGAAATGTGAAAATGGTGAAACTCTTCGGATTGATTCAGATGAGTCGGCTAAGTTATCTGTTGTGATTTCTTCGATGTCTGCCCAGAAATATAAAAGGAAAGGTTGTGAAGCTCATCTTACTTATGTGTTGAACGCAACAGAGTCTGAATTGAAAATTGAGTCAGTGTCGATAGTTTGTGAATATCTAGATGTGTTTCCAAAAGAGTTGTTTGGGTTACCACTAGTTAGAGAAGTCGAGTTTGGTATTGATTTAGTCCCAGGGACCTCACTGATATTTATTGTTCCGTATAGAATGGCCCCGACTAAATTGAAAGAATTAAAAGCTCAGTTGCAAGAGTTGACAGATAAGGGTTTTGTGGGACCGAGTTTTTCTCCATAGGGTGCTCCCGTCTTATTTGTAAAAAAGAAAGACGGATCCATGAGGCTTTTATCGACTACCGTCAGCTCAACAAGGTGACTATAGAGAACAAGTATACTTTACCGAGGATTGATGACTTGTTTGATCAATTGAGAGGAGCAACGGTATTTTCGAAGATTGATTTAAGATCTGGCTACTATCAGTTAAGTGTTAAAGAGGTGAATGTACCGAAAACCGCTTACAGGACAAGGTATGGGCACTATGAGTTCCTTGTTATGCCTTTTGGACTAACTAATGCACCTGCTGTTTTCATGGACTTTATGAATAGAATTTTTTGACCATATTTAGATAATTTTATGGTTGTGTTCATCGATGATATCTTAATCTATTCTCGAGATGAGTCCGAGCATGCCGAGCACTTGAGGATTGTATTGCAGACTTTGAGGAATAAGTAGTTGTTTGCTAAATTCAGTAAAAGTGAGTTTTGGCTCCTAGAAGTCAGATTTTTGGGACATATTGTTTTAGGTGATGGTATACGTGTTGATCCAAGTACGATTTTGGCAATTGATGATTGGAAATTGTCGATGAATGTATCTGAAATTAGAAGCTTTTTGGTCTTAGCCAGTTATTACTGACGTTTTGTCAAAGGATTTTCAATGATCGCTACTCCTATGTCCAAGATATTGCAAAAAGATGTTAAGTTTGAATGGTTTGAAAAATGTCAACAAAGTTTCGAGAAGTTGAAGACATTATTGACTGAAGTGCCGGTTTTAGTACAACCTGAATCGAGAAAAGAGTTTGTGATTTATAGTGACACGTCATTGAATGGATTAGGATGTGTGTCAATGCAAGAGGGTAGAGTGATAGCTTATGCCTCGAGACAGTTGAAACCGCACAAGAAGAATTATCTAACGCATTAACCGCCATTAGGTTTGCTTTAAAATTTTGGAGAAATCATTTGTACGACAAAAGATGTCATATCTTTACTAATCATAAGAGTTTAAAATACATGATGACTTAGAAAGATTTCAACTTGTGGCAACGGAGATGACTTTGAGTTACTAAAGGATTACGAGTTATTAATTGATTATCACCCGAGTAAGGCAAATGTAGTCGCAGATGCGTTGAGTAGAAAGACTTTGTTTGCTTTGAAAGCGATGAATACATGGTTGACTTTGTCCGATAATGATTTGATCCTAGCCGAGTTGAGAGCTAGACCGTTGTTTCTTCAACAAATTTGTGAAGCTGAGAAATGTGACAGTGATTTGTAAGCCAAAAGAGTTCATTGTGAATCGAGTAGTGACTCAGATTTTCATATCGGATTTGATGATTGTTTAATGTTCCAAGGTAGAATTTGTGTACCGAAAAATGATGAGCTTGTTCAGAAAATTCTTCACGAAGCAAATAATAGTTGTTTATCCGTGTATCCGGGCATTACAAAAATGTATAATGATTTGAAGAAATTGTATTGGTGGTCAGGTATAAAACAAGATATTTCAGAGTTTGTTTTGAGGTGTTTGATTTGTCAAAAAGTAAAAGCTGAACACCAAGTGCCTTCGGGTTTACTTCAGCTAGTGATGGTACCCGAGTGGAAATGGGATAGGATTACGATGGACTTTGTAATTGGGTTGTCTTTGACTCTAAAAAAGAAAGATGTTGTTTGGATTATTGTTGATAGATTGACGAAATCAGCTCATTTTATTCTGGTACGTACTGACTACTCACTTGATAAGTTAGCCGAATTGTACCTTTTGGAGATTTTGAGATTGCACGGAGTGCCTATGTCTATTATTTCAGATAAAGATCCAAGGTTTACTTCGTGGTTTTGGAAGAAGCTGCAAGAAGCTTTGGATACAAAGCTGAACTTTAGTACCGCATTTAATCCGCAAACTGACGGTCAGTCTGAAAGGACGATTCAGGTGCTCAAAAATATGCTCTGAAGTTGTGCTCTAGAATTCGAGGGTAGTTGGGAAAAATATCTGCCATTGGTCAAATTTGCCTATAACAACAATTTTCAGTCGAGTATAAAGATGACACCTTATGAGGCATTGTATGACCGCAAGTGCCGAACACCGTTGTATTGGACAGAGCTTAGTGAGATACAGATTCACGGGGTTGATTTGGTTAGAAAAACCGAAGAAAAAGTAAAGGTAATCCGTGATTGCTTGAAAGCAGCTTCAGATCAAAAAAAGTCGTAGCGGATTTGAAAAGAAAAGAGATTGAGTTTCAGGTTGGTGATAAAGTATTTTTGATAGTATATCCCTAGAAGAAGATTCTGAGATTTGGCCGTAAACGCAAGTTGAGTCCACGTTTCATTGGGCCATATGAGGTTATCGAAAGAGTAGGGCTAATGGCTTACCGGTTAGCATTACTGATAAAGTTGGAAAGGATTCATAATGTGTTTCATGTGTCGATGTTGCGACGATATCGTTCTAATCCTTTGCATGTGATTTCTCCATTAGAGATTGAGATTAAACCTGATATGACATATGGTGAAGGACCGATCATGATTTTAGCTCGGGAAGTTAAACAGTTGAGAAATAAGAGCATAGCCCTAGTGAAAGTTTTATGGCAATGACATGGGGTTGAAGAAGATACTTAGGAACCTGAGGAGGCTATGAGAAAATAGTACCCAAACCTTTTTTCTAGTGATATTTTTAGGGACGAAAATCCCTAAATGGGGGAGAGCTGTAACAGCCCGATTTTGGGCCTATTCGAAACAGTGGTTTTGGGACCACGAATCCAACATAGAAAAACTTGTTTTTATTACATTTTCATGGTCTACAATTTTACAGAATGATTTCATGAAAATTTCTTTTGAAAATTTTGATGTTTGAGCACTCAATTTAGCAAAAAGGACTAAATTGTAAAAACTGCAAAACTTGGGTTCTACATGCTAGTGGTGTCTAATTGTTATGAAATTTTAAATTGAAGATCCTTAGATGGTAATTAGAATATTTTACTTTTAGTTGGACAAAAATAGACATAAGGTAAGAGAATTTTAGTGTTTTGAGAAAAGGGCATTTTGGTCATTTAGTAATTAAAAGAATTAAAAAGCAAAAATTAAGCCAAAATTCAGTCCATCTTCTTCATGCTTATGACAAAAATTATAAGAGAAGCCATAGCTAGGATTTGGCCACTTTCAAGCTCGATTGTAAGTCCGTTCTTGCCCCATTTTTAATGCTCGTTACGTTTTTGAAGTCGTTATCACTCAATCTATCTATTTCTACCATTAATTTGAGAAATGATTAAGGTCTAGGGTTTGACCCATGTTAAATATGTGTGTATTTTGATGTCTAATGGTAGAAAATGTGTGTTTGGTGTATGATAAACAACATTTGTTAGCTGATTTTTTATGAAAATGTCAAAAGGACCAATTTGTAGAAAGGTTATAAAATATGTGTAAATGTGTGATTAAATGAAAAATGTGGGCTGTTATAAGTATAAAAGAGGTTCAGCTAGGCTTGGGAATCGAAGAAATTGAATCTATTTCAATTTACAAGCCTAGAGACCAAAATGTAAAAATGTCAAAGTTTAGAGGCAAACATGTAATTTTTCCATAATATAATTTTTTTGGCTGAATTGAATAATGTGAATAATAAATGAGTTTAATTTGCTATTATAGATCAAGAGAAAAGAGGTTCGGACCTAGATCGGGGAAAAACAAGGTGTTTGACGAGTAGGTCCTATTTTTACTATTTTGTACCGAGGTAAGTTCTTATGTAAATAATGTATTGTTATAATTATATTTTAAATGATTTACTATTGTATGAATTATGATTTACCATGGAGCATGTACGATAAAGTTACGACAAGCGTGAAATTTCGATTGAACCTTAGGAATTGTAACATCCCGAATTAGGGCCTAGTCGAAACAGTGGTTTCGAGACCACAAACTCGACGTAGTAAAATTTATTTTTATTATATTTTTATGGTCTATAATTTCATGGGATGATTTTGTGAAAATTTTGTTCGAAAATTTTGACATTTGGGCACTCAATTTGGTCAAAATAACTAAATTGTAAAAAGTGCAAAAGTTTATTTCTACATGCTAGAGGTGTCCAATTGTGATGAAATTTTAAATTGAAGGTCCTTATATTGTAATTAGACAATTGGTTAAGTTGTTGGACAAAAATGGATATGAAATAAGTGAAGTAGAATATTTTTAATTTAGGGGCATTTTGGTAATCTAGTAATTAAAATGAATTAAAAAAAATAAAAGCCAAAATTTCTTGTCCATCTTCTTCCTTGGCCGAATATTGCATGAAGAAACCATGGATAGGGTTTTCCAAGCTTCCAAGCTCAATTGTAAGTCTGTTCTAACCCTGTTTTTAATGATTTTTACGTTTTTGAAATCCTCGTAACAAGATCTACTCATTTCTACCCATATTTTGAGCTAGGGTTTGTGTTAAAAATTTACCCATGGATGACATGCATGTGTTTTTATTTCTAATGATAGAAAATGAATGCTCGGTGTGTAATAAACGACTTTTACTAAGTGATTTTCGGTGAAATTGTCAAAAAGGACTGTTTTGCAAAAGCTACAAAATTTGTCAAAAAAGTGTGATTTACTGGAAATTAGGGGCTGATATAGTTATGAAAATGATTCGGGTAGGCTTAAAATGCAAGGAAATTGGATAAAAATCATTTTACGAGTCTTGGGGCAAAAGTGCAAATATGTGAAAGTTTAGGGGTCAAAATTCAAATTTATAAAAATATGATTTTTGGACCCATATGAATAATGTGACTAATTATTAAACTAAATGTGATATTATAGATAAAGGAAAATGAGATTCGGGCATAGATTGGGAATGAATGAGATTATGGACTAAATCGGAATAAATAGCCGTGCTTGCATTCGAGATAAGTTCGTATGTCAATAATAATGCAATAATATCATTTTTTATGCTTGAACTTAAATTGATGTGTTATCATTGTGTGGTGAATATTTACATAGTTGATATGATGATTGTATTATGTGTTAAATGCTTAAATGCAATTATGAGCAATGTCATGTTTGTTTCATGAATATGAGAATGGTGAATTCGTAAGCATGAATAATGTTATGGTCGTTGTTCATAACATGACAAGCAAGTTTGATAAAGATGCTATGTGTAAGTGAAGAAAATCCCATTTGAACCTTAGGAATAGTTAGGATACAAGTGACATGTCACTAGGAAATAAGAGATCCGAGCTCGTTGAGTTGGTCCGAGTTCGTGAGAAATCTGAACTTATTGAGTTGGTCCAAGTTCATATTATATGTGAGGCATCCGAGCTCGATGAGTTGGTCCAAGTTCATTATGGATGCGGGCATCCGAGCTTGTTGAGTTAGTCCGAGTTCATTATGGATGCGATGCATGTAAAATCCGGGCTCGTTGAGTTGGTCCAAGTTCACTATGGATGTCTACATGTTATGAGGTAGTTTTGGCTACGTATGTACATGAGGCACTTATGTGCAAGTTTCCCACGTATCCAATAGTATTCCGATGTGTTCAACGGGTAATGTAATGAATGTGATGAAAGTCCCGAGGAGGGCATGTTAAAGAGGTATGGTTATTGATACTTTACAATGAGTACATGTATGTATGCTAAACCTATGAGTAATGCCTTGATAAAGATCGGTTTACAATGAGCAAGTATATATATGTATATGATAAGTAAGCCAGAAGGGTTTGAATGATGAATAATCTTTATGGTTATGTTATTATGTCTTTGTGAAATTGAACATGAAATCCATGAAATGGTAAGTTCATGATTAGTTGAAAATGAACTTATGATAGTTACCATTATATTGCACTAAGACAATGTTGGACATTAGCAGTTGTGTGAATTTGAAAATCCACAAAAAATTGAGAAAATTGAATTAGGGACTAAATAAGATATTAGATTAAAGCTTATTGAATCTAGTTTCACATAGAAGAAACTTTGTAAGCAAAAGAGTTTCATATTATGAGATATTTGAACTTTTGTGGGACAAAGTCAGAGTGATTTCGGGCTCCCTATCTCAAATTTGGAAAATCACTAAAAATTGTAAAAAAATGATTATGGGCTAGGATTTATATGACTAAATCCTCAATGAGTCTAGTTTCAATATAAATAGATAGTAACATTAATCAAAATTTTTACTATGAGATAATTTATTTTTAGTAAAGAAAGGTCGAATTTGTCAAGCAGGAGAACGGGGGTAAATTTAAAGAATAAACTGTACTTATTGGATAGACCAAAAATTCTGAAAACTCTATGGTAAGAAGATATATGAGTCTAGTTTCAAGGAAAATTTACGGATCTTAATTTGGAGTTTCATAGATCCAGATATAAATAAATTAGTAACTATGACATGAGAAAACAACATGACCAGAAAACAAGTAAAAGTGTAATTATGATTCTATTTCCATGGAATCATGTTGATAATTTGCTTATTATTTTCATATAGACTTACTAAGTTTTAAGCTTACTCCCTCCTTTCCATTTCTTTAGTGTTGACAGGTTAGCTCGGGGTTGGAGATCGTCGGAGGTAACCTCACACTATTAAGCTACCTCCTTTGGAGTATTGATGAATCTTAATGTCTTCAAGTGAGTGGCATGTATAGGGACTTAGTTTTATGATAGATGCTATTATGATTAGCCATATGTATTAGCTTATATTGATTCATTGTATATAGCCATGAGATGTGGCTTATAATGATTGTGGCTTGTAAGCCTAATTATCCATGATAAGTTCTAATGCTTGCGATGCGATGATGTGTTTATGCTTGTGGGATATGTATGGTTGGTATTATGACATATATGCATGATGGGTGCTTCTTGACCGATCGAAATAGTCATAGCCACGTGGTAAATGTATAATATGGAAATAAGATGATAATGTTTGAACATGAATACTTGATGTTGATTGAAGCTACTTGATAAATTGATGATTATTAAAGTTTGGTAAAAGTGGTCATCAAATGACAAGGTCAATGAATATAGAATTATTGTGTCTAAGTTTGATATTGTATGAGTACATGTAATAAGTGAATGATAGCATGTTAAAGTTAAGAATATACCTTAGTGAAGTATATTAAATCATTAAAATGATGCCATGATGTTTATCTTTGATGTGTGTAAAGATGTGAGGGATTAATGGTAACAAAAGTCTTGAAAAATAGCCTAAGTACTAGTCACACAGGCAGAGACACGGCCATGTGTCTCAACCGTGTGGAGGACACGGCCTAGCACACGGGCGTGTGGCCTGGCCGTGTGGTTCAATTTGTTTTGCTGATGTCATAAGTAGAGAGTTACACGGCCTAAGGACACGAGCATGTTGAAAACACGCGGGCATGTCCCTGTGTCCACACGGGCGTGTGACCCTATTTCAGGAAAATTTTTCTAAGTTTCCCCAAAACTTTTTAAAGTTCTCGATTTAGTCCCAGACCGTCTTTAATGCGTGTTTAGAGCCTCAGTAGCTCGTGTAAGGGACATTATGCATGTGTTTGAAAAGTTTTAATTTTAGACGAAATTTTATGTCCTAGTTTTGCATGTTTCTGAATGTTTAAGTCTGGTAACACTTCGAACCCTATCCCGGCGTCGGATACGGGTAAGGGGTGTTACAAGACTGGATAGGATACAAATGTCATGACATTAGGGTTTCTAAGACTACGTGTAAGACCATATCTAGGATAAGGCATCAATATGAGACTTCGTGTAAGACCATATCTGGGATATGGCATCGATATGAGATTTCGTGTAAGACCATAGCTGGGCCATTGGAATCGATATGGCATTGGTATGATACCGTGTGTACAAACTCCCAAGTATCCTTAGTATTCCAAGTGGTTCAATGAGAATTTTAACGAGTATGTCAAAGATGAATTGTATGTAAATCCAATTTGAGATTATTCAAGTATGTATGTAAAACTCATACGAAATGAGCTCATTATGTGATGAACCTCGATAAGGTTATGGTTAAGTAAGTTGTGATTATAAGATCTTAATAATGTTTATGTAAATTATCATCATGTTAATTGTATGTTAAATGTGTGTTTATGATGCCTATTATTTGCATGGAAACTTACTAAGCTTTAAAGCTTACTCCTCTTTCTTTTCCCTTGTCTTATAGTGTCACTAAGCTAGCTCAGATTTAGAGATCATCAGAGACTCCATCACACTATCAACTGATTACTTTAGGTACCAATGAATTTGACATTTTGAGTTATGGCATGTATAGGGGCTTGGTTATTTTGTTATGTGCCATAATTGAATTGGCCTAATGTGTTGGCCTATATTGGTTGATAATTCATTTTGTAAATAGCCATATGGTATTAGCTAATATTGGTTTAAAAAAATATATATATATATGCATGTGATGATGTTTTCATGCATGTGGAAATTTGTATGGTTTAAGTTGATTAGTATGTGATAAGTGGTAGCATGTGAATGATGTGTGGATGTCTTGTTTTTGGCTGAATTGGTTGAATATAATTGCTTGGATTTGTGTTATATTTTGTTTTGTTGGTGTGTGTGTAGAAGGGTGACAAAATTGCTTGGTAAATAGCCTTGTTTTTATCCACATGGGTAGACACACGGGCGTGTGTCTAGGCCAAGTGTGACACACGGCTTGCACCATGGGCGTGTGTTTCGGCCGTGTGTCCCCTGCACCTTAATTGTTGCAAAATAGAATGCTTAAAAGTGAGCACACAGGCAGAGACACGGGCGTGTGTCTCAGCCGTATGGATGACACGACTTCAGGCACGGGCGTGTAACCTGGGCGTGTGAAGTCTGCACCTATTTTATGAAAAATCATAATTTTTAAATTGACCACACGGCCTAACACATGAGCGTGTGACTTGGCCGTGTGTCTTTGATTTGTTCTTGGTTGACAAATAGAGAGTTACACAGGTTAGGGACACGGGCGTGTGTGACCACACGGCTTACCCACACAGGCATATAGATCTTAAAACATGAAAAATTTTCTAAGTGTTGTAAAATTTTCTAATGTTCTCGGTTTAGTACCGAACCGCTTCCAATGTATGTTTTGGGCCTCGTAGAGTCGTTTTAGGGGCAATATGAATAATTATGAATAGTTTTAAATTTGGATGGAAATTTACGTCTCGTTTTTGTATGACTGCTTGTGTATAAGTCCGGTAATGTCTCGTACCCTATTCCGGCATTGGATACGGGTAAGGGGTGTTACAATCGCACTATCAGACATCTATTTTGGTACTTTTGAGTTGTGTATAAATGGTATATGGCATGTATAGGCTTGTGTCATTTTGGCATGTTTGATGGACATGTAGTTTGACCATTTGAGTTGGCATAAGATGATGAATTTGATGATGTTTATAAATGTGAAAATGGTTTTATTTTGAGTTTCGTAATTGACCTATATTGTGTGATTGAAGTTGATAATTTGGGAAGCTATGTTCTTGTGAATTCGTGCTTGATGATGCATGTATGGAATGGTTTAGTTAATTGAATTGGATATGTGAATTAGGTATGAAATTAGATGGCAAATTGTATCATATTTGTGATTTGTATTGTTGGTAAATAAATGGTATGATTTTGAACATTGATTGATGGTATTTGGTTGCATATTAGTGTCTTGAAATGGTACCTTTTGAGCTTATGTAGGTACATGCAAAGTTGGGTGACAAATTGGCTTAGTAAATAGCCCATTTTTGTCCACACGAGTGTGTTTCTCAACCGTGTGTGACACATGGTCATGTTACACGATGTTACACGATCGTGTGTCCCCTGGCGTTGAATTTAAAAACTAGTCAGTATGCTCCACACGGCCTCACACACGGGCTTGTATGGCAATTTTTAGGGCACACGGGCTATCCACACAGGCATGTGTATTGGCCATGTGACCCAAGTCAGAGAGTTACACGGGGTTGGACACGGGCTGAGACACAGCCATGTGCTCCCATTTCGAATGTCCACACGGCCTGTGACACGAGCGTGTCTGGTGGCCGTGGGCGTGTGTCCCCTGTTTTGAGAAAAAATTTTCTAATTTTCGTGAAAGTTTCATAAGTTATTGGTTTAGTTTCGAACCACTCCCAAAGCATGTTTAAGGCCTCGTAGGATTGTATTAGGGACAAATTGATTGAGATTAGTTAATGAATGTATGAAATGTTATAATGTATGTGAAAAGTTGTGTAATTGTATTGTAAGTTCGATAATACTCTGTAACCCTATTCCGGCACTAAATACGGGTGAGGGGTGTTATAGAACACTTACCATTTCAATGTATTTCATTAAGGCTAAGCATGATATAATCCATTCATAAGCTTGGCACAAGCCTAAGCACATCAACAACACATGTTAGTTCATTTAAACATAATTCATATGAATTTAACATGAATAGCCTTTATACCTGAGCATGATTCAATTGAATTTATCATCCATCATAACATAACATGTTTTTTTTCATGTAGCTCACCATTTTAATGTATTTCATATACACCTGTTTTGGTTCGTATAGAACACTTACCATTTCCTTAAAAAATTCATGCCCGTTGAACCAAATAGAATACCGTTGGATACGCGGGATAGCTCACACAAAGTGTGCTAAACATATAATTGTATTCTGTCCTTTCCTTTACATATATGCTCACATGAGTTGCGAAAAGAGTATGCTCACATGAGCTAGGAAATGGGCCTGCTCACACGAGCTATGGGTTGGAACCTAGCTACATGGTGTTGCTCCACAAGCTATCGAGTATCCGCAAAAAATGTCAGAACTCAGCCACCAGTAAGACATTCAAGACCAACACCCAAAATATGTAAATCCTAATGACATATCATTTGTATCCTACGGATTCCTAAGGTTCAAACGGGGCTCAATAGTCGTCATACGTTGTTGGATTTCCATCGTCTCAGGACATGATATATTTCATAATAACATATATATACATATATATATTGATTCTTTTGCATTAGAATAATACATTAAACATTCAATTTAACCAACATTTATGTAATTATAGTTCACACGAGCTTACCTGGCTAAATTGCAGAAACATCAAAGCACAGAGGCTTTTTGGTAATTTTTCATTCTCTTCGATTTTTCACTCGATCTTGATATAAATTAATAATTTTATTCAATTTATTAATTTAGACAGTAAAACAATGTATTTTATGCAATTTAGTCATTTTTGACATTTTTACAAAATTGCCTCTAAAATTTTACTTTTATTTAATTTTAGTCCCTGTGCCTAAAACATGCAATTTAACCATTTTTTTCAAATTCAGGCTTAGCTGAAAGTTCATGGCATCAAATACAACCCACCTTTGTAATAATTTCACAACAAATGCTTGTATTTTTTCTATTTCAACAATTTAGTCCTTAATCGGTAAATTCATCAAAATTACTTAACAAAATACTTTAAAATATCGACCAACACTTTAAATTCATAATTTAACATTTAAAATCATATAAATTCATTAATGGCAGCATTCAAAAGCTTTAACAGTTTCAAAATCGAAGGTACGTGCTAGTTGGACCTAGTTGCAACGATCTCAAAAATATAAAAACTATTAGAAGCGGATAGCTTAGGGACTTACATGCAAAGAAACATGGTTAGTCAAGCTTCAAAATCTCCCATGGTATTTCAATGAAGAAAAAAACCAAATGGAGAAGAAAACTATTATGTTTTCTTTATTTTATTAACCTTTTGTTTTATTTTATTAGTAAAATAACATATAAAAAATTATAATTAAAAGAAATTAAAGCATCCAACCATACCATTATCTTTACGATGGCTAATTTACTCAATAAGGTCATCCAATTGTAATTCTTTAATCAATTAACACCTTTACACTAATAACAATTGACTTTTTCAACTTTTATGATTTAGTCATTTTCACTTAATTAACTATCGAAACGTTAAAATTTTTTAACGAAAATTTAATACCACCTTAATGACAATCTGTAAATATTTATAAAAATATTTATGACTCAGTTTATAGAAACAAGGTCCTGATACCTTATTTTCTAAAACCACATGACCTTAGGGTCTTACCACTTGAGCTTAATTAATCATTCGAATAGCATGAATTATCGAATTAAAAAACTTTTTAAAACTATATTTGACTCGTAAATATTAAATAATAATATTTACAAACTTACTCGTCAAATTTGGTGGCCTTGAATCCACTGTTTCTAACACCACTGAAAAACAGGCTGTTACATGGCTTGTCCACAATATGTTATATGGCGTTTATATGCAATTATGCGGTTGCTTGTCCACAAATGGTGTGTTAGTGGATGGACGAATTCTGGGGAACTTGATATTGTGTGTAGCGAAGATGGGTAGGAAATTTTATAAAATGTGCATCGTTCTAAAATTTGCATCGACATGTTCATGCATAAGTATTGGTGTTAGAACTTGTGATTGTTATGATGATTGATATGTTGAGATTGATATTTTGATATGTATGCAATTATATTTGTGATGATCTCACACTAGGCTTGTAAATTTACCCATCTTATGTGTATGTTTCAAGTAATCCTTGTAAATAGGACTCAGATGCGAATTTTCGGTGATGCTCTCTGAAGTGAACTTTTTAATAAATTATGGTCTTTATATCATTTAATGGATTTTTATGGACTTTGATTTGGGTTTGTTTTAATAACTTTATGGGTTTTGGGGATTTTTCATTTTGATTTGCATAATTTCTTGCATGACATTAAGTTTTAAAAATGACATAAATTAGTATTTGATAAGATTTCGCTTGAAACTCAGATTCTAAAATAGAATCTGTCAATAACACATTTTTTAGTTGCATTTCTGAAAAATGAGTTTTTAATAAAATTAGACTTAGTTTTAAAAATTATTAATGTTTACAAATGAGTTTTCTAAAGACATTTGATTTATGAAGTTAAAATGTTTTTATTTCCAAAAATATTGACGAATAACCAAGTTCTCCAATTTTGAATGAAAAGCAAAATGATTTAGAAGTATGATTGAAAATTCAAAATAGTTTTGAATCAATGATTGAATGTTTATAATTGAGGTATTATTTATTTCGATTCCTAAAATTTGCACAGTTTTTATGAAATTAAAATAAATGCTTTATTTCATTGTTTTGAATTGATAAGCTAAAATTTTAAATCTTTTTTTCATGATTCTAAAATTTTATTTCGACCATTTTCATGGACAAATGGTTTTTTTAAATGAGATTGAAAAAAAGTTGAACATTTGATTTTACTAGTTTTGAACAAACTGTGCAAATTGTTTAAAAAAATTATGTTTCAAATCAAGAAAGCATTTCTGGGTCATTCCGGTGGCCAATGTAGCTTTTCAAATTTGGCCATAAAGATTGAGTCAGGTTTGGGATGTTACAAATATTGTATGACATGACTTCACTTACAATACTAGAATTCATAACTTGACAAAGGATAAATGATATCCTCTCAATGGAAGTACATGATGGATGGAAAAGTAACATGGTCACGAGTCATTTATCTAGAACAAATGCTTTACTTACTATGTGTTAGTAATTGACTTTTTCATTAAGAAAGATGTAATTATTATAATGAGATAAAATAGAAACATATTGGTTGAACAAATTTAACTGAAAGAGATAAAAAAATCCTATTAAATAACACATATGACAAGCTGATTGGATGGACACTTGATATGTAGCTTTCATAATAGTATATGATAGGTGAGCTCAGCTATGGTACTTTAGCATAATGACTTCGTGACTAAATAATTTTGTAATTAATAAATGAATAGTTTGAACTTAATTACATATTATTTGAACCCTAATCATATACGTTCAATCGGTCCCTTCTTTGTGATACGATCACGCCCCAAGCACACTCTTGGACTAGCTTCCTAAGCATTGCTTGCAATCCCTTGCGAGCTGAATTAGTTCGAATTCCAACTCGTTGAGCTCAATTCAGCTCGTTTCAGCTCAATTGAGCTCCTTCTTATTTTTTTCAGCTTTGCATTAATTTGATAAAATAAATTAAGTGTTAGTTTTAGCTAGTTTAAAAATTAAAACTCAGCTCAAATAATTATTTTGGTTAAAATATGGACATTTTAATTATGTTTAAATGTGTCTTAGTTTTATGCATATTTATTAGTTAGTTATTGTGTCTAAGCTTATGACGAATTTATTTTCTTAATTAAATTGTCCAGCCGAATTTTAATGTGTCCTAGGCTGGTACCGAATTTTAATTTGTCTTAGTTAATACATGTTATAAATTTGTCTCAGCTTATTACATAATTTTAATGTGTTCATTTAGCTCCAGCCGAATTTATTATATCTGAAACTAATTTAATTTGCTAGAATTAATTTGGCAACCATGTACATGGAACGACATTTAAGTGAATGAGCTGATGGTTACCATCCCCTAAGCACCTATTCAGTCATTGCAAAGGACAAAGGAAGCTGGTGATTTCTCTTCTCCAAGCAGCTTCAAAACCGTTCACACAAGCTGGAAATTCCTTTCACACTAAGATGTCCATTCGGCTGAAGCATTCACACCCATGGACAGTTCAATTTTCCTTGTTCACACCCCAAAGGCTATTGAGTTCTCCAAGCTGGTCATTAAGCTCAAAGACTATTCAAGTCTCCAAGGCAGCTTAATTTTAGCTAGTTCACTCTCTTGGCTGAACCTACCCAAGCCAATTTAGCTCCCAATCTCTTCCATTAAATTTTAGCTGAAACAAAGCATCTAGAAGCTGCCCATTGACGTCCTCCATGCACAAGGAAGCTTCTTGGAATTTTCTTGAACTATTCTGGAAATTTTAGCTCATTAAAAGCCATCCATTTAGCTGCCATTTGTCTATTCGGCTAGCTTAGTTCTCTAGCTATAAATATTTAGCTCATTTCAAGTTGTAGGAACTTTTTGACAATTTGAATGAAACTATATTATATTTGTGAGATTATCTTCTCTCAAATTTCGTTCATAGACTTTGTTGGCTTATCTGTTGTCAGTGGAGTCAACCTTAGTCTTTTTCTGAACTTATCATTCCTATTCGAGTGTGGCATTCAACCCAACCATACCTTCGGTTCTTACCTTTGTTAGGTAACGTGTCAAGGTCCCTTTTCTTCCTTCATCGCACCCTCTTAAGCCATATAAGTATCGGGTCAACACTGTCTTTAGTGTTGGTTCGTTCTTCCCGCTTAAGTCTGAATTCCAATTCACCTATCTATCAATTTACCTATCTTAATTTCTTTGCTAGCCGAACCAAATCAACTTATACTTAGCCAATTTTGAACCTAATTCCATTTTCTATCTTCATATTTAACAAATATCTTCAAGCTTGCAAATTGGAACGATACTTCTATGTTCGATGATCGAGAAATTAAATGACTCAACTTATCATACCGAGGCGAGTTCGTACCATTTGGTATCAGAGCTACTTAAAACGAGAAGTACGGGCGTTCAAAGCCATCTCGGGATAGGTTTGTAAAAAAATTCAAAAAAATAGCATTATTTCGTGTATTACAAGTGATTGAAGGTTTGTATTCATCTTTTCATAATCCCGATCAAGTGAAATTCATTCCTACTACCATTATCTACCCTACACGCCACATTCAAAACCAATTTTATTTTCTTTCAGCCTACCCTACACCTAGACATCAATACCGTTGAAACCCATTTGAAGTCGACCCCAAGACTTTGATAAAGCCTCAACAAGTCTTTTTACAAAATCACGAGAGAAGAATGAGTGGAAAAAGGCACGAGTGTGTGAGCATATTAGAGAGAAGAAAAAGTCAACCAACGAGTGCAAACACGAGTGTGAGTGTCAACTTTTTTTTTCTTTCCGAGTGAACATGAGGTTTTTCTTTTACTATGTCAAGAAGCCCGGAAAGGAATATGGCGGAGAGACCCAAGAGGCAGCCAGTTCGGAATGTACCGGACTTAAATCTACAAGCCTTACTATGCGAGGTCAAACGCTTATTTGACCGAAAGTTAGAACCAATTCAAGAAAGGCTTGATCAAGTCAAAGAGAGAGCCTAACGAGGGAGGTCGCCCCAAAGTCTGCCAAGGAACCGAGGCCAACAACGAGTCCGCGAAGCCAAGTTGTTCGACCTTAGCAATGTAGAGAGTGACCAAGCGTCAAATCAAAGTGAAAGACGATGTGGTCAAAGGAATCGAGGCCCTTGAGAACGAGGACGTGTTGAGGATGATTGAAGAACATCTCGAGTGGGAGAAGAATATCGAACTAGTGTTCGAATCTCATAACTACTCCGAGAACAAAAAGGTGAAGTTAGCAGCAATTGAATTTTCAGACTACGCGATGATATGGTGGGACCAATTATCCACGAGCCGTAGAAGGAACGGAGAACCACCAATATGTACATGGGCTGAAATGAAGTCGGTAATGCGCTAGAGGTTCATACCCTCATATTACCACAGTGAGCTCCATCAGAAACTCCAAAACCTTACCCAAGGTTCGAGGAGCGTGGAGGATTATTACAAAGAAATGGAGACCGCGATGATAAGAGCAGATGTACAAGAAGACGGTGAAGCAACCATGGTGCGTTTCTTGGCTGGTCTCAACCAAGACATCTCCAACATCATGGAGCTTCAGCACTATGTCGAATTAGTAGACATGGTGCACATGGCCATCAGGGTCGAGAAGCAAATAAAGAGACAAGGGACTGTCCGAGGCTATTCTAATCCCAATGTAACTTCAAAATGGAGCCAAGGTAATAGCAAAGAAGACGCACCAAGTTGTGCAAATGATCAATTGGTGCCAGCAAAATCTGACAAGCCCGTTGGTGAAACTAGTAAAAATAAGATCGAAGATGTTCCAAATCAAATGAGGGACATAAAATGCTTTAACTACCTCGGGAGGGGGCATATCGCCAATCAATATCCAAACTAAAATGCTATGATGGTGCGAGCGAATGGAAAAATTGAATCGGAGGAAGAGAATGAAAAGAAGTCCGAAGCACCCACCGATGAGGAAGAAAACCTAGAATACGCGGTTGAAGGTGAAATGCTCGTTGTCAAAAGGAGTCTGAGTATCCAAATTGCCGAGAGTGAGCAACAACGAGAAAATCTATTTCACACACGGTGCCACGTACAAGGCAAAGTGTGTAGCTTGATTATTGAAGGCGAGAGTTGCACCAATGTTGCCAGCATATTGAGGGTGGAAAAATTAGGCCTTCCAACGACTAAGCACCCGGATCCATACAAACTACAATGGCTCAATGAAGGCAGTGAGTTGAAGGTGACCAAACAAGCCTTAGTTGTATTTTCAATTGGGAAATACAGCGATGAAGTCCTATGTGACGTCGTGCCAAAGCATGCCGGACACTTGCTTTTAGGACGATCATGGCAGTTTGATTGGAAGGTCAAACATGATGGCTTCACAAATCGCTATATCTTCGAGCGTCATGGTAAACCTGTGAATTTGGCTCCCTTAATGCCAAAATAAGTCTATGAGGATCAAGTTAAATTGAAAAAGTTTGTGGAAAAATCGAGAGGAAAGAACAAAATTTGTGAGAATAAAATGAGTGGAGAAAAAAAGAGTGAACTCAAAAATGAAACGAGTGAGAATGAGGGGAGTGTTTTTACTAATCGATGTGAGAACTACTTTTGTAATGTCTCCTTAATTCAGGTTCCTAATGATCCATGTGACGAGCTTCAACTTCAATACTTTCCTGATGAGAGGCGGTTCAAGTTGATCAGCAAAAGTAAGGACGTCGATGACTTTAGTCCACCATTGTTTATAAGTAAGCAAGGTAAAGGATCTATAGCCATTAAGTCTCAACAGCCCCACTTGAGTGTTTGTGATAATATTATGATGATTTAGTCTTTGAAAAGGTTTTGTACCTTGATATGGCTAATTGTCATTCTTTGATTAATCCTGATGCTTTCGATTTAAATGATAACAATAATGTGGGTGTAGTAATATTGAATCAGAACTTGGACATGTGTGATAGCGAATTTTTATGTAAGACGCCTAATTTTTCTGATTGTGATGACAAAATGAATCCTCTGATTTGTTGCATAAATTCCACATGTTTGTGCAAATATGTTCGAATGAGATTTAAGTGGTGTGATTATTTGTACATGTGTATGCTTGAAGTCCCTTTGTTTAACATGTGGGAGTTATTTGAAGAAAGGAAATTCTTGTTGAATTTTGGCTCGAGTGACCAAACTCGTGTGTTCACACCTGGAATCCATTATTCTGGTTTGTCATTGAGAATAATTGAGCATATTGAATTTTGTGAAAATAAACGAGTGCACAATTTACGCTTACTTGTTGTTTGGTATTTAACTAAGAAAACAAAATTTGTGCATTCTGTTTGCAATTTTAAATTGATTGTTATTCCTTCCATGTTGCTAGACATGAAGTTTTTGATTTCGTATGGACATGTACGATAAATCTATATTTCTCGATCCAGCAATAAATCATGTGCTCTAGCTTGGAATACGAATTTGGAAAAAGTGTTTGAGTTTCTGATTCCTAGTGCCATTAATCCATTTTATTTTTGTGTAGATGGCATTTCGACGGGGTCTTCTCCTGAAGAGGGGGCAAGTAACTAACCAGTGTGTCTTTCGAGTTACATGTGAATTTTATGTTGTTTGGCGCAAGTCTATTAAATGCGTCAGCCAATGGGCTTGTGACGAGGGAAAATTTTTCACGGGCAAGTGGCTCGACTTGAGGACAAGTCGCTTCGAAGAAGGGGGGATGATATGATCACGCCCCGAGCACACTCTTGGACCAGCTTCCTAAGCATTGCTTGCAATCCCTTGCGAGCTGAATTAGTTCGAATTCCAGCTTGTTGAGCTCAATTCAACTCGTTTCAGCTTAATTGAGCTCCTTCTTATTTTTTCAGCTTTGCATTAATTTGATAAAACAGATTAAGTGTTAGTTTAGCTAGTTTAAAAATTAAAAGTCAGCTCAAATAATTATTTTGGTTAAAATCTAGACATTCAACTCAAATAATTATTTTGGTTAAAATCTAGACATTTTAATTATGTTTAAATGTGTCTTAGTTTTATACATATTTATTAGCTAGTTATTGTGTCTAAGCTTAGGACAAATTTATTTTCTTAATTAAATTGTCCAGTCGAATTTTAATATGTCTTAAGCTACTACCAAATTTTAATTTGTCTTAGCTAATACATGTTATAAATCTGTCTTAGCTTATTACATAATTTTAATGTGTTCTTTTAGCTCCAACAGAATTTATTATGTTTGAAACTAATTTAATTTGCTAGAATTAATTTGGAAACCATGTACATGGAACAACACTTAAATGAATGAGCTGATGGTTACCATTCCCTAAGCACCTATTCAGTCATTGCAAAGGACAAAGGAAGCTGGTGATTTCTCTTCTCCAAGCAGCTTTAAAATCGTTCACACAAGCTAGAAATTCCTTTCACACTAAGATATCCATTAGGTTGAAGCATTCACACCCATGGTCTGTTCAATTCTTCTTGTTCACACCCCAAAGGCTATTGAGTTCTCCAAGCTGGTCATTAAGCTTAAAGGCTATTCAAGTCTCCAAGGCAGCTTAATTTAAGCTAGTTCACTCTCTTGGTTGAACCTACCAAGGCCAATTTAGCTCCCAATATCTTCCATTAAATTTCAGCTGAAACAAAGCATCTAGAAGCTGCCCATTGACGTCCTCCATGCACAAGGAAGCTTCTTGGAATTTTCTTGAACTATTCTAGAAATTTCAGCTCATTAAAAGCTATCCATTTAGCTGCCAATTGTCTATTCGGGTAGCTTAGTTCTCTAGCTATAAATATTTAGCTCACTTCAAGTTGTAGGAACTTTTTGACAATTTGAATGAAATTATGTTATATTTGTGCTCTTAATTTTTGTTCATAGACTTTGTTGGCTTATCTGTTCTCAGTGGCGTCAACCTTAGTCTGTTTTTCGAACTTATCACTCCTATTCGAGTGTGGCGTTCAACCCAACCATACCTTCGGTTCTTACCTTTGTTAGGTAACGGGTCAAGGTCCCTTTTCTTCCTTCATCACACCCTCTTAAGCCATATAAGTCCCGGGTCAGCACTCTTCTTAGTGTTGGTTCGTTCTTCCCGCTTAAGTACGAATTCTAATTCACCTATCTATCAATTTACCAATCTTAATTTCTTTGCTAGTCGAACCAAATCAACTTATACTTAGCCAATTTTGAACCAAATTCCATTTTCTATCTTCATATTTAACAAATATCTTCAAGCTTGCAAATTAGAATTGTAACATCTCGAAATAGGGCCTAGTCAGAACAGTGGTTTCGGGACCACAAATCTGACGTTGAAATATTTATTTTATGATTATTATGAGGTCTAGAATATGATAATATGCATGTGTTAAAGTTTTATGAAGAAATTCTTTGAGTAAGGTGTCCAATTGGAAATTAGGGACCAAATTGAATAAATTGCAAAACTAGGATTCTAGAAGCAATTTGTAAGAAATTGCTTTAGAATATAAATTAAAAGTCTTAAAGAGAAATTTGCCCAATTTCTACGTTTTTGGACAAAAATGGGCTTGTATGAATGAAATTTCAAAGAAATGGCCTAAGGGCATTTTGGTCAATTGGCATTTTAATGAAATAAAATGGGAAAACAAGCCAAAAATCAGCTCATATTCTTCATGTTGCTACCGAAATTTTGGGGTTCTCCATAGCTAGGGTTTTCAACATTTTCAAGCTCAATAGTAAGTGCTCCCAAGCCCTGTTTTTAACGTTCTTCGTATTTTTGAAATCTCGGTAGCTTACTCTCTCTATTTCTACCCATATTTCATGCTAGGGTTTATGTTTAAAAATTTACCCATGCAT